>CM069147.1:24289641-25509003 GCA_035221665.1 Okamejei kenojei
ATATCAATAGATGCGGCCCGCGCTGAAAAAATAACTCAAAACACAGGATGGAGATGTATTTTAACATTGTTGCTTTATTAAACCATACCTTCATTCACGGTTGGCTCAAGAGTAATCGGGAGGAGAGGAAACTTGCTAACTCGGGAGAGGAACTTGCTAACTCGGGAGAGGAAACTTGCAACATCGCAGCAATTACATACCCGTGGGAACTCGGCGGCCACACACTTGATCATACACCTTGCAGTCTCGTGGGCAGCCACGAGTCTATCACTCGGGGTACCTCGTGGGTCAACTCGCACAGTGAGACAGGGGCATTATCAGAATCTTTTGTACACATTCTGACACATGCGAGACCCTGGCACCAGGGAGGCAAACTACCATCCGGGTTCTCCCAACTGCGTCTACAGAATCGCCAATCCGACCCCCTAACTATAGAGTCCCCGATTACAATTGCCCTCCTCTTTTGCTACCCTTCTGAGCACAGGGCCTGGTCTCTGTGCACGGAGGCCCGGCCGCTGTTGCTGCCCCCTGCTAGGCTGTCCCCTCCAATCGTACTCAAACCTGAGTACCTATTTTTCAGGTGTACGGTCACAGGGTGTATCTCTAGCCCATGCCTTGCCCCTTGCCCTTCCTAACTGTGACCCACTTGTCTGCCTCCTGTGGTCTGGGAGTGACTACATACTCCCTGTAGCTCCTCTCTATTACCTCCTCACTCTCCCTGATGAGACGGAGGTCATCGAGCTGCTGCTCCAGGTTCCTAACACAGTCCTTTAGGAGCCCCATCTCGACACACCTGGCGCAGATGTGGACGTCTGGAGGGCAATCAGATTCCCTGACCTCCCACATCTGACATCCAGAACAGTACACTGCCCTTGCCTTCATACTCCCCCCTTACACAGGATACAATACCAACACAATACAAAGTACACAACAAAAAACTGCTGGAATTCTGACTGCAATCAGCTGCTTTCCCTAGTCCACTTCCACCAATCAGCTGCTTACCCTAGTCCACTTCCCACCAATCAGCGGTTTCCTCAAAAAAAAAAAAAAAAACCCACTTCTCCAAATGGAATGTTACGGATTTGGATAAGCCTCTGAAAAAACAAGCCCCGCGCTTGATTTTAAACCTTACCGGTCGGGTGTCGCTCCTCCCCCTCCTTCTCTTCCAACGGCTCCTGTGGGCCTCTGAAAAAACAAGCCCCGCGCTTGATTTTAAACCTTACCGGTCGGGTGTTTATTCCATTCCTTCCCTCCAGAGATGCTGCCGGTCCCACTGAGTTACTCCGGCATTTTGTGTCTATCTTTCGATCGTTTGCCTGCTTCTGCTGCTGTTAGAGGTGAGACGTTGCGTCGCGCCAGGGTCTTGGGCCTGTCCCACTTTGGCCGTCAGTTCCGCGACAGGCCGTTGGCGCGCGCGAAGATTTCGTTCGCTACAAAAATTTCGGAGCCCCGCGCGATGTCGCACACAACTACATACCCCTCCGCGCTTCTCAGTGGGACCGGCCCCTCGTGGCCATATGATGCCTGAGCGCCTCAACGCGACCACACGGTCGCGTAATTTGCTTGCCAAGGACACGTAAGTGGGACAGGCCCTATACTCCTGAACTTGCTACACTCAGGATTTGAACTGTGATTACTGTTGATGTTCTTATAAGATTTATTCTAACCTGCACTCCATCTATCCATCTGCAGTGACAAGGTTGCTGAACACTATGACCGCATCTACTCCACCATGCACGACTTCTACCTGACGCTTCTCAGCAAGGGTCTACGTGCCCTCGTCTATAACGGGGACACAGACATGGCCTGCAACTTTCTGGGAGACCACTGGTTTGTGATATCACTGAATCAGAAGGTAAGCTGCCACCCAGTCAGTAATAGGAGTGGCCACTGTGGTATTCTGCCTAGACCTTTAGACATGTTGGTCGCTATTATTGTGCCTTTGTTATTTGCACAGCTAGTCTGCCCCAGGGATGTGTGGAAACAATGAATTATACATGTTAAGGAAGGGGGAAAAAAGTAGCAAGTTCCCTACTAGAGAAAATATCTGGGTTTCAGATTTATGAAGAAAAATCTGTTGAGGCTTCTTTCTGAATCCTTACTGATTAAAATCAGTTTTGGCCGATGGATGTTGATGTGAAGGGCAAGTTGCTACCCTTTGCTAACTGCCATGAGAAGCTGGATCGGAATCTTTCTTTTGCACAGTTGTGCTAGTTATGGACCCCTCTATTGGTGGTTAATTAAAGGATTTACAACTAGTGACCAGACAGGCTGATGCAATTCCACGTTGGTCGAGAGTAGACAGTAGTTTTCCCTTGCACCTGATGCCCTGTCCTACTAAGTAGTGGATGCCTCATGGCTTCTGTTATCAATGCGGGTGTTGTATAGATGATACACACTGCAGGCACTATGCAGCTGTGGTGATAAGTGGTGAGACAGTTAAAAATGAAGATAATGTCTTGTGAAAGATACTTGGCCTCTGAAGTTAAACCCTGGCACTGAGATAATCCCAATTATCGGGTGTCCTTTCTATCAAAGGCTCTCCCTATCCACAGCAGCTCCCCAGCAGGGTGTGCGGAACTCAATCTCCCAGAACTGCCTGGAGGATCGTAATTCAGTGGAATAAACTGTCAGGAGAGGGGAAGCTCCAGTTTGTGTGCTTGGGGAGGGAGATTTCAAGCGGGGCTCTCCTCAGCTGCAGTTGTGTAGTTCCAGGAGAGTAACTGATTGTCTCCTTCATCATCAGAAAACGGTCGACTACAAACCATGGATTTGTAATAACCAGATTGCTGGGTTCTACGAGCAGTATGGAAACCTCACTTTCTTGACTATCAAGGTAACTAACCCTCCCTCTCCACTAGAAGTGAAGTTATTACTGTAGGGCAAGGACGGTCTCACTACAAAGATAGACATAAAAGGCTGGAGTAACTCAGTGGGACAGGCAGTATCTGTGGAGAGAAGGAATGGGTGAAGTTTCAGGTCATGACTCTTCTTCAGACTGGGGATTTTTGCGCAGGATGGAAATTAGTGGTAAAGTTAATGAAGTGAGTGAGTTCCGCATGGGTGCAGGAGGTAGCACCAATGCAGCGGAGACAGAGTTCGGGGATAGGGCCAGTGTACACCTGGAACTCACTGACTTCAGTAACTTTACTACTAATTTCCATCCTGCACTCAAATTCACCTGGACCATCTCTGACATGTTCCTACTGTTTCTTGATCTCACCGTCACCATAACAGGAGACAGACTATCAACTGACATCTATTATAAACCCACCGACTCCCACAGCTAACTAGACTACACTTCTTCCCAACCTGCTTCCTATAAAGACTCTATCCCCTGCTCCCAATTTCTCCGTCTGCACCCAAGATGAGTCCTTACCAGGACAATGGAGATGTCCTCATTCTTATGGAACGGGGTGTCCCCTCTTCCATCATAGACGAGGCCCGCACTAGGGTCTCCTCGATATCCCGCAGCTCCGCTCATTCCTCTGCCTCCTGCCAATCGTAACAGGGACAGAATCCCCCTAATCCTCACCTTCCACCCATCAGCCATTACATACAACATATAATCCTCTGACGTTTTTGCCACCACCACTAGCCACATCTTCCCATCTCCACCCCTTTCCGCAGAGACCGTTCCCTCAGCAACTCCCAGGTACCTTCCCCTGCCTCTATACCCACCCCCTCAACGCCATACAAGGTCCCTGACAGTCTTTTCAGGTGAGGCAGAGGTTCACTTGTAGCATCTCCAACCTCATCTACTGTGTCCACAGTTCCAGGTGAAGACTCCTATTTATCGGTGAGACCAAGCGCAGGCTTGCAGGTCTTTTCGCTGAACACCTCCGCTCAGAACATATAAAGTCCACCGCTCAGTCCACCTAAACCTACCTAATCTCCTGGTTGCTAAACACTTTAACTCCCCCTTCCATTCCCACACTGACCTTTCTGCCCTGGGCCTCCTCCACCTCTATTTACACTTCAGCGGTATGAACATTGGGTTCTCTAACTTCAAGAAAACCCTTGCTTTCTCTCTCTCTCTCTCTCTCTCTCTCTCTCTCTCTCCATCACTCCTCTCTCTCTCTCTCTCTCTCTCTCTCTCTCTCTCTCTCTCTCTCTCTCTCTCTCTCTCTCTCTCTCTCTCTCTCCTCTCTCTCTCTCTCTCTCTCTCTCTCTCTCTCTCTCTCTCTCTCTCTCTTCTCTCTCTCTCTCTCTCTCTCTCTCTCTCTCTCTCTCCTCTTCTCTCTCTCTCTCTCTCTCTCTTCTCTCTCTCTCTCTCCTCTCTCTCTCTCTCTCTCTCGCTCCCTCTCTCCTCTCTCTCTCTCTCTTCTCTCTCTATTCTCTCTCTCTCTCTCTCTCTCTCTCTCTCTCTCTCTCTCTCTCTCTCTTTCTCTCGCTCTCTCTATCCTCTCTCTCTCTCTCTCTCTCACACACACTCTTCTTCTCTCTCTCTCCTCTCTCTCTCTGCTCTTCTCTCTCTCTCTCTCTCTCTCTCTCTCTCTCTCTCTCTCTCTCTCTCTCTCTCTCCTCTCTCTCTCTCTCTCTCTCTTCTCCTCTCTCTCCTCTCTCTCTCTCTCTCTCTCTCCTCTCTCTCTCTCTCTCTCTCTTCTCTCTCTCTCTCTCTCTCTCTCTCTCACTCCGCCTTCCCAGTTCTCTGACTGGTCTTACTGTCACTGACTACATTTTATCTCTGCTTTGTTGTTACTTTCTCTCAGCTAACAAATGATCTGTTCTACATTTTCCTTGACCTCCATTCCCTTTGTCCTCTTTTCACATCTTACACTTCCATATCTATGTACTACCCTCTCCCTTGACATCAGTCTGAAGAAGGGTCTCAACCTAAAACATCACCCATTCCTTCTCTCCAGAGTTACTCCCAACATTTTGCATCTATCTTTGATTTAAACCAGCATCTGCAGTTCCTTCCTACACATCCTGAATCACTTTTAACAGCTTCCACCACACGCAATGTGTATTCACCCTCAGGGTGGGCATTGCAGGAAAGCCCACCATTGAGTGTCCATCCCTCGTTATCCTGAGAGGTAGTGTGCTGCCTTTCTGATTCCTGGTTCTCAGGATTTGATCTCCTGACCTCGGTTCCTGTTTAGCCCAAAACGTGTTGCGTCACCATCACACAGGCATTGTTGATGGGCATTTGTCCTCCCTCTTGGCTTGAGTTGTGACCTTCAGCACCATCTTAACCCAGGTTCCCAGTGAAGGCAATGCTTCTTGACTGGGCAACAGCTTGCTGTGTCACTGGCCAGCACGAGCTCAGACACATGCAGGAAATGTGAGCAGGTCGTCAGTGTAGCAGTTGTCACAAAACACCTGACATGGGAAATGTATTACAACATTGCTGGAGGCAGTAGCAGGAGGCATTTATGGGCCTCCCGTGATGCATGGATTGGGATCAGGATGGACAGCTCAACTTCTGTTATCAGGGAATGGTGATAACCATTTATTTGGCCCGACACCAATTCTAATGCTTCTTTATCCACAGGGAGCAGGACACATGGTACCACAGTGGTCTCCTGTACAAGCCTTGAAGATGTTTGTGAGCTACCTCTCCAACTCTCCATACTGAGGCCAGCGCCAGCTTGCCTTCCCAGCTCGCTGGCTATCCCATTGCCTTATGATTGGCCACTTTTCTTGCTTCTCTCCGACAAACATATTGAGCTTTTTAATCAGAGTACATCGATCAAATCAATGGCACCTAGCTAAGCCAAGTCCCAGCAGCGCTAGCTCAGGTCCAAACAGGGACTACATCAGGCTGATGTGCACAACATATCGTTACCAGTAATTTGAAGAACCTCTACATATTGAAAGAAGCGGAAAGGCCCTTAAATTCCCTCAGCCCAATTTGGCTACTTTTTGTGGTGTTGCTTTATCATTTAATTAAATTACTTGATTAGAATTTGCCTATTTTTCTAATCAGAGGAAAAAATACAAGTCAAATCAATTTCTCGGGGGAACTTCTTCATGAATGATTTAATACAATGTCATGTTAATCATTTTCTAAAACCAAAGGTCAGAGACTACTGAACACATTCAACAACTTCACCTCTGCTGGGAAGGGGCAGGAACTCCACTCCTGCAATGCATTTTTCCAGAGAGCTACTATTAGTTTGTAGAAAGGGTTATGTAGATAACACTCATGGTAAATGTTAGATGGAACACGATACCTCCAAATCTCTTGCTTCCTCATTCTAAATCTTATAATTATACCGAGACAGACTCTGCTTTCAACAGTAGCTACAGCAGACAAAGTAAGTGAATCACCCAGAACTACACTGGATCTGCATTGAGCAAGAGCTAACTTGTACCAGGCTGGGAGTGACCATGGTTGGAACACGGAGTCAGCCTCAGCACAATGCAAAATTTGCCCTGTCAATTATATTCCTTCTAGTTAACAAGGTTAGAGTTATAGAAGGACCATATTTGGCATATGCTCAGTTTACATTGATCCAGGTGCCAGTGTTGACCTAGTCAGCAGCACCTTTGATGTTTGGAGAAACATACCATCTCTAAACTAGTAACTGCACTGAACGGGGATGTTCTTTGACTGTCAAGTGCCAGATGCCTGGTTCAACAGGATACATGGAAGTACAATACAATGCAAACAAATTAACTAAAAAACTACTTCCTTTATCGTGCATCTCGAGTTAGGGGTGGGTTGTCAACTTCAGGATGAACCGGGGGATTCCAATTATATTAATCTCTAGAAAACATGAGCACCTCAGAAAATAAAGCACAAATCCAAGATCACTTTTCATTTTCTGCATATAACTTTTGTTCACTAATTGTTTGGCTATTAAAACTGTCGAATGGTGGAGTGGTGCCTTTGCTTTTCTTTGTTTGGAAGAGATGGGGCAGAATGAAACGGGCTCCTTCTGCAACTGGTAGGAGTGTGGATGGAAGCAGGAATACTTCCACTCCTACCTCTCGTACACTGTTAGCTGTTCCCACAGCTTAATTAAGTGGGAGACTGAGCAATTGTGATACTGCGTCACTGGCTGCCAGCTTGGGTTTGGCATGCTCAAGTTATTGGAAGTAAATTGAAATGACTTTAGATAGGCGGATTGTTGAAGTTAGAGTAACCTTAATGAAGAGCTGGGCTTTGAAGTCCACAACTCATCAACCACGTGCTTGGAATGTGACACCAACCCTCGTCAGTGCTCCGTGTTTCCTGATTAACCTAATCCCAACTTCTTGTATATCCAGCAGGGCTGCAGCGAGTATAAAACTCCCTAGAAAGGTCTCTCCAATTTGATAATTTGCTCTTTACCTTCCTGGTCAGCTTTGGTCCGTGGAATGACTAGGCCAGCTCAAGCTATTAACCACCAAGTTAATGCCCGCAACCAACAAACAGCAGGTGGCAACAATGCTGGGAACTCACTGCCGTAGGGTGCACCATTGGTTCATCCAAACCTATAGTCCTTTGCAGTATCCTCCTTTGAAATTGATGATGTATGCTGGCCAACATCTGTCTTTACACCCTTGAAGCAGCCAAACAACAGCAGTAGACTCGTTAGTTACAGCACACAGCAACATGGATCTGTTCATCTTTACTCTTTCCCCATCTTCTTGAACCTCTCCCATGTGCACTGCACCAATTCTCTGCTGCACCCTGTTCACTTCCTTTATTATTTAAAAACAGTCCCCACCTCTAGGGGAAGAAAAATCTAATTTTTTCACGAGTACTATTTGTTTGCGCGTCTATGGTACTCATCATCTCGGTCACTCGAAACAAGTCTGACTGTTCTCCTCTCCATAGGGTCGTCTACTTGTGGGTCTGCAGATGTCTGTAGAGGCCGATCCACGAACCACACATCTTGGTGCAACGTGGGCAGTGGAGACGGGCGGCGGTCGGTAGTTGTCGAGCCTTCTCTCTCCTTACGGTGCTGTCGTTTTGTCTCTGCGACACGGCGTAGTTCCATTTCGTGACGTGCAGCTCCTCCCTGCACAGATTTCCTCCAGGAGCACCTGTCCAGTGCAATGTGCTCACAGTTGCCCGATTTGATGTTGAATTTCTTCAGACTGTTCTTGATGTTGTTCCTGAAGCGTTTCTTCGGCCCTCCAGGGGCTGGCCGACCTTCCTTCAATTGAGAGTACAGGATTTGTTTAGGGAGACGTGTGTTGGACATGCGGACGACATGGCCGGTCCATCGAAGTTGGTGCTGCATTATTGTGGTGGTGACGCTGGTCATGTTGGCTTCCTCCAAAGCACTGATGTTGGTGAGTTTGTCCTCCCAGCTGATCCTCAGAATCTTTTGTAAGGATCTTTGATGGTATTGTTCCCGGGCTCTCAGGTGCCTGCTGTAGGTGGTCCATGACTCAGCTCCATACAACAGGGTGGAGAGGACAACGGCTCTGTAGTTTTGTTTGAGTCTTTGGGTCTCGGTCTTCAAAGACTCTCTTCCTGAATCTGGCGTAGGCTCCGCTGGCACAACTCAGGCGATGGTTGACCTCAGAGTCGATGGTAGCTTTTGAGGAAAGAATGCTGCCAAGGTAGGGGAAGTGGTCAACATTTTCAAGAGTGGTGTCGTCTACTTTTATAGTGGGCTGGGTAGACGGCTGATTGGGTGGAGGTTGATGTAGGACCTGGGTCTTCTTGATATTTAAGGCTAGGCCCATGGCTCTGTATGCCTTGTATGCCTCTGTATGTCTTCTGCAGAGTGTGCTGCAATGGTGCAGTCGTCCGCGTACTGACGCTCCATGATGGCGGTGTTACTGACTTTGTTCTTGACCTTCAACCTATTAAGGTTGAAGAGCCCACCGTCAGTTCTGTAGAGAATTGGGATCCCCTGTGGCAGCTTTTCACCAATGAGGCGAAGTATGGCAGCAATGAAGATGACAAACAGGGTGGGTGCGATGATGCATCCCTGTTTGACTCCCATTTCCACAGGGAAGGGCTCGGACTCAGAGCCGCAGTTGCTGAGCACTGACCGACATGCCGTCATGTAGAAGCCTCAATATTCTGATGTACTTGTCGTGACAACCGTACCTTTATAGAATGCTCCAAAGAGCCTGGCGGTCGACCGAGTCAAAAGCCTTTGTCAGGTCTATGAAGGCCATGTACAAAAGCTGCCTTTGTTCCCGGCATTTTGCTTGGAGTTGGCGTGCTGCGAATATCATGTCTGCTGTACCTCTGGACGGGCGGAAGCCACACTGTGATTCTGGGAGTACCTCCGCAGACAGTGGTAGACGTCTGTTTGTGAGGACACGCGCAAGGGCTTTGCCTTCTGTTGACAGGAGTGAGATACCTCTGTAGTTTCCACATTCAGCCTTGTCCCCCTTCTTAAAAATGGTCACTATTAGAACATCCCTGAGTTCTGAGGGAACTAACTAACCAACTCACTCAAGGTGGACAACCTCTGATAGATAGGTTCTTTAAACAAATTTATGCATAGAACTTTAAGTTTTAAGAAAAACACAAAGTGCTGGAATAACTCGATGTGTCAGGCAGCATGGAGAACATGGGTGGGTGATGTTACTGAACAAGACTCTTCATACTGATTGTTGGCCTGGGGGGGGGGGGGGGGGGGCTGCGAGCGGGGGGGAGAAAGAGCTGAACGAGGAGGGGCAAGACAACGTCTGGTGAATGATGGTTGGATACAGGTGGGTAGTGGGCTTAAATAGGCAGATGTTAGCACAAAAGACAAAAAGGTGTGAGATAACGATAGAAGAGATATGAATTGTGAAGCCAGAGGAAGGAATGTAGGTGGAAGGGGAGGAGGAGGGGAGAAGAGAAAGGGTGCTTATCCCTATCCAGTGAATACAAAATCCGTGCTGATCAGCATCGAACTGGGAACTCTTCCGCATAACATAGCTGATATATAGTTCAGTAAATTCACGGTCCAGAGCCGTGATTCAAATTATTAATTCAAATTAATAATACTTCTGCTAAAAAATAATCAGTATTTTTATTGAAAGTTGCAATGTTGGACATTAGAAGTAGAATCTCACTTTCCCCAAGAGTCCCAGGATGGGCTGACATTTCACCAGTATAGATCTCGGATGCTGAGGGCCACACCGGGCTGCACCAAATTCCAGGGCTCACAGCGCAGACCTCGTGCTTGGAAGCTGTCCCACGCTGCCGTCAAATTAACACTGCACCTCTGCACCACAGCACAGAATCAACATCAGCACCCTGCTAATAATTACTTAAATCAGAACCTGCCTGACCTCCAGAATCGTACAAAAGATTTGGTTCCGAGCCCTCGTCGTGGGCAGAGTCTGAGAAGAATTCCTGGCTCCATTTGGTGTCCAGAACTGTACATAACTGGCCATAGTAGCAAGGTGGGCAAGAAGGGGGATCTTGGTGTACGTGGGAGATTGAGAGCACGTTAGCGGTGGGCTCGGGGAGGGAGTTAGCTAACTAGTGTCTTCATGACAACATGCATTATTTTAGTGGCAGTGATACAGAAACCCTTCTATTGAAACTTTCACCAGAAAAGAGTGATTATAAAATGCTTCCATCGCCATTGTGACGAATTCCAAAGTGCTAGTACTAAGTGAACAGAGATGCTCCCTCAACATTCCAGTTTGGTCCTCATCTTCAACTCACTGGTGGGATTCAGACATAAAATAGCGCTCGACTATTCCTGGAAAGAAAATATCCACCGGGCCGTTGTAGGTTCACCTCAGAGGGAGCCACACAGAAACACCCAGTGTGCATCAGGGCAGTGCCGCATGGGCTATCAGATGCATCGCTACAGACTGGGTAACTCGGGGTCAGTAAGGAAGGGAATGAGAGGTCATTGCCAACATATACCCCAAAGTCTCCCAAACTAGAGGGCAACAGCTGCCTCATAACAGTGTGTTCCCAGTGCAGCACTGCTTACAGCTACAATTGTACAAATGGGTGCAGACAGAAAGGCAGCCCATAGAAGCAAAACGTGAAGAAAAAGTGAGTTGCATTCCACTGTCAAAGCAACAGGAAAAGCAAGGCCCAAATCTCTACTCTGGAGGATAGATATTGGCAGGATACTGTCATTCCATTGCATTGGCAGCTTCATTCGCATCTCAGCTCTTGGAGCAGGTGACGTCTCTGTAAAGGTTGTACTGTTGGCACAGTTCAGTTCACGTTAGACTGGATCAGTTTGCCAGCAGCCGGTTGTGAAATGCATTCGAGGAGTAGAGGTAAAGATGGTTTCAGGAGGGGGGCAATTGTCATTTGCGTTGGTCTTGGTAGATGGAGCTCACTGTGCTCTGGCCGAAGATGAAAGTTCCCATACACACCATGAAGATCCCAAACAGCACCAAAGACCACCAGCTGGAGTGGGGGTGGGGGTGGGGGAGAGAGAGAGAAAGATTCTGTTAGAGAACCAAAATCAATTTAGTCACAAAACCAGCATAAAATGAAAACACAGCAAAGTCACCACACCACCTTGGATATGTATTCACTTTTTGAAGCACTCTGAAAGTACAGCAACTCCTGAGGTAACCAGGCAGTCCATGACAACATGGAAGGAATCCATTCAGGTGGTTACATTTATGCCACCTGTCAAGCAATGGCAATTGGCAGCTTTCACCATTACCAGCATCAGTCCCCACAAGCAGCACCCCCAGGACCAGAGACGTTCCTTTGGCTACATGATGCAACATGGATAAACCAGAAGAAAAACTACATTTAAATAGCAAAGAATATGGTTCTATTCCTCTGGACTTAGAACCTTTGGAATTCACTAGAATATTAAATGAAACCAAAAAGGTGGATGAAAGGAAACCATTGTCATCACTTGGGGGCAGAATCAACACATTTATGCCAGGCCTTTCGGGCAATGGTGTAGAATGTGGCAGAGGTTTGTAAGATTCATCTGCAGATGGCATTTAATGCAAGCCCACTGGTTAATGTTAAACCCAAGACAGTCACTAGCTGAATTATGAGGTAAGGTGGTGTTGAAGGTGGGGGGTGGGGAGGGACAGGATAAAGACAGGAAAGATTGTTACAAGACACCTTTGATCTCCAGCCTGGTGAAACTGGCTTGAGGGGCAAAGTGGGCTGCTCCTGCTCAATGTCTCTCATCAGATGGGTGTCCAGAGGATATGGGGGGGAGGGGAAAAGACAGAGGACCAGAGATTATCAACATTTGGACCATCTGTCCTCAGCTTTACCAACTCCACATTTCGAAGGCTCAAACCTTCAAGGGTCAAAGCCAAATTGCAAAAATTTCAACTCTGGCCTGGTATCCAATGCTTTGATATCTTCCTCGTGCACCCAGCGCAATATGTAATCCCAACAGACCCGCCCTCCTCCATCCTGGAGCCACTCATTCCACCCAGCGTGCGATCCCAAACCCCACCAGCTCTTACCCTACCCAAGTGTGGTGCATAACCCGAAATATACCTCTCTCCCTCAATAGGTCCTTCCCTCCAGTGTCAGTATTAATCCAACAGATCCCTCTTTGAGTTTAGTAATTGACTCCTCCCACAAGCAATGGATTAAGGACAAAGACCCCCTTCCTTCAGGTTACTATTAACACAAATGACTCCACTCATCGGGTCAGTGCATCGGTCCTACAGACACTTCTAAGTCACCACACTCCACCAAATTGCTACAAAAAGTAGCAGAAAAAAATATACTGTTATATTGTTTGCTGGAATTGACACATGAAAAGGAATGTAGTTCAGGACAAAGAAAGTTCTGCCCCCTGGGCATTGATATCACAAATGCATCCTCTAGTATTTACCTGGCAGAGTCTGCTTGCCGGATCTCAGAAAACTTTGCTTCGACCAGACAGAGGCCTGAGTACACAGAAAGCAACATTAGGAAAAATCACACTACTGCTCTTTGCGTGCTAGCTGATGGAGCTGGAGTGCAACTCCCATCCATCCCCTGGCTCTTCCCCACACTGCACTGATTGTCTCCTTCAACCCTCTCTCGAAAGCCACAACAATCTATTTCTAGTAAACCACAAAGGCAATATGCTCCACATTTGGAGTATTGTGTAGTTCTGGCTGTTCAACCAAGGCAAGCATGTGGTGGTTTTGGGGAGGTTGCAGACAAGGTTTACCAAGATGTTGCCTGGATTGGAGGGTTCTAGCTATAAGGAGAGGTTGACAAAACTGTTTGTTGTCTCTGGAATGTCAGAGGCTGACAGGAGACCCAATAAAAGTGCATAAAATGAGAGGCGTTGGCAATTTGACATGTATGAACCTTAATGCCTCGTGAAAGTGTCAAAAGCTCGAGGGCGCAGCTTTACGGTTAGAGGGGAAGTTTAAAGGAGATGGGCAGAACAAGTTGCTTTTTTACTCAGAATGATGGGTGGCTGGAACGCACCGTCAGGAAGGTGAGGAAAGCAGAGCCCAAGCAACTTTTAAGAGTGGTTTGGACAGGCACATGAATGGGCAGAACATAGAGGGACATGGATCATGTACAGGCAGAAGGGTTTGGTTTAATTTGCATTATGGTCATCACAGACATGCTGGGTGGTCCCGTTTCTGTGCCATACTGTTGGGCGTTTCATTACTGCCAAATCTACTTCCACATCCAATGCATTCTAGACCACTGCGTCCGCAGTCAAGTTCCTCTCAGCCCAGTTCTGGCTCTTTTGGCATTTACTACAAATCAGTGTTCTGGTGTAACTGACCTTTCTGCCAGCACTTCATCAAGGCCTTTTACAAATAGGTATACTGTTAGAAAATCTCTTTCCATTTTCTTCCCCCAGCATTGCCCTCACCAGGAAAGGATGAGAGGGGTCTGGGAGGGGAAAGGTGGGAGATAGCACATGACCTGTGGGATAAGGAAAGCCCAAGAGCTCCTGAAACACCAAATCCTGCTGGGTACTGAACCCACTGCTGCACCAGGCACCACCATGGTGCAGGATATTTAACTGAAGCAGGCGACACCTCCAAATCACAACACCTCAGAACCGCGCAGTGTACCTGAAACAATTGATTGTATCTCTTTCCTAGCTACTGACTGACCTGCCAAGTTTTTCCAACATTTTACATTTTTATGCTGGATTTCCAGCGTCTTTAGTTTTTTTTTTGATATTCAACTCCAAATCATCTTTTGCCTGCTGCAGTGAATTTTTACTCCAGGGACCTAGTCAGACTCCACAAAGCCAAGCTTGGCTAGCCAGACCTGCTCCTTGCTGCATCGTGTGACATTCAGCCCACCCCCCATCTGTCCTGTACCTGGGAACACGAAGATGAAGCAAGCAGCCAATCCTCCTATAACAGAGATCACTTTCCCAATGTCCGGAATGAAAAGTCCCAGCACCAGGGTCAGCAGAAACCAGGTCACCGTCTGCAGGATCCGTCGCCGCCTCTCACGGGAGCTGTCCACCTCCAGGGCCTCCCCTTTGTAACGCAGCCACAGTCCTTCGATCACAGTCCTGGATTAGAGGAGACGACAGATCAAAATAAAGACACAATGATCAGCTCACTGACAAGAAGCTCATAGGCGCAGGAGATCATCCCTACCCCACCTCACCCCCAGCCCAAGATTAATAAATAAGTCTGTCTATGTAGGATGGTTGCGTCAGACTGGTCATGCCCCATGAAACTTGCATTTTCCTAACTTGACAATCTTTTCTCCTCTGGTCCATCCCTTCCTACTTAAATCCAGGATACTATTCTTAACTTTGAGAGTTTCCAAGTCCCTGGTCTCAGCAACTCTTCCTTTACACCAAAAGTGTCTGACTGCCCACTGCTTCATCCTTGAACAGAGGCCCAACCAGTTCCCTCCACCAAAACTCGTACAGCTCGTCCAATTTGATCTCACATCGGACATCGTCTTTATCTGCATTCACTTCCTCCAGATCAAAGGTATAGCTCTGGTTACTCAAGTGGGCGCATGCGTTGCCTGCCTTTCTGTGGGATATGTGCGACAATCTTTGCTCCACTCCATCTCAGAGTCCGTCTAATTATTTTTCCAGTACATCAATGACTGCATCGGGGTTGCTTCCTGTACTCACAGAACTCAATATCATAACCATGCCTCCCAATTTCCACCCTTCTCCAAAAATCCATCTCTGACTATTACCTTCTCAGATCTCTGTCTCTATCCATTTAGCTTTCAACCTATGTTCGGCGTCTTTTTTTAAGTGAGTTTCTTGAATATAAATTACGTCAGCTTTAGTTGCCTTTAAATGTGCCAATACTTTTCCTCTCTTTATCGGTTCATTAATACCTTTGACATTCCAACTACAGAACGTTAGTCCCTCATTCCCCGTATTCATTTTTGAGTCTTGCATCTTATGTTTATGGAGGTCTACAATAGAGTCTATGGTTCAGCCCGACAGACCCAACCTTACACCCGAACATCGAATAGATAAATTTTAAGTCTTGTTTATGTCCCTCACGAATATATCTCCATTGGTCCAATGTATAACTCCATTCAAACTGAAAAACACAATAGATTATATAAAAGAAAAGTAAAGGATAGATTAAGAGGTTAGTATTGTGCTTAAAGATAGAAAAAAACTACATCTAGAGTTGTTGCAGTTAGTGCTAGCCATACTAGCATGGCTAACCATCTACCGACTTCCGTCGTTGATGTTATTAACTTAACCAGCTCCCAGGTTTATGGAATTATTATTCCATAATAATATTTTACCGGGGGTATAACATTAAGGGGAAAAAAAAGAAAGGGTAAAAAGAAAAAAGGGACAAAAGAAAAGGGAAAAAAAATTAATTAAAAAGGGGCAAAAAAAAAGAAACATTTATCAAATTATACTGAATAAAGATATAGCAGTGTCTATATCTGAAATTAATTAAAAAATCTAAGTAATGTTAAAAATGAAAAATGAAAAAGCTATAAAAAAGAAAATAAAAAACCCCATAAAACAAAAAAGAAAAACAAAAGTTTCAAGGTGAAAATTGCTGTTATAAAGAAAGATCTCCAAGTGAAATCCATCCTTATATTTGACTCTATTCATTCCTACATAAATGAACATTAGTTTGTTAATTATTTAATAGTAGTGATTAGTAATAGTGAGCAATCTTAATTAGTAAGAATTAATACTGATAATGATACCGCGTTTGTGGTTTTAAATATTTGTTGGTTATTTATTTATATTAGTAGTGTGATTATACTAATTATTAGTATCCAGGTGAGGTCTTCCGATCCACTTCTTTCTCTCGCTTCCATCCGACATTGTCCAATCCGTCCAGTCCAACGTTATCTTGTGAAGTCTTACAGAGTGTTGAGGATCCTTGTAAAGTCTCTAAAGGTATGTGAAAGTCAGTATGTTCAATGGTAGATATTTCTCAGGTCTTGATCTGCCGGGCGAAGTCCAGTGCTGCTGTTGGGCTGGCAAAGAAATGTTCCGTGTTGTTAAAGGTAACTCTTAAAGTAGCTGGATTATTCAAGCCGTATCTCAGATTGTCCATACCCCTCATGAGACTTTTAGCTTCGTTAAATGCTTTCCGTTTCCTGGCAACCTCTGCTGGATAATCTCGGTAGATGCTAATCCTTTGTCCTTCAAATTCCAGGTTTCTGTTTTTCGCATAATCTCGTTCAGGACAAAGTCATATTGTAGCTTTATGATCATTTGTCTTGGAGGGGCGTTTGGTCTTGTCTGACGTCTCCTGATCTCTGTGAGCACGGGCTATTAAAGGCTTTTGTTCCAGAGATAGAACACGTTGCAGTAAGTTCGCGGTAAATTCTCGAAGATCTTCATCTTTCTCTCGTCCTTCGGGAATACCTGCAATTCTTAGATTTTGTCTTCTCTGGCGTCCTTCTAGCTCAGTACATTTCTCAGTTATTTTAGTCAGCAAGTTCGTTAGACGTTCATTTTCTTTAAGCAACTGTGCTGTAGTCAAAGCACTTGTATCAGCTAATTCTTCAAGGTTCTTTATACCAGCCGTCTGTTGTTCCAGTACCTCCTCCATAGGATTCATCCTATTTTCAAAGTTTTTTTTGACCTTTTCAATTTTTTTGTCCATCTCCTTTGTCATTTTGTTAATCATTTCTGTGAATTCTTTCTTCAAATCTTCCGATAATTTCTTGATCTTGGTATTAATATTTAAATTTGTTTCCTGTTGAAATTCTTTCAATTGATTGTTCATCTGGTTCATCTGACTGTTCATCTGGTTTATTTCTTCCCTTAAACCAGCAATCTGGTGTGAAATAAAAGTTTTCAATTCCTCACCTTCCGTTTTTTTCCCTGTTCTTTTTGATACATCTTCTTGGGATGAGGCCCTACTCGAGTCCGAGGCTTCAGTTTGGCCTTCTGCCGGTCTCTGCCGGGTTGATGGACTTTTCCCTTTTTCGGTAGGGCTGCGTGTTGTAGACATAACTAGTCGCGCGCCTGATGACGTCACTCACAACAATCGGTGCAGAAACGGCAGGCAGCAAGCAGCAGGCAGCAGGTAGGTCCGTTAATCCCCCGTTTTTTCCCGTTTTTTTCGTGGAGCTGGCTGGCGTTATCCTCTAGCCCTCCATAGCGCCACCGGAAGACTGTGGCTTCCTGAATTCCAATTAAAACTGAGGCCTTGGCTTGGTCCACATGCATTCACTGTTGATATCCTGACGATACACTAGGCTGTCAGAGGAAGTGGTGGAAGCAGGTATAATTCCAAGACTTTGATAGCTACATGGAGAGGAAGGTTTTGGAGGAAAATAGGCCTGGCAGCTAGGACAAGCTCAGCTTGGCAACTTAGTTGTTATGGACAAGTAGGGCTCATGGGACTGTTTCCATGCAGCATAGCTTTATTACAGTCTGTTGGCTATCTTCTCCCCAGTTAGTTCCTTCCGCCCCCATCTCACCCAAAGTGGCAACGTCTGGGTGGGCACATTCTCGAGATCAAGTTTCCTATGCTGAGGTGAGCCAGCAAGTTGCTTCCACATCTCTCAGGAACCCGACACCAATTCCATTATGATTGGCAATTTTGGAAGATGCCTGCAACAGGAACAGTGGACCTCCAAGCTCAAATAGACAGACTATGTGGACTTCCTCCAGTGGTCATCTTACTTCAGCTGCCGGTAGGGACAACCTCATCCAGTCGGTCAGTTACACTTGTAGATTTTAGTGCATAAGTGCAACATTGGTTATTGGAGTTCGCTGACAGCCATCGGGGCTACAGAGTGTACCATCCACAAAGGATTCACCCATCTACCCACCTGGTCTACTCCAACAGCACCATCTAATCTAGCAACCTCTACCATAGCAAAGGACTGGGGCAGCAGCGACAGGGGGACCAGTGGCTATAGGTTCCCCTGCAAGTTAGGCACCATGCAGACTTGAAATTGATCACCACTCCATCATCATTGGATCCAAATCCCACACAACAGAAGCCAAAGTACTGGAGTAACTCAGCAAGTTAGGCAGCTTCTCTGGAAAACATGGTTTAGTGACGCTTTGGGTCGGGATACTTCAGACTTAACACAACAGCATTGGTGTAGTATCTTCATAAGAGTAACTGCGCCAGTCAGAAAGTTATACGGCATGGAAACAGACCTTTCTACTTCAACCTCAGCACACGAATGCGAGGTGCCTTTTGGAACTAGTCTCACTTGCCTGAATTTGGCCCTTATCCCTCTAAACCTATCCTATTCATATACCTGTCAATTTAATCATTCAAATCGTAAACATCACTACTGTCTGTGGCAGCTCATGACACACACCTCTATGCAGAAAAGGTCTCTCAGTCCATTATTTCCCCTCTCACCTTAAACTACGCTCTCTGGTTATAAAACTCTCCCATCTGCATCCTCTAGATGGCAACATTTACCCCTCAGAATTGGATATAAATGTTGGCGTTACCAGCTACTCCTCAGCCGTAATGTAAAATAAAGTTGAAAAATGACATGGATTAAATGAGTGGTCAGAACAGATTAATGTGGACAAATATCATTTTCTCTTGATTCAAGAAAAACAAAGCAGTCATATTTTCTAAATGGTGATAACCTGAGGATTAAAGAGAAGTCAAAGGACTTGGGCATCAACATCCACAGCTAGTACACAGACGTCAAGAAAATGTTTCAATAAGAGGCCTCCTGCTTAATTGACCATTTCCTCTTGAAACAAGAAAACCACAAATACAGCAGACGTTGCAAATGCAAAACCACAGGTCACGAGAAGATTGTATAAATTAAGAGATTAGAAACGACAAAGATATGGATCAGGACAGGACAGAACTGACTGTCTGAGGTGTGACCGGTAATGGCACACAATTGTTTCATTGTACAAAAGTGTTTATATCTTTTCAAATCATCGGGTGTGTATGTAATTCAATATCTGTGCTGAAGGCCAATTCACCAATCTGCAATATACAATGCAATCTACATGTTGCTCGAGTAAAACAGAAGTGCTGGAGGAACTCAGTGGGTCAGACAGTATCTGCAGAGGGAAATGTACACATGGCATTTCAGGTTGAGATCCTTCTTTATACTGCAAACAGACCCCAACCCAAAATGCTGTCTGTCCATTTCTCTCCCCAGATGCTGCCTGACCCACTGAGTTCCTCCAGCGCTGTTTTTGCCCATGATGGCTACAGTCCCTCATGTCTCCATGCCGGTTGATAGTGTTCAGCCCTGGCCACTTTCTCCCTTCTTTGGCCAAAATCTGGAGCACTCACTTGGAAGCCACTGACAATTAACATTTAAGACACGGGGGCTGCTAGAGAGGACACTTGAAATAATTAAAATTAATAAAAGCCGAGCACAGAAGGAACAAAAGGTTGCAAGTCTTCAATCGTGACCTCGGGAGCTGTCTGTGTGGAGTTTGCACCTTCTCCGTGAGCGCGTGGCCTTCTCCCTAGTGCTGCAATTTCTTGCAGGCTGCAAACTGAATCATCCACTCTAAATTAATCTGAGTGCAGTGGGTGTGAGATGAAATGGGGAGTGTTGATGGGGATGTGAATGAGAATAGATTGCAGGCAGATAGATGGCGAGGTGGACTAGGTTAATCTGAGAGCCTGCATTGGAGTCATCCAGCCCATCGAGTCTATGTCAGAAAATGAATGTTTTTATAATCTCCACTCCGCCTCCCCAGCACAATCCTAACCTCCTTGTAGTATGGCGATCGGAACTCTATTCAATACCAAGATGCAGTCCAACCAGTTAGACACGGTTCTCGCACAACACCTTGTTCAAGCTTAACTCCTTGATCTTCTATTCCTCACCAGCTAATTATACTTTTTAACCAGCTATCAATAAGAATCTTCAATTATACTCCACGATCCCTGCTACGTCACATCCATCTAATACTTTCCCTCTTCATTCATATCCCCTTGCTTGTTGCACCTTCCCAAACCTCACACGCCACTAAATTAAATGTCACTTGCTGTTTTACTACACACCTGACCACACCTACATCCCCTTGTGGTCTAAGGCTTTCCTCCTCATTGTCAACTGGGTAGGTTATTTTTGTATTATGCCATTTTAGGATCTTGTATGTTTAACTTTGATTAGCCCACATTCTTCTAAATGTTATTTGATTACCAATCTCAATTTAAGACTTTCTTCATTGGACAACCCTTCCATCCCAGGACTGAACCAAGTAAACCACTTTTGGACTGCATTTGATGGTAGTATATATTAGTACGTTAGAACAGTAAAGTGTAGAAATAGGCCCTCAGCCTACAATGTCTAATCTCATCTGCCTGCATGTGACCCACCGTTGCATTCCCTGCATATCCACATGCCTATCTAAAAGCCTCTTAAAAGCCACTATTGTATCCGCTTCCACCACCATCCTGGCAACACGTTCCAGGGACCCACCACTTGGTACAAAACATTTGCCCAGCTTGTACATACTCTCTCAGCACACTAGAATCACTCTCTTGTTTCCACACCATCCAACATCTTGCTTTTTGCTTTCCCCACTCTAAACTGCAACCCAAAATGTGTTTCACTTCCAACTCGTTGCAGTTCTGACAGAAAGTCAGCAACCTCTCTCTCACACCACAGATGCTGCCTGTCCTGCCGAGAATTTTCAAATATTTTTAATTTCTGATTTCCAACATCTGGAGCTTTCCTGATGTTACTGTGTCTCCATCGAGCCCACACGCAAACTCACTCCATTATGAACTGTGAGCCTCTTCACCACACACCCACTACATTATGAACAGTGTACCCATCTACCACTCACCCAGGCTGTTCCCAATGCCAGACCTCCCCAGTTGATAAATTCCTGGTCAGAATATGCAGTTGACCGTGATCCTGCCCTCCACCGCATCCCAATACCTGACCTGGCCACAGCCCCACAAGACACTGTCTAGCAAGTGGGGAGTCATTCCCCTCCACATGTTTGACTTGAGCAGGAGTTAAATTTGGGGCCAAAAGCTCATCCTCAAGCACATTTACTGAGGAAAGAGCAAGATCTAATGGATCCCCCTCCTGCTCTAACTGAGGTCTACTTAAGATGACTTGAAGATTTCAATGTCAAACCACCTTCGCTGGTTGAGAACGAGAGTAAAACAGAGTGCAACCAGTCAGGAGTGATGTCAGAAAGCTGGGAACCTCCTCAAGGTTGGGAAGGGAGGAAAGTGAAGTGAAAAATTCAAGTACACAATGAACAGAATTGAAGTAAAGAAGCAGGTCACATTCTACCCCATTGACGAATGGGCCAACTTGCACCGACCTTCCTTTATCTTTGCACTGTACCCTGCTGTGAGCATTTAAAAGGTGATGAATCCAACAGCCACTAGACAGCCAGGCCTCGCCAACTCCATTCCCATGCCTGGACCCAGGTAGAAGTCTCACCTGCCGCAGAAGTGAAGGATGGGGTAGGAGGTGAGCACGCAGAGGATGATGGAGGCTCGGGCAATGGTCACAGAGATGTCCTCTGATGGGTAGGACAGCAAAACATCAACGTTCACACTGGAGCCAAACGTCAGGAAACCACAGACACCTGCAAGAGATTTAGCCGGTGACCATGGGTATGGGGGGGTGGAGGTTCCGAAGGTCAGTCAGACACTTTTCACTGCAAACAGAGAGACTGGTCTACAAGGAGAATGTACACTGGCCACCATTTCCCTCTTCAACTGCTCAGCGAGCAGATGCTGCACTGATTCAATTCAGAGAGAAATGTCCTCTGTTGCCCCAAACACCAACTATGCAGATACAATGCAGGCGAGATAAAGTAGCCCTTTCTCTGCACTGTCTCACCACAGACTTACAGCACCTACTGTTGCAACAGTCATTTTCTCCTCTCCTCACCACCTAAACAAGCTGATAATCTACTCATCTTTGGATGCAAATCTCATGGCCAATTTGAATTGGAGGTAAAATGCCCAAACTCACTTCCAAGGTGATTGCTGCCAGTTTTGTGAAGCTTGCTCCTTGATGCCACCCAAACACAGGCAAGGCATTTTTAAATTCTACACACTGTTTCGTAAGTCTCAAGTAAGCCCAAAAGACCCATGAGAATGAGTTATTGATCCCAATATCAAACCTTCCTCCAGTTGACTGGTGATCCTGTTCTTTCACCACTCAGTCAGAGAAAGGATGTGGACAGAATACTCAGTCTCCCTGCATTCACTCTAACCTCTCACTCACCATGTCCCTGTTTGAAAGGCTGTTTGCCCACCAGTTAAATTTGGGAAAACACCAGCCACTGTCATTGCTGCCAACACCAATCCCAATCTCCGGTCACCTTCTCCGTCTCGCTCCCAATCTCACGTACCAGAGGAAAAACCACAGGATTTATACCTTTGATGTCTTGCATAACACGGAGGTGAGCTTCCAAATACCAACCCTTTGATCACCACGATTGCTTGTGTGTAACTCACCACACTCTCCCCCACTCACCTGCACGTCAACTATCCCGAGACTTTGATTATTCCAAAGCTCCCTTGCTTAGGTTCCCTACTTCAGGAGGTCAAGCTTCACATCACGGATGGGACTTCCTGCTCTGCCCCAATCAGCCTTAACCTCACCATCCCAACTGCCTTCAGGTCCAACATTAATCCCACTTTAAAGTTCTCATCTTTATTATTATTATTTGTTTAAGTTTCCTCGCCTCCTAACAAACACTTGTGATCTCCACACTCCTCCAATTTAATTTGATCCGTCAGATTAGGAAGTTAATGTTTCGCCGTAGCCCATCACACAAAGGTTTCATTGGTTCCAACGAAGGATTGGGGTGCAAGGTATTGCTGTGTTGAGCGCATGCGATCCCAGTAATGGAGGCGGCGTGCACCATACCTGTGCCCGTGTACACAAACAGGCAGATCACAACGGCGGCTGTCACCACCCATCCCCAGCGCTGCACTGTGGGTCTGTCCATGCTGTTGTACACAGGAACACAGCTCACATGGCACTAACGACACCAAGGAGGAAGAGACAAAGAAAGAATGTACTTAGCAACACCAAGCTATGATGCGTCCAAATAGTATGCTTTGTATAGTGCATCTGTAGAAGTTGGCAAGAGCTTTAGGAGACATTCCGAACCCTTTCTACACTTACTCCAAGGTCCCAACATGTTACCTGGGGCGACCAGAACTGCACACAATACTCCAAATATAGCTTAAAAAAGAGCTATAAATCAGAAACCCGACTGTTTGTCTCTTGTACCCAAGTCCAGATCAATGAAGGCAAGTATACTTTGCTATTTTATCTCAGGTGGACACAAAATGCTGGAGTAACTCAGCAGGTCAGGCAACATCTCTGGAGAGAAGGAATGGGTGATGTTTTTTAATCTACTATTTGCCATGAGCGATGGGTTTGGACCCCAAGATCTCGCTGTACATTAACACTGTTAAGAGTTGTGCCATTAATTCTGTGCTTTCCCTTTAGTTACAAGCCTCCCAACACCAACGCCACAACGTGGAGGACCTCCTACTTTAGGAAAGGATCTGTTTAGGGTTTTGCTCATCTCCTATTGAATTTAGATCAATTAATGGAAAAAAAATATATAGGTTTTGAAACTTTATTCCATTAATAATGTACTGCATTTTTCAATGTTTCCAAGTAAAGGTTTAAAAAGTAAAGGCAACAAGAATCAGATGTCCACATGTAGCATCTTGAAAATAAAATAATTTTAAATAATCCCAATTTATTGGACTAGCACACAAGTTAAACACCTGTCATCTTGGGAAAGGTGCTGGATTGTTACAATCACTTTGGAATACAATATTAGGATTGATGTAGGATATTTTTGAGGATCAGTGCACACTCAATGGGCTGATGGCTTGCAGCATCTCTCAATGACTATCATAATCGAGTCTTGTCAGAAATGCCTCCCTCCCCCCTTCCCCCCCCCCCCCCCCCCCCAATTCAAAAATACCCTGAAGGCCAACAATGCATCTTAGACTTCACACTATCAGCAGAGAAGGTTATTAGCTGCAACCTTCCCTCCATTGATGAACTGTACACTGCAAGGGCCAGGAAACGAGCGGGCAAGATCATCTCTGACCCCTCTCACCCTGGCCACAAACTCTTTGAATCTCTTCCCTCTGGAGAAGTTCGAGTCTTGAAGTCTGAAGTCTTGAATACTGTGTCCCTTTATTTTTGGCTGTTGCTTGACACAACAGGCAAAAATCTGTAACCTCCCTTTGATCTGGTATTTTGTTGCTTCACATGCTTGATCAATGGTGTTTTATCATGAATGTTTAATATTATTAATGTTTTCAGAGTAATTCGTAACTCTCACTGTATGTCACGTTGTTACTTGTGGGCAGAGCACCAAGGCAAATTCCTTGTATGTGAATATTTGGCCAATAAACTACCTTACCTCAATGTCCTGCAGTCTCTTGGTGCCCGATTATTATTGGGAGACAAGGCAAATTTCCACAGAATCGCTCCTGAATATACCACCTGTGGCTTTTATCACTAAATGTGGCTGGGGCATTCCACTACAGAAGACCAGCAAACCCAAACACTTTCTCACCCAATATCAGGACACAGGTACTTTGCACACCAAGCAGGAATCTTAGCTACAACCAGGAAACAGGTGGCAATTATAGCATCCATGTCATGTCAGACCACAGAACTCCGTCTCCCTACTTCTCAAAACTCCAGTAATTTAACTATTCAGCCATGATTAAGAGCACTTTGTTCCAATACTGCAGATACCAAAAGCGCGAAAATAAAGGGACAAGTGAAAGCAGTACCTGGAAGCCAAAGCAGATGGTTGGAATAGCATTCAACACTGACATCCAGGAGGAAGGGCTAAGAACAGAAAAAAGTGGTTAACCTTGCAGGCAGCTCTAGAAATTCAATACACGTCACCCACTATTTGCTCTCTCATTGGCCCCACCCCGACCGTAGTGCACTGAACTCACTACATACTGTTAGCCAACCGAGGCCACCAGGTGGTCAAGCAACTTTCTTGTTATTGCCCAGGGATGCCACAGCAGGCACAGAGTTGCTGTTTCTCAGTATAATTCCTTCTCATCTTACTCCCTCAGCCACACAGAGAGCGATGGTTTGACTGAGCCCAGAAATCCCAGATGCCTAGATCTATTCTTGGATAAAGCAGGAAAAATGCAAACACTCCGAGCGCAGAGAGAGACCATTTGACTATTTCCCCATCCTCACCCTCTATATATTACTGCAGCTCTCTGGCTCGGCAGACACTTGTATGAAAGAAACCAGGCACAAAGGGATTACACTTACCTGGTGGGGATGTCCCCGATGATGATGCCTTTATCTGGCCAGATGTACTTAACGATCACTATAATGGTCACATACCAAGTTCCCAACACACTTAGGAGACTAGAGAAGAATAAATAAAACAATCAAAAAGGACCATTGGCCATACATCTCCACCAGGGAAGATGTTACGGGGCGGCCAAATACAAAAATGGTTTGAATCCAAAACTGCTTCAACTTCCACTTGAAGCCATGGCTTGGATAAGTTTCTCCATCCTTTTTTTTTTACAAGGAACAGAATAGCCAGCGAATCAAACACTTGCATTCTAAGTTCTCATTGTCAGTATCAACCCTCGCCAAATCAAGTGAACCATGGTTTGATCAGCTGCCAACCAGATACTGTGTAAGATCTGAATACCATCCTCCTCCCCCCCCCCCCCCCTCTCCCATATTATCAGTGTGAGACTTTGGGGTCTAACTTCCATTGTGGAGCAGCATCAAGAAGCAGCTAGTCAGTCACAAATACCTTATAACAGGTACTAATCTGGATTGGAGCCAAAGGACATAAGGGTTGTATTCTAGCTCAAGGTCCAATCATCCAGGATTCATCCTCCTGCATAACTTCCCCCATGCATCCTCGCACTATAACCACATCTCAAGCAATCAGGCAGAGCCAATGGAGGATTAAGCAACACTGGTCACAACTATCCATGATGCTGAGATTGAATAGTTGCAAATAATTCAATGGGCTCGACATAGAAAAGATGTGGTTATGTTTCATAAGCCAAGACCAGTAAACTGAGGTGTAGAGGGACCAGGCAACCACTCTGCCAAGACTTCCTAATGGGCTGTTTAACCAGGTTAGGCAAGAAAGAGGTGACAATATTGGAGAGCGAGGCTACACGGTCAATTCAAGAGGGTAGAAAATAGAGGTGTCAATTTGTTAATGTCATACTGAGATGTTTGATCAGAATGGAGAGTTAATAAAATGAAATAATGAATGCACACCGACAGCCTCGTTTACTAAGGTGCTGTTAGTTCACACCAAGAGGACACAGGACAATATTGGCTCTACCTAGCCACAGCTCCAAAGAGGATTTACAAGGAAGCCTAATAAAAATAAATCACATTGTCCTTGTTCTGTTGGAAATCTGTTAAGCCACTTTTACTTTGGGTAGAAACTGAACCTGGTCAACTTGCGGGATTGTCTCAAGGATTCCAACTATTTCCACTTCATATTCTGGACACAACTGTTCTTGCAGTTGACCCCATAAAGCACAGCAGCGGGTGGGGTAGGGGTGATGGCGAGGCAGGGAGACAGTGGATAAGGTGAGTGTGTCTGACAATTGATTATCAGTGGGGCTTTAGCTACTTGTGCTAGAGGTTGGCAAACTGGTTCCGAGCAACCGTGGACAATATGATGGGATGGTTTTGGTGCTTGGAAAATTCTAATCTGGACAATGAGAAAACCGATAGTGGTGGGATTGAATGGAGACAAGATTAATGATTCAATTTGCAGAGGAGTTGGTTGCACAAATATTCTCAGCCATCTGGGGTGAACGGGCTCATCACATTTGTTTAAGGCAAAGCCACAGGGAGATTTAAATAAGTTACTTGTTGAGGATGTTAGAATTGAGGAGCAAAAGTTGAGAACTGCAATGGGTGGGGACAGTGAATGAATGGTACAAACGGGGAACTATATCAAAAATTGCATGGTATGCAGGATAAGAGTCGAGGAAGGTTTGAAATAAATTGTATGTCAAGGGCTATTGGTCAGGTGGGGAAGTTACAGGGATAGGAAAACTGAGGAGAAAAGGCTGAGGTTGGAAGTGATAGTCATCGACTCAATTCTCAGGCAAGGGAGGTGGTTGTGGCAAAGGAAATGAAAGGTGGGATTTGAAGACATTGTGTTTGGGGGCATCTGCCAGACATGATTCCTTGAGGAGTGAAGTACTTGTGACCGACAACTTTCTTCCCCGGAAGAATAATACAAATGAAAAATGAAATTCCCAGAGGTAAATATCCCAGTGTATTTTTGGACAAATTAATGCTATATTTAGAGGGAAGGATAATTACTGTTGCCTCTGCACTCTGTCCCCAATTGATTTGTTAACCACTGCCCTGGCTTATAACACGAGTTGGGAACGGAATATGCCATTCCTTCCCCCGCTCCATCCACTCCCACTAGGAATTCACCATTCAAACAGTGAAAGCACTAACCTGGCGTACTTCTGGAACCCAATCTCTTTGGGTATGGAGAGAGGAAGGATGACCAGGATAGAGATGACAGAGATGGTGAACTTACGGTCACTGTACCAGTGGCCATTGATGAAAGCATCTCCTTCAGCTGTGTGCATCAATGCCCCGAGTACTGAAAGACAAAACAAACCATTCAAAATCGCTGCCACACAAAATATTTATCTCAAAACATCTTTCAATTCAGACAACAACCCGAGAGTTAACTACCTCCAAGGGAACTCCTAACCACTTTAGACTTTAGGTCCACTGCTCAGTCATTAGAATTAAAAGTTAAAAACAGTACAGCATAGGAACAGGCCCTTCAGCCCACCAGATCTGTACAAACCATGATGCCAATTTAAACAAATCCCATTTGTCTGCACATGTGGGCATCCCACTATTCCTTGCCTGTTCTTGTGAACAGTTCCTATTCCAGGCATCTACAATTGTGTAAAATCAACTTGCACTGCTCCTCGCCTTATACCTACTCCACCCCCCACCTTAAAGCTATGTCCTCTAATATTTGTGCACAATCTGTGCTTTAGTGTGGTCTGAGTCTATATGCCTGCAATGCCGCTGCCAGATGTAGTGTCTGCAGTGTCCGAAGACAAGTTCAAATTCCACCACAGGAATCCAAGGACTTCAACTTCAGGTGATTAATCGATACTTAAATGATAAACAATAGTTCATAGTTAAACAAGGGTGATCACTGAGCAACACCTACCTTGTGACATTCACATTATGCAAATGAATGCGCATTCTATGCTTTAATATCGGATGACTCATTGATAGGAAAAAAATGTTACTGTCCCAAAACATTGAATCCCGCTCAACACATATACTGATCTGCCTAAACAAGATTCAACGAGAGTGGGTCTGTGAGAGTGCAACAGTTTAACCAACGCTACCAATCCAAACTTTCAGTGCCCAGCATGAGGTAGCAGGTAACCCCATTGCACTCTCCCAACAAAATTTGGAGGAAACTTTTTTTCAATCCCTTACCTCGACGGAGATGTAATTTGTTTCCGTATCGTATCTCCGTCCCCACTGCGGCCTAACATTATGGAGTTAGCGGCCTTTCCTGGAGACTGATGGGCGCCTCAAGCCGCAGGAGTCTGCAGCACTTTAACATCGCGGAGCTTGCGATCCCTTTGCCGGGGATTGAAGCTTCAACCGCGGGACCTGTGGACTTTAACATTGTCTCTGGCAAGAAGAGGCAAACTCGGGAACTCCATGCCGCAGAGAGAGTTTCAACCGCCCCGACGCGGGAGTTTTGATCACCCCGACGCGGGGGCTTCGATCGTCATCTGCGGGGGCTTTGATCCCCCTGATTGCGGATGGTGTGACTTCCCCAGACCGCGGGGAGAACAATGAGGAAGGAGGTTGAACTTTATTGCCTTCCATCACAATGAGGAATGTGGAGTCCACTGTGATGGGTGTTTATATTAACTTTTATGTGGTTGTCTGTCTTCTTGCTTTTCGTTTAGTATGGCTGTATGGCAACTCAAATTTAACTGTACCTTAATTGGTACATGTGACTGTCAACTGAACTTGAACCCCAGCCCTGAATCTCTGGCCCCAGACGGGCCGCCCCACACAACCTCCCTGGTGACTCACTCTTGTCCAGCTGATCACCGATGATGATCAAGAAGGCGATGCAGGTGCAGAAGGTGTAGACGACGATGAGGACATCGCAGATGGTGCCCACTACCTTGGCCGCAAGCTGCCCGTACCACCTCCTGGTAGGTGCCCTTACTGCTGACCTGAGAGCAGTAGGCCAGAATCACCAACCCAGCAATTATAAACAGAAGCAGGCACTGCAAGGAAACACATCGAAGATCACAAAACAACATTTAGAAATCAAGGGACAATCACAAAGGCTTTTAAACAGAGTGGATTGTGAGTGTGTCTTACTTTTGCTGGTAGAAAGACTGCCACATTCCCGGTGTAGGGAAAATTAAATGGGATCAGTGCAAAGTGGTACTTGTTGGTCATCCCAGACTCTGTGAACATGATGTTCCTGTTTCTGTATAGCCAAAATCTTGCAACTTCCCTCTACAGCTCAGACGGGAATGTTAATGCTCAACATCAGTCGATGGAATCACTATCAGTTGGCCGGACTATTGTCCGAGCCAGATAGTTGCAGGTCTGAGACCCACTCTAGAGATTGGAGCACAAAACTCCAGGCTGACATTCAGCACCGAGGCACGAGTTGGGAGAGGCATTAAACCAATCCACAGTTTACCCTCTCAGGATAAACGCGAGGGGGCGGCTTTCCCCACGGTAGTGGAATTAATAGATTTCCTGAACTCAAATGCTGAAGGCTTCACATCAATCAGGTATCTGCAGAAGAACATCGAGCACAGGCCTAGAGACAACCGCATTAGAACCAGGAACACTACTCCCACCCCACCTGATAGGATTGGGGTATGTTTTACCAGCTCTGCCTATTATGACAGTAAAATGTTCAGAACAGTAATCTAAAACTATAACAATAAGTACGTCCAGCCAAATGAAAAGCTTCGGCCAAATCAATATCATCACAGGTTTTAGAAGTTCTTTGGCCTCACTTAAAGCATTTAAATTAGCAATGTTCTGATTGCAGCAGTGGGTGGTGGAAGGGGTCAAGTAGCCATTAAAAATATATATTTTTGTCTATTGTTGTTTAAGATTGCACGTCCATGTTTTCACTGGAACTTTGTGAACGTTCTTCGGACAAAAGGCCTAATGTAATGGCCCACCAGTCAGCAGGCTGTTGATATACCACTCCACAGCTTTCACATTTGATATGCAAGGCTTTTTTCTATCAGATTATTGAAGCTCCCAACGTAATAATTTTCTCTGAAGCCAGGTAGCCAGCCGTCCCAGCAAAGACCTGCTGACATGGGTACCCAGTTTGGATGGATGATTGCTACACTACCGAGGCAACACAGGATGCAATGATGTCAACCCAAAAAGACCAATTGGCTACCTTGTATTTAAGCCATTAGTGAAAGAAAAACACAAGCCTTTGGCAGGAATTACAACCAGTAGCTAGCGGCATTGTAACAGTGTTGCAGCCCTTCCCAGTGACAAAGGTGAGGGTTCCGCAGGAGGCACCACTGCCGTGACGAAGGCTACAGAACCATCTTCACCCAACGACTCACTATCGTGACTTTTCCCCACCCATCCAGAGATGCCTACAGTCACCAATGGAAATGCAGCTCATGATGGGGCTCAAAGTATGACAGCGGCATATCATCAGGCAGAAAATTGCTAACCAATCATATAATAGACACAGATGTTTGCAAAATCATGAAAATGCGAGACTGTTTTCTTTCTACAGGAGATCCTGCCCCTGGTACCAGTGGTCCGTCTTAAACACCAAAACAGTGCTATGGAACAAACTATATGGAGTTTCACTTGATTTTTTTCTCGAGAGTTCAGTACCTGCAGGCTCTTGTATCCATCATACTCTTGTATCCATCATACATTGTACTCTCTTCATTTCAAAGCCATTCCTACACATTAGAAATAGCTAAGATGCCAGTACTGAACCTTAAAACAGTGTGTGTATTAACTATCTGCAAAGCTGAAGACAATGATCTCATGCTCAGCATCACACTGGCATGCATGCCACCAGGGCAGCTATAGTCAGTTGGAAACAATGCAGATACAGGCGTTTTGGCCCACCAAGTCCATGCCAACAATCAGTGATCCATTTATACTAATCCAATACTAATTCCATTGTCTTCCCCCCACCATGCCATAAACTGTGCCCCGATCTCACCACTGATCTGCACACCAAAAGTAATTTTATAGTGACTAATTAGCCTAGCATTCTGCTTGTCTTGGGATAGAAGAGGAAGTCGGAGCACCCCAAATAAACCCACAAGATCACAGGGTTACAACACTCGAATTCCGGATTAAACCCAAGTCGCTGGTACTAGATGGCGTTAGCCCTCTCCATTGCGCCACTGGGCACCTTAGTTTGGGATTGGATACCGTGCTCATTCCAATGTTCCCGATGGAGAAGCAGGGTATGGTTAGAAATCGCCTCATTATTGCCATAGATGAGGCAGAGGCATGGTACTAGAAGGGGCCTGGAGGAAGGGTTTGAGGACCCAAGTCTGCAGAGATGAAACTACACAAATGTAAACAGCTAACCATCTGCAGGACTATCCCGGCCACCACTCCTCCTGCCATGTAGAAGGCATAGGGAAAGTTGAGAAGCCCAGCCCCAAGTGCGGCATTAACCACGATGAAGACAGCTGCATAACATGGTGTCCTTCCAGCTTCCCCATGTCCCTTGGCTGGTGGGAGGGCAAATTCCACAGGAGGCCAGTCTGCTCCCCAGGGTCCCTGTCCAAGCTCCAATCCTGCTCATCACTGTTCACGGAGGCTTCACAGTGGGCCATCCCCCACCAGCACTGGCTTCAAGTGTTCCCGTAAATGGAGCTCCCGCTCGGCCGCGGCGAGTGTGTCGGACTCCCAAACTCAAAGTATCCACAGGGAACTGAAAACGGCGGATCTTCTCAACGTTTCACATGCAGCAACTGAAAAGGAAGCAGCAGAAAAAGTGAAAAGGATACTGCTATAACAAGATACACACTGACAGCACAGCTCCCTACTCCCCTCCATCCAAACCACTTACATTTTCCTTACTCATAGATTAGAAAGCACTGCATGTGTAGACAGTGAAAGGAGATATCCTCACAGCATTTTAATATCTAGACAAACATGTGAATTGGCAATGCATGGAAGGCTATATTAGTACTGTACTAGCAGAGGTATTTGCTGGTATTCAAGGTAGGCAGAGGAGCGGCGGATGAAGGAGTGCGGGGATTGGCTGAGGAATTTAATTAGCAGATCGGTAAGTTAGTGAATCAGTCCATTTATCAGCTAACATAAGCAAGGTTTGTTCTGGGGGAGTGGCCTGTCGGGTTATGGCGATATTCATGTATGGAAATCAGATTATAATTCATGTTGTTATGCATATATATAGAGAAAAAAAAACAGAGAAACAAGGCAAGAGTCGGACTTCCATCACTGTTCTGCACAAATAAATCAATCAATCAACGTTACCCTTGGACAATAGAAACAAGACGAAAATAATGCCACATATTCAATCATATATGGTTCAATTAAATTAAGATATGTAAAACATATATATGGAAACCGGCCTTTCAGCCCACCAAGTCCGCACCGACCAGCAATCTATCATACACCAGTTCCATCCTACATGCCAGGGACAATTTACAGAAGCCAATTAATCTACAAACCTGCACTTCTTTTGGATGTGGGAGAAACCGGAATATCCAGAGAAAACCCATGTGGTAGTAAGGCAGCAACTCTACCGCTGCACCACCGTGCCACCCCATTTACATTACTTTTTCTATAATTATTTATTATGGGGGTGGGGTTTTTCAAAAAAAACGTCAATCAAGATGAACACATGATTCTGATTTCTGCCCTTAGTTGGATAACACACATCTCCAGTCATTGTGTTTTATGGCTGGTTTTCAACCTCTTCAGTCTGAAGATCTCGACCCGAAACATCACCCATTTTTTCTCTCCAGAGATGTTGCTTGTCCTGCTGAGTTTTTCTAGTTTTTAGTGTCAATCTTCAGTTTAAACCAGCATCTGCAGTTCCTTCCTACACTCTCTGTTAAGCGAAACAGGAGTAGTGGGCAAAATTAGAGCACATGGTATTGGGGGTAGGGTATTGACAAGGATAGAGAATTGGTTGACAGACAGGAAACAAAGAGTATGAATAAACGGGTTCGTAAGAATGGCAGGCAGTGGCGAGTGGAGTGATATTAATGACGGGATTAAAAGTAACACACAAATTTCCAGATGACACAAAGCTGGGTGGCAGTGTGAACTGCAAAGAGGATGCTAGGAGGTTGCAGGGTGACTTGCACAGGTTGAGTGAGTGGGCAGATGCGTGGCAGATGCAGTATAATGTAGATAAATGTGAGGTTATCCACTTTGGTGGCAAGAACAAGGAGGCAGATTATTATCTCAATGGTGTCAGATTAGGAAAAAGGGAGGTGCAACGAGACCTGGGTGTCATTGTACACCAGTCACTGAAAGTAAACATGCAGGTACAGCAAGCTGTGAAGAAAGCTAATGGCATGTTTGCCTTCATACCGAGAGGATTTGAGTATAGGAGTAAAGAGGTCCTCCTGCAGTTGTACCGGGCCCTGGTGAGACCACATAAAGTGCAGTGAAATTAACTTGCCGGCAGTGGTACAATTAAACACACAATATACAATAAAAATTTTACACAAACATCCACCACAGCATTCATCACTGTGGTGGAAGGCACAAAGTTTGGTCAGTCTCCTCCATCCCCCCCCCCCCCCCCCCCCCCACCCCCCGTGGTCATGACAGGATACCAACCACTCCCTCTAACCCTGCCCAACTCTTCCTGCCCTGTAACTCTCCCTGGTATACTGTTCAATAAATATCCCTCAATCAGTATCATTGACAGAGTTCTGGCAAAGGGTTTTCAGCTTGAAATTTTAACAATGTCTCTCCACACCTGCTGAATGTTTCCAGCATTTTCTGTTTTATTTCAACTTTCCAGTAAATGCAGTTTTTTTTGTCCCACATATATTATCTTCCTCGCTGATCGGAGACGTAAATGAAACTTGCTGACACACAAATTGTCGGCTACTTCCCAGTTCACAACGGCAATCAGAAGATGGAAAAGTCAGAGCTATGCAGCATGGAAACAGGCCCTTCAGCCAACGAAACCCATGCCTACCATCAAACTAGTCCTATTTCATTCTCCCCACATTACCACCAAGTCCTCTCAGATCATATCACTCACTTATACACTATGGGCATTTTTCAGCAGCAAATTTATTTAAGGGCGCCATACCTTGGGGGGTTTGGGAGAAAACCGAAAAACCCGGAAGAAGCCGATATAACCACGGGGAGAACGCGCAAACTTCACAAAGGCAGCGTCCAAGTTTAGGTTCAAACCTGCTTACTGGAGACGTGGGGCAGCAGCTCCACAGAAGCACTTGCCTTGCTGCAAGCGGGCTTGGGGGACACCTGATTTGTAAAACATGCTATGGAAATGCAATATTATTCTAAATGGTTTTAATGACTTGCCACTACGCCGCTAAAACCACGTGACAAGACATGCGAGTAGCTCATTCTCCACCCACTTTTTTTTTACGTAAGAAAATAATGTTGAGCAATACTAACTGGACATTCTGCCTACTAAGCCTGTAGCAAGCAAAGATACACTAGAGGAGCAGGTCTCCTCCGCAGAGTCCCACAACTAATCTCCACCCACTGCCTCATGAACCTGCGCTGGCTCGTTCTACATTATACCCAAGATTGGGTAAGCAGACTAAAAGAAATATACAGTACTCAAAGAATGTGATCTGACCAAGTCCACGTTTAAACTGTAGCAAGGCATCCCTGCTCCTGTGCCAAACCTTCTTTAACTGTTTGTTTTCAGAGACTGGTGTACAAAACGCTCAAAATCTCTGTGTCATTTACCACATATAATGATGCATTTTTCTGACTTTTCCACTCTCAGTTAACGTCACGGTTATCCGAGTCACACTCCATCCGCCATGTCCACTTGGGTCGATCTAAATCGCTTGGAATCCTCCCAATCCCACCAGTTCGGCATCACCAGCAAATCTGGTCGTGGCATGAGGTTTCAACAGCCAAGCCTGTGGTACTTAGAAACATAGAAATTAGGTGCAGGAGCAGGCCATTCGGCCCTTCGAGCCTGCACCGCCATTCAATATGATCATTGCTGATCATCCAACTCAGTATCCTGTACCTGCCTTCTCTCCATACCCCCTGATCCCTTCCAGCATCCAACATCTGTACTTACTGTTGGATGCTGGAGTCCCAGCACTGACCCCGGAAGAGCCACGGATCATCACCTGCCACAGAGTCCCATTGATCTTTCCCGGCGAGTTCCCGCACCAAGACCAGCCACTCACCAGCTCCTCACTCTGACCACTCCCTCCAGGATCTCTGGTCAGATGATCCCGGGATCACACTCACGTGACTCAGTAACAACCGGGAATAGACCACGCGGAGCTTTCTGGTAACTGTAGTCCTACAGTCCCGACCCGACCGGTCCCTTCTCCCCAGAGACGCTGCCTGTCCCGCTGAGCTACTCCAGCAGTCTGTGTCCACCTGCTGTAGTCCTCTGCTCATGCTCTTGCCTGGCCGATGCCGGCTGCTTTGGAGGGGGGGGGGGGGGGGGGACGTGGTGGACACACAACGGTTGTTGGTGACAGCCTGTTGGGAGATGGAATCTCAGTCAAAGGGAACACAAAATGCTGGAGAAACTCAGCGGGTGCAGCAGCACCTATGGAGCGAAGGAGATAGGCAACGTTTCGGGCCGAAACCCTTCTTCAGACCCATGTTGCGTACCCTCGATTTTCCAGCATCTGCAGTTCCTTCTTTAACACAATGTAATCTCAAAGCCGGTCTCCTGTGCTGTGGCAGAGGGTTGACCCCAGCAAGGGAACGGGCCCTTTAACCCATCTCGTCCATGCCTGGCGGGCTTGCCACAACCTGGCCCATTTCCGTCCTTCCCGGGGCTCTATAATCTTTGATTGCATCTGCCCATATATTTTTTAACACCGTTGTTGTACCTGCCTGTGTTATTTGCTCTGACTGCTAGTTCCCATGTACTCACCACGCTTTATGCGCCCAAAACGTTGGCTCTCAGATTCGCTTTAATCTTTTCCCCTCTCACCTTAAACTGCGCCCTCTAGTTCTGGACTGGGGGAATACAGCTGACTATCCATCCAATCTATGTCCTCACGATTCTATTAACTTCTATATGCTCACATCTTAGCATCCTACGTTTCAGTGGGAATAAACCCAGCCTATGTAATTTCGCCTTTAACCACAGCCTTTCCTTCCATGCAACATCCTGGTGAATCTCTTCTGCACTTTCATTATTGTTACTGCATCCCTCGTCGGAATGACACTAGAACTGCTCTCCAAGTGCAGTCTAATCAAGGTTTTGCACAATTGCACATAATGTCCCAACTCTTACACTCAATAGCTCGGCCTATGAGGCAAGCATAACTCATTCTTTCTTCACTAACCCACCTACACGTGTCGCCAGTTTCAGGACTTGCATTCCATGTCTGTACATCATGATCTACATGTATGTACATCGTCACACTTGTAACCTGAGCAGTGGGTTGGTGTAAGGTGCAATAAATTAGTGAGAGCAGAGGCAGTTTACCTGGATCCAGCAATGTTTTGACAGAATGAAGTAATTATTTTAGTGCATATGTCAATAGGGATATGAATGCAGATATCTCAGACAAGAACTCATTATTTGCCAATCATATGGCTCAGTTCTGTCAAGATAATAATTTTATATTGTCAAGCAAAGTGCTTTTACCCACAGATAGTTATACTTATATTAGTGAGGCCTGGCACACAACGTCATGGCTGTATGCAAAAGGATTTGAGTACAAGAGCAGGGAGGTTCTACTGCAGTTATACAGGGTCTTGGTGAGGCCACACCTGGAGTATTGCGTAGAGTTTTGGTCTCCTAATCTGAGGAAAGACATTCTTGCCATAGAGGGAGTACAGAGAAGGTTCACCAGACTGATTCCTGGAATGGCAGGATATGAAGGACTTCCATATGAAGAAAGACTGGATAGACTTGGCTTGTATTCGCTGGAATTTAGAAGATTGAGGGGGGATCTTATAGAGACTTACAAAATTCTTAAGGGGTTGGACAGGCTAGCTGCAGGAAGATTGTTCCCGATGTTGAGGAAGTCCAGAACAAGGGGTCACAGTTTAAGGATAAGGGGGAAGTCTTTTAGGACCGAGATGAGAAAATCATTTTTCACATAGAGAGTGGTGAATCTGTGGAATTCTCTGCCACATAAGGTAGTTGAGGCCAGTTCATTGGCTATATTTAAAAGGTAGTTAGATGTGGCCCTTGTGGCTAAAGGGATCAGGGGGTATGGAGAGAAGGCAGGTACGGGATACTGTGTTGGATGGTCAGCCATGATCATATTGAATGGCGGTGCAGGCTTGAAGGGCCGAATGGCCTACTCCTGCACCTATTTTCTATGTTTCTATTATTGTATTAGTACAGCTGATGCACATGCCTCATTGGGGTGTATATGAGCATTCTGTATGGGGCAGGAATGACTGATCATATACCTGTTGCTATGTCAATAAATGTTGAACATCTACCTGTGGTATCCAAAGATGGAAACAGCTTTAACACAGAAGAATTGGACTCGTCAACCATCACAAGGGATCCTTAAGCGATATTCATCTACCTAAAGATGCAATAATGTGTAGTAATGTTAATTGTAAGGATATGACGCATAGGCGAAATATCTGCTCCATGTATAATGATATAGTAAGTGCTTTATATGTAGGCAGTAAGCCCTACTGCAAGCATAAAAATAGGACACATAACATCAGGCCTGGCTGGAATAAGTATGTAGCTGAGTGTCATGCTGAAGCCCGTGAAGCCACTAAATCATGGGCTATGGCAGGTAGACCCAGACAGGGGCCTGTGTTTGAGTACAAGAGACTCACTAATGCAAGATATAAGTATGCTGTTCGCTTCATCTGTAAAAATGAGCAAGCTATGAGGGCTGATTGCATGGCTAAGAAGCTGCTAAGTAACAATGATACTGATTTTTGGAAAGCTCTTAACATCTCTGGATACACCATGCACTGTAGATGGAATCTCTGGAACAGCTAATATTGCAGAGTTATGGCAACAACATTATAGCACTTTATTCAACTGTGTCCAAGGTGATTTGTATAGGGTGGACAATATTGAGAGTAATGAATGGTGATTATGTCACATGAGGTGTATCATGCCATGAACAAGCTGTCCAACAAAAAAGCAAGTGTCTTGGATCATATTTCTGCTGAATATCTTATTAAAGTATGCGAGTATGAGGATAGCTCCTCTCCTTGCTATATGTTTTACTGGCTTTCATGGCTTGTTACCAGACTCAATGCTGTCTATTCTGCTAGTGCCGGTCATTAAGGACAAAGCTGGTAAAGTAGGCAGGCCTAAATAATCACAGGCCCATAGCTTTAGCCAGCATATTGTCAAAAGTCCTAGAAAAAATTCTGCTGGATTGATTAAATGATGGGGTGGAAGATTGCAACCTTCACGTGGTCAGCCCTGTTTCGACTAATGCAATCAACTCGACGTGCACAAACGGAAGATCAAATAGAACAAGTTGTCCTACAACTTTAGGCTGTGCACGCCACACGAAAAAAGATTAAATGACTTTTGTTAACTCCATGGATAACCAGTTTGATTTTAAAGCTAAACACGGCACTGACTTGTGTATGTATATATGCCCTAAAGGAGATTGTAAACAAATATAGAGGTAAAAACTCGTCAATTCTTACGTGCTTTATTGATGCTTCCAAAGCCATTGATCGTGTTAATCATTGAAAGTTGTTTGTTAAATTTAGTGAAAGAGGGGTGCCTAAATACATTGTGAGAATTCTGGCTTACTATGCAAGTAAAATGGGGCAATAGGGTCTCAGCCCCATTTGGGGTTAGCAATGGTGTTAGACAAGGGGGAATTTTGTCCCCAGTCCTTTTTAATCTTTATGTTGATGATCTGTCCAACCAATTGAAAGCCTGTAATACTGGGTGCATGATTGGTAATATTTTAGTGAACCATATTATGTATGCAGATGATTTTGTGATCGAAGCTCTCCAGCAGCTCCTTACTATATGTTTGTGTATGGTGTGGAACATGATATCAAATATAATGCTGGTAAGAGTGGTTATGATCTGTAGAACCAAAGAAGATAAATGTCTAAAATGTCCTGATTTTAAATTGTCTGACAATAATCTTAGTGTCTGTAATAAGGTAAAATATCTTGGATATTTTATTACAGAACAAATGACAGGTGATGAGGATATTTATAGGCAACGACGTATGCTGTAGGTACAGGCGAATATTCTCACACGTTTGGTGCGTGTACAGATGTGGTGAAGATGTCTCTGTTTTTAGCATATTGCACACTGCTCTATACTGCACACCTGTGGTCAAACTACTGAAATTGAAATTTACAAAGACTAAAGGTGGCTTATAATAATGCCATAAGAACACTGATAAGGAAACATAGATGGTGTACTGCTAGTGAAATGTGGCTGCAGGAGTCAGTACTTTAGAACCTATCCTAATAAATCATATGTATACATTCATCTGCAGGATTAATGACTATGAAAATGTAATTATCGTGGTCTAATCAAACAGAAGGGTTTTTTTTTGTAAAATATTTTTATTAGAAGTAATTACATATTAAGAAGAAATAATATAAAATCAAAGAAAAAGAAAATATTATCGTCACATACATTCTTAATATTTTTAAAATTTACAGTCAATCTTATTTATACTATATATTTTTTTATTTTATAACAGTAGGAAATAGAGATATGTAATAAAGAGAAAGAGAAATAAAAAAGAGATACATAAAATGAGTGGAGTATTAAACAAGATATTCTTAATTGGAGATATATTCATGATCTATTGTATATAATTCTTCATCTATTCCTTCATTCAGGCTTCAGTCATGGCCTCGAACGGGACCATCTTAACCCTTTAAATATTCAATAAATGGAGACCATATTCCACTGAATTGATCCAACCTGTCCATCAGGACAAGTCTTAATCGTTCCAGGTGAAGTGTCTCCAACATTTCTGTAATCCACATTTTAATTGTAGGGGATATGGGACCTTTCCAAAATCTTAGTATTAATTTTTTACCAATTATTAAACTATAACCAATAAAAAATATTTGTTGTGTTGTTAATATCTGATTCGTTTCTAATATTCCCAATATGATTAATTTTGAGTCTGGAATTAAATTTGCATTAACTACAATTAAGATTATCTTAAAAATTTCTGTCCAAAAATTAGTAATTTTTACACATTTTGTGAATGAATGCGTTAAATTAGCTTCTAATCGTTGACATTTATCACATTAGCGGAAATGTAATTTGGATTTTGAGAAATGTAATCTATGTATAACTTTAAATTGTATCAAGGAGTGTCTGGCATTTAATGAGCAGTGGTGTATATGTTGTAAACTTTCATTCCATACTTCTCTATTAATTACTTGACCTAATTTGTTTTCCCATGCTTGTCTATATTTATCCATATTTGGTAAATCATTTTCCAGTAAAATATTATAGATATATGATATTAATGTTTCTGTATTCGGATGTTTATTTAGACATTCATCTAAAATTTCTGTCTTTCTATTCCTAAAATCTAGTGTATTTGATTTAACATAATCTCTAATTTGTAGATATCTAAAATATTCTTTGGAGTGTAATCCATAATTTTGTTGTAATTCCTGAAATGAGAGAAATAAACTTTCCCTGTAGAGATCACCAATCTTATTTATTCCATAGTTCTTCCATTTAAAAAAACCTTTATCCATCAATGAAGGTTTAAAAGAAATATTGTTTACAATTGGAAGAGCTAGTGGTGTATTCTGTAATTTTAATGTTTTTTTCAATTGTTTCCAAATACGTATACCACTTTCTATTATTGTGTTTCCTCTATAAATTTTCTTATGTATTGTAGTGTTAGCAAATAAAATCGAGCTAATTTCGAAAGGTAAACAGTCTTCCTTTTCCATGTTTAACCAGTTTCGTTGTTTATCTAGTTCTTCCAACCAGAAATTCATATTTTTTATATTAACTGCCCAATAATAAAACATAAAATTAGGCAATGCAAAACCTCCATTCATTTTTGATTTACATAATGCTTTTTAATTATTCTATGGTTCTTATAATCCCAAATAAAATTGGTAACCATAGAGTCCACTTTCTTGAAATTTTTTTTAGGAAGATATATCGGGATCATTTGAAACAAGTATAATAATTGTGGAAGAAAAATCTTTTTTATCGCATTAATCTTACCTAGCATTGAAATAGGTAATGTTTTCCAATATTGAATATTCTTAAGTAATTTATTCAATAAGGGTGGGAAATTAGATTTAAATAAAGAATCATATCTTTTTGTTACATAAATTCCAAGATATTAAATTTTTTCATTTGCAATCTTAAAAGGGTATTGTTGTAATATATGTAAGTTATTTCCCATTATTGGCATAAGTTCACTTTTATTCCAATTAATTCTATATCCTGAAAACAATCCAAATTGAGTTATTAAATCTAACAAGTTAGGAATACTAATTTCCGGTTTTGTGATATAAAGTAATACATCTGCTTATAAAGAGATTTTATTTTCAGTTTCTTTAGTTTCATACCCATATATTTCAGGATGCAATCTCACAGATTTTGCTAGTGGTTCTATTGCAAGTGCAAACGGTAGTGGAGATAAAGGGCAACCTTGTCTGCAGCCTCGGAATAAGTTAAATTTAGTTGTTAACATTTGGTTTATTAATATTCTGGCTGTTGGTTTGGTATATAGTAATTTAACCAGTTATAAACTTCTCCCCCAACTGAAAAAATTCCATAACCGAAAATAAATAAGACCATTCAATCTGATCAAAAGCTTTCTCTGCATCCAGTGAAATAATTGATAAATCTTTATTAATGTTTCTTTTCAAATATATAATATTAAATAATCTTCTCAGGTTGTTTGAGGAATATCGTTTTGGTATAAATCCTGTTTGATCTACATGAATTAGTTTATTCATCACTGTGTTTAGTCTTTGTGCTAATATTTTTGTTAATATTTTTTGCTCAGTATTTAAAAGAGATATAGCTCTATATGACCCTGGATCATCAGGAGTTTTATCTAATTTAGGTATAAGGGTTTTAATAGATTCATTTAATGTTTCTGGTAATTTCTGTTGTGCATAAATGTGTTCATATAGTGTCTTCAAACGTGGAGCTATCATATCATAAAATATTTTATAAAATTCTGCTCCAATACCATCTGGTCCTGGAGTTTTACCATTTTTTAATGATCTAATAGTTTCTTCAATTTCTTTAGTAGTTATTTCAACGTTTAATAATTCTCTATCTTCTAAATCCAGTCCTTTTAGATTACAATTTTTAAGAAATGTTTCTACTCCTATCCGATTTTCTTTTGTTTTAGCTGAATATAAATTTTTATAATATTGCAAAAATCTTTCATTTATATCTTTAGTTTGTACTAGTAATTCCCCTTTATCTGATTTAATCCTATAAATTAATGTTTCTCCTTCCAGTTTTCTTAATTGACGAGCCAATAGTTTATGTGGTTTGTCACCAAATTCAAATTGTATTTGTTTAGTATATTGGTATAGTTTTACAACTTGGTCTGACTGTATTTTATTTAATTTATATTTCAATGCAAAGATTTTATTATGTTTTTTTCATAGTTGGATTAACAGCGTTCTCTGTATCTAACTGTTTAATCTCTCTTTCCAATGCCTGTTGTACCTTCCGATTCTCTTTATTATAAAATGCTTGAGAAGATATCATAATTCCCCGAACATACACTTTAAAAGTTTCCCATAAAAGAGACGAAGATATTTCTGGTGTATCGTTTGTTTCAAAGAAAATCTTGATCTGTTTTGTAATATATTCTTGAGTTATTTTGTCCTTTAAAATTTGTGGGTTAAATCTCCATTTTACCAGTTATTTTCATCTTAAAAGTTAAAGGTGCATGATCTGAAATTATAATATTATGATATTTTGAATTATACATAAGTGGAATAAGTTTTAAATCTACCAGAAAATAATCTATTCTTGAATAAGTTTTATGCACAGGTGAGTAAAATGAGTATTCTCATCCTGTTGGATTTTGCAATCACCAAACATCTTTAATATTACTAGTGTCTATATATGCATTTATTAACTCACTGGAATGCGATTTAAGTTTCCGTTGTTTTGATGATCTATCCAAATAAGGATCTAGTGTGCAATTTAAATCTCCTCCAATTATTAGATTGTAATCAAACAGAAGGTTTAGCACTACACGCTACAAATCCCAGTTGTGGAGACATTGGTATCGTTGTAGGACACTGATTTTCTTTTTATTCTGGATTTTAAATTATGTATCGTGTTTTTGTATATAATTTATGATGCTTTTAAAACTAATTTACTAAGCTTTTATATGTATTTTATGGTGTTTTTATATGTAATGTCTCTTGTCTGGACCTCGAGTCTGAAATAAAGTTTAATAATAATAATTTACTGTGCCCTCTCAAACTTTTTCTCTCAGGTATTTATTCTTGTCCCTTTTAATATTACAGCTGGACTATAGTACAGTGCTGGGAAGCCAAGTTGAACATGAGTGGAGCATGAGCCAAATGAAACCTGATAGCAAACATAGCTGCTTGTATCTTTTTTTATATTCCCATATTGGCAAAGGAAGAGCGATTCAGACTTCCAAGTTAATGTCAGCTTCCAGAGCAATCCCATTCCTCACTTATTTCATTGTCACCTGTTTTCTCCACGTGTTCATCAACTGCACTGAGATTCTCAAACTTTCCATCTCTACTCAGGATTATTTGCAGCAGCTAATTAACCTACCAGCACATGTTTGGATGAGGGAGGAAACCAGAATATTACAGTTCTCCTCTTCTTTCGTGTGGCGTGCACAGCCTAAAGTTGTTGGGCAACTTTTTCTATTTGATCTTGTTTGTGCACGTCGAGTTGATTGCATTAGTCGACCACATGAAAGTTGCAATCTTCCACCCCATTGCAGTTATAGGGAGAACATGCAAACATTACATCAGCAACATCCAAGATAAGGATTGAACCTGGGTCTCTAGATCCATGAGGCAGCAGTATTACCATATGTCTGCACAACTGAAACACTGTCTATTCTTTTCACCTTTATTGAAGGGGCAGCTTAAAGGTGCATGTGTACAAATCTTTAAAATAAGCAGTACAGATCGTCCAAACAAAGTTCTAACACACAGTGGGATTCATTTCTTGGCGTACAGAACTGAATAGACATGTTGTTAAATCACTTGCAGCATTCTGGTCAGGTCGCATGTGCAGAGTTCTGACTCCATACTTTGAAAAGGATAGCCACCAGATGAAGTTTAAGATTTCCAAAATAGTACCAAAAGCCAAGGGTGATGAACCAATAACAATGAAATTCTTACTTCCATCAGCTGAATAGGCTCATAAATGCAATATACACAGATTAATGTGAGTTAATGTGTCATAACCAGCCTCTTAAAGCACTTCATGTTGGATGTTAAGGCCACAGGACAGTAGTCACTAAGGTATGAGACCTTGCTTTCCTTTGGAATTGGGATGATAGTGGTCTTCTTGAAGCAGGTTGGTACCTCAGAACAGAGTAGGGAGAGAATTAAGATGTCTGTGAACACTAGTTTGGTCCACAAACCTCATCAACTTAATCCTGCGTTCCTGATGTGGCCTCCTGTACATCGTCGAGACCAAGGGTAGACCTTACGACTGTTTCAACGAACACTTGGACTCAGTCCACCAAGGCTTACCAGAGCTTCTGGTTGCAAACTATTTTAAGTGCCCTTCCCATACTGACCAGAGCCACTTCCATTGCCAGAGTAAAGCCACACAAACTGGAGAAACAACCTCTCATATTCCACTTGGGTAACTTATAATTGTAATGTATAATTCACTCTACTCCAGCAAGAAGCTTGCTGGGGAGAGGTGTAGCGTGGTGGTAAGAAAGATTGAGCAAAGTACTGGGTGTAATAGTGCATTTGTAACTTCATTCTCACCTGAAAGTGAGTCTATTGCAGACTTGTCAGCTAAGATCATGATACATGATCGTTGAACCCACAAAAAGTGTTGCATCAAAGCTGGTTTAACTTTCTGCTCAATCAAATGGGTTGCATTGACCTGCACAGCTTGGTAGGAATAAGTCAACATGGAGTGTCTGTATCTGCTATTCTCACTTGCATACTTTCAGTAGATGAAAAGGGATTCTTTCTGATCTCACTATAGTTTCCTCTAATATCAAATCCTTCAGAGTATCTAATGTCCTGAATTCTAATGCCAACATTACAAAAGATCTCTAACCAGCAGCAGGATGTAGACACAATTAAAACTAATTATACAGAATGCAAGACACACATGGAAGTACAATTATTAATTTACGCACTTGCTTTATTGAACCTCTGCCTACAGGTTTATAAGGTAGACAATTTTTGACAGAATTGATCATCTGGCAGCAAATATAAGCTTGCTTCCACAGCCTTGCAACATCAACTGAGAACAGTTCTTTGAATTTCTTGGGATGTCCATAATAGTGCTGTCAAAAATGGTGAACACAACACTAAAGCCAAACATAACAGCTCCAGCCCTAATGGAAAGTGCAAGTAACCCGTCTACCATGATTGGTGGCTATTGGTAAGGGGCCATTCCAAACAGCAACTCTCATAGCATGATTACAGATATCTGTGACAATAATGACCAGAATAAATGTTTGATTATTTTTCCATCGGCAGATCAGTTTAACAAATGTAGCTAAGCAATCAAGCTTATGAACAGATTGCAACCTTTGCACCTGCTAGTAATATCTGCTTATAACATCTAAACTTCCTGCTTAAAGCTGAAGAAAGGCCCTACCCAGTATTGACAGCAGCTACTAGCAAATGCAACATTTGTGTATAACAGTGCTAAAGCTGGTCAATCGAAAACAATCGGCAGAGTAATTCTCTGAAGGTTGAAGCAAAGAAAATATACAAAAGATAAAAATAGGGCTTCAGTTGAAAAGCTCCTGGGGCAGAGAGGGGCTCACTGTAGAAAAGCGAACCGTTTCTGCCATACAAACCCAAGCCTTCAAACAAGGGAAATGGGGTGAACTTCATTCAGTTACCATCGGTTTTTACAAGGTTAATTTTGGATGACACTCCTCCTCTCTCTTCCCCCCCCCCACTGTCAGCCAGGAGACATCTGAATTTCCCCTGAAAAGGGGATTCATAAAATATTTATTATTAAGTAGTTAACACCCACCATACGTTAAACTGCAATGGCAATCTGTACAAGTTGACTGGTTGTGGTTGAAAGATGAGCCCCCCCCCCCCCCCATGTCTTCGCTTTTTCTTGAACGCTTTATTTAGAAACTTTATGGATACCATGTGCTAGGTATCCTACGTTGGATGAGGTGACTCCAGCAACAGAGATTCGGCCATCTTTTGTCATGTAAATAGAGAATTCCTTCGTCAGACGCTCTACCTGTAGGTAAAATATGAAATACGACTGAAATGCATTTGACTCATATTGGGCAGTAAAATGTGACAATTATTTCAATTCGGATGACAGTTTAAAACAACATACCAGAAACTGATGATTTAGGTTTCCCAAACAGTTTGCTAAATTCTCCTCAGGCCTCCCAGTAACTAATTTTGCAATGTAAGATTTAAAAATATTATTTCTATGCTGTACTTTGAATTTTGTGTCTCACTAACCAGTTGACCATTAAAATGCTTTTAAAGCACAAGTAATTTTTTAACACTATGAATTTAAATATTCCATTTAGAATTTTGGGGCAATGGATTTCTCTTGTTTTTATGTATACCTTTACCAAGTCAAAATGTGACAGAACCTTGGCATATGGTGAGAGGACAGGAATGGTGAGGCATGCACAGGATTCTTTCAAAGGGCGCAATGTTATAGTTCTGGTAAAGAATGGATGGTCAGAAGCCCCAAGTTGAAATCCTATCACAGCAAGTTATGAAATAAATGTTTTAATAACTATAATAACTAAATTCCTGTGGGATAATGAGAAATTTACTGGAATATTGCGACACTCTGACCAATTCTTTACTGGCTTTGTGATAAAGATAATGCAGCCTCTGGCCAGTATGTCCACACCTGGCTCAGATCGCATAGAAAGGGCTGAGCAAAGGCCATAATTGCAAAACAGTAACTAGGGACAAATGAGGACTACATCCTGGAAAAGAAACCAAGTCACACATGGACGTCACAGAGGTTGTATAATAATAAATATAAAATTGACCAATGCAACCCCTGCCGCTCGTCAGAGGGCTCTCAGTTGGGATGAATTTGTGGACCACAACACACTGAACAAGAGAACACAAATGCAATGTTCCATTGAACCAGTATTCTCCCCAGGCTCTGCTCTAACAGCAACCATGCATTATCAGTTCTCTTCTCGGCCCTAGAAATATTCCCTAATTTCAGCTCCATTGATATTATTTATCTGCTCCAATCCCCGGTTTCATCATTATTTAACTTGGACTGTGTCCTCCCCAGTGATTGCATGGTCGACTGTGCTTTGTGTAATGCCTTAAACTCTTCCAATGGTCACCCATCCCTTCACCCATTTTCTAGTGCCACAGATTACTCTGAATGAATCACTTTTTGGATTTACCTGTTCTTGTTTGAGTCCAGTGAAGCAAAACATTCCAATCTGATCGGTAATGTGCTGCCAGTTGTGGATTGAGCCTTCCTTCTTCAGGTTTGATACCAGCTGCTCTCTCATGCTGATGATGCGGTTTGCCATTTGTTTTACCTCTTCTAGCCTGGTTATGGGCAAAGTTTTAAAAAATTGGCAAGAGTCTTAACTTTCCTGCAGAACAAACACATCCAAACCAAAAAATGCTGGAAAATGAAACATGTTCCATTTCAGGTGCAGCACCAAAACCAAGCAAGCTTAGGTTTGTAAAGCATGTTTACGGTGGGAGGGTTTTCTAATTCCGCACGAATAGCATGCCTTTAGCCCCAGTCTCATAACAATGCCACTTATTGGGATGCATTGTTTTCCCAATGAACCATGCAGTGACTTATTTTGTGAGATACGCAATCTAACAGGGCCATTCAGCTCTAGATCGCATCAGCTTTGATACAAAGAGCTAAAATCCAAAAGGGAGGTGAGAGTTAAGCCCCTGTCCACTTGGTGGGGGGGGGGGGGGGGAGAGAGAAGGGGGGGGAAGAGAGAGAAGGGGAGAAAGGAGGGGTGAGAGGAGGGGGAAAGGGGGGGGGGAGAGGAGGGGGGAAAGGGGGGGGAGGAGGGGGAAAAGGCGGAGGGTAGGGGGGAAAGGGGGGGGGGGAGGGGGGGAAAGGGAGGGGGGGGGGGAAAGAGGAGGAGTGGAGACAGTTTTAAGAAGTTTAATAAAGTTAGCGGGCATTTTACCTTCCGGCGGATCTTCTCAGTCCTGAAAACCAAAGATCCTATAGGATCTTTGCTGAAAACTCCAATGAGCCAATTAAAATGGCCGGTCAGCGAAGGATATTGCCTTCGACTGCCTGTAAGTAAATAGCAAGGGTACACAAAATGCTAGAGAAACTCAGCGAGTGGAGCAGCATCTATAGAGCGAGGGAGATAGGTAACGTTTCCGGCCAAAACCCTTCTTCAGTGAATAGCAACCCCACTCCACTGGCTTCGACCAAACGGCATCCTATTTTTAGCCGAGGTCGGTTTTGAATTTGTTGAAATAATTGCAGGAACCTAGAAGCCTCGACTACCCGGAAACCACTTTCGACTATTAGGGAGAATGACCAAAACCTCCGGGAACCTCACTGAAACCTTGGGTGGGGCGCAAGGTCACCAGAAGTTTCCATTAAGGCCCCAGAATACAAATGCCAGATTTCATCAGGTCACCGTCCCAGGCTCAGCGTCTCACAGCTATTTCATCATACATGTCTGGAAAAGGGCCTTGACCCAAAACGTCACTCATTCCTTCTCTCCAGAGATGCTGTCTGTCCCACTGAATTACTCCAGCATTTTGTGTCTATCATCCTATCGTTTGGAATGTTCACATGTTTTTTATTAGCAACTCAGATAAAATAACGTAGACTATTTAGAAAATTGTTAAAACAGATCTTTGTGTTTCTGCCTAGATGAAATAATAGATACATATTTCCTTGTCTTTATACATAATTCACAATATTTTTCGCACCTTAGGGCAGTCTTCACTAACCACTCAATTCATCAAGTACCTGCCATTTTAATTGCAGCAGTATAGTGTAAGTGGCAACAGTTTGCCTGTGAGTAAGTGGCGCTGCGATACCGAGAGGTAACATACAAAAATCTGTGCATGAGGCATCACTAACTCAGTGAATGAGAACAAACTCTCATTTAAGTTTTTATTTTGTACAGTAATCCTAGTCATAGAATTACGAGACCAGAGATGTTTAAAAACATAGTGAACATATTTTGGGGAGTGATGCACAAATTCTAGAGGTTCAAAGATAAATTATTTGTAAACCTAGCCACTAAATAGGCCTTTATACATGCATGAATTATACTCAATATGAAGGAGGGGAATATCTGACTGCCCAATACTGCATGTAGGAGTCAGAAATTTGGGAAGCATTTAACTTTAGATAGCTCACTCAGCCATCACTCTCCAAAAGTAAAATACTGCAAATGGTAAAATCCTGAAATAGAACAGATTTCCCTGTGATCCTGGATGGCAAGTATTAACTGCCTGAGCCGAGAGAGGGTCAACAGCAGAGACCTTTCCTCCCAAACTTAAGTGATGGAGCACCCTCTCCACCAGAGCCAACCCAGAAGCAATTGGCTTCTGTACCAGCCCAGTTTGCATGTTCTGAGGACAAATTCTTCCTATTCCATATCAGTTACTAAAGAATAGATTTTATATTCCATCTTTCACATGACCAGGACATATCAAATGGTTTATAGCCATTCAATAGATTATGCATAATCACCAGTTAAAACCTTTCACTTTGCACTTGGGGGATAAAACTGCTGCTCAATTGTATACAAGGCAGACAAAACTGGATCAAACAGCAGTAATTTGCAAAAGAGCTGGCATATTTATTTTTGGGGATGGGAAAATAATTTATGCTACACAAATTTCTTAAAGCCATTATACCTGATAACAACTGATAAGAAATGTGTGCAGCACAAATTCCATCCCCAAAAATAAATATGCCAGCTATTGTCCTTCCTCAGCCAACAACTGTTATTCTTCAGTATGGACTGGGTTTCGATCGGCATTAATGGGCTGGAGGAAGTGCAACTCGCTTTGGTCACTTTCACAGCCACGATGGGCGAGTCATCTGGCCCAATCTGGGCGAGGAAGCAGATCACCAGGTGATAATCTTCAATCACGATGAGTTGACTCAATGACGCAATCTGCCATCCATCATTTCCCCTGTACAATTGCTGCTGATCTCAGGGCTGGGTTGCATGGTTTGCTTCCTCCATAACTCCTCTTTCATGCTGCCAATTAAGTATTTTCTAGACTAAGTGTCCAGGACATACCCGTCCAGTTTGTGCGAAAGCAGGGAAACGGCAATACTATGGAGTGAGCTAGTTACAATGTAATTAGAGCCTTATCACTGCTGTGGTGCTGAAAATCTGAAAGTCAACTCGTGCACACCCAACATCCACCAATGGCAATAGATAATGAGCAGGTAGTTATTGGAATGAAACTTGTCAAAGGATAAATACTGGAATCGTGGTCATGTGAAGAAGATGACCAGGCCTTGATTTAATGAATTACCTTGAAGACAACTGGCATTATAATGCCACTGTCCCACTTAGGAAACCTCTGGAGACTTTGCGCCCCACCCAAGGTTTCCGTGCAGTTCCCGGAGGATTTTGTCAGTCTACCTAATGTTCGGAACTGACAAAAACCTCCGGGAACCTTGGGTGGGGCACAAAGTCTCCAGAGGTTTCCGTTCAGGTTTCCCAAGTGGGACAGGGGCATAACCTAGCACTGCATTGTCAGCCTATCTCACATCTCAGGAGCAACCTCAGCCATGCCTGACAGGCACACTGCTCAAAGGCCAAGCCTGTGTCTCCTAGCGCCATAGTCCTGGGTTTGATCCTGACCTCAGATGCTGTCTATGTGGAGTTTGCATGCTCCTCTTAAGACCGCATCAATTTCTTCCAATGCATAGTCAATTAAATCAATCAGTAATGATTGACATCTGAGGAACAGTTGGTTCTCAACAGGAAACAGCAAGAGATCAAGACTGCTGTGTGCTGCAGCCAGCTCTTCAACACGGCACTGCCTTTATATGCACTCACCATTCTTTTCGTAGTTCTGGTGTGTTCATGATGGTGGCAGCGAGGCGAGCTCCATTTAATGGTGGATTGGAATACATAGGGCGGATCAGGATCTTCAGCTGGGATTCCACACGCTTCGCCTCATCAGCATCGCTACAAATTACAGTGAATCCGCCCACGCGCTCACCTGAAAGGTTAAAGCAAGGCCATGTGTTGTGATTCAGCCATGGTATCCAGGAGTAAATACACCTCAGAATCTACTTGACAGTTTCAGCTTAAGACAGAGCACCTAATAATTTTCTATCTTTCCAACTGCTTCAGAAACAACCATTTCCTTACTGGCCATAATCCAAGCTACATAAGATTGGACATTAACAGGATAGTTGACAAAGTAGGGGCTTAATACTCCCAACAAAGTACTATTCCAGTCTAAGAGCAGCGGATAATACATACAGTGCCCTCCATAATGTTTGGGACAAAGACCAATCATTTATTTATTTGCCTCTGTACTCCACAATTTGAGATTTGTGATAGAAACAAAATCAAATGTGGTTCAAGTGCACCTTGTCAGATTTTAATAAAGGCCATTTTATATACATTTTGGTTTGACCATGTAGAAATTATAGCAGTGTTTATACGTAGCCCCCCCGCCCCCCACCACCACACACACATATATTTCAGGGCACCATAATGTGTGATACACAGCAATGACATGTAAATGAAAATAGTAATGTTTAATATTTTGTTGCATATCCTTTGCATGCAATGACAGCTTGAAGTCTGCGTTTCATGGACATCATCAGTGACTGGGTGTCTTCTCTGGTGATGCTCTGCCAGGCCTGTATTGCAGCCATCTTTAGCTCATGCTTGTTTTGGGGCTATTCCCCTTCAGTTTTCTTCGGCATATGAAAGGCATGTTCAATTGAGTTCAGATTGGGTGATTGTTGGCCACTCAAAAATTGATAATTTTTTAGCTTTGAAAAACTCCTTTGTTGCTTTGGCAGTATGTTAGAGATCATTGGCTTGCTGTAGAATGAACCGCCAGCCAATGAGTTTTGAGGCATTTATTTGAACTTGAGCAGATAGGATGTGTCTATACACTTGAGAATTCATTATGCTACTACCATCAGCAGTTGTATCATCAATGAAGATAACCACTGGTTATCCTATTTTTGCAGATAACCAGTGGTTTGCATCTTGCAATGTAGCCTCTGTATTTTTGTTCATGAAGTCTTCTGCGGACAGTGGTCATTGACAAATCCACACTCGGCTCCTGAAGAGTGTTTCTGATCTGTCGGACAGGTATTTGGGGATTATTTTTAATTATAGAGAGAAATCTTCGGTCATCAGCTGTGGAGGTCTTCCTTGGCCTGCCAGTCCCTTTGCGATTAGTAAGTTCGCCAGTGCTTTCTTTCTTCTTAATGATGTTCCAAACAGTTGATTTTGGTAAGCCTAAGGTTTGGCTGATGTCTCTAACACTTTTATTCTTATTTCTCAGTCTCACAATGGCTTCTTTGACTTTCATTGGCACAACATTGCTCCTCATGATGAACAGCAATGAAAGTTTACAAAGGTGATGGAAAGACTGGAGGAAAGTCTTGGTGCTGAGAGCTCTCTTATACCTGCATTAAGGAGGCAATTAAACACACCTGAGCAATTACAAACGTGTGTGAGGCCATGTGTCCCAAACATTATGGTGGCCTGAAATGGGGGGACTATGTTTAAACACTGCTGTCATTTCTACATGGTGAAGTCAAAATGAATAAAAATGCCCTTTAATAAAATCTGACAATGTGCACTTGAACCACGTGTGATTTTTTCTATTACAAATCTCAAATTCTGGAGTACAGAGGGAAATAAATAAATGATGGGTTTTTGTCCCAAACATTATAACATTCAAATCTGTTGAACTTCTCCAGAAATGTTGCTCTTTGCTTTCTATAGTTATCATTCACAGGAGAGGAACAATACAAGTAATCTACCCCAAACCAGTTTTATCATTTGTCAATCAACTATGAAATGATTCAGAAAGTTGGGAATCTTTGGAACTCTCACTAGTAAAAGCCATGCTCAGTAATAGTTCATCGCTCAAAGGATGTGAGCATAGAAGCAGGTAAGGAAGATGAGGTAGAAGATCATATTTCTGGATGATTAAGCAGGTTCAATGGACTGTATGTGTTTCCCTCTTTCCTGCTACATTAATTTTTATTCCTGATCTCCAACAGTGACAAAAGCACACCTCATTTGCTCCTACATATCTGTCAGCGTTTGGATATTTAAAGCAGCAAAGGCAGAGGGACGGAGACACAAGATTTCAATGTAGCAGCCTCTTCACCTGGCAAGCCAACAGAAAAGGTTGCTTCAAAATTGAGATGGATGATTTGTTGAGATGCAAGGGATACGCTCGCTGATTTTGGGACTGCAGATATTTCAAAGTGTTGAAAATCAAAATAAACTGCTTTGAGTAATTATGCATTTGGGCCATTTACTTACCATACAGCCCCATGTTCTTTGCAAAAGATTGTGAGAGAACCAGATTCGCTCCCTGGTCAATGAAATAGCGCATGGCCCAGGCATCTCTGTCAGCATCGCCACTGGCAAAACCCTGATAGGCCATGTCGAAGAATGGGAAGAGGTTTCTTTGCTGGAAAGAAGAGATTTGAAATCTCAGCTTCATACATGCAAGTCTGTCTGATCTAACTTTATTTAACATAAACAAGTTTACACTTTTTTAATGTCCAAGAGCATGCCTCCCATGATATACTGGATACCATGGACTGTTTATTCACAAATGTTGCATGCTTGTAAGTAAGCTTTGTACACCTCCACCATAGTCATGGAAAAACAGGATTGGCTTTAAAATACAACACTGAAAGACTGAAGAGTGTATTGCCTTATCACCTTAACAACAGCAGCTATCTCTTTCCATTCCTCTGGTTTTGGGTCTACTCCTGTTGGGTTGTGAGCGCAAGCGTGGAACAGGATGATGGCTTGCTCCGGGAGTTTCTGTAGGAATACAGGGAGATACAAATAAATATCCAAACACATCTCTTGTAACTGCAAAAGGTGAACAAAAAATTTAAACCCATGCTTAACAAGTATGTGATATTTTGCTTTTATGATTTGCAGCAAAGCACAATGTACAATATTGAATCCATTGACTCACCATCCAGCGGGCAAATTCCAGGAATATTAAATACCTACAAACACAGGACCCTGTTCTGACAAAAGTTCTTCAACCTAAAATGTTAACTGTTTCTCATACCACATGTGTTGTTGGACCTGCTGAGTGCACTTTGCATTTTCCAGCATCTGCAGGTTTTTAATGATTATTTTCCACCCATGAAAGATCTTTGCTTCGGTATAGAAGCCGTTTCATTGTCAGGGTCAAGCCATTAATAGGGGACTTGCCTTTGGTGTTGTATTGGACAACAGTGTGGATTCAAACTGTGCTAGAATTAGGAATTGATCTAAATTTTCATTGAGAATTTAAGAACAGAAGGGATATTTGGACATCGATTTTTCCCCATGTACATTATAATTGGTCAATCTTCTCATCTGGCATTTGCGGGTGGTTCAGGAAAGATTGCCATCTTTGTAGACATCCTTCAAAATAATTAATTAAATAAAAACACATTTGGACCACAGAATAAATAGAAAACCCAATGTATGTGCATAACATGACTGGATCTCAACCATGAATACAGAATTGTCAGTTACATTCATAATTTTCAGCAAGTATCATCTTCATATTCTGATTGTTAAATTAGAAACATTTATTAAGGATGGCTCAAATGAATCTATAATTACAAGCGCTATACTTATGAACGAGATTAAGCACCCACTCACTGAAATGTCCTCCATTGCTCCAGCAAAATCAAAACCACAGGTCTTCGGATCATAATAACGGTAACTTTTGACTTCGATGCCTGCATCCCTGAAGATAGGTGTGTGATTGCCCCAAGATGGTTTGGGCAGATAGACCTCTCGACTGTTCTTGTAGAACCGTTGCTGTAGGGAAGAAAAGTATCAACAGCGTGACACATTGGTATTAGGCTATTCATGTCCTAGATCTACAACCGTGGTGTCTCCTAAGTCAACAAACAACTATCCCTAAGTTTACACTTACCATTGAGTAAAGAATATTCTACCTGATACACTTGTGATTAATTCAAAGATGTTACATGAGAAAGAGAAAAATAAAAGTAGACTACCGAAGAGAGACTGCGATGTGCTGTATGCCCCCAAATTGGATTTTTTTCACCAAGATCTTGATGGACAATAGGTGCAGGAGTAGACCATTCGGCCCTTCGAGCCAGCACCGGCATTCAATGTGATCATGGCTGATCATCCTCAAACAGCACCCCGTTCCTGCCTTTTCCCCATATCCCCTGACTCCGCTATTTTTAAGAGTCCTATCTAGCTCTCTCTTGAAAGCAAATTATGTAGATACATAATGCTAAAAGTACCCTACTGCCAAAAGGGAGGCTTCGGAATATTAATATCTTATCAAGATAATCAGAAACAACTATTTTTGAAAAAACAAGGCTTTTCTATGTTTTAATTTCTAAATGTTCCCCGCGACAGAGTGCTAAATACCCCTACAACTCCCATTTTTTTTGGTTATAAAAAATATAGTAGTCTTGGAGTATCAAGCTCCTAAAGGCAGCAGGAGGAAGAAAAGAATGTCAGAGGTAAGGATTTCCACAGTTTGAGATCCAGAGGAAATCTGTTGAAAAACTATTGAAGAAACCTTGATGTTACAGAATGCGAAGCAAGACCTTGCCATACATTGTGTCTGCAGTTGAGGTAGAAAGTGCATGGCAACTTCCAGTGATCTGATACAAAACATACCAGCATGACAATTACTCAAACAAATACTGATGGCACTTACCAAAAAATTAGCACCAACCCTCAGAGATCCAGTTCCCGAAATGGTTTGCACGGTGATGTACTGAAATCAGAAACACGCTCTAATTAATGCTTGTGCATTTATAAAATATTTAATACTCAAAGAGCAAAATGGAGAGATAGTCACCAATTAAACTAGAGTGATGAGAAAATTAGTAGAACTAGGTTATGCAGTTTTGCATTTTAATTAATGTGAAATACAATGCAGATTGGCAAGTAAAGGGCTATGAATCTGAGTAGTTTGGGCTCATTTTTATTGGAAACACATACCAAGTGCTGATTCGGGAAAAAATGGTTCCTAATCTCAAAACACTTCATGGCTATTTAATGTGGAAAATAACTAACAAGGAGTTTAGTTGTGGAACAGTTCACAGTGATATGAATGGATCGTAGGGAGCTTTACTCTTCACCCTTTGTTTATCAATTCATCCTACACCTCAAATTTAAAGTGCTTACACGTGTCTTTGCCTGTGATTATCATTAATCTCTACAGATGCTTAAACAGCTGCTAATTTCCCTTTTCTTGGACTCTGGGATCTCACACAACCTCTTTGAGGCACCAAAGGCTGCTGTGTTTTCAAGTGTCCTGAAACAGCCTCCATAAACTCAGTTCATATCAACTGATTTATTTTCCTTTCAGAATGCTTAAAATGTAATATTTGAACCATCTTTCAGAAATGTGTTCTTTTGGCATTGTTGTTACAATTGTTTTGAACTGATATAAAATAGTCTGCTTCTACTGGAGGATTGCAGTTTGATAAATGGCATATTGCTCAAATTGCCCAGACTAAAAAAGAGATAAAACATTGTGGATGTGATCAGTCTTTTTAAGGATCATGGGACCAAGTAGTTCATCCCACAAAGGGCAAATTTCTCCAGGACAGTTGTAAACCAGCTCAAACACACTAACGAGCCTGTCCCACTTGACGATATTTTTAGGCAACTGCCGACGACCGTCATAGTTGTAGCAGGTCGCCAAAAAAATGGCGACAACCTACGTCATCCTGGCGACATCCTACGACAGCACCTACGTCAGGAGAAGTCAAGCTACGCTCACTGGCGTCAAACCCACTGTCGCCGAAATTTTTTCAACACGGTTGAAAATTTAGCAGCAACCAGGAAGACGCTACAACTTTTTGCGCGACTGAGGAGACTTCTCCCGGCGACCACCGGCGAACATGTGGTGACAAACTAGTCGCCTGTAGTTGCTTAAAAAAATCACCTAAGTGTAACAGGCCCATAAGTAACAGATATAGGCTAGACAGCCCTTGAGCTTGCTCTGCCTTCAGATTGAGATCACGGCTGTTCAGATTTTAGTCTCAGCATCATCTCCCTGCTTAATCTTTGGTAGTGCAAAATGTATGCAACAAAAACAAATAAATGTAGACATGGATCTCCACAGTATTCCAGTATGCCCTGGTTTTAGCTTCACCCATCAGTGGGGAACATCCTCATAACTTATACCCAGTTATGGTGTTAAGGCTCCTCAGAATATTACTCGTTTCGATTAGATTATCTTTTATTCTTCCAAATTCTTGAGCCTCGGCAAAATCTGCTCAGTTTGTCTTCACATGTAGGATCAGTCTAGCGATCCATCGTTCTAATTCAATACAAGCATACCCTTCACTTTACTCAGTACTTCAAGATACAACAAAACTTGCGTCCAACCCCTTAAGAATTTTGTAAGTCTCTATGAGATCACCCCTCAATCTTCTAAATTCCAGCGAGTACAAGCCGAGTCTATCCAGTCTTTCTTCATATGGAAGTCGTGCCATCCCAGGAATCAGTCTGGTGAACCTTCTCTGTACTCCCTCTATGGCAAGAATGTCTTTCCTCAGATTAGGAGACCAAAACTGTACGCAATACTCCAGGTGTGGCCTCACCAAGACCCTGTACAACTGCAGTAGAACCTTCCTGCTCTTGTACTCAAATCCTTTTGCTATGAATGCCAACATACCATTCGCTTTCTTCACAGCCTGCTGCACCTAATAAACCTAATAATAACCCATTTAATATAATATACTTTCTCTTATTTAACCAATCCTCCATTACCCCAACATCAACAATACTACACGCTCTTATTTTATGCAGCAAATTATTGATCGGCTTTTGGAAATCCAAATACACCACAAACTCTGATTCCCATCATTCACACTACTAGTTAAAAGTGTTTAAAGTGATTCTCACTTATAGTGTAAGCTTAGTTCAGTAAATAACAGTTTTGAGATTCTGAGTAAACATTGCATTGCTGTTTTGGTCAACATTACCTCTGCAATTACCACCACATACATTAAGTTGTGGGACGTTGCCATGCACCCATATAAAAGTTTCTAGTTTTTAAGTAGTTATAGCTTAAATTCACAATGCTTATTAGAAAGAGTGAATAAGCATGTTGCAAATGCACAGAAGCAATTAAAATTAAAAGAGTCATACATCATGCCAACAGTTACTTCGGCCCACTGAGTCCATCTATAATAATGCTGTTATTTTCTCCTCACATTCCTATCAACCCTGGCCCCCTCCCCAACCAAATATTCCATCAATCACCCACAGTGCTCATTGTTTGATAAGCAACCTATTCACTTAATTTCCATTCTCTAAGATCTCAGGCTTACCACTGAGCAACTTTGAACTTGGTCTTTCACATATCTTCAGCTAAAATGCTTAGATGAATAGTAATTTGTTGCTCTTAGCCTTGTTAAAACATAAGGTAGACAAACCTTGATTTGAATACTGAATACTGAGTAATGTGAAGGGTATGCTTGCCTTGAGAGGGAGAGCAAGGAGAGCAAGGAGGGAAGAGACAATGACTTTGGGACTTAAACTGTGTTATTTATTCTATGTTATGACTGCAGGCTAAACCATTTTGTTGCACTGTAAAGTGCAATGACAATAAATTGAATCAAATCAAATTGACTGCTCCATTTATTTAGTCCAGAAACCCATGTCACATTGCTTGCCCAGCCCAAATTAATAGAAAACATAGCTCTTTACCCTTCCACTCCTGATGACTTCACTGTTGCTCCCTAGAGCCAGCTCTGCGCAGGCCTTGTTGAAATCTGCGAGGCCACCAATAGGGAGGTACTCTTTGTCCATTTTCTTTGCCGCAATTTGACTCTCAGCCTGTTAACAATATCAAAACAACAAGGTAAAAATTAGCAGTAGTACCTTGAGAGACACTGATTGTGCTAAAAAGGGTTATTGTTTCCTTTCCAGTGCATCACTTCACTGAAAAGTTATTCAATGTTGGCCATTCCCAAGATGACTATCAGGTAACCAGAGTCCATAGGATCACATGCCACGAAGTAGTTAAAAAGAAATAAAGTGCTGAGATATGAGCTTGATATTATCAACTGCACTTTGGCAATGTTGTTCAACACCACCCCACACCCTTCTACACTATTGCATATATATATTTTCAATAGATGCATGTTATTGTGACATTTAAAATCCTGGATTAGTAATCAAAAATGTTAAATTAAGAGAAAAACTGAGCTCCAATTCCATAATGAAAATTGTGAATACAAATTTAATTAAAAAAAATATTGGTGAAAGTTGATCATGAAGTTGTTGGATTGTAAATCCATTCACACGACTCTTCTGCTTAGTATAGCACCTGGTGCTACAGTGGTTCAGTCTCACCACCACAATCACAGGGCAACTAGATTGAGCAATAAACTCCATTTTACTAATGACATGCAATTCCAAGAATAAAAGAAGTTTCCTCTGCAGCACCCGAAATGTCGCCTATCTCCTTCGCTCCTTAGATGCTGCTGCACCTGCTGAGTTTCTCCAGCCTTTTGTGTACCCTCCTCTGCAGCTCCTTTTGCTTTGTGGACATTTCCACACGCAACAGAATAACAGCTGTTTCATAAAGATCTCAGAACAAAAAACAAACTTTGAGCATTCATTCTGATATGAATAAAAAAAGCTGACCATATAATGCATGAAATGCTGAAGCACCATTTCTACATTTGATATAATGTACTCTTATAAAAAATACTTAGGATTTTATTAATCCCCAATTTTCATATGCTTTCAGCATACATTGGGTATGCAAGCAAAGAATTTCACTGTGCCTAGTCACATGTGACAAGAAAGTATTCCATTCCACAATATGAACCATAAGATGTTATTCTGAAACTGAAGAGCTTTAAGGATTCTCTGTGCACAAATGCTGCCTGAAGTGTTAAATATTTTGATGTTGTCATTTTATTTATTTCTATCCCAAGTTTGTAACAACTTCATTTTGTTCCCAGGCACTTTCCAGTATTGTTCAGTCAAGAAACCCAAGAGCCTACAGTGGGATTTGGTCTCACTTCATCGTAACTAGATTTAAAAAGAACACCACAATCTACTCACCTTTCGGACAGAGTTCAATACAAATGGCTTCCCACTGTCATCACGGTATGCACCAACACCCAAGTTCATTTTCTTGGGATTGTTGTCACGCTTGAAGGCTTCAGTAACGCCAAGAATTGGATCAGGAGGACCCATTTCCACATGTGACCACACAGAACTGGAAGATTATCACAAAAGTAAATGTCAGCGCAATTTTATTCAAAAGGCCGTTAGTTTAAATTAACATTAAAACGGCTTAAATTTGAGGGAATATCCTGCGATGTAGAAGATTACAGTTACACAATAAGGAGTTAGCTTGATTTATATTTAGCATTTACAATCCCCAGATAAAAACGATACACATTCCATCAATTGGGTCAGTGTGGAGGAACCACTGAGGATAACAGTATAATTAAGAGTGACAAATTAATGTAGAATCATAAATTTACAAAACAGGAGAACATTTAGCCCATTGTGAATATTAAGACCACAGACAACTCATCGAGCCTAATTCCACTTTGCACCTCAATGTCTGCATCTGTGTTACAGTATGTGAACAACCCATCTAGATATTCACTTAACATCATTTCGGGTTGAAATCCCATTAACCACTGATGATTCTTTTTTTGTGCAAGAAGGAATTACAGATGCTGGTTTAAACCTAAGATAGACACAAAAATCTGGAGTCTCAGCGGGACAGGCAGCAGCATCTCTGGAGAGAAGGAATGGGTGACGTTTTGGGTCTTGACCCGAAGTGTCACCCATTCCTTCTTTCCAGATATAACCATATAACAACTACAGCACGGAAAGAGCCCTCTCGGCCCTTCCAGTCCGTGCCGATCATTTGTTTTCCCCTAGTCCCATCTACCTGCACTCAGACCATACCCCTCCATTCCCTTCACGTCCATATACCTATCCACTTTACTTTTAAATGTTAAAATCGATCCTGCCTCCACCACTTCTGCTGGAAGCTCATTCCACACAGCCACCACCCTCTGAGTAAAGAGGTTCCCCCCTCACGTTACCCCTAAACTTCCGTCCCTTAATTCGCATGTCATGCCCTCTTGTTTGAATCTTTCCTACCCTTAATGGGGAAAGCTTATGCACGTCAACTCTGTCTATCCCTTTCATCATTTTAAAGACCTCAATCAAGTCCCCCCTTAACCTTCTGCGCTCCAAAGAATAAAGACCTAACTTGTTCAACCTTTCTCTGTAACATAGTTGCTGGATCCCAGGCAACATTCTAGTAAATCTCCTCTATACTCTCTCTATTTTGTTGACATCCTTCCTATAATTAGGCGACCAAAATTGTGCACCATACTCCAGAATTAGTCTCACCAATGCCTTGTACAATTTTAACATTACTTCCCTGCTCCTATATTCAATGCTCTGATTTATAAAGGCCAGCACACCAAAGGCTTTCTTTACCACCCCATCTACATGCGATTCCACCTTCAGGGAACTATGCACAGTTATTCCTAGATCTCTCTGTTCCACAGCATTCCTCAATTCCCTACCATTTACCATGTACGTCCTATTTTGATTTGTCCTGCCAAGATGTAGCACTTCACATTTATCAGCATTAAACTCCCTCTGCCATCTTTCAGCCCACTTTTCCATATGGCCCAAATCTCTCTGCAGACTTTGAAAATCTACTTCATTATCTATAACACCACCTATCTTAGTATCATCTGCATACTTACTTATCCAATTTTCCACCCCATCATCCAGATCATTGATGTACATGACAAACAACAGTGGACCCAACACAGATCCCTGAGGCACCCCACTGGTCACCGGCTTCCAACCTGACAAACAGCCATCCACCATTACTCTCTGACATCTCCCCTTCAGCCCCTGTTGAATCCATCTTGCTACTCCGCCATTAACACCCAAAGATTGAACCTTCTTAACCAACCTTCCATGGGGAACCTTGTCAAAGGCCTTACTGAAATCCATATAGACAACATCCACTGCTTTACCCTCATCAATTTCCCTAGTAACCGCTTCAAAAAATTCAAGAAGGTTCGTCAAACATGACCTTCAGGCACAAATCCATGTTGACGGTTCCTGATCAGACCCTGTTTATCCAGATGCTTATATATATTATCTCTAAGTATCCTTTCCATTAATTTACCCACCACTGACGTCAAACTAACAGGTCTATAATTGCTAGGTCTATTCTTTGAACCCTTTTTAAACAATGGAACAACATGCGCAGTACGCCAATCCTCCGGCACTATTCCCGTTTCTAATGACATTTGACATATTTCTGTCATAGCTCCTGCTATTTCTACATTAACTTCCCTCAATGTCCTAGGGAATATCCTGTCAGGACCTGGAGATTTATCCACTTTTATATTTTTCAAAAGTGTCAGTACTTCCTCCTCTTTGAATCTCATAGGTTCCATAGCTACTCTACATTTTTTTCCTTACTTCACATAGTTCAATATCCTTTTCCTTGGTGAATACCGAAGAAAATAAATTGTTCCCCCATCTCTTTTGGCTCTGCAGCTAGCTGTCCATTTTTTCACTCTAATGGTCCAATTTTATCCCTTGTTATCCTTTTGCTATTAATATAGCTGTAGAAACCCTTTGGATTTACTTTCACCTTTCTTGCCAAAACAACCTCATATCTTCTTTTAGACTTCCTAATTTCTTTCTTAAGATTCTTTTTACATTCTTTATACTCCTCTTGAACCTCATTTACTCCATACCTCCTATAATTATTGTAGATATCTCTCTTTTTTCGAAACAAGTGTCCAATTTCCCTTGAAAACCATGGCTCTTTCCAATTTTTACTATTTCCTTTCATCCTAACAGGGTGAATATGCTGCCTGCTCCGCTGGGTGATTCTTTTTTCCTTTGCTTCCATCTAAATCTATTCTGAAGAAGTCAGAGTCTAAGTCTGAAGAAGGGTTCGGCCCAAAACGTTGCCCATTTCCTTCGCTCCATAGATGCTGACTCACCCGCTGAGTTTCTCCAGCATTTTTGTCTATCTAAAATATGTGATGTAGTAATTGAATCAACAAATATTACTTCAATAATATTTACTTTAAATGTTGACGATACACTGGAACAACTTCACTGCACTTTGGAGAGTAACGAGGGGTCTGCTAGGACTGCCTGAACAGGCACACACTTTGATCCAGTTGTCTTTAAAAGATGGCACTTCCAACAATGCAACACATCCTCAATACCACACCAACAAGCAACCTTATATCCATATCCTAAAGTGGCTGAATTACTGTGTCACAGTATCTACTAAGTAACAAACTATTAAAGTGGAAAGAGACCACTTGTGAGCACAATTAAAAGATTCAAAAGAAAATCGGTTCAGGGAAACTGTGACACACTAGTAAGAGAAATATTGAATTATAGGAAGAGAAATTGAAATCCTGTGTATTTGCTCCTGACTTGGAGAGCATTTATACATTATGATTAAACCAAGTTACATTTTGCAGGAAAGCACAAACAGGTGAAGTCAATTTTATAATATCATCCCAGTCATCAGTTCCCATTTAACTTTGAACAAAGCTTCACAAACTACAAAATCAAATGGTAACAAGAGGTCACCCACATTGTCTTGTTACAGGATATCAGTCAACGAAAGTCACCTACTCTGTAGTGGGTGATGAACTACCAAAAATGAGTTGCAAATGAATTCCTGGAATAGTTTCCCACTGTCAAACTTTTCTGGTAAGTTTTTGATATGTCCCTTTTTCTCCGTTGAGACGTGTGTGACTGGATGGAATTCAGTGTTTACTTCCATTGTTTTCAAAAACAGTTGAAAGCAAATTCTCAGTCCACAAAAATGTCCACATTCACTAACACATATCACATTGTTCCCAGTCCTCTCCTCCCTGTTCTAAAGTGACCAATCCTTCTGCAAAGGCAGACTTCACTTTTTTTAACCACCTTCATCTTTTGCTCCTTTCCTGAGGAATATTCTTCTAACACAGATGTTGCATCACCTGCATGCAGTCACCACCATCCCACTATCACACTACATTGTCCCAAACATTCCCTAATACAGCTTACAATGGTCCCAGTACATGCATTCTACCCCATTACCAAATGTGCATTAGTAAACCACTCTCTGCCAGTATGTGGCTGGAGGGTCTGCTAATTTATCTTTCTTTCCCATTGCTATTTGCATCTTTGATGACACAGACTAATATATCCATATCCTGCACACCCAAATTCATTTACTAATTTCAATGAATGTGCATCCCATTTTACACTCTCACTCCATTTTATATATTAAATTATATGATGAGGTTTTAAGTCCCGACTGGACATAGCAATCAATTGGAGACTATACTGACACTAATCATCATACACACCATTGAGTACATCCTGGATCATCCCATTATTGATGATTAAATTATCCCATACTTCAAATTCATAAATGTATGTGATAGGAGCAGAATTAGGCCATTTATCCCATCAAGTCTATTCCACCATTCAATAATGGCTGATCTATCTTTCCCTGTCAAACCCATTCTATTGCCTTCTCCCCTTAATCCCTGACACCAGTACTAATTAAGAAGCTATCAATCTCTGCCTTAAAAACATCCATTGACTTGGCCTCAACAGCCTTCTGTGGCAATGAATTCCACAGATTCACCACCCTCTGACAAAAGAAATTCCTCCTCATCTCCTTCCTAAAGGTGCATCCTTATATTCCGAGGCTACGGCCTCTGGTCCCCACATCCACTCTATCCAGGCCTTTCAGTATTTGGTAAGTTTCAATGAGGTCCCCCCACATCCTTCTAAACTCCAGTGAGTAGAGGACCAGTGCAATCAAACGCTCATCATATGTTAACCCGCTCATTCCTGGGGTCATTGCAGTCAGACCAGCGCTTTGTAAAGTTTCAGCATTGCATCCCTGTTTTTATATTCTAGCCCTCAAAATATATCCTAACATTTGCCTTCCTTACCACCTATTTGACTTGTAGATTAACTTTTTGAGAATCCTGCACCAGGACTCCCAAGTGCCTTTGTACTTCCAATTTCTGAATTCTCTCCCCATTTAGAAAACCAGATGTTCGCTGTTGCTCAATGTAAATCAGAACTGCCCCCCAACCGGTGCTGTAGGATAAATAAATGCTGCCCATATTAACCAAATCAGAAATGTAAAAATGAATACAAATAACTGAAATAAACAATTAAATATCATGGGCAGACAACACTAGTGGAATACAGGGGAAATTGTAAACCAGGAAAAGACAGATAAATATTTATGGATTGCTTGCAAATATTGCTTTGGAGTGTATTAGATCTTGGATTACAAGGATGATGTTAGGACTGACGGGTGAGTTATAAGGAGAGATTGGAGGGGCTGGGATTGTTTCCCAGGAAGGAGGCTGAGGGACCTTATAAATCATCAGGGGTATAAATAGATGGTCAGTCTTTTTCCTAGCACAAGGACGTCTAAAAGTAATGGCTTCAGGTGAGAGGGGGAAACTTTCAGTGGGACGAGAGGCAACCTTTTCACTAAGGTGGAACGAGCTACCAAAGGAATTGATCGAAGCAGGATTTTTTTTTTCAACATTTTAAAAGACATTTGTACAGCTACATAGGTTGCAACGGTTTAGACTGATCAAGAAGACGCCTTGTTCGGCATGGTCGAGGTGTGCCGAAGGGCCTGTTTCCGTTCTGCACATGTCTAGAACTCAGAGTTAGGACAGTTTATATATTCTGTTGTGCTGCTGCAAGTAAGAATGTCATTGTTCTATCTGGGACATATGACAATTAAAAAAAACACTCTTGAGTTTAGGGGCCGGTTTGGGATGTGAACCCGAGTGGGTTCCTTCCACCTATTCCCCGAGGCGATGGAAACTGGGCGCAAGACTCGGACCAGCCTCCCAACACGGCATGAAAGCGCCGAGCCTTTGCCCGCAGCATTGCCGGCCCGGGCGTGGGCGGCCACGCTCCTGCCCTTTAACGCCCCTCCATCAAGGGCATGGCGTGCAGCGGCCGCCGCCTGGCGCCTCCACCACCAATCGGCGAGCAGGAGGGGACGCGGTGGGGAGGGGGCGGACGGGCCACAACTCTCCCCCCCCCCCCCCCCCCCCCCCGCCGCTACCAATTTAATTCACCTCGGGCCCGGGAGCACGGGTCAGGTCGGGGGTGCAGTGTGGAAACAGCCATTCCCCCTCCCCTGACCCCGCTGTGTGACTCCGAGACTGAGGGATTACAGCCCTCGGCTTACAATCGGCGGCCTTTCGCTCCCGCCTCCGCAGCGACCATTCCCGCCGTTCGATGCCAACCGGCCGTTACCTGGCTCGTGCGGAGACGGCGGCGGCCAAGGCCGGGCGGCGCGAGGCTGCGGCGAGGAGCCCGCGCGAGCCGAACAGCGCCATGACGGATGAAATTTGGGGCTGGCGGAGAGCTCAGTGGCAGCTTTATATAGGCTCGGCAGACCAACGCGGGGCGTGCGTGCGTGCGTGGCGGCAAGAGGTGACCACGGGCGTGGGCTCACTCATAGCGACACCTTCAGGCCGAATGACCTAACACTCATTGAGTGGAGACAAGGATACAAAGGACATTTATTATCACACACACACCAAAATTGGTGTAGTGAAATTTGACTTGCCACTTGCAGCACACAAATAAAGATAAGACACAACAGGAAAGAATTTAACAACGAGAATTTAATGCGCTGCAAGGAACTGCAGATCGCTCCTCTAGCATCTTTGCTGCAGATGCTGGTTTTCACCGAAGATAGACACAACATGTTGGGAGACAGGCAGCATCTCTAGAGAGAAGGAATGGTTGATGTTTCGGGTCGAGATGCTCTGAAGAGGGGTCTCGACCCGAAATGTCACCCATTCCTTTTCTCCAGAGATGCTGCCCGACCCACGGAGTTACTCCAGCATTTTGTGTCTATCTTTGGATTTAAATTATTATCATCCCCACCTATAAATGCCATGCCCTCCTCTCGCTGCAACTGTCAGTACAGATGCCTGAAATATCCGTACCTCACCGTACTTGAGTGAGAGAGGACGTGATTGAAATATACATGGCCTGGGGACTTTACTGGAAGATTGGTCCAGTGAGAAGGGAGGCAGGAGTGATTGAACACTATAAATCATAGCAATAAGGAAGTCCATAAGTCGCGTGTAAAGTGTAGGAAGGAATTGCAGATGCTGATTTACACCAAAGATAGACACAGAATGCTGGAGTAAGTCAGCATCTCTGGAGTAAAGGAATAGGTATCATTTCGAGCCAAGACCCTCCTTCAGACTGAAATTACAAGTTGCTTGTAATTGTTGCTGGTAAAATGGATGGAGGATTCATGGATGCTCCACAACATGATCAATCAATCTGAAACAAAAATATAACGGGTGAAGCAATTACTCAGTTGCTCTTCTTTCAACTGCATTGAAAGAAGGAGCATCCAGATGGCAGTCTCTCAACTACACCCTGGTTTTCGAATGGAGTGTAGTCCACTCCATCAGCATTCACACATGGTCTTCTCTACACTAAAAAAACAAATGCAGAATAGGTGGAGCACCTGCTTTCGATCAACATGGGAAACCCTGAGTTTTCTGTTGCCTGTTTCTTTAATTCTATATTCTGCATTCATTCTGTCTTACATTTATCAACCTGACATTTAAAATTAACAAATGCCCTGTCATCAAATCCTGTTTGCTGAAGACAGTTCCAACTTTGTATGTAGAAGTAGTTCCTATCTTCACAGCTGAAAAGCCTGTCTCGGATTTTCAGACTCCGACTCCAGTACCAGATCCCCCAGCCTGCAAAGCAGTATTAGTTTTCCAGGTATTAGTTCCCTTTCATTATCAATCATTGATCAAGTTGCGTCTCTCACCTCTTAAATATCGATATTGGTTTTAGCAAAGATTTATTATTGCCACGTACCGAAATACAGTGAAAAACATTGTGTGCTATCTTGTCAAATGGGGTGGAAGATTTCAACCTTCACGTGGTCCACCCTGTTTCGACGAATATAATAAACCCAGCGTGCACAATCAAATAAGATCAAATAGAACAAGTTGTCCTACAACTTTAGGCTGTGCACGCCATACGCAAGAAGAAGGAGATCTTGTCAAATCATACTATACATGAGTACAATCAAGCTATACACAAGTACTGCGGGTAGTGCAAAGAGAAAAATACCAGAGTACAGAACATAGTGTTACAGCATTATATCGTTGCAGTTACAGAGAAAGTGCACATGAAAAAAAAATTCAAGGGCCAGAATGCGGTACGTTGGCGATTGGGGGCTACACCCTTAAGAGAGGTCTGTTCAGTAGTCAAATAACAAGGAAGAAATTGTTCCTGAATCAAGCTTTTGTATCTTCTGCCCAATAGGAGAGGGGAGTAAAGAGAATGACTGAAGTGTAAATGTTCCCTGATTATGTTGGTTACTTTCCCAAAGTAACAGGAAGTTTAGATGAAGTTGATGGGGGGGGTGGGGGGGGGGGGGGGTGGGGGGGGGGGGGGGGGGGGGGGGGGGGGGGGGGGGGAAGAGTGGTTTATGTGATGGACTGGCCTACTTCCACAATTTTTCTCTGCAATTTTTTGCAGACTTAGGCAGAGCTGTTGCCAAACCAAGATGTGATGCAACTTAATAGCATGCTTTCTTTGATGCATCTGTGGAAGTTGGTAAGAGTAATTGTAGACATGTCAAACTTCCTTAATCTTTTGAGGAAGTAGAGGTGCTTATGGTTTCTTGGCAATAGCTTCAATGTCATTGGTCCAGGGCAATGCGGGGCTGAGGCAACAGACCCTCTGGCCAGAAAAAAGGAGCATACATCAGAGTTAGGCATTCGGGATGAAGCAAATCTCTCCATGAGATAAGACGTGTAAGAAACCAATGAGGAGGGCAAAGGATGAACATGAAATGGAGTAAGCAGACAATGAAATTCCTAAGAAATTCTATAAGCACATTAAGAATAAAATAATGGCTAGGGAAAGAATAGGTCGCCTTAAAGATCAGCACAGCCATTTTTATGTAGATGCACAGGAGATTGGGGGGGGGGGGTATTAAAGGAAGATAGACACAAAAAGCTGGAGTAACTCAGCGGGACAGACAGCATCTCTGGTGAGAAGGAATGGGTGACGTTTCGGGTCGACACCCTTCTTCAGACTGGTTAGGAATAAGGGAAACAAAAGGTATAGATGGTGATGTGGAGAGATAAAGAACAATGAATGAAAGATATGCAAAAATGATAAAGGAAACAGGCCATTGTAAGCATTGTAGCAAACATCCTATAGCAAGCAAGATAGTGCACTCGACGATAAAAACGTAGTACGGTCATGGGTAGGTTCAGGGGTAATCTTCGGCCCCATTTCAGTAACCGGCTTCCGTCTCCGACATCTTCGTCCGCCATAGCGGAGCAAAGATACTACTGCGGAGACGGAAGCCGTTTACGGAAACATCTTCGTAAAAATCAAAGAGCTTTGGTAAAAATCTTCTCCTCATTTTCTCTCTGCCTCTCTGCCCCGTTAAAGAGCCTCACTGATGGGGGGGAAAGGGGGCGGGCATGGGATCCGAAACTGAGAACAGACGGCCCTTCGTTTTCTTCCCCCATCACGTTCGCTGCCCGGCTCCCAAACTCCGGACCGGTCTGCTCTTTTTGCGGAAAAAATAAAACAACTAATTTTGAAAAGGCACAGAAATAGGGAAGCATGGATTGGAAAGGTCTCCCCTTTTACACTGCCATGTGGGCACAGCCTCTTTGCCCTCAGTGCCCCCTCCACCCTTGCACAGTCCGATCCCAATCCTGGGGCTTTGAATCCAAAACATTAAAAAAGAAAATTAACAGAATTATAATTTATTAACATATTAATCATTAACAAAAAGTAACAGAAATGTGAATCATGAATCTAGCACTACACAAACATTTCCCCCGCAACGCTGATTACACTGCGAGACTGATATACAAAGTCGGGTCGGGTTTACTGAAATGGCCGATGAAAAGGCTGGCGTTCTGCTCCGTTGCGTACTACACGTCAGCCCATTGGTTTTCGCAGGAGTGCACTATCTTGCTTGCTATCGGATCTTTGGTTTGTTGGGTGAAAATGAGAAGCTAGTGTGAATTGGGTGGGGGAGGGATAGAGAGAGAAGGAATGCCGGGGCTACCTGAAGTGAGAGAAATCAAAATTAATACCACTGGGCTGTAAGCTGCCCAAGAGAAATATAAGATGCTGGTCCTCCAATTTGCTTTTACATAGAAACATAGAAACATAGAAATTAGGTGCAGGAGTAGGCCATTCAGCCCTTCGAGCCTGCACCGCCATTCAATATGATCATGGCTGATCATCCAACTCAGTATCCCGTACCTGCCTTCTCTCCATACCCTCTGATCCCCTTAGCCACAAGGGCCACATCCAACTCACTCTTAAATATAGCCAATGAACTGGCCTCAACTACCCTCTGTGGCAGAGAGTTCCAGAGACTCACCACTCTCTGTGTGAAAAAAGTCTTTCTCTCATCTTGGTCTTAAAGGATTTCCCCCTTATCCTTAAGCTGTGACCCTTGTCCTGGACTTCCCCAACATCGGGAACAATCTTCCTGCATCTAGCCTGTCCAACCCCTTAAGAATTTTGTAAGTTTCTATAAGATCCCCTCTCAATCTCCTAAATTCCAGAGAGTATAAACCGAGTCTATCCAGTCTTTCTTCATAAGACAGTCCTGACATCCCAGGAATCAGTCTGGTGAACCTTCTCTGCACTCTCTCTATGGCAATAATGTCCTTCCTCAGATTTGGAGACCAAAACTGTACGCAATACTCCAGGTGTGGTCTCACCAAGACCCTGTACAACTGAAGTAGAACCTCCCTGCTCCTGTACTCAAATCCTTTTGCTATGAAAGCTAACATACCATTCGCTTTTTTCACTGCCTGCTGCACCTGCATACCTACTTTCAATGACTGGTGTACCATGACACCCAGGTCTTGCTGCATCTCCCCTTTTCCTAATCGGCCACCATTTAAATAATAGTCTGCTTTCCTGTTTTTGCCACCAAAAGTGGATAACCTCACATTTATCCACATTATACTGCATCTGCCAAACATTTGTCCACTCACCCAGCCTATCCAAGTCACCTTGCAGTCTCCTAGCATCCTCCTCACAGCTAACACTGCCCCCCAGCTTAGTGTCATCCGCAAACTTAGAGATATTGCCTTCAATTCCCTCATCCAGATCATTAATATATATTGTAAATAGCTGGGGTCCCAGCACTGAGCCCTGCGGTACCCCCACTAGTCACTGCCTGCCATTGTGAAAAGGACCCGTTTACTCCTACTCTTTGCTTCCTGTTTGCCAGCCAGTTCTCTATCCACATCAATACTGAACCCCTAATACTGTATGCTTTAAGTTTGTATACTAATCTCTTATGTGGGACCTTGTCGAAAGCCTTCTGGAAGTCCAGATATACCACATCCACTGGTTCTCCCTTATCCACGCTACTAGTTACATCCTCGAAAAATTCCACAAGATTCGTCAGACATGATTTACCTTTCGTAAATCCATGCTGACTTTGTCCAATGATTTCACCACTTTCCAAATGTGCTGCTATCCCATCTTTAATAACTGACTCTAGCAGTTTCCCCACTACCGATGTTAGACTAACTGGTCTGTAATTCCCCGTTTTCTCTCTCCCTCCCTTCTTAAAAAGAGGGGTTACATTTGCTACCCGCCAATCCTCAGGAACTACTCCAGAATCTAAAGAGTTTTGAAAGATTATCACTAATGCATCCACTATTTCCTGAGTTACTTCCTTAAGTACTCTGGGATGCAGCCTATCTGGCCCTGGGGATTTATCGGCCTTTAATCTGTTCAATTTACCCAACACCACTTCCCGACTGACCTGGATTTCACTCAATTCCTCCTTTGACCCACGGTCCCCTGCTATTTCCGGCAGATTATTTATGTCTTCCTTAGTGAAGACGGAACCAAAGTAGTTATTCAATTGGTCCGCCATATCCTTGTTCCCCATGATCAACTCACCTGTTTCTGACTGCAAGGGACCTACATTTGTTTTAACTAACCTCTTTCTCTTCACATATCTATAAAAACTTTTGCAGTCAGTTTTTATGTTCCCTGCCAGTTTTCTTTCATAATCTATTTTCCTTTCCTAATTAAGCCCTTTGTCCTCCTCTGCTGGTCTCTGAATTTCTCCCAGTCCTCTGGTATGCTGCTTTTTCTGGCTACTTTGTACGCATCATCCTTTGCTTTGATACTATCCCTGATTTCCCTTGTTATCCACGGATGCACTACCTTCCCCGATTTATTCTTTTGCCAAACTGGGATGAACAATTTTTGTAGTTCATCCATGCAGTCTTTAAATGTCTTCCATTGTATATCCACCGTCAACCCTTTTAGAATTAATTGCCAGTCAATCTTGGCCAATTCACGTCTCATACCCTCAAAGTTACCTTTCTTTAAGTTCAGAACCATTGTTTCTGAATTAACAATGTCACTCTCCATCCTAATGAAGAACTCAACCATATTATGGTCACTCTTGCCCAAGGGGGCACGTACAACAAGACGGCTAACTACCCCTTCCTCATTACTCAAAACCCAGTCTAAAATAGCCTGCTCTCTCGTTGGTTCCTCTACATGTTGATTTAGATAACTATCCCGCATACATTCCAAAAAATCCTCTTCCTCAGCACCCCTGCCAATTTGATTCACCCAATTTATATGTAGATTGAAGTCACCCATTATAACTGTTTTGCCTTTGTCGCACGCATTTCTAATTTCCTGTTTGATACCATCCCCAACTTCACTGCTACTGTTAGGTGGCCTGTACACAACACCCACCAGCGTTTTCTGCCCCATAGTGTTTTGTAGCTCTACCCATACCGATTCCACATCCTCCAAGCTAATGTCCTTCCTTTCCATTGCGTTAATCTCCTCTCTAACCAGCAACGCTACCCCACCTCCTTTTCCTTTCTCTCTATCCCTCCTGAATATTGAATATCCCTGGATGTTCAGCTCCCAGCCTACGTCCTTTTAGCCTCTGACAATAGTGGAGACAGAGGACATATAAAGGGTCTATGTAGGAATGGGAAGGAGAATTAAAGGGTCCAGCAACCGGGAGATCATGAATACTTCTTATCTGTTTTCACCAATGGGGAAGATCATGGAAGTTAGGAATTGAGGCATTGGAGTTCTGATGTCTTAGAGCGAATGACCAAAGAGGAGGTATTAGCAATTTTAAAGCACATTAAGCTGGATAAATCCTCAGAAATGCATCCCGTTATATGTATTAAGGATTCACCTTAACCGAAGAACATTATTGATATCTCTACTACACATTTGTGCTGCAGACTGAGAACTGGGACATAAATTAGCTGCCTAGAATGATTTGGAGTTGAATGGGTCCAGGGTGACAATGTATTTGACCTCTACAGGCACAGTAATCAGGACATTAGTGCAGAGAGAGAGAAATCTAATTATGGAGACCAGAAGGAGGAAGATATATTTAGAGCTCAGAGCAGAATAGTTAAACTCACAGCACTGACAGTTCATGAGTTTGAATCTCAACAAGGCAGCCAGACAATTTAATTGAAAAATAAATTTGAAATAAAAAATGTAAAATTTCTTAAGGTTGGCCAGAAACTACTGCTAAGATCCCATCCAGTTCATTACAGGTATTCCACAATTGTTAAATATTGAATAATGTTATTGACTCTTTGGGGTACCTCTGACATGATCTATTTTTCACAATAACCAAGGGCATGCCTCACTCTGATTAAAGCTACATTGTACCAAAATACCACAATGCACTTCGATCGCCCTTCTAAGTTATGAAATTTTGCATTATGATACATTTTCCAAAAATGCATTTTTATGTAAACTGAGGTCCTTTATGGAGGGAAATGTCACTCCAGATGTCTAATGATCTGCTGACTCTTAACTTTGCTTTTATTGACTAAGCAAAGCATTCAGTTATATTTTATTATTACAATCAATAATCCCGTGGTTTGCAAATCTCTTGCTTTATCAGTAGTGGCAAATGGGGAACAACCCTGTTTCAGTGTGGAGTGCAGCAGGGCATGCTGGGGGAAGGACCAGGCATACGAAAGATGAAGGACATCTTAGCGAAACTACAACATAGCACGTGTGTGAATCAACAAAACTGAAACCGGCCCTTCAGCCCGCCTCATACGCCAAACTTGATGCCTATCTCTGTCAATCCTATTGTCTGCTTTTTCCTGTATCCCTTTAATGCCACAAATACGTCCAAATACCTTTTAAACATTGTATTTGTATCTCACCTTAAACCTGTGCCCTCTTCTTCTAGAACCCCTTTCTCTGAGAAAAAAACACTGACTATCCATCCTATCAATTCTCATAATCGTATCAATCTCTATAAGGTCATTCCCTGGTCTCCTACGCTTCAGAAAGAATGTAGAAAGCTGAGGTCCTCCTTAAACTTACTTGCCACTTATGAATGGGTTATCCATGAATGAGTGTTGTAGGTGGCACATTCCAGGGTCCAGGTCAATATGCAGAGGGGTGCACTGAGGCATTGTGCAGTTTCCACAAAGGGGAACAGAGGATTTAAGGCCCTCTTGTCATTGCAGACTGATTAGCAAGAAGCTGTGTTTTTTTTTAAAAGCCCTCAAGCACTTCAAAGAATATATACAAAGCCATCAATGAGAAGCAGGAAAAAGCAGTGATTGGCTCGAGCCCGCGTGGGAGGAGAGTTAGAAGTGTCAGAGGGGGAAAACAGTTTAAAAAGAGAGGCAAAGCACAGACAGGCTTAACTCAGAGCTCCGGTGGATTTTGAAGGAACAGCAACAAAGAGAAGCAGGAAAAAGCAGTGAGTGGCTCCAGCCCGAGTGGGAGTAGAGCTAGAAGTGAGTCAGAGGGGGAAAACAGTTTAAAACTGAGGAATTTGGTTTGTAAATTGGTAAATTAGGCAATTTATCAGAATATAAGCAAGACGGCTCTTAGGGAGCGGCAGTGAAGGAGCGGCCTTGTGAGTAAAGTGTGAGTCTTTGGCTCTAAAGTCTTTGGCGAGGAGGCTACGCATAAAGCTCGAGAGGAAGGAACGCGGTGAACACACGTTGGGGCAGATGAGACAGTGTGAGGCTTGCAGAATGTGGGAGTCTAGGGACACAGATGGAGCCTCTGGCTGCTACAAGTGTGGCAAGTGCGTACAGTTTCAGCTCCTAAAGGACCCTGTTGGGGCACTGGAGAAGCAGCTGGATGACCTCGGGGCCATCCACGAAAACGAGAGTTTCCTGGACAGGACCTACTGTGAGGTAGTCACGCCGAGGTTGCGGGAAGAACCAAGGTGTGTGATGGAGAGAAAGGGTGGAAATCGTGATGTGCAAAAGACCCAGGTGGCTGTGCCTAATGAAAACAGGTACGCCCTCTTGGGAACTGTCCGGGGAGACTGTTTCCAGTCCGAGTGGCGGACATGTCGGTGGCTCCAATCCGAGAGGTGGGACTCGACCGGCGAGACCGACGCCGGGCAGAGCCCTAGTGGTGGGTGACTCCATTGTCCGAGGAGTGGAAAGGAGATTCTGTGGCGTCAGATGAGATGCGAGGATGATCTGTTGCCTCCCTGGTGCCAGGGCTCAGGATGCCACGAGCCGAATTCAGAGCATCCTTGAGAGAGAAGGTGAACAGCTGGCAGTAGTTGTGCACATAGGCACAAATGACATTGGGAAGAAGAGGAAGGAGGTTCTCCAACATGACTTCAGAGAGTTGGGAAGAAGACCGAAATGCCGGACCTCTAGGGTGGTTATCTCTGGATTGCTTCCAGTACCTTGTGCTAGTGAGGACAGGAAGTGGGAGATAGGGACTGAATGTGTGGCTGAGGGGCTAGAACAGGGAGCAAGCATTTAGATTTATAGACCACTGGGATCTCTTCTGGGGTAGGATTGACCAGTACAAAAGGGACGGATTACACCTTAACTGGAGGGGGACTGACATTCTGGCAGACAGGTTTGCTAGGGCTACACGTGTGGGTTTAAACTAATTAGTGGGGGGGGGGGGGGGGGGGGGGGAGGGATTGACAAATTGGGAGTATAAAGATGAAGTTGAAGGGGAAGTGACTACAGGAAAAATTACAAAAGATTCTCGAATTAATGGGAAGGAAAGCTCGAGAATGGACAACAGAGTAAGGTCAGGGCCAATTGCGAGGGGGGAATTGAATATGGAGGTCAAAGTGCTGTATATGAATGCACGAAATATAAGGAATAAAGTGGACGAGCTTGAGGCTCAGTTAGAAAATGGCAAGTATGATGTTGTGGGAATTACTGAGACATGGCTGTAAGAGGGCCAGGGCTGGTAACTGAATATTCCTCCTATCGAAAAGACAGACAGGTGGGCAGACGGGGTGAGGTTGCCCTGTTGGTGAGGAATAAAATTCAGTACCTTGCAAGGGGTGACATTGATACAGGAGATGTGGAGTCAGTATGGATAGAACTAAGGAATTGTAAGGGTAAAAAGACCCTAATGATACTAATCTACAGGCCCCCAAACAGTAGCTTGGAAATAGGGTGCAAGTTGAATTGGGAGTTAAAATTTGCATGTAGCAAAAGTAATGCTGTGGTTGTTATGGGAGATTTCAACACACAGGTAGACTGGGAAAATCAAGTTGGTACTGGACCCCAAGAAAGGGACTTTGTGGATGGATTCTAAGAAGAGCTTGTATTGGAGCCTACCAGGGAGAAGGCATTTCTAGATTTAGTGTTATGTAATGAACCGGATTTGATAAAGGACTTCGAGGTTAATGAGCTATTTAACCATATAACCATATAACCATATAACAATTACAGCACGGAAACAGGCCCTCTCGGCCCTTCCAGTCCGTGCCGACCATTTGTTTTCCCCTAGTCCCATCTACCTGCACTCAGACCATACCCCTCCATTCCCTTCACGTCCATATACCTATCCACTTTACTCTTAAATGTTAAAATGGAGGCAGTGACAATAAAATGGTCAGGTTTAATCTACAATTGGAGAGGGAGAAGGGTAGATCGGAGGTGTCAGTGTTGCAGTTAAATAAAGGGGACTATGGGGCCATGATGGAGGAGCTGGCCAAAGTTGACTGGAAAGATACACTAGCAGGGATGACAGTGGAACAAAAATAGCAGGTATTTCTAGGAATAATACAGAAGGTGCAGGATCAGTTCATTCCTAGGAGGAAGAAAGATTCCAAGGGGAGAAAGGGACGACCATGGCTGACAAGGGACGTCAGAGACAGTATAAAAATTAAAGCAAAGAAGTACCACGTAGCAAAGATGAGCAGGAAGCAAGAGGATTGGGTAATGTTTAAAGAACAACAGAAGATAACCAAAAGACAATACGGGAAGAAAAGATGAGGTACGAAGGTAAGGCAGCCAAGAATATAAAGCAGGATAGCTTTAGGGTATGTGAAGAGGAAAAAAATAGTTAAGACCAAAGTTGGACCCTTGAAGACCAAAAAAGGTGAATTTATTATGGGGAACAAGGAAATGGCAGATGAGTTGAACAGGTACTTTGGATCTGTCTTCACTAAGGAGGACACACAGTCTTCCTGATATAATAGGCTAGGGGATCTGGGGTGAAGGAGGAACTGAAGGAAATCCACATTAGGCTGGAAATGGTGTTGGATGGACTGATGTGACTGAAGGCTGATAAATCCCCAGGGCCTGATGGTCTGCATCCCAGGGTACTTAAGGAAGTGGCTCTAGAAATCGTAGATGCATTGGTGATAATTTTCCAATGTGCTATAGACTCGGGATCAGTTCCTGTGGATTGGAGGGTAGCTAATGTTATCCCACTTTTTAAGAAAGGCGGGATAGAGAAAACAGGGAATTATAGACCAGTTAGCCTGACATCGGTGGTGGGGAAGATGCTGGAGTTAATTGTAAAAGATGAGATAGCCGAACATTTGGATAGCAGTCTCAGGATCGGTCCAAGTCAGCATGGATTTACAAAGGGGAAATCATGCTTTAATCTTCTGGATTTTTTTTAAGATGTAACTAGGAAAATGGACAATGGCGAGCCAGTGGATGTAGTGTACCTGGACTTTCAGAAAGCATTTGATAAGGTCCCACACAGGAGATTAGTGGGCAAAATTAGGGCACATGGTATTGGGGGTAGAGTGCTGACATGGATAGAGAAATAGTAAGATTAAACGAGAACTTACCAGTTCAAAGTTTGATCGTTATTTTATGAGGAGTAACGATGAGGGATTCCGTGAAGAAGCCCCGCCTGGCGCTGGAACGGCATACTTCAAAGCAGCGGCATGAAAAACACAGAACACAATAGCCGGAGTAAGATAGTAAGGCTCAACATAGATTTAGGACTACCAGATGATCATTTATTTTATGAGGGTCAGGAGTGGAGGGCACGTAATCCCCTCCACTCCTGACCCTCCTGACATGAGTGACTACGTGAAGATTTTGAAGCTTTCTGTGTTTTTTTATGTCGTAGACTCATTCCATACGACACTCTGGCTCATTCAACACAGTAATGAGCAAAATAACACATTTTTTCCTCCAAACATTGCCTCAAGTTATGTGATAAATTATTTCATGTTATAAAAGAATAAAAGTAATGCCCTTTCCATTGAAAGGTAAGTTTATCGCAAAATATCAATTGATATATATAATTTGATGGTATGAACAAAGCAACAATTATAGAGAACCCAAGCATCCCTTAGGACGTTCTTTTAAAACTCTGTTGTTTTTTTTTAATTTTTTTATATAGAGTATTTCCTTTTATTTTAACTTTTACTTATTTTTTCTTTTAATTAGTTTTAAATCATGGTGGTTCAATACCAGCCACGGAGTTTTTTAGACCCTGAAAGTGTTTTCCACTGCACTTACCTGCGGGCCCGTACCTACCGCTGTCGACGAGCTGTCTCTGCAGCTCATGCTCTGCCGTCAGCGTCGACGTCATGCCGTTCCAGCACCAGGCGGGGCTTCTTCACGTAGTCACTCACGTGACTCCGAAGTAAAATGGTTGGCAGACAGGAAACAAAGAGTAGGGATTAATGGGTTCCTATCAGAATGGCAGGCAGTGACTAGTGGCGTACCGCAAGGCTCGGTGCTGGGACCGCAGCTATTTACAATATACATCAATGATTTGGATGAAGGGATTCAAAGTAACATTAGCAAATTTGCAGATGACACAAAGCTGGGTGGCAGTGTGAACTGTGAGGAGGATGCTATGAGAATGCAGGGTGACTTGGACAGGTTGGGGGAGTGGGCAGATGCATGGCAGATGAAGTTTAATGCAAGATAAATGTGAGGTTATCCACTTTGGTAGCAAAATCAGGAAGGCAGATTACTATCTAAATTATGTCAAGTTGGGAAAAGGGGATGTACAACGGGATCTGGGGGTCCTTGTACGCCAGTCTGTTAAAGTAAGCGTGCATGTACAGCAGGCAGTGAAGAAAGCGAATGGCATGTTGGCCTTTTTAACAAAAGGAGTTGAGTATAGGAACAAAGAGGTCCTTCTGCAGTTGTACAGAGCCCTAGTGAGACCACACCTAGAGTATTGTGTGCAGTTTTGGTCCCCTAATTTGAGGAAGGACATTCTTGCTATTGAGGGAGTGCAGCGTAGGTTTACAAGGTTAATTCCCGGGATGGCGGGACTGTCATATGAGTAACGAGTAAGCCATTTAGAACCGAGATGAGGAAACACTTTTTCTCACAGAGAGTTGTGAGTCTGTGGAATTCTCTGCCTCAGAGAGCGGTGGAGGCAGGTTCTCTGGATGCTTTCAAGAGAGAGCTAGTTAGGGCTCTTAAAAATAGCAGTCGGGATATGGGGAGAAGGCATGAACGGGGTACTGATCAGCCATGATCACATTGAATTGCGGTGCTGGCTCAAAGGGCCTCCCTACCATCGAGGGGATCTATCGCAGTCACTTCCACAAATAGGCTACCAGCATCATCAAGGATCAACACCATCCTGGCCACTCACTCATCTCCCCACTGCCTTCAGGTAGAAGGTACAAGAGCCTGAAATATGCAACATCCAGGTTCAGGAATAGCTGCTTCCCCACAGCCATCAGGCTAATAAACTCAATTCAAACAAACTCTGAACATTAATAGCCCATTGCTCTTTATCTGATTATTTGTGTGTATGTATATATATGTGTATATATATATATATATATATATATATATTCAATGGTATATAGTCACACTGATCTGTTCTGTATTTATTTATGCCAACTATATTCTGTTGTGCTGAAGCAAAGCAAGATTTTCATTGTCCTATCTGGGACACATGATAATAAACTGTCTTGAATCTTGAATGCAGTTCAAACGGAATGATTCTATTGCATGAATAATGGTAGCTTGCCATATACCATTTGCAAATTTTATGAATAAAATATTTTTTAATGTAATTTTAAAAATTGGTGAAATGAATCCAATAAGGAGCCAGGGTGGATGTACCAATTACAATAACTGAGTGTAGTAACCATATAACCATATAACAATTACAGCACGGAAACAGGCCCTCTCGGCCCTTCGAGTCCGTGCCGACCATTTGTTTTAGTAGATGCAGGTTAGGCCATGGCACGAACAACATCCTGGCTGTAGTGTTAACCAAAGATCCTATAGCTCTGCTATAGGATCTTTGGTATTAACGACTTGAGCTCCATAATAAGTAATTAATCCAACCAACAATTTGGAATGTTACCCAGAAATGTGGATTTACGGCTGCAAAATAAATAGTGTGCAGAATATAGTGTTATAGCTGCAGAGAAAGTGTAGATTACAAAAATGCAAGGGCCACAATGAGATTGATTGAAAGATCTAATTGGATGTATTGCATCCAATTTGAAGCTCTGTGTTATGTGGAACTGTGAAACTTCACTCCATGATGAGCTCAATGCATTTTACGCACACTTTGATAGGGAGAACACTGATGTGCCTACTCAAGCCCCCATTCGCTGTGATGGTATTTAGGTCACGGTCACTGAGGTCGACGTCAGGAAATCCTTCAGAGGGGTGGACCCTCGGAAAGCTCCTGGATCTGATGGCATACCCAGCAATGTTCTAAAAACCTGTGCGGACCAACTGGCTGGAGTTTTTGCGGACATTTTCAACCTCTCACTGAGGTCTGAGTGCTCCTGCTTTAAAAGGGCATCAATTATACTGGTGCCCAAGAAGAGCAAGGTGATGTGCCTCAATGACTATCAACCAGTGGCACTAACACCTGTGGTGATGAAGTGCTTTGAGAGGTTGATCATGGCGCAAATCAACCCCTACCTCGACAAAAATGTGGACCCACTGCAGTTCGCTTACCACCACAACCGATCAACGGTGGTTGCGATCTCGCTGGCTCTCCACTCATTCTGGGCCACTTGGACAACAAAAACTCATATGTCAGGCTGTTATTCATTGACTACAGCTCGGCATTTAACACAATCATCCCCTCCAAGCTGGTTACCAAACTCTCAGAACTGTGTCTCTGCGCATCCCTCTGCAATTGGATCCTCGACTTCCTCATTCACAGACCACAGTCTGTCCGTATTGGTGGAAATGTGTCAGCCTCGATAACAATCAGCACGGGAGCACCTCATGGCTGCGTGCTCAGCCCCCTGCTGTACTCACTCTATACTCATGACTGCGTAGCCGGTCACAGTGCGAACTCCATTATCAAGTTCGCTGATGACACCACTGTTGTGGGACGTATCAGTGATGGGGATGAGTCAGAGTATAGAAGTGAGACCGACCGTTTGAGCAAATGGTGCCAGCGTAATAGCCTTCCTCTCAACACCAGCAAAACCAAGGAACTGATTGTGGACTTTGGAAGGAGTAGGATAGGGACCCATAGTCCCGTTTATATCAACGTGTCGATGGTGGAGAGGGTTAAGAGCTTCAAATTCCTGGGTGTGCATATCTCTGAGGATCTCTCCTGGTCTGCGAACACGGATGCAATTATAAAGAAAGCACATCAGCGCCTCTACTTCCTGAGAAGATTACGGAGAGTCGGTATGTCAAGGAGGACTCTCTCGAACCTCTACAGGTGCACAGTAGAGAGCTTGCTGACCGGTTGCATCGTGGCTTCGTTCGGCAACTTGAACGCCCAGGAGCGGAAAAGACTGCAAAAACTGCCCAGTCCATCATCGGCTCTGACCTCCCTACCATCGAGGGGATCTATCGCAGTCGCTGCCTCAAAAAGGCTGCCAGCATCATCAAGGACCTTCACCATCCTGGCCACTCACTCATCTCCCCACTGTCTTCAGGTAAAAGGTACAGGAGCCTGAAATCTGCAACATCCAGGTTCAGGAACAGCCACTTCCCCGCAGCCATCAGTCTATTAAACTCAACTCAAACAAAACTCTGATCATTAACAGCCCATTGCACTTTATCTGTTTATTTATGTATGTATATAAAATATTCATTGGTATATGGTCACGCTGATCAGTTCTATCTGTATTTATTTATGCCTACTATATTCTGTTGTGCTGAATCAAAGCAAGAAGTTAATTGTCCTATCTGGGACACATGACAATACATTCTCTTGAATCTTGAACTCTCATCACATTTGCAGATGCTTTTCTGATTTCTTTGCAGAGGCTTCATCCCTTGACAATGATCAATGTACTGCTTTCATAGGTTGGGTAGATACCAGGTAGATCAAAGTAAAATACTTAACATGCATGAAACATAGTTAAGAATAAGCCAAACATAGGACAGAGTAATCCATAGATAGGAAGCCAAACACCTTGCAAAAAGAGTTGTAAATACATATTAGAAAAGTGAACAGATCTATTCACTCAATACAGTAAAATAGATCAAAAGCAATGAAGCAAGCAAGAGCTAATGATAAAGATGGAGATCGGTGAGTTCTAGATACATTGTAATTGATTGGAGTAGGGTAAGCAATTGTCATCTAAAAGAGGAATGTATTGGCGTCATGGGTTGAGCAATATACAGGAAGTATAGCAGGGGTCTGAAGATGACAGTTAATAGACAGTGTAATTGCAGGCTTTGAGTGACAAGTGTGCAATTCTATCTGAGAGTGGCAGCCACATGGCATCAAGAGAGTGTGATAGGGCCTGGTGAACTTACCAACTGTAGCAGGGAGCTATTAACTGACATATCCATTGCAACAGGATGTATAAGAGATGTTAATATATGATGTCAGGGAGTGGTTAGAACCAGTGAGTTCCTTGTGAGGGTGTTGTAATAGAGATCAGTGAATGACAAACACTGTGTCAGGGAGTGAATTATAGGTCACTGGGCAACATATACCTCATTCCCAATTTGGAAGTGCAATCAGGGATAAAGGATAAACAAGTGTTGTGAGGATTGTAATAGAGACTACTAAATTAAACTATTGAAAAGAGTCAACAAATGAATCAATAAAGTAGAGAGCAATGTAGGCCCTTGACTGACAAGCACAAGTCGATAGTTCCCTGAAATTGGTGACTCAGGTAGATAGGGTGACAAACAAGCCATTTGGCATGCTTGCCATTATCAGCCGGGCCATTGAGTACAAGAGCTGGGACATCATGTTACAACTATATAGGATATTGGTGCTGCATCTGGAATTGTATATACAGTTCTGGTTGCCATACGATAAAGAATGTGATAGAGCTGGAGAAGGTGCAGAAAAAAAATCACAAACATGTTTGCAGGTCGGGAGAGCTTGAGTTATGAGGAGAGACTGAATAGATTGGGACTGTTTTCCCTGGAGCAATGGAGGCTGAGGGATAACCTTGTAGAGGTTTATAAAATCATAAGGTATATAAATAAGGTGCATGGTCAGTCTTTATCTCAGGTAGGTAACTTAAGACTTTACGGCATAGGTTTAAGATGAGGAGGGAAGGATTGAAAAGAGACCTCCACTTTTTTTCAAATAGAGGGTGATGGGTATATGGAATGAGCTGCCAGAAGAGGTGGTAGAGGTGGGTTCAATTTCAATGCTTAAAATGCTTTTGAAAATATATATGGAAAGGAACAAATTAGAGGGATACGAGTGGAATGCTAACAAATTAGACTGGCTCTTGAATGGCATAGGCAGGTTTGCCAAAGGGCCTGTACTATTCACTGTACGAGTGAATACTGTTATAGAGTACTATTTAACTCTATGAATCTGCAATAATAGGATGTGTAAATTGGGGTCAGAATATAATATAATACACTAACAGGAACTGTAATTGAGGCAGTGAATGAGGCAGTGAATTACAGGCTGTAAGGTAGGATATAATAGTAAGATTAAACGAGAACTTACCAGTTCGAAGTTTGATCGTTATTTTATGAGGAGTTACGATGAGGGATTACGTGAAGAACCCGCCTCACGCTGGCAAACGGCATACTTCAAAGCAGCGGCATGAAAAACACAGAACACCAAATAGCCGAAGTAACATAGTAAGGCTCATAAAAGACTTAGAACTACCAGATTGATCATTTATTTTATGAGGGTGGGAGTGGAGGGCACGTAATCCCTCATCGTAACTCCTCATAAAATAACGATCAAACTTCGAACTGGTAAGTTCTCGTTTAATCTTACTATTTTACTTCGGAGTCACGTGAGTGACTACGTGAAGATTTTAAAGCTTTCTGTGTTTTTTATGTCGTAGTATTTAATTAGTACGACAGTCCGGCTAAGTAAATACATACATGAGAAACCAGACTAATATTAGTTCTTTCCATAATTAACTTTTTAATGGTTTAAAGAACATATAATAACCCTCCTTATATCTGAGGGAATGATTACAAGTGATAAAAGATATAAGTGACTACATAACTTGGTTATAGTAATCAATAGTATACAAAGCAGGTAATTATATTGATCCCAACACCGCGTGGCCAAAACTTGTCATAGTGTGAACAGGTTTATTGTAGAACTTTGAAAAAGTTTCTTCTTTACTCCACCCTGCGATTTTTAAAATATGCTCGAGTGGTACGTCCCGCACCTTCGCCGCGGACGTAGCTGCAGCCCTGGTGGAGTGAGATTTGAACACATCAGTGTCTACTCCTGCTAAAAGCAACACCTGTTTCAACCATTTTGAGATAGTTTGAACTGAAGCTTTTGTGTGTGGCTTTTTATGCGTAATCATCAACGTTTTTTCATTTCCTCGAAGAGTTTCAGTAACTTTAATATATTGATTCAAATGTTTAACCACACACAAAGTAGGATCAAATAGGATAAGCTTGAAAGGTTACCTTAGCTCCAGATCTCCCTGGTCTGCTTTGTTTGATCAGATCGTAAACATAGAACACAATGTTATCTGTAGTCACATGCATACAGTCTAAACGCAACATTTGTAAAGTTTGCACTCTTTGAGCTGAAACCAATGATATTAACATTATTAATTTGAATGTTAATCTTTCCAATGACAATCCTTCAATTGGAGTCCACTGTCTAAGTAAAGTAAGTACAATGCTCACATCCCAAATCTCTGTGTATGTAGGTTTGGGTGGATTAATATTAAAGATTCCTTTCATGAATCTAGATATTAGTGGATGTGATCCAATTGATTTCTGGTCAGACATAAGTCCTAAATAAGATGATAAGGCACTGCGTGCAGTGTTAGTGGCACTGTAACTTAAATGTTGCTCAAAATGCAATTTAGCAAGGAGCTCCAATACATTTTCCATGCAATATCACAGTATCACAATATCAAACATGCAATATTCACTGTATCATAAGAAATATTTGACTGTGTGCAAAATTCTTCCCATTTCTTAATATGTGTCATATATTATTTTTGTGTTATCTCGCCATGATGCGACTATAACCTCCATAGTTTTGTCCGACAATCCCAGCTCCTGTAGTGGTCTGGTCAAAATCTGCAGATTAATAAATTCATATATGCATATAATGCATAAATTTCTTTGGTTACTGGATTAATCAAAATATCACTACAGTTAGGAATTGACATATATGGTTCTTTAATCATATTCAGCATTAATGGGAACCAAGGTTGTGTTGGCCAATTTGGAACTACCAACAATCCTGTGGCAGAATCTTGTTCTATTTCCTTCAGACATTGCTGAACCAAAGCAAAAGGTGGAAAAGCATAAAAGAACATATTCCCCCAGTTCAATGAAAAAGCATCTACTGCTACTGCATCTGGATCGTGTTCCCCAAGACACATATTTAGGCAATTGATGATTAAGCCTTGATGCAAACAAATCAATTTCTGGTAAACCAAATTGAGTTACAATATTCTTAAATATTGCTGGATTAAGCATCCATTCTGTGTTATCTTTAAATATCCTTGATCTTTTATCTGCCACCACATTGTCTTTACCTGGAATGTAGTTTGCTGAAATCCAAATTTGGCGATCAATACACCATTGCCATATTTCATTGACCAGACAATCACATGATACTGATCTGACTCCCCCATGTGATTAATATATGCAACAGCCGTTTTATTGTCTAACTGTATTAATACATGTAGACTCCTTTTTTGAACAGCAATATGCTTTTAGACCATAGAAAGCACCCAATAACTCTAAATAGTTAATACCATAAGTTTGAAGAAACGTTTCTTCTTGGACTTTCCATCTACCTCCACAACTGGAGGATGAATCTGTTACCCCCCCCCCCCCCCCCCCCCCCCCCCCCCCCATCCGAGAGCATTAGCATCTATTTATAAACAATTTCAGGCTGTTTAATCAGAATGTTTTTAGCAGCTTGTGGGATATTTTTAACCCACCATGGTAATTCCAACAAAACTTCTTTTGTTAATTGCATAGGCCTATCAAAGTGGCCTGCCCTCTCTTTGAGAGCTCTTATTTTGTCCCTTTGAAGATTTTGATAATGTAATGGACCAAATTCTACTGCAGGAAAAGCTGCTACTAGTTTACCAATAATTTTCGCTATTTTTCGGATGGAAGGATAAGTTTGTAAATGAGATTATTACAAGTCACCAAAATCATCAACTTTATCTTTGTTGGTAAAGTATTAACATAGTTTCTGAGTTAATTACAAACTCCAAATAGTTAATTGATTGTGCTGGCTGCAGCTGGAATTTAATTGGATGAATCAAGAACCCTATCTTTAACAAAGCTTTTGTACTGAGACTAATTCTCAGCTGACTCTTGATTGCCATAAATGATTAGAATGTCATCGAGATAAGCCATAACGATGTGTTTTTGTACTCGTAATTGGGCTAACACTGGTTTCAACAGTTTAGTAAAGAGCCTGGAAGCTGAACTCAATCCATTTGGCAAAGCTTTAAACTGCCATAATTGTCCCAGCCAATTAAATTTTAAGTACCTCCAGAAACTGATGTATTGGTACAGAATAATAGGCGTTTTTCAAATCAATCGTAGCCATATAACAACCTGCTGATATTAAATATCTTGCAGTATTAAATGTTTTCCATTTAAAATTTGTATTCTACCACTTATTTAGATCTGTAAGGTCCAGAATAATTCTGCAATCACCATCTTTTTTATGTCTTTTGAAATATCTTAGACACAATTGATGCTCGTGTTCATAAGTTTTTTCAATAACCCCTTTTCAGATAATTTGTCAATTTCCACATTAATCTCTGCTTTTCCAATTGCAGTAAACACGAAAGCATAGGCAGGTTTATCTGTACTGGAGGATTAACCCCTTCTTTAAATGTAATAGTGGCTCCTGAAACTGCTTGTAAAAATAAACCGATCAGAAATAATAGTAAGCCAGTCTTTATAAAAACTTTTGTAATCTCCCTCCAACTGGAGATTAATCCGCAGTTTCTTTAAAGATAGAACAAGTCTTTAATACCTCTCCATATGAGCGTGGTGGTCTCCTTTTCCCCGAATACGGGTAAGTATTGGGCTGTGCAGTACAATAATATTTCCTTGACATATTTCTGCCTTTATTTCCAAAATCAAATCCCCTTCTGGGCGAAAAAAATACCTTTTTTGTCCTAAGACGAAGGTTTCATGCAGTTAAAAATTTTAGCTTCTTCATGCAATTTTTTAATAATTTAGGCAGATTTACTCCAAACAGATAACCAGGAGCTTGAACACCACTTGCTCGAACCACACAAGCTTGCAAACCTTGGGTGAAATATGGGCCGAATAGCCATTTTCCTCATACAATAATTTCATAGAAAGAATTTGCACAATAGGCCCTCTTTTTTTTTTAAACATCCATCTCCCCAAAAGCCATAATGGCAGCAGAATAATTTGTGAGGATTTTTGAACCTCACTTCTTGAGCTCTCATATTTGGGGTCATGGATGCCCATATCAACGGATAAACCGTAGGCACTTTCAATGAGGCACAATTTCCTGTGCGTTTATAATTCTGATGTTTCAATCATCATGAAGTTGGTGAGATACCATACATTAATGTTGGCAGCTAGGTTTTCTTCCATAGCCTCACCACTTCCTTCATATATAGCAAATTCTTTTGCTATCTCAGGCACATTTGGCCTTTTATTTTGTGGTGTGTTTTCAAATGCAAATCACCATCAGCAGGGTCTGCCTTCTGCAGCCCTAAATCAATTGGGATTTCATCCCATGAGACTTCCTTCGGCCCAAATCCTGGGTCCGGAGTTCCAACTCCCAATTAGGCCCACAGCCATATCAGAATAATTAAACCCCTCAGGGCTTTTTTGGGAACCTTCTGGGTACTGTGACCCTAGTCTCATAATTTTTTGGAGAACTTTCTCCATATGCTCCATTATTAGTTCCATATAGTTTAATTATCTGGAGGACTTTTAGTATCAGAGTCATCAGAACCACGGGCCTCTCAGATTTCTTTTACATTTTTAGGAGCATTTCTCTCCGTGGTTATTACTTCTGGAGAATCTAGAACTCACTAACGGGTATATCAGCGGCCACCGGTATCGGAACCGGATCCGCACTAGCTTTTTTCCCGTATTTTTATTTTCACCCCGGGAAGTTCTTTTTACCCGCGAATTTTCTTTGCCGATTTCTCCATTTCTTTCATTTAATCTGTGCTAAACAGCACTTTAACGTGACTCTGACTTTTTATTTTACTTTATTTTTACTGCTGGACCCACCCAGCGTACGCTAAAAAACATCCCGACTTTGCTGCACTTACCTGCGGGGCCGTTCCGACCGCTGCGAGGAGCTGCTCCTTACTGCAGCTCCTCCTTCCGCCGTCAGCGTCGACGTAATGCCGTTTGCCAGCGTGAGGCGGGTTCTTCACGTAGTCACTCACGTGACTCCGAAGTAAAATAGGATGTTTTAATATGTACCAGTGAGTGGTACATATTATCTATACCACCTATCCTTGGTATTTAACAGTATTCCCTCAGTCAAGTCCTCAACCATCAACATCCTTGAGTCATTGTTGAACAGAAACTTAACTAGATTGAGCAATGTGGCTACACGAGCAGGTTGGAAGTGAAACAAAAGTGTAAGGGAACATATTCTACTTGCCTGGATACATACAGCCTCGACCTTCAAGGACTGAATGGCCTACTCCTGCACCTATTGTCTATTGTCCATTTAAAAAAGTGCTGCAAGTCCACACAACAAACCAATAACATGCAGAGACCTAGGAGGACTGTTCACCAGCTAGAACCTGACCAAGCCGACAGCAGTGCTGATGAAACATTCAATGTCAGTGGAATAACACTGCAAATGGCTGTTGATTCAAGTGATGCACAGATACTAGAAAAAAATGATGAAGCTTTGGTCACTGTGCAAGTTAATGGCATTCCAGTTGAAATGAAAGTAGACACAGGTGTCAAGTGTAATGTTTTGTCAGAAAATGCATTTGAACAACTACAGGATGAAGAATAAATAACAGCATGCATTAAAGCCACAAACCTTGTTGCATATGGGGGCAGTAAGATCAAAACTTGGTATGGTTAAGTTGCAGTGCCACCTAGAGGGACAGCCATACACATTGCCATTTTACATTGTCCAAGAGGATGTTCTGCCACTGCTAGGGCTACGTACATGCACACAAATGAGCTCCAACGAACACATTCAATGGAATGTGAAGAACTGTGGAATTCCTCACATTCCACAGTGAGGAATGTGGAGGAGTCACTGTGATGGATGTTTATGTTAAAATGTGTTTTGTGTGTTCCGTTGTTTTTTTATTTGTATGACTGACTTGGCAAATGAAATTCTTCGTATGTTGCAAAACATACTTGGCTAATAAAGTATTATTCTGATTGTGATAGACACATTGTTCAGGTTAATCTGAAAGGCTAAAAGCTGACAATCAGGTGTTCAAGTCAATATGTTAAGTATGTTTACTATGCTGTAACCTTAATTTTGTGTTTCACAGTGTGTATACTTGTTTGGCTATAGTAACTGAATGTATATGTTAGATTTTGGTAATGTTGCAACATTTTGTAAGTCCTGCTACATTTACTACTTAACAAGATTTTTTGTCGTTATATGGAGCGGGAGCTAAGGAAAAGGGATGTAGATCAGTCACTGTGTTCACAGTCTATGTTGAGCGATAGCAGATGTCGTACCTGCAGGAAGTTATCCTGCGCATGCGGAGGTTAAGTACCTGTCCCACTTGGCAATTTTTTTCGGCGACTGCCGGCATCTTTGACTGACGAATCAGGTCACCGAAATGGCCACGTCATGATGACGTATAGACGCACGGTGTTTCATCAAGTGTTGCAATATTTTTTTTGTCGCCGCTGGATTTTGAAATGTTCAAAATCTGTTGGCGACCCTGGTATGACGCCGGCAGTCGCTGAAAAAAATCACCAAGTGGGACAGGCCCTTAACTCAGCGTGGTGCGCGTGGTAACGGGTCTTGATGACTGCGGCCTGTTACGTTGCATCCTCAAGTCATTAAAACAGGTTTTAACCTAAATAACTTGATATTATTTATGAAACCTCAAACACGGTCCATAGCCGCGGCCCGACGGAAAGCCTTCTGGACGCGCGGCCCGTCCAGTAAGCAACAAATGCTCTGTAACTGGGAATATGATTGACAGCAAAAAGGCAATGGTAGATGCACTGGGGTCAATGATTCTCATACTTAACATGTGGTGAAAAGCATTCTCAATATGAAGGGCACTGTAATTGAGGTCAGTGGCTGGCTGCCAAAATGTAATGAGAGTAAGAATGCCTCATTCGAAACAAAGTGTGTCATCAAGGTTAATTGGTGCACAGTTAGAAGTGTAAGTGGGGCCAGGGAGAAGCAGTGAGTGTGATAGAGGTTGGAGTGAATGATTTACTGATGAGTATGATGGAGTTTAGGAGGCATACTCGACTCGTTGTAAATGTATGCTTCAGGTGGATGTGGGTTTATTTGTAACTTTCTAACAGTAAACATTTTGAATTAAATTTCAATGTATATACAAATAAACTCACACACAGAACATATTGTTCAATGAAAAGATTTAATTGATTTGGAGCAACGTAGCTTTGTAGCCATTATACAGATCATCTAAACAGGAGACTTGGGTAAAAACTAAAACCAATTCATGGACAATGCAAATAAAACAACTTGGTGGTCAGCAGAAGGTCCGTTATCAGACAGCTGGGTTATTATTTGCATCAATAATTTTTGCCCTCTAATTGTGTCGCCTCCTCACTTGAAAGCACTGGTTATCGTTAATGTACCATGAAATGGCATTGATAGTGGTCTGTCTCCTCATTAAAAGCGGAGCCCGGAGAAGGAGTGTCATCAATCACTTTCACTCTGTCCTTGGTTTGTTACCCCTTTGTCAAAGGAAAACAAGGTCTGTCTCTACCCTTTGTGATATTCCGTCCCTTTGTCAGTTCTCTGCACAACCTATTCTGTTCTAGGGAGAATGATCTCAGCCTCTCCAGTCCATCTACAGAACTGCAGTCCCTCATCCCTGGAGTAACTTCAGTAAATCTCTTCCACACCATCTTCTGAGCATTCACATCTTTCCTCCAGCTCTGCTGAACCGGTTTTATAAAGATTCATCATTATTCCTTGTTCTTGTACTCTAGTTTTACAAAACCAGAACCTGAAAGCATTTTTAAAGCAACTTTCTCAATCTCTGCTGCTACTTTCAATAAATGTTGCAGATATCCCCAGATCTATTTGCTCTTATGCCTCTTGTAACGGTTGTAACCCCTCATTTACATGACGTCTCCTTCTTCTCTGACCACATTGTCAACCACCATCCATTCCCCTGGCCTCCCCCCATTCAAGTGAAAAGCATATTTTAGAATAGATAGCATCAGCTTATCTGAGCAATCAATATTTGCATTAACTTGCTGGATAGATGAATAGAATCTAGATTATGCATGTCATCTCAGAACAAATTAGACATTATGAGAATGAAAATTTAATATTTACATAATTAATAGACAGCAATTAATAATCCATTGACCTCTGACAAGCTTTAATGTTTATATTCACACCACTGATCGACTGATAAATAACTAATCCCTGGCAAATTATGTTTTTTGTGCTTGCATCAAACAGGACAAACTGCACGGTTGCATTTCCTCTATAGACTGTAATGTTTGTATGTGCATCACTGGCATTTTGAAGGTGTGCCATTACATGCTGAACTGCAAACCCATGTTGGAATGCACTACATTTACCTCACAGACTATAATACTCTATTTACATCACTGATTACTATTATTTACATTTGCATGACTGACAGACTTCAACACTGTATTTACACCATTGACCTCCCCCCCATCAGCTGGGTTCATATCAAGCAAGTCTGCCCAGTCTCATGTTTAAATATCAAAGGCCATACACTAATTACAATTTGCAGTGATATTTGGCAGATGAGAAACAGACCGGTGGCTTGATCACATTTCTCCCCTACCACCCACGTTCTGCAAGCTGAGCTCGTTCAGTTGGGCAGATGGGGGTCTTTCTAACCACCTAATCTCACCTGCCCACCTTCTCAGACCAGAGAAGGCTGGCAATACTTGGCATGCCAGGCAGCATCTGCGGGTAAAGAAATTGCTGACAGTTCAGGTCACAGACCATTTTGTGAGTTTCAATGAAAGGTCATTGACCACTGGTGTTGACCTTGGCCTTTTCTCCTGAATTTGCTCCTGAATTTCCTTATTTATACCAGATTGTCAGCATCAATTGTATTTTGATTTTGGTATCCGAAACTGAGTACCTCTGCACGAAGATTGATGACTTCTTCAATATCCATCCCCATAAATTGGTTCTTATCTCAAATACTCGTTGGATGAAGAGGTTCTGTGCAACATTCTTCTTCAGTACCAATTTTCTGAATGTAACTTTTTAATTTCCCTTAACTGAACAACCTAAACAATTGAGACTGAATTCTATTTCAACCATTGAGCTTGGAGAGGGGGGGGGGGGGGGGGGGGGGGGGGGGAGGGGATGGTGACGGTGGGTAAGGCAGATATAGTGGTGAAGGGCAGATCCACAAGAGATATGAATGGGGACAAAATATGGGAACGCGGACAAAATATGGGAAGTTACTAACACCTTCTGGGCTTTCACTTTGATGGGTCCCAGATGAGCTCATAATCTAGTTTACCATTTATTCTACAGACTATCCAATTTCAGAGTCAGGACAAAGTGATGAAAACAACAGTACAATGTACCAAAATCATCAAAAAATAATCGCCTCATGGATGACTGACTTTCTGCTTTAAATCTCGGACATACCTTTGGCAACCAAGAGGATTTACCAAAACACAATGTGCTTTTTTAAATATATTACAGTGTATATGTATATAGCTATATAGATTGTTGCTTTAAAATGCAGGAGAAAAGGAGATACATAGAAAATAATGCTGTCTGTGAATTGTCCCTTGTGACATTTTGTAATCTGCAATGCAAGCACATTTGTGGTTTTCAGAACGCACTGCACATGCGTTGGGTGATGTTCTGTGGGGTGGGTGGGGCGTGGATTACATAATATGTTGATGGATCCCTCCCTACAATGGCTCCGTGCACAGGATCATCTCCAGCTCCCGCCGATATAGTTTGCCCCCATGCGACAGGGACAAAATGTTTTTCTTGTATGCAGTTACTTTCTTAATATCCATCTCCTAGGAGGGGGGAGTTAATAAACAATGCATCAGATAACAATACTGATCATGTCACATGTAATCATTGTATCTACCACCCTCTCCTCTTGGCTCCATCTTCCCTTTATTAACCTTGTCAACCTTCACCCACACCTCCCCGTCCCGCACCCGACTCCAACTGCTCGTCACTCTTCGCGTCTCCTCAGTCACCTACTGCTGCCCTTCGTAGACCTCCTTCTCTCCTCTTTATCTGGGCTAACTTTCTTCTTTTATGAAGGAGTTCCCCACCCCTCATAAATGCTGCTAAACCCCCTGAGTTCCACCAGCAGACTGTTGTTGCCTGTTCTGTGCTTAGGGTGGTATGGTAAGCTGTATAGAGTGTTTGTGCAGTGTAGACAGTCTTTAAACCTGACTACAGCTGCAACCTTCCTGGGAGTGTTTGATGGGGCACCGTAGAATTAATTTTGTTCTGACCTTTCCTGTTTCCGGACTACAGGTGTGTTTGGAGATAGGGTAGTAAGATTCTTGCTTCTAACCTGCACAATAAATGTCCTACGAGTGGTTACTGGGTGAATGCTGAGGGAATCTTTAATCTGCATCAAAATTGTTCTGTTCCTGTGTTGGGCATGTCTGACAATTTACAGGGAGCTAAATTGTTCTGTCTCTCATCTGGGTGTGCTTGATGAGAGAGCAGAGAGCATGCCTTACATCTTATCCATGGTATTCCTTTGTGTGGAATGCTGTTGGCATGGAGTAGAGGCCTTTACTCTGCAACTAGCCCAAGCTATGGATACCATGGGAATGTTGGGTGAGGCAGATGAGAACGTCGCTTGAATTCCTAGCACCGATTAGGGTAAAATGAGCACCCATACTCTTGGATATTACTGCTTCATTCACTAAAGACCCACCTTTTTATTTCTCTCATACAAATCTCTCAGTAATGCATCCAGCTCGTGACTGTCGATGTAACCGTTTCCATCCTGAGAAGACAGACAGAAACCACAGAATGATACGGTGAGAAATGCTAGTCAACAGGAAAAGTCAGAGGGTCGCCTGCTCTGCTGAGCAAGGGACAATGTTATTTGTCTCACTGCTCTGGGCTTTCATCTGAAAAATGTTTCTTTGTGGAAACCTTGACAAGCATCTTAATCCTCAGGGTCAGGTTGCTTTGCACATTCAACGTGCACCTGCACCACCCTAGCTCCTCGTGCAAGCGGCAGGACCCAGGTGGCAACTGCTGAGGCTGTGACCTCGGCGTCAGGCCCTGATTCAACACCAACCAAACCCACACAGTGAGCATGTCAAGGTATTTCCCTGCAGATCTGACAGACACCCACTTTTCCTGAGACTATGGTCTAATCTCTCTAAATTTAGGAACCATCCTCAAAGGGTGTACACTGTCAAACTATTCCAAAATCTCCCAGAATTATTTTCCATTCTTGTAAATTCAAGGCAGAATAGGCCCATCCTCAGCTCATCTATCTCACTATCTTGACCCAAACATCAGGCTGGTGGTTCAGGTATGGGTGTCCTGAGTCTCTGGAACAGTTCACCTGAGACTCATCCATCTTCAGAAGTGAGGAGGAGGGGGGAGCGGATGAGAGGAGTGTCAAATTCACCCATTAAGGTAAAAACGTGGATCCAGGAACAACTTCAATGGATATAATTACAACGCAGAGGTGATAATTACCCTGTCATAAAATGTGAATATTGCATTGAACTCCTCTGCATTCAGTTTCATGCCCTGTAAATGCAAGAAACATACATTAGAGACATTTAACACTGTTTATTTTAGGTCAATTCTCCAGACTAGAATCTCCACATTGTCTTATCTGTTTCAAGTTGATTTATGGCTTCTGTGTTTGAGCCGTGGAGTCATTTTTCCATCGCCCCCCATTGCTCTCCCTGAACACACAGTTGAGTGTAACAGATGAGGCTCTAGGGCTGTGAGAATGGACCCCCTTTTTCAGGACCCAATCTCAGGCTGCAGGTGGGGACTCTTCCTGTCACTGAAGGAAGGCAGCAGGAAATGGGAGACTGGAGCTGTAAATTAACCACTGGAAGTGCGGAGAGACTCCGAAGAAGCAGAGCTCTGTGACCACAATGCCCTCATCACTAAGACTGTCCTTCTCTGACACTTTGTTCCTTGTGTGGGCGTCGAGGATAACAACCTCTACCATAACAACTTCTAGTTAACCCCACACACATCTCCTAAAGAGTCCAAGTAAAAATCCAACTCTCATTTTCACAGCTTTGGCCCATCCTATTGACGACCCAATCTCACCATACAGACCATGAATGTGGGTTGCTCCACCGATTTCTAGCCACACAGTCCTATCACCTCTCCTTCTGCTAGGAACGAGGGATTAATTTGCATGCAGTATTTGCCTTTGCTCAGCTTCGAATGTTGTTGAGTGAAAGGTGGGAGGTGGACGTGATACTGGGGCTGCAAGATTGCAACTCAGAAGACTGTGGAGGTCAAGTCAATGGATATTTTTAAGGCAGAGAGAAATAGATTCTTGATTGGAACGGATGTCAGAAGTTATGGGGAGAAGGCAAGAGAATGGGGTTTAGAGGGGAGGTTGATTGAATGGCAGAGTAGACTCCATCCTCATGGCCTAATTCTGGTCCTATCATTTATGAACTTTCTGGATGGCCAGCTTCAGTACTTCCAGCCGCAGTGAGCACCTGGTGTTCTGTGGAATGAGACACATGGTTAGGGCTGAGAATAGGAGCTTTGTACAATATCTGAATCTTGGTGTAACTGCCCTGGGAGTGGTTGAAGAGGTTTTAGACTCTGTACTCTCTCAAGATCAACCACAATTTGCATCAACCACCATGCCCTACATTTTAGGGTGGCTGTTGTGGCACGCACAGGTTTGCCACCGGGGCAGATGAAGTTTTGTTAGGCAAGTTGGTAATTTATAACCCCTTCCATTTACTCTGTTCTTCTCACAGCCTCAGGGGTTCCCGACCCCTATCCACTTTGACCAGGCATGGGCTGCTTCAACACTCAAGAAGCTTGACACCTTACAGGACACAGCAGGCCATCCATTACCATTCACTCACATATTGGAAAATAGTAGCAGTGTGTATCATCTACATGATGCATCAGTAACTCACGAAACCTTCTTCGACATCACCTTCCAAACACTGAAAGGACAAGGGCAGCAAAGATATGTGGACACCATCACCTGGAAGTTTCCCACCAAGTCACACACCATTCTGAATTGCAAACAATGTAGCTACAAGAGCAGGTCAGAGGTTAGAAATCCTGCAGCAAGTAGCTCGCCTCCTCACTCCCCAAAGCCTACAAGGATCAGGTCAGGAGTGCGATGGAATGCTCTCCACCTGCCCTAATGAGTGCAGTTTCAATAAACTCGATACCACACAGGATATAGATACGCTTGATACGCACCCCATCCACAACCATTCCCTCACTCCACCAACGTATAGTAGCAGCAGCTTGCACCATCTACACAATCCACTGCAGCAACTCACCACTTCTCCTTGGTCAGCACTTTCCAAACTCACCACCTGACCAGCTAGAAAGATATTGGTAGTAAAAGCATGGGGAACATTACCACCTGGAACATGGCCTCCCAGCCACAAACCTTCCTGACTTGCAGGGTCAAATTCCTGGAACTCCCTTTCTAACAGCGTTGTGGGTAGCCCCAGACCTCAAGAATTGTAATGGCTGAATTGAACTCAGCACCATCTTCTCAAGGACAATGAAATGCTGGCTCAGTCGGTAAAGCCCAAATCCCTTGAATGAAAATAAAAGCTCCCAGGAAAAATGCAGCATTCCTACCTTCATTGCATTTAACCAGTGAAGAGTCAGCATTACGCTGGTTGCCAACTTCGCAATACTCCACAGAGCACTGACCGGGTAGAGCGATCTTGGTTATCCAGCCTGAATACTCCCAGGTTTCTAACTCTTACTGCAACTGTCTGTGGAGTATTGATGCGACACTGGAACAACAGATTTACTTTAAAAATGACACCCACTTCGGTTTGGCTGGGAACCTGCTGCTCTCCCATCAAGGTTTGGTGCGGAGAGGCTGGTGTTAAGTGGGGTGGTCGGCTGCTTAACACCGAGATGTGACCATTGCTGGGGCCTACACCTTAAGCTGATGGGCCACCTGGATCCTACGGTTTCTTCCATCATCCCCCTTGTGATGGGACCTGGGTTAGTTTGACTGCACAACTCTCCCCAGACCGGCTGGCTATGGTGACAATATCCATGGCCAGCAGCAAATATACAGTGAACCCTTCTTAGTGTGGACTCCATTAACTTACCCATTCCCAAGCAGTAGTATAGATACCAGTGTATTATTTTTAATTTTTACTGGATGTGCCTTGGGAAAGTTTGTTTTACTTGGTGTTCTGCTTATGGTTTGCCTGGTTTGGGAGTGTATGACAAGGTAGTGTTGAAGAAGCCAGACTCTGCATTTAATCTGCACTGTTCTCACCTTGCAAGTGTTTGTGTGGAGGAAGGTTTAACTTGGTACTGAATCAGTGCTGTTCTTGCTCATTTGAGTGTGTGCTGGAAGAAAGGAATTTTGCTGGGTGTAACTCATGCTGAACCAACCCTGGCATTGTTGGATGAGCCAGATGGAGTTTTACGTGGTTCTAAATCCTGGAAGGTCTGAATGTTACAGGGAACCAACAAATTTTTGATTTAAAAATATTTAAATATAAAGGACCCTCCTCCATCCATCGACCAGACAACCATGTAAATCAGCCACAAAATTATTGAAAGTCAGATGAAGCAGCTTTACACAGTAATAACCCTGCCCTGGGAGTTTTTGCTGGGATAGTGTAAAGGGGGGTTCACATTGTTGATCCAATGCCGTTCTTGCCCTCTAATCAGGTTTGACAGGAGAATATTGATGTTAGAGATTAGGGAATTTGATGTGAGATTAGGGAATTTGATGTGAGATTTGAGCTATCCTTTCGATGAGTCAATATCGAAGGTGCTGTACTATACTGAACCCTGGAACCTTGACTGAAGAGAGGAGAGAGGGAGAGGGAGCGGACAAAAGACAGTGAAAAGGGTTGAGGTATGGGCAGGGGGACAGGCATAAAAAAGGGTAGAAACAGGAGAAAAGAAGTGAGAGAGATAAAGCAAGACACTTGTAGAGAATAAATTAGAGGGTGAGAAAGAAGAGGATGTACAGAACACCACAGTGAGACACGGAAGGACAGAGAGAGACGGCGACAAAAGAGGAGCAGATGCAGGTGACGCGCAGGAGGCTGCGACACCCTAGAGAGCAGGAAATATATTTGATGAATGGGTAAGGGCAAGAACCAAACACATAAACTGATGCACACTCCCACACAAATAAACATGCACTGAAACATACAATCACATGCACACACGCCCAATTACTGAAGGCTATTTGGTTAAACTGAGGCTCACAATCTGAATGACCTCAGTACGTGCTCTGAGAATCTACTCTGTTGCCCTGCCCCGTTAGATGGTTTTGTGGTTACAAACATGCCTGGAAACATCATAGCTTTGGGCAATGCTTTAATGTCCCGCAGGATAGAACATAATCAAAAACCTGATCACATACATGAAAAGAAAGATAAACACACTATGCACAACAATAGACTATATAAAGTGTGGTAAATGCATGTACACTACTATATGGGGGTGTGATTAGCGTGTTGTTAATAGGCTAAACTTAGGTAATGGATTTATGGGTTAGTTGGTAGTAGAGTTAGAAAGGTTGTGATATTCATTCTGCCTACATCATGGGGAGACAGGAAACCATGCGAGGAAAGGGAAGGACAGGAATAATTGAAGAGTGTCCTTCAACTGAATAGCTTCAACATTCCATTTTTGGCAAATTTCCATCGGCAGCTGGTGAACTGAAGAGGTCAGCAGGGTCTGGAAGCATCACTCTGGAGTGGGATGAACACACCTGACTGGCTGGTGGGACAGCCTGGTACCTATAGGTAAGTGGGACAGTAAGATCAATGATGCTGGTGCTATCAATGCTACCTGGAATATGTCTTAGCAGAACATACCCTGGCTGCTGAATAGAGTCGGGGGGGAAGGAAGAATCACAATTTCATGACCCAATAGAGAAAGGGTTGTTTACAAATTTGTTTTTTTTATGTTTGGTCTGTTCATGGGGTTAAGTGATTGGGATAGTGACGGATGAAACTTTTCCAAGCACAAGAAATTAGGGTTTCACCTTGGGCATGAGGGGAAACAGGCCGGCAGCTGAGCGGGTGTTTTCTGAGGAGTCTACCTGAGGGGATGGAGCCTAAGAAGGAAACCAAGAAATATCTGCTGCCCACAGCCAATGCCATCATCTTGATGTATACTGTCTGACTGACCAGTAACCTGCTATGGTCACTCAGTATCATTACACTGATATAGTTCTTCATGGGCTAATAACACAGTTCTATTCCTGGTCTTTTAGGCAACCCGGAATCCTTGGAGAACATTATTGTCTTCCCTCATAACTGAAGCAGGCCTTAACTGGATGGCAAAACCTGCTGCAGCGTACTTAGAAGGGAGGAATCCAAATTCACATTGGTCATGAGGTGCAATGACCCAGGATTTTTATCTTTTCCCAGGTATGTTCTTCTTTCCACCCGAGCCTCCTGTTAGAGCTTTAGAGTATTTACAGTGTGGAAACAGATCCTTCGGCCCAACTTGCCCACACGGGCCAACAATGTCCCAGCAGTCCTAGTTCCACTTGCCTGTGCTTGGTCCTTAACCCTCCAAACCTGTCCTATCCATGTACCTGTCCAACTGTTTCTTAAACAATGGGATAGTCCCCGCTTCAACCACCTCCTCTGGCAGCTTGTTCCATACACCCACCATCCTCTGTGTGAAAAAGGTACCCCTCGGATTCCTATTCAATCTTTTCCCCTTTGCCTTGAACCTATGTCCTCTGATCCTCGATTCCCTACTCTGGGTAAAAGACTGTTGGCAATGTCCTGGGGCCCTTGATCAGCACCAGCCCGTCAACTCCATTTCTCCACCAATCATCTATCTGACCCATTACCCAGTCCCAAAGAAACATTGCTTCTCTCCCACTTCTCCATGACCAATCCCCCTTCTTAACTATTTCCTCCACCTCTGACATCTTCCTGCTGTTGTCCACTCTCCACTCTGCCAGCCAACCAGAATATCCTGTTAGCTGCACCTCATAGAATGGATGGAGATTGCAGTCTGAAAGCCTTTGGTTCAATGTAGAGGGTCTGGTCCACCACCCACGGCACTCCACACAAGACTAGACTGTGCCCTCTGATGCAACTTAATTTCTAGCACTTAGTGGTGGCCTGATATTAGCCACTTGTTTATTTAACTGGTCCCAACATCTCTAGTCACTGTTCACAGATATTGATCTGGCCATTATATTACTTGGTCATCCATCCTACGATATCTTTACACTCTGTCAGATCACCACTTCTCCATATCAGTCTTTGGTCATAGAAGTTTTGACAAGGTTTTTTTTTTTTTACAATTTCGTGGTTCAATTCTTTGTTCCCGGGGTAAGATCTGTCTGCAGCCTTTAAATTCAGCAAATCCAGCAGTTCCAGGAACACCCGTGTTCTAAATACTGGGAATACCATTGCATTGTTTCGGGTCTCTGCCACCTTGGGCAGCCAACACGGTCACAGGGAGAGCATGCAAACACCACACAGGCAGCATCAGAGCAAAGGATTGCACCTGGATCTCTGGAGCTATGAGACGGCAGTAATAACTGCTGCACCACAACACAGCCCTCACTTTGCCCAATTATTATTTATCTCCGTCTGGGGTAAACCAGAGTCCTGGTAAACTCAATTAATCATCATTTAATGATGAAACATAATCTTGAGATTATGACCACTCCCTTGCCTAGTCAGCTATTTCCAGAGACACAGAAGACTTCTCTAGCCTTAAGAAAGTTCCTGACCCAAAGCATTGTTTGTCATTTTCACTCCACAGATGCTGCCTGACATGCTGTGTTCCTCCAGCAGTCTTTATTTGCTCAGCTATTTCCAGTCTGGAACCTTGCTCGATTCCATCCTCTCCTCATCTACGCCTTTGTCATCACTAGACTGACAGTTTCAACTTCCTTCCATCTTCAATGACTGCTCCTCCAAGGCCCTGCTTCCCTATTCCTTAGACTACAGCAATGTATGTTTTTGCTGACCTACTCTGATTTCTGGTTTTCCTGTGCCCGCTGTTACTCCACATCCCTGCCAGCTCTACAACCTTCCAGCTCTACAACCTTCCAGCTCTACAACCTTCTTATTTCTGTGAAACTCTAAATCTGTCCTCAGTATTGACTGCTCTGCTAATTCCAAGGTATCTGGATTCAGACACCTTGGAATTAGCTCTGCCTCCAATCCTCTTTACTTTGCCAGCTCCCATAAGGCTCTACAACAAATTACAAGCTATTATCTATTTGGCATGTTATTTAGTTTTGACATTTCCTGTCTAAGATTTTATTAGTGAGATATATCGCGATGGTTAAAGGTTCAACATGAGTTAGGTTCTAAAACAAGGGAAAATGAACAGAGGATTGACATATTGGGAGGGAATGGATTAAAGTCCACAGATGTGAATAGGGTCTGGATTAAAGAGTGAGGAAGCATCAGAAAATCTAGGGTTAAGAAAGTGGGAAGGAAATGGAGAGGCTCCCAGAGCAAGGGCTTAAGACAACAGAACCGGAGAATGACCAGGGAAGCTAGCAGAGATTTAAACATAAATAACTGTAGAGAATGGCCAGAAGAATGACAGGAACGAGGCAGAAGGCTGGGGAATGAAGGGATATGGGCAGAAGCTGGGGGGATTGTAAGTCAGCAAATTATCAACAACTTTTCTTGAATGCATGAATGCATGAATACAGTTAAACAGATTTAAAAAAAGCTCAAGCCCAAACACCGTAACACAGAGGAAATATCTGTTGTTAATACGGAATGTTGTAAATGAAATTAAAATCACCTTAGCTCTGAAACTTACCTTTGATCCTCTGTCATCCTGAGAGTAAAATAGAACTTCATCAATCTTTCACATATGTAATTAAGTTTTACCTGTAAAGAGCTCTGTTCTTCATGATGGAAACAAGTTAATTATTTATTTTCAATGTTACTGTGGGTGTTTTTCGGTGCTCAGAAATGTGTAGAAAGTCAGTGCTGGGAAATGAAACACCTGATGTTCAAGCTACCCGGTGTGAACAAAACTCCTGGGTCTGTTGCACAGAGCAGAGGCTGGGCAAGGGTCCCCTGGAGCTGCCCCAGCTTAGACTGTTGCCCACTTCTGCCCCACTCTGCCAGCCATTCTGTGCAGTTTCTCAGACTACCCGGGCACAGCAAGTTCTTTTGAATCCAATAGTCAGAGGAGATACAGATCTCCCATCTCAGCAACTCTGGGTCTGGTGGATGAGAGGCCCACATTTCTGACCCACTTATACTTATTTTGCAATAGTGTCCGAATAACCCCTCACCACACAAAAAGCCATGATCAGTACAAGGGCAGAGGAACAGGAGGAGACTATTCAGACTCTCAAATCCCTAATACTATTGAAGGCGATCGTAGTTAATTCTCGGACTAACTGCAAAACAATTTTTGCCATATTCAGTCTCATTAGCAAAAATCTACTGGTCTCAGATGTGCAATCAACATTTGATATGGCATTAACTGTGCTTTATGGACATTGTTTGAACCTCCTCTGTCCTCTGCATGTGGAAGTGTTGCTGAGCTCCATTACACGAAGACCCGGCTTTCAGACTCTGCCGCTGGTCTGAGGCTCTACATCCAATAAAAAACATTTCTCAGTATCCATAAGAACAGATCCTCTAATCAAATCAACTTGACAAATTCCAGGAAAGCAATCATACTGTGTAATCTTACTCCATAATTTACGCCTTGGGCACTATTCAGGTAAACCTATGCTGATCTTTGTCAAGATAAATATGTCCTTCATATTCCTAGATTTGCTCTCAATTAACCTTGCTTCATCGGTTCCACTTTCTTAACCTCAAATTTTCAGCTCCTACTTCAGGCATGAATCCATTCTGTGGCCTTATATCCATCCCCTCCCAATGTTTCAATCCCTCTGTGCGTCTGATGGATTCCCAGGCCATTGCATTTCCTCAAGGAAGCAATGGGCACATCCTTGAATATTTCCCCCAGCCTCCCAATAATCCTTCCCATGATAAACTGGGAATAGAGGTTCTGTTTCAGGAGTAAGGTGTCAGGCATGTGAATACCAAGCGTAGCAGTGGGAGTGTAACTAGGGCCTCAGTATTGAGGTTATTGTCTTGGGAGGGGGCATTAAGGTGAAGTGGAGACATAAAGATGAAAGATAAAGAAGGAAGCAGAGGAGTAAAATGTAAAGCCAGAGGGAGAGCCAATGGGTGGATGTAGACAGGGAAAAAGGGGGGAATAAAGGGAAATGAAGGATGGAGTGGGGAGGGGTGGAAATGAGCAGAAGGAGAAGGAAAAAGAAATGAAGTTGTTTCACTGAAGATAGACACGAAAGGCTGGAGGAACTCAGCGGGTCAGACAGCATCTCTGGAGAAAAGGAATAGGTTTGTTTTGTGTCAAAACCCTTCTTCCGACTCTTTCCTCACCTATTCCTTTCTCCAGGGATGCTGCCTGACCTGCTGAGTTACTCCAGTATTTTGTGTCTATCTTCGGTGTAAACCACCATCTGCAGTTCCTTCCTGCACACGAGGTTGGTTTACTTACCTTCCCAGTGATTTTGTACAGCCAATGTTGGTGGGACCTTGCCAGTGCCTGGAGGTAAACCAGGAGTGGCTTAACCATGGGTTTGCAGAACCTTGAGCCTGATGATTGCTTCCCGAGTCTGACCCCGACCTTCTGAATGGCTTGGACCTTGCTGATCTTCCGTGGGCAGTTCTAAGGGTACTGGTCAGTTCATGGGTCAGCTTATTCCCAACTTCCATGTTTGAGCTTAGAAAGCACAATGAGCTGGGGTCAGAACTGACACCACAAACTCTTGCTATGCATATGCTTATACACCAAAGAGTTCAGTGACAAGTGCTCTACTTTGAGCGGTCAGTTGTACTGCACATCTGGAGATCCAGCTCACCGTGGGGTAGCTAGAGAGTGTATCCTAGCCACGGTCATTGTTTCTGGTGCATAATTTAAAGCCCATGGTGTTGGAATATGTGTTAGCATGGATTGAAAACTGGTGGCTCATAGAAAACACAGTTGGAATAAATGGGTCATTTTGAGACTGTTAGAAGGTAAATAGTGGAGTATTTTGGGGATCAGTCCTTTGTCTTTAATTGTTCAGTATTTACATTAATGACCTGGAGAAGGAACAGGAACAAGGTTTCCAAATATGACAATGATATGAAAATAGGAGAAAGAACATAATGTGTTAGGATACTGTGATTCTGCACCAGGATATAGATAGATTGAGTGAGTGGACAGAAGACCGTCAATTGAAATTTAAGGTGTGGAAGTGTAAGAGCATACATTTCAGAATAGGCAATCATGGGCAAATTATTACCTCAATGGAGAGACTGCAAGTGAATAAAGTTCAGAAGGCTAAAGTGTTCTGGTGCATGAATCACAAAAAGCAAGCTGACAGTTCCAACACATAGGCATTTTTGTGAGGGTTTAGTTTAAAATTAAGGAGGTTTTTTGCAATTGTACAGAGCGTTGTTGGGGCTTCACTTGGAATACTGCACACATTTGTGGTATCTTTATCTAAAGAATTATAAAATAATATTAGAAACAGTTCAAATGAGATTCACCAGGCTAAGTCCTGGGATGAGTATGTTGTCCTACCAAGAAAGACTAAATAGGTTGGCACTGTATTCCTTCAGTTTAGAAGAATGAGGAGTAGATATTAGGATGTTTTCACTAGTGGGATAGACTCAAAAAGGATGCATAACTACAAGATAAGGCGCAGTCATTTAAAACTACAGACGCTCTCTTGACGCCTCTGTAAGGGTTATGTCCCACAGGCCTTTGCGCAAGTCAGACGTTACGCTAGTTGAAAACGGAAGTGCATTACGCACATGTATATTTACTATTCCATGTGCTGACCACGTGGGCCTCCCAACATGGGCAACAGTGCGCTTAAGGAATTGCGAGTTTATGCAAGTCGCCTATTACGTAAATCTGTAATGTGTTTAGAATGATGAATTTCTGGAATTCTCTTCTCCAGCAGATGGTGGAATCAGGAACATGACATATATTTAATCTGGTGTTGGATAAATATTTGAAATATTGAGAAAATGATGGTCATGGGGAACTTGCACAGGAGTTGAGGCCAGCAGAGATCAGCCATGACCATAATGAATGGCCGTGCAGGCTTGAGGGCCCGAGTGGCCTATCCTGCTCCCATCTTCTTGCGTTTTTGTGGATAGTAAATCACGATGGAAGCAGCAAGAGGTTTGTTTTAGAAGGAACTGCAGATGCTGGAAAAATCAAAGGTAGACAAAAATGCTGGAGGAACTCAGCAGATGAGGCAGCATCTATGGAGAGAAGGAATAGGCGACATTTTCGGGTCGAGAGTCGGAAGAAGGGTCTCAACCCAAAACATCGCCTATTCCTTCTCTCCATAGATGCTGCCTCGCCCGCTGAGTTCCTCCAGTATTTTTGTCTACCTAAGAGGTTTGTTTTGTTCCTTTACTTAAGTCACAATCTTTTAAATTGATTTCTGGCATTTAGGTCCATTTATTTTAATTGTTTACCCTTTCTTAAAGTATTTTTCATTGCTTAAATTCTTTTAAACGTATAAATCTATGCCGCCAAAAAGAGAACATACAAACTCTGCACAATCAGTACCCAAGTTCATCATCAAAACAACACAACTAGCTGTGCAACTTTGATGCACTTGTGCATCAAAAGAGTGTAGGACTCAGGGACACCTGTGAAACAAACTGAAACCCATACCTGTCACCTGCTGCAAAGTGGGAATGGTTTCATTTTCCAGCACAGACATCCTCTTCTGGATGAAATGTAAAACTAACAAAATTCTTTCCAAAAAAAATAAATTGAATGCAGCAGACACATTGAAAAGACACAAGACAACATACAGGACTAAATGACTTGCCTCTTCTGATGGACAACCACAACATTTACTTTTTTTTAACACAGCAAAACATCACAAAACAGACCTGAGGGCACTCAGCAACTGTCAGGGAGCATAGAAGGATGACAAAAGGTGTGGTTGCAATGATGGCAGAGAGGTAGTTGAATGGCAAGGCTTGAGAGGAAGTGACAGAGATAACGGAGCAATGAGAACTGAAGATGGAGCGCTTTGGAGGGGCTGGCGAGTGCAGACGCTCATAACTTCAGAATTTGCCGTGTTTAAGATTCAATTATTGTGGAAATGTGTCAAGACAGCAACATCGAAATTTGGAAATAAAAAAAACAAGATATTGGAAGCTGCAATGAAACAAGACAAGAATTGGATGGCTGATTATTTCAGGATCTGCAACCTGTATGGAGTGAAAGTTGGGGAATGAGGAAAAAGGAAATCTGAGCACAGAGATGATGAGGGTACGGTAGAAGGCAGTGAAGACAGAGTGGCCCACATTATCGGAGTAAAAACGGGAGATGATCTCAGAGCCCAGGATTAAACAGGGACTAAGACTGGACACTGATGGCCTTAAACAAAGTGGGAAGCTACGATAGACGGTTACACAAAAGGCTGGAGAAACTCAGCGGGTGCAGCAGCATCTCAGGAGCGAAGGAGATAGGCGACGTTTGCTACGATAGACAGCAGGCTGTAGGCTCAAAGATTGGATCGCTGAGCATTCTCACTGGCATTTCAATGGAGAAATTTCTAAATGATCCATTATCTGATTTTGAACAGGAGGCTTGACAACCCATCATGGTGATGGAATCAAGGGAGCTCCATACTGGGCTTCTGAAATCTGACCCTTGCTTCCACAGTGTTGCTGTGATGCTATGTGTAGATGAGAGGTAGCAGACTGCTGACTGACCCAGAAGATGGACCTACTGCAGGAATGGTCCCAGCTGTATTTAGACAGAGGAATTAAAAAATTACTGGACAATGCTGTGAAGAGCTGACGGTGAAAGACAAGAGGCTGATGTGTCAAAAACCATGAAGAGTTCCATGAGGACAAGAACTGATCAGTGCAAGTTAGAAAGGCCTTTCACCCATAGGGCTGTTGCTTTGTATGGATCAATGATCTGGGCTGAAGCGAGGATAGCAGTGGAAATGCAGCAAGGGAGTATGAACGTGGATGCTTGTCCTTCAGAGTCTGGCCAGAATGTTTCATCAGAAGGTTTCAGCAATATAATGGGATGATTATTGCAAATGTTTTTGGACAATGGCAAGTTACACTTAATGTCATTTCTTCTGCCTGTTACAAGGAACAGGTGGGTAAACTTCATTCCATACTCCCTGATGGTCCATGGGTAAATGGGCCATAGAATTTATCTAAATTGTAAAGTCAGACCTCAAATTAAATCGTGTTTAGTTAGGAGACCTCAGCTGAGTGCCTGGAACAGATATGACACCCTGGACTATGCAGGGGCAGTTGCTCGCATTCACTGGCCAGAGCTGGAGAATGGATGTGTGTGGACACTGGAAACGCTCAATGCCACACTTACTTTGCTGCCCTGCAGAGGTACCTTGGCAGTCATGGCTCAGGCGCACAGACGAAGGCTGAGCACGCAGGCGAACTTATGTATGTGGGACTGTGTACTCAGCTTGGCAACATTTCAGGAAAAGGAGTAAAAAACAGGAGAAATCGAGCTCTGCACACTCACCTGGAACCTTAGCAAAAAATTTTCATGGACAGGTAATAAACTAAAGGAAGTAAAAAGAAAGAATTAGTCTTAAAGAGATAGAACACTGATATATCATACAAAACGCCCACCTGTACTGCATGTTTGGAGTGTGCAGAGGTACCTTCTGCCGTGGACTTGAGAGCTGTGCTGAGATCATCCTGGCTCTCAGTCTATGGCACAAAAACCAGCCGTGGTGCCAGGAGACAGAGGGGGCTTGAGTGGCCAGAATGCTTTCCAGAAGTACCTGTAGGGACACTCTCTCATGAAGCCTGTGAGCAGACGTCCTTCCACTGTCCAGCTCCTTGGGGAACCGGCACACAAGGTCTGCTGGTGCTTTCCTGACAATTCAACCCATTCACCCTGCACTAATGTTCAGCTTTTGACCAGCATGTAACACCTTTCCTTTTTCCCCCAAGTTAAACTTAATTTGCCATGTGTCCACTTGTTTGAACACTTTCCTTCTGACAACCCATCTTTGCACCTTCTATATCCTCCACAGCTATTTTTTTTCTCCATATTTGATGGGTGTTATGTCAAGTCATAAAACTGACCAACAGGAAAAGAGCAGGCAGTCTTCAAATCTTACCTCCATCAGGTCTAAATGCTTCCTCTCACCCTTCCTCGATTCCCATCCCAATTCCAATCAGACCCTGCCAGTCTTTTCATCTCCTGGAAGCCATCTCGAGAGACTAACTTACCGTGCCATCTCTGAAAGACCCAGCTTCCCATCGCCATTTGCATCAAACATTTTCAGCTGTAATAGAAAATAAAGATGGCATGGTGACCGATTCTAGCATCCACATTTTTCTTTCTTTGTACCAGCGGTGCTTGGAGAATGAATGGCGTTTGTTTAACAAGGAGTGAAGGTTGGGATGAGGAAGGATCCACAATCAGTTGGGAGAGTCGGTAGCCAGAGTTCAGGGTTTTGAGAGAGATAGCCAGGGAAGGGAGGGTCAGGATGTAGGTGACTGGCACCAGGCGGGCATGCCATGCAGGAGCAGGTCTATGAGTGTTGTGCTAGGGGGCACCACCTCCATTGTTCCAGTTGGGGGCAGCACTCACCACTCAGGGACAGCAGCCGGGAGAGACAAGTGTGTTTGTGGATCTAACCCATGCACAGTTACCACTCACTATCGTTTGTGTGTACTCCTGCAGCTTCTTGTCGTCGTAGTGTTTGTTTGCTTTCTTCAAGAGGTCCGCCAGGAAACTCTGAAGGGAGACATGGTCCAGGTTTAGTTATCTCACATTACAAACACTACTTGCAGCATAAGAGGTATCTGGTTTCTTTCAACCCTGCACTTCCATTCAACGAGATGGGGGCCAGTGTGTACATCAGCTCATTCGGCCACTCTCTTTGCCAAAATACCTTAAGGGAAAATCTCAGCAGGTTGTCAATGTTACTTTATCCTCAGTAACTGAGAATACCAGCTAACCACCTCTAAGACAGGAGACGACTGACTTTTGTGGAGAGCCAGTTGAGTGACATCATGGATTACTACAAAATAAAATCTGAGAAGCTGTAAACTGGCTGTCCTGGTCACTATGACAAGGCGCTGGAGAAAGCGTATGGCACACTTGCCTTCATCAGCTGTGGCATTGAGTACAGCAGTCAAGACGTTATGTTATAGTTGTACAAGATGTTTGATTGCTCACCAGAGGAAGGATGTGATTGAGCTAGAGAGGGTGCAGAAAAGGTTCACAAGAATGTTGACAGGGTTGGAGAGCTTGGGTTACAGGTAGAGGCTGGACACCAGAGACTAGTTTTCACTAGAATGTAGGAGGTGGAGGAGAGATCTTATAGAGGTTTACAAAATCATGAAGTGCATAAATAGGATGGATGGTCAATCTTTTCCCAGGGCAGGGGAGTCTAAAACTAGAAGGCATTGGTTTAAGATGAGAGGGAAAAGATTTAAAGGGAACCAGAGGGGTAGTTTTTTCAAAAGAAAGTGGTAGATATATGAAACGAGCTGCCAGAGGAGGTGGTGGAGGAAGTTTAATAGACATTTGGACAGGTTCACAGATAGGAAAGATTTAGAGGGATATGGGCCAAACGCAGGCAATGGGATTAACTCAGGTAGACACTTTGGTGGGCATGGAAGAGTTAGACCAAAGGCCTGTTTCCATGTTGCATGATTACAACTCTCTGAACACACCCTCATCATGCCAGACATAGAGACTAAACCTCATATGTGCAGAATTTGCCCTTATGGTTGTGTTACTGAGTTTGATGTCTCCCAGCCACCCATTTAATGTGCTTGCACCAATTCATGTTCTGAGCTCACTCCCTACCATCTCTCTCCTGGCCTTGTGTGGACAGAATAAGCAATTGTAGGTTTGCTAACAATGATGTCCATGTATGCTGGCAGGTTACATGTGAAGCAGGGAGAACCTGTGGCCCTGATCCATCAACCAGAGATTGTTGGCAAGAGAAGGGAAGACCTGCACTTGTATGGCAGCCTTCCTCACACAGGGAACAAACATGAATCATTGTGGAATGGCAGGAATAATGATCCATTCTTGTCGTCTCATGGATACATGTCTGCATTTCTCTGTCATCGCACGCCAAGCCTGGACTGCTGGCAGGAGGAAACCACATGCCGGCCTGGCTGGAGCTCTGGCTGGACTTGTCCCAGAATTACCACTGTGTGACTTCATGAAATGTCTTCTCCCATAATTGGATCTTTTACTGACTGATAAATGATAGCGCCGAAAGGGCACTAGGTGGTAGGGATTCGGAGCTCAGTTCCCCGCCACAGAGAACCTTTCAGTGGGCAACTCCCGGGTGAAGGTCCAGTTTCCAAAGGGTGGAGTGACTTAGGACGGCAGAGAGGTAATGGTAAACCATTATGTTATAGAGAATTAACAACCTTAAGTCGGCCTTACTGGTAGATGATTTCAGAGCAAACTAAAGGGCAGGTGCCCCCAGCAACAATAAACCCCACACTGGGGAAGTTGTGGCCCAGGACATGGTCGCCAGCGTTTCCAGTGCTTTGTGATGCAGTCAGTCCAGTACTCAAGGTCCAGTGCGGCTGGTCTACACCCAAGGCAACCAGACTCTTGGCAAATGTACGTAGAACTTAAAGAAGGGTGAAATGTTACACACACCGTCGACACACACTGCACCACCCACACACTCTCTCTGGTACCTGCATGCATTGTGCACCCCCATTTACTTTGTGCCATTCACATACACTGTGCCATCCACAGACACACACATACATTCTCTGCCACCACATATACCCACTCTCCGGTGCCAGCATGAGGGATGCACCACCACTGGTCACCGACTTGAGAAGAAGCCCCATTCCCTGGAGGAGGTAGCATCAATGATATTTCCCATTGTAGAGCTCGGCCGCAAACAGTGATACATGTCTTGGACATCTTGCTGCTGCCCAGGATGGTCTGGAGTCACAAACGCAGGATTGGATTCCCTCCCAGTCACCTCCTGAGTGGAGGGAAGCGTCCCAGACAGAGTGCCCTGGGGCAGGAGGGACAGAACCACCATCCTCGGCCAAGTGCCTCAAGAGAAATGTTGTCCGAGGTGGAGTGTGCGACTGGAATTCTGCCTGTGCAAGAGGACAGATCATGCTTCTCTGTCTTGGGTGGCTTCTGCGCGCTCTGCTGCATGCCCTACGAGGCAGGAGCCCAGCACCCTGTTCTCTTGTGGGTGGGTTATACCTCTCTTCATCCTGTGTGCCCCCACTGCCTACCATAACTGCCTTTTGACTTCCCTTGGCAGTAAGTGTTGAAATGATCTATTGGCTAGAGGTTGCTGGCAGTTCAATCATGCCAGGCATTAAAAGCTTTGGGCAATTTAATGTCTTCTGTTCTGAACAAGCGGATTATGAAGCAAACTCACTGGAGTATCAAACCACACAATGTGATTTCACACAGCTCTGCCAAGCCCCATTGGAACAGTATTTTACTGCGCTACCTATATAGTCGTGTTAAAGCCGAGCAGTGACTGCAATCTTTATCCTTCAATGAGTTGACAGATTCCTGACCTCAGGCTACCTGAGCAATATCACGACAGGAAAACTGGATTGGACACAGAGTTAGAGCTATACAGCACAGAAACAGGCCCTTCAGCCCAATTGGTCTTTGCTAACTAAGTTGAATAACTGAGCTCGACCCATTTACCTGCGTTTGGCTCATATATCCTTCTAAACCTTTCTATCCATGTAACTATCCAACTGTCCTTCACAATTGGACTCACCTCTCCCACCTTCTGTGGCAGCTCACTCCACATATCCTCCACCCTCTTGTGAAAACCTACCCCTCAGATCCCATTTAAATCTTTCCCCTCACTCACTCCACTCAAAAAGACTGTGACCACCCAACTTGTTTTCACTTCACATGATTATATAAACAAGTTTACCTCAGCCTCCTTTACTCCAGAGAAAACAGTCCCATCCTATCCAGTCTCTCCAGACCACGATACATCCCTGTGAACCTTTTCTGCACTTTCCCTAGATCACATCTCCAGAACCTGCTGCTGCCCACTTTGCTTTCTCTATCAACAGTTTCTTACCTAATCGGACTAAAGTCTGGAGACAGGATTTGTTGAACATACGGCTTGCTTTAATAATGCCCACTGTAATTGATCCAAAGCCTGCCATTGTAGCCTGAGACTACCAACAGACGCGGAGAGAGTGATCCTGATTGAGGCAGGAATAATGATTCAGAAAGTAGTGTTTAGTGGCGTCTCAGCCCTTATACATCTATCGTATCTTGTATCGTATCAATACTTGCAGTGTGTGTGGCAAGAGTAGAGATTGCGGGGAGGAAATGCAATCTGACTATAGCCCCATGGTGCAGGGGCTCATTCCATCTGAGGGAGTGACAAGGAATGGAGCAATGATAAGGAACAATGTAGGTATGTTACAAAACTTACCTTCAGCGGCGCTGCAGTTCTGTCACTGGCCGTGTGCGCGACTTTGGCGCCTTTGAGGGGCGGGGGTGGGGTTAAAATGCGGCTTTCTCCTGCCTGTCCTGGATATATTTTCTCGGTGTGCGAGCTTATGCTGAAGAAATGTTCCGACGGCCGTTCTGTGGATTTTTTTTTTTTCTAATCACTGGACAATTTCAGCGCTGGTTAATAAAACTCCGCTTCTAAAGCCGTGAACGCCGATAACCGGGACGGATTTCAGGTACGAGACAGCAAAAGGAAAGCCGTTTATTTTACATATAAACGTGTTTCTTAGGATGACCTTAATCCAAATTTTACGTTGCGAAAAGGTGACTTAGGCCCCATACTAACCGGCAGTATTTTTCCTGCCGATATGGGGTTTAAATTCACCGCAACGTTCCAATCGATCGCGTTCCACAAAATCTCACTTGCAAGATGATTTAAATGGCCATTAATTTACAGAAATTAAACACTAAATTCCTTCAATTCGGCCTATAAATTCATGACAATGAGATTTAAAAATCATGTTATATTGTGAATTCTTGTGTGAATGTTATTTGGACACTTAGGCTATTTAAAAATGTTAATCTTTTCTTAAGAAATGGATAGATGTTTAGATCTAGTAATTTAATTTTGTAATTAGCTACAATTAGGTAACTAACTAATTATATGCTTTAATTTCAGGTCATCCAAGTAAGATTGTTTCATATTTGTTTCAGAATGCTTCAATCTCTAATAACTGAAATTTTCTTTCAGTTCTCTTAATTTTTAAGGAAGTTATGGGCTTTTGACTGTCCTCAATCACAGCTTTTGTGTTAAGACAATGGAAAAGCAATAGGGAACAAGATGCTAATTTCCGAGTATGAAAATGACCATAACTGTTTTAATACTGAAGATATGAAAGTGAATTAGGTATCAAATTAAACTTCTTCTTATGCTTTATCTGATGGTATAAATTGCAGACTTGATTTTTTAAATGTCAAAATGTTGTAACATTGCTAGACAATGAAGTGAGGTGAGGTGGATAATGTTACAAATAAAGAGTCCTGAATGTTGTAATGTCACCCAGCGTTGAGGACTCTCTTAGGACTGGAGAGGGACGTAATGAGAGGGGAGAATCTCAGGTGCTGTGATCTAGATTGGAACCAGCAACAAAGATAATATAGGACAAAGAGGTGCTGCTGAGGACTTTGGGATTAAATTAAAGAGCAGAAGCACAGAGTACCAACGGGATCCCACCACTGGCCACATCTTCCCATCTCCTACCCTGTCTGCTTTCCGCAGAAACCGCTCCCTCTGTTACTCCCTGGTCAATTCGTCCCTTCCCACCCAAACCACCCCCTCTCCTGGCACGTTCCCTTACAACTGCAGGAAATGCTACACTTGTCACTTTACCTCCCCCCTTGACTCTATTCAAAGACCCAAGCAGTCTTTCCAGGTGTGGCAGAGGTTCACCTGCACCTCCTCCAACCTCATCTATTGCAGCCACTGCTCTAGATGTCCGCTGCTCTACATCGGTGAGACCAAGCGTAGGTTTGGCGATCGCTTTGCCCTACACTTCCGCTCGGTCCGCAATAACCAACCTGATCTCCCGGTGGCTCAGCACCATTCCGAATCCGACCTTTCTGTCCTGAGCCTCCTCCATGACCAGAGTGAGACCCACCGTAAATTGAAAGAGCAGCACCTCATATTTCGCTTGGGCAGTTTACACCCCAGCGGTATGAACATCAACTTCTCCAATTTCAGATAGTCCCTGCTTTCTCCTCCCCTCCCCAGCTCTCCCTCAGCCCACTGTCTCTGCCTCTTCCTTTCTTCTTCCCGCCCATCCTCACATCAGTCTGAAGAAGGGTCTCGACCTGAAACGTCGCCTATTTCCTTCGCTCCATAGATGCTGCCTCACCCGCTGAATTTCTCCAGCATTATTGTCTGCCTTCGATTTTCCAGCATCTGCAGTTCCTTCTTAAACAAAGACTATGGTCATGCTGTTTGGTAGAAGGAATAAAGGTGTAGACATTGCAAATACAATGCTAGCATGCATATTGCGGGGACTAAAATATAACAGCAAGGATGTAATGCTGAAGCTTTATAAGGCGCTGGTGAGGCTACATTTGGAATATTGTGATCAGTTGCGGGCCCCAAACAGGAAGAGGGATGTGCTGGCATTGGAGATGGTCCAGATGAGGTTTACGGGAATGTTCCTCGGGATGATTGGGTTAACGTATGATGAGCATTTGAAGTCTCTGAGCCCATACGCACTGGAGTTTAGAAGAATGGGAGAGGGGATCTCATTGAAATCTAATGGATAATGAAAGGCTTAGATAGAGTGGACATGAAAATGATGTTCCCCATCAATGGGAGGGTCTAGAACCAGTATCCTCAGAATAAAATGATTTTACTTTTATAATTGAGATGAAGAGGAATTTCTTTATCCAGGGGCTAAGGGGGAAAAATAGATCCACCATTATCAAATGGCAAGGCAGACTGAATGGGCTGAATTGGGCTAATTCTGCTCTTATGTATTATGATCTTACACCCATTTTTTGTTGTCTATATGGGCAAGAGCAGAGAATGGAGGTAGGAGAAGCAACCTACCACAGCTCCTTGGTACAGGGGATGATTCCAGCAGAGGGAGTGAGACAGAAACTGGGAGTGGTAGGAGACAGTGTAGATAGATTAAGGTAGATATTGTTGCAGTCAAATGAGTCTGTAATGAAGGCTGTAATATCCCAACATTGTCAGGGTTAAGGACTCTTATTGGACTGGGAACAGAGTGACTTAGCTGTTGTGGTCCATATGGGATCCCAAGGACAGAGAAAGGACAAGGACGGGAGTCTGCTAAAAGGGTATGAGCAGCTAAAATGAAAATAAAAAAGCAGAAGCACAAAACCAATAACCCTCTGCAAACTAGCTCAGGGTCAAGCAGACTGGAGAGCTTTCTGCATCAATCAAAGACCGGTGCGGGAGAAATGGGTTTCGATCCATGGGGCACCGCAGATGCGGAGCTGTTCCCTAGGGACAGGCTTCACTCAAACCAGGCTGGGGCCAGTGATCAGCGAGTCAAACAAGTGCTGAAGCAAAGGCTTCAAACCAAACAGGAGGGGGCAGTCTGTTACAATTATAAAGTTAAACAGAAAAGACATGGTAGCAAAATGGGCAATGATCCTGTTGGCACGCTGGAGTTCAGCCATGTGCTGTTTAGCTCTAGGACAGAGTGTGTGTCGACACACTCCAATTAGAGTCAGAACAGGGAAAATCAATATAAAAGGGCAAAACGAAAGACTCTCTGAACGTACACAGATTTTGTAACAAGATAGATATTAACAAGGGAGCTCTCGCTGCCTCTCCCATCAGATGGAACAAGGATAGAATTCCCATGGTCCTCACCTTACTCCTTGGTTCACTTATCCCTTCCCATCCAAACCACCCCCGCCCCAGGTACTTTCCCCTACAACTGTGAAGGATGTAACACCTGTCCTTATACATCCTCCCTCACCTTCATCCAAGGATCCCGGCAGTCATTCCAGGTGAGACAGACGTTTACATGCACCTCTTCCAACCTCATCGATTGCCTCCAGTATTCCCGATGTTGAGTCCTGTACAGCAAGACCAAGCGTAGACTTGGTGACCATTTTGGCGATCACTTGCGCTCGGTCCACCAAGACCTACGGGATCTCCCGGTTGCTAACCACTTTAACACCTCTTCTTATTCCCATACTGACACGGACCTCCTCCATTGCCAGAATGAGACCACATGCAAACTGAAGGAACAACAACTCATATTCCACTTGGGTAGCTCACAACCCAATGGTATGAACATCAAATTCTCCAATTTTAGTTAACTACAAAATCCTCCCCCTCTCCCATATAATCTCCCCTCACTATCCACCCCTCCCATGTGCCCCACCTTGACTCACACCTATTTCCTCCCTCTTGCGTCTACATTTCTTCTAGCTTTGCAATCCGAACTTTCCAAACCTTTTGTCTCACTTCTGTCTTTAGATCGCTACCCTGTGTTCACCATCTGCCTATCAAAATGCTCTCCCATTGGTATCAACCCATTACCTGCTAGGCTTTGTCAACCCGTCCCAGCTTTCTTCTCTCCACCCCCCTCCCCCCAATCAGTCTGATGTAAGGTGCCAACTTGAAATGCCACCTAGCCGTGTTCTGCGGAGATGCTGCCTGACGCCCTGAGTTACTCCAGCATTTTGTATCTTTTTTAGATTATTAATTAATTTAGATTATTAATTACATTTGAACGAAATTTCATTCAAACTTTTGTTTGTTTGAATGAGAATAAAAGGCATTATTTTCTATTATAAATGAAAGTGGTCTAATAGCCATTACAGAGACTTGGGTGGTGAATTAAATAGTTCAAGATTTTTCTAATAAAACAAAAATGGAAAATGGAAAAGGAGAAGTTATCCTTGTGAAAAAGAACAGGCTAGAGAGAGAAAATGTATTTACCGAGAAAATCAAGAAGTTGAATTAGTTTGGGTGGAGCTATAGGACAGTAGAGGGCAGCAGACATCGTGGCAGATCTAGTCACCCAGCTGCAGTATGAATCAGGCACGGGTTCGTCAGGTAATCACAGGGGATGTCACACACAAACAGGCCAGACTTAAATAGCTGTGATAAGAGCACTGCCAACTTTCGTGCATTGAGTGTGAGACTCACGCATTTCACCACAGCCCCGACACACTGCAATTAGTGCCGTGACGGCTTCAGTTGTTGCTGATAGGGTCGTAGGTTATCGCGGATGGATGCAAGTTGACTTTGGTTGTTGTAGGTGGACTTCCCAATTCGCGAGGAATTGTGTCACCGGTCGACATAGCTTGTCTAGGTGGTGGCTTGTTGTAGACATTGTCGTAGGGTGGGTCCAGATTTCTCACTCTAAACTCTCACCCAATGTTGGCAGCCCTGTGATAGTGGGCAGGATGGATTCTCGTACAGGTGTACAGGGGTTGGATCAGAACCAAGGAGGGAACAGCTGATTAGATTTAGTATAATAATAGTGTAGTTAAGGGGCCTTTAGGCAAAAGTAATAATATGACAGAACTTTTAATTTAGATTGAAAATAAGGACCAAGGATGTTAAATCTTGGCAGGATTTGAGGGTCTGAGCTATAGGGAGAGGTTGCCAGGCTAGGATTTTATTCCAGGGAACGCAGAAGGCTGAGGAGTGATGTTATCGAAGTGTATAAAATCACGATCATCGAACACCCGTACACGAGTTCTATGTTATCTCACTTTCGCATCCTACACACTAGGGACAATGTGCAGAAGCAATTTAACCTGCAAACCTGCATTTCTTTGGATTGTAGGAGGAAACTGGAACACCCAAAGAAAACCCACGCGGTCACAAGAACTTAAATCTCCACACAGACTGCACCTCAGATCAGGATTGAACCTGGGTCTCTGGCACTGTGAGGCAGCAGCTCTACTGTTGTATCACTGTGCTTTTGTCAAGATTCCTGAAGATTGGGAAATTACCAAATTCAACATAGGAGAACTGAGAAACTGAAAATGCAAATAGACACAAGATGAGCTTAATGAGGGACATCGGCATGGACTGGAAAAGGTTGTGGGTATATGGAGGAAAATGTAAACCTAGTTCCTTTTGGGGACAGGACATTGTGGAGACAAAAAGGTTTGAACTGAATTTCAGAGCTGGAGAAAATCAGTACAGCAATAGCATTGGAAAAATTAATGGGTCTCAAAGCCAATGGTCTTTAGGACAGTGGATGCACCAGTGGTCATTTGCCAAGATTCATTGTTTCTAGAATGGTTCCCACACATCTTAGAAAAATATCTTTCCCGTGGTATTTGTGATAGATTTCTCAGGGAGGGGTGAGTATGGGAATATATATTTTTGGTTTTGGAATTAGTGTCACTGAGCTCGATTTCCTCATTGTTTGTCTTACTAACCATATGAATTTGGCACTTACGGTCCAGCAAATGGGACATAAACGCCAGCTAGCTTTTGTAGCCATAATCCTATTTGCGGGGACATACTTCAAAATAATGTCACTGTTTGCAATGATAGAACAATGCCTTAAAATTCTCCAATAGACAGCGGACAGTGAAGGTGCTCTAACAGCAGCAGCCCAAATCATCGTCAGGAGGTTGGTAATTTATTGATTATGGTTTAATAATTGGGAAAAAATTAATATTAAAATTTTGGAAAGGCCCTACATCCCCAACAATCAAAATGTGGAACACAGAAATGTTGGAGACACTTCATCTAGAGAGATTGAGGCTTGTCCTAATGGACAGGTTAGATCTCTTCAGAGAGATATGGTCTCCATATATTGAATATTTACAGGGTCATAATGGCTCGGTACGAGGGCTTGACTGAGGCCTGAATATTAGAGTGGATGAAGAAGTATACATAATAAATCATGCCTATATCTCCAATGATGGATTAATGATTAACACTCCATTCGCTTTCATATTTTTTATACTATCTCTCACTATCTTTTCTTACTTTAAAAAAAATTAGAAAAGTGTATAGAAACATATGGTCTTAAATTTTAATATTAATAATAATATTAATATTATTAATATCATGAAAGTATTATTAATATCATGTATTTTCATTTATGTAAAATAATGTATTTTTTATTAATATGTTTCTATAATAAAAATACTTAACCAAAAAAAAAAAAAAGGAGGTTGGTAATTTTGAAGTGAGACCAGCCTGCAAAGTTTACATTCACAGCCTCCTTTAGCTACAACTCTTGCTGATGTCAGCATACATTTGAAAAAAGGGACATATCATCTTGAATTCCATTTAGTGTGATTTCCTCGAGAATAGTTTAAACTGCACAAGTACACTCTGTAATGCACTGCAAAATAAGGCATCTTGTCATAACACAACTCAACTGTAGAGCCTAACTCACCCAATTCTACACATAGCATTCGGGGCAGCGTGGTCCAGGTGACAGATACAGTCAAAGAAGATCATACCACCAAGACATCACGGCAGGGCTAGTTTTTCAGGAGGACAATCCACCGGAATAACATCACCAAGATTTCCAGCCACTTATAACCTTTCAGAGACTTCCTCAGTGAGATTTACAAATGGGGAACCCAACTGAGTTTTCTGGTGTGAAATGACTTCATAAAGAAATCGAATCTGGGAAAATCTCTGCAAGAAATCTGAGAGACATTTAACAGAACAACTGGAACACCCAGTGGCACTCTTACCAAGAAATCCTGTTTCAGAATCTCTCTCCAAAAAAATAAAGTCTGAGAATTCCAATCTGAGATCAAAACACCAAAAAATTCCAGATTGGGACAAGTTTGCTAGATATTCGCTCTGAACTATCTCACCAAGAATTCCAGTCTGGGACATCTCGCTAAGTGGCTGCCTGGAATATTCACATCAAGAAACCCAGTGTGGAAAACCTCATCAGGAATAATGTAACCACACCAATAAATCCAGATGTTATGAAAAAAAATCTGCTCTGGGACAATCTCAACAAGATCTTCAGTCTGGAAAATGCCACCCATAAATCTGGGGCAACTGCAACAAAGAATCCAGTCTGGATAATCACACAAAGAAACCTAGTATTAAGACAACCTCATGAATAAATCAAGAGAGACTTTCTGAGCAAGAAGTCCAGTCGGCAATAATTTATATAGATATTGGATGTACTTCTTACAGCACAAAATTAGACCATTTGTTCCTCCATGTCTCAGCTGGTTCCCAGCAGAGCAATTCCATCAGTCCAATGCCCCTTGCCTTATTCCCCTTCCACTTATTCTCTCGCACATGTCCACCAACTTACTCTTCTAATTTAGTTTTGTCCAATCTTGTGGACAAATCCAATCAGAGACAATCTCAGCAAGGAATCCACAATAAGACATTCTCACATGACATCTAATCTAGGAAATTTTCAGCAAGAAATCCAGCCTGGACAATCACTGCAATCGCTGGAGTCTGGGACAAACATGATAAGAAATTTGGTCTGGGAAACCTCACTGCAAAATCCAATCCCAATCAATCGCACTGATGAATCCAGAGGGGGTCTCTCTCACCGAGAAATCCACTTGGGTACAATCTCAAGCCAGGAGTTACTAACCTAAAAGTTTAGTCCCTGACAACCTCATCAATAAACCCTGTCCAGATCATTCTATCCAAGTAGTGGAGTCTGGGATAATCTCAACTTAAATCCAGTTGAGCTTTGGATAATGTCAATAAAAAATCCAGTGTGGAACATATTCACTATGGAATTCAGCCAATGAATCCAGTCTGGGACCACTTCAGAAACTTCTGTCTGGGACAATATCAATAAGGTTTCCACCCCGGAAATGATCTTCATGGAACCTAGTCTCAGACAATCTCACCAACAGATCCAGTCAGGATTCTCACTAGTTAGGGACAGTCTCATTGTTATTTCCGTTCTGGGACCATCTCGTCTGGATATGCAATCTGCGACAATCTTACCAATTGACCAAAAAGGACAATCTCTCCAAGGACCCCAGCCTGGGACAATCTCACCAAGGAATATGGTTGTTCAAAACAGGAAACATTTCAAGAGAATCATATTGTGTCTGCTGGGACTTACGGAGTACCTTGTTACTGGGGGTATAATTCAGGGTTGTTGTAAATAAAATGATATAAATGTGTCGGCACCTTCAGTTCATTTGCTTCGATGTACCCGCTACAGTCTGCATCGTATTTCCGCCAGGTCTGTAAAACAAAAAAAAGATGACTTGAGATTAGATGGTGTGTTGGTAGAATCTTGTGATGGCATCATGAAATGTACTCTCCCAGAGAAAGGGAATTTTGGTCCTTCGGTTAACGTGTTGCATTTTGGGAAATCAAACCAGGGCAGGATCTTCACGGTAGGTCCTTGGGGAGTATTGTAGAGCAGGAGGATCTAGGACCCCAGTACATAGTTCCTTAAAAGTCAAGTCATAGGTAGAAAGGGTGTTCAAGAAGGCTTTCAATACATTGGCCTTCATAGGTCAGGGTACAGAGTATAAAAGCTGGGATGTCATGTTATGTTGTACAAAATGTTGGTAAAGCCGCATTTGGAGTGTTGTAGGTACACAAAAATGCTGGAGAAACTCAGCGGGTTCAGCAGCATCTATGGAACGAAGGAAATAGGCAACGTTTCGGGCCGAAACCCTTCTTCAGACTTTGTGGAGTTTTGTGTTCAGTTTGGGTCACCCTGCAACATGTAGGATATTTTGTTTAGTTTCGTTTAAAAATACAATGGTTCATCATTGTCACGTGTGCACTGCACAATTAAATTATTTTTGCATAGTTTGCACATGCACAAATTGCCACGTGGCCCGCAAAGTCCGTACCGACAAGCAATCACCTTTTCACTAGTTCTATCCTGGCCATCAGGGACAATTTACTGAAGCCATTTAACCTACAAACCTGTGTGTCTTTTTGGAATGTGTGAGGAAGCCGAAGGACCTGGAGAAAAAGGGAAGCATTAGAGTTGGTGCCTTACAGCATCCGTAGTCAGGATCTAATCCAGGTCACTGTTGTTAAGATGGAAAGAGTGCAGAGAAGATTTGCAAAGATGCTGCCAGGACTTGCGGGTGCAAGTTATAAAGAGAGGTTGGGCAGGCTAGGATTTTATTCCTCGGACTGCAGGAGGATGAGGGATGATCTTAGAGGTGTATAAGATCATGAATGTGATAGGGTGAATGCACAGTCATTACCCAAACTAGGGGACTCAAGAATCAGGGGACATAGGTTTAAGGTGAGAGTGGAAAAATGTAATAGGAACTCAAGGAGCAACTTTTTCACGCAGAGGGTGGTAGGTAAACAAAAATGCATTTGGAATGAGCTGCCAGAGGGTGGTAGTTGAGGCAGGTACTATAACAAGATGTAAAAGACATTTGGTCAGGTTTATGGATAGGAAATGTTTAGTGGGATATGGGCCAAACATGGGCAGGTTTGACTAGTGTAGATAGAGCATTTTGGTCGGTGTGGACAAGTTGGGCCAAAGCCAACCTGACTTCTGTGCACAGTAGGACATGTTTTCCCCAACTTGTTCCCTACCTCCATGAACTCTCCGCTGGACCGTACACACTGCCGGAAGCACAGCAAGAAGTTCTCTTCTGTTGGGAGAATCTGGGCAAGCTGGAAGAGAATGGAGCGAGATTCATTATTTCCATCAAACATAGGCGACCACTGTCTTCCTCACCCAAGGCCCTGTGATTGTTGCCTTGCTTCCTGCAACAATGCTAAATTTGGGGTGATGCCTGGGAGGGCCAGCAGACTCGGGGCCCCACAAGAACTCAATTAAGCAGACACTCACCTCTGACATCTCAATTCTCCCATCTGCATTCTTGTCGTATTTTTCCATAAATTCCTTCATCTGTATTTCCTGTTTATGTGAAACAAAGATAATCCGCTCAGTCCAACGTATTGTCAGAGAGAAAGCAGATGTAGGTTTAGGTTTATTATTTAAAACTGATTTATTCCAGATTTACCCAACAGAGGGCACATTCCACAGTAGTCAGAGTTCTTCTTTAATCCCTGCATCTCCGGTAGAGAGACAGGGCGAGAGATGGAGACAAACGCACGCATGCACATACCCAGATTATATACCCACAAATTTTTATTAACACAAATCTTTCACTTACCGACATTGAAATATATTCTCCAAATTTGCCCTATTGCTTAATCTATTATTTCTAATTTAAAAAACATGGAAATATGAAACAATGATCCATTCATATACACAATACACACACCACTATACATGTTCTTATCCCCGGCACACATATTCTCTTACAATTATTCCACAAAATCCAGGCCCACTCAGCATACATTCATTCCATTTGCACACACAGACTGCCAGCACTCTTACACATACTGCATACATATATTTCATATGTGTACTCCATTGCCACAAATTTCACAAGCACACACACTGTGAAGCATACTTCCATATGCCCACCCTGTCCACACATACACTGGTTCTCCTGTCCCACCCCATCTTCCTCCACATTTAATTGATGATCATTCTCAATTTCCACCAGTTCCAACGAGATTTTGCTCTCCTCCCCTTTCAGCATTTTATAGGGATTGTTCCATTTGCCGCTCTCTCGTCTACACTTCCATTCCTACCAACTGTTCCCGTCTCATTTCACCTTTTCTTGCAACTGTTGGAGATGCAACACCTGTGTCAGGCTCAAGTCCCAGAATAAGCAGACACCTGCTGGTTGTGGCAAGGCTTGCATGCTGCACAGTGAAGTCAGGTAGAATCACTGACAACACATCACTCCCTGGTGAGCTCCAAGCATTCTATGCTTCTTTTGAACAGAAGATGGCCCCATAGCAGAAGTGTCCACGTCGCGGGGCTGGAAACTGGAAACATCCTGAGCTAATTCCGCTACCACCATCATCTACTGCGACAAGTGATGGCTTCCACTGATTGCCGCTGGAAGCTTGCATCCTTTTCAGGACGGACGATGACAGCGAGGCCAACACTTGTAACAAGATGGACATGAAAAGAAGAACAGAAGATCAGTGGAATGGTGCCGTCCCAGTGATCGATGGAATGATAACCATGTTATCGATTGGATGACAGCTTCGGGTGCACTCGGCAGGCATTAGATCGCCCTTCCTGAGAGTGAACCTGTGGAGAGTGACAGTCCATGGCCGTCTACTCAGAACCTGTGTGGACAGACCAACTGGCAAGAGTATTCATCTTTAACCTTTCTCTAGTATAATCTCAGGTTTCCGCTTGTTTTAAGAAGACCATTATCATCCACTGTCAAAGAAAAACAAGGTGGCGTGCCTTTATAACAACTGTCATGAAGTGCTTCAGTAGGCTGGCCGTGATGCACATCAACTCCAGAGGGGGTTTCGGTAGTTACCTAACATTGGAGAATTCAGTGTTCATACCGTCAGCTACCCAAGCATCAATGAATTCTCCACTTTTAAGGATCAACTTCCCGTTCCCTACCTCCACTTTCTTTTTGCTATTATCTCCAACCATCAGCCTATCAAAAACCTCCCTCACCTGTAAGAACTTGCAGAATTGTGGACGAAGCCCAGTCCATCACGCTAACCAGCATTCCCCCATCGACTCCATCTTTATTTCAGGAAAGCAGCCAACATAATCAAGGGCCACTCACATCTTAATGATTCTCTCCCCTCTCCCATTGGGCAGAAGGTACAAAGCTTGAAAACACGTACCACCCAATTCAATATAAGCTTATTCCCCATAGTTATCAGACTCTTGAACAAAGTCTCACATGCTCGGGAAGAATTCCTGATCTTTTAATCTACCTTGTTTCAGCCTATGCACTCTTTTTTAATCCACACTTTTTCTGTAAATATAATTGATATTCTCATATATGATCAGTTTGAAGAAAGGTCCCGACCCAACACATCCTCTGTCCATTTCCAGCCACAGATGCAGTCTGATCCACTGAGTTTGTTCAACATTATTCTTTTCCTGTTTTGTATGAATCTCCTAAATCTTCCTGGAATATTTAATTACTGAACATAGTCACCATCTCTCTGTGAACCACAAAGTGCCGGAGGAACTCAGCGAGTCAGGCAACATCCGTGGAGGAAAAGGTGTCGTCTCTGGTCAGGACCCTTCTTTAGACTGATAGTAGTAGGTGGGAGAAAGCTAGAAAAGCAAGGGGAGGAGGTGGGACAAATGCTGATAAGTGATAGGTGGATACAGATGAGGGGCATGATTGGCAAATGGGTGGAATGTGACAAAGGCTAGATGAAAATAATGCTAAAAGGATCAGATATAGAGAGGAGTGAAGCCTGGGGGAGGGATATGGGAGGAAGGGGAAAGAGGGGAGACAAAATGGCAATAAGCAACTCGGGAATAGAAGATGAGTGTATAAAGGAGAGGAAAGGGGCAGAGTGACTGGAGGCGTGGAGAGTCGGAGAAATCAGTGTGTACCGGGAAGGGTAGGGGGTGGGACGGTACTACTCCAAATTGTAAAATAGGGCGGCACAGTGGGGCTGCTGTAGAGTTGCTGTCTTGCAGCGCTAGAGAATCGGGTTAGATCCTGGCAGGTGCTGTCTGTACACGCTGCCTCACTGGTGAGTAAGGCAAGGCAGCGCCTTTACCACCTCAGGCTGCTGAGGAAATTCAGAGTCTCTCCGAGAATTCTCCAGTGCTTCTACTCAGCGGCTGTAGAAAGCATGTTGTCCGCAAACATTACAATCTGGTTTGGGAACTGCTCTGCCCAGGACAAGAGTAGTGCGTTCGGCGGAACGCACCATGGGAACTACACTCGCCCCTCTGCAGGAACTATACATCAGAAGGTGCTGTTCCAGAGCCACCAATATTATGGGGGACCCCTTCCACCCCAGCAACAGACTGTTCCAGCTGCTACGGTCAGGCAAACGCCTCCGTTGCCATGCTGTGAAAACAGAGAGGATGAGAAGGAGTTTCTTCCCAGAGGCCATTAGGACTGTAAACTCTTACCTCACCTGGGACTAACTTACTGTACCAATTTACTGTTGTGTTGTGTCTTTTTAAAATTGCTGGGGGGGGGGGGGGGGGGTTCTCACAAATATGTAATTACTGATTATGTTCTATTCTGTTTTGCAGGTTTTTTTTGCACAATCCGCGAGCATTGCCACTTTTTCATTTCCCTGCACATCTCGTATGCGTATGTGACAAATAAACGTGACTTGTATGGAGTTTTGTACATTCTCCCTGACCATGTAGGTTTTTTCCAGGTGCTCAGGTTTCCACCCACACTCCAAAGACGTACACATTTGTAGGCTAATTGGCTTCTGTAGATTGTCTCTAGTTCCAATGATAGTGCTAGTATGTGGGGATCGCTGGTTGGCGTGGACTTGATGGGCCAAAGGGCCAGTTTTTGCACTGTATCTCTAAAGTCTAAAATGTTCATACCATTGAGGTGTAAGCTATTGAAGCAGAATATGAATTGCTGTTTCTTCAGTTTGATGTGGCCTCACTGGCAATCAAAAAGGCCCAGGATAGAAAGGTCAGTATGGGAATGGGAAGGGTAGTGAAAATGGTTAGCAACTGGGAGATCTAGCAGCCTTGACGTAGAGCGGAAATGTTTGGCCAAAGGGTTGTCTAGTCTTACGCTGGGTCTCGCTAAAGGAGAATCAAATTTGAGTCACAAATGGAGCTGAACATTGTGCAATCATCAGTGAACATACCTATGTTGTATGACTGAAGGAAGGTAAATGAAGAAGCAGCTGAAACGGGTTTACCTGGATGATAGTTTATTATTATTCAGAGATGTCCTCTGTTAAAAGATCAGAGTTTAAGAGCTAAGGTCTCAATTCCCAGCCAAAACCATTAAGCAGACCTGTACTATTACTGATGCTCAGGGATGTGATGAACTCCGGGATGAAGGTGTCCAGGCAGCTCTTCCCTTCACCGACGCTTCTCAATGTTTTCATTCCGGCTCAGTAACTCTGAGCTGAGCATACTCTAGCAGCAGGCATGGGTATCTGGAATCACAGTGGTGTCCAGAATCTTCAACATGCTGCAGTTACTGCAAGCCACCTGCTCTGCCAAATCTCTATGACCTTGATCCACTTAACATTTTTGTCTGCCTGACTTAGTTTACTGTTTTCTTTGCTGAATTGATCGTGTGCTGGGTAAATGAAGCTCATATAATAAATAAGCGTAGGAGGATGAGGGGAGATCTTGTGGAGGTATACAAAATCATGAGAGGAATAGATCGGGTAGATGCACAGAGTCTTTTGCCCAGAGTAGGGGAATTGAGGACCAGAGGACATAGGTTCAACGTGAAGAAGAAAAGATTTAATCGGAATCCGAGGGTTTTCTTTTTCACAAAGAGGGTGGTGGGTGTATAGAACAAGCTGTCAAAGGAGGTAGTTGAGACTGGGACTATCCCATCGTTTAAGATACAGTTGGACAGGTACATGGAATGGACAGGTTTGGAAGGTTATGGACCAAGCGCAGGCAAGTGGGACTAGGGTAGACAGGACATTGTTGGCCAGTGTGGGCGAGTTGTGCCGAAGGGCCAGTTTCCACACTGTATTACTCTAAAAGTATAACTCCACTTTTTTCAATTTCCCAGCACATTGGTTAACCGGCATGTTTGTATAAAAAACAACTGCAGATGCTGGTTTACATCAAAGCTAGACACAAAATGCTGGAGTAACTCAGCGGGACAGACAGCATCTCTAGGAAGGAGTGGGTGATGTTTCAGGTGAAAAGGGTCTCGACCCAAAACATCGCCCACTCCTTCTCTCCAGAGATGCTGCCTGTCCTGCTGAGTACTCCAGCATTTTATGTCTACGCTTGTTTAGACTTACAGTTCTGTTTCTGAAAATGTTCTGGCTCTTTGTTTCCCCCCCCCCCCCCCCCCCCCCCCCCCCCCCCCCCCCCCCCCCCCCCCCCCGAGTCCAAGGCCCTTGGTTTCCACTCTGAGAGGAACGGGATAGGAACTCCTTATGAGAATGTCTGAGACTGATTGTCCAGGAATAGATAGTGCCAGCGTCTGAGACTAACGGCAGAGGAGGGATTTGAACTCATCTCTTCAGGACTTCTGCCTGAGCGTCTGGACATCAGTTTAATTACTGAACCACCAGGCTCCATGATGATGTTTGTCCTCTACACAGTATGATGTTTATTTAACTGAGCCATTTCTAAGGCATCTTCCAACCACTTACTTGGCTGTTGTATAGTAGCTGTGAGAAGGGACCAGTGCTCCCAGCTTTGGGTGATTGTGTGCTCAGAGCAGGATATCATTTGCCCCCCAGCCTGGGATACAGGACTCCAAGACCATATGGTGTGAGAACTGTACGTTCATGAGTTGCGCTGTTGCACAGTCCACCCAAGCTGTCCACTACCTTTCAGCTGCTGGTTCCCCTTGATCTGCGGGTTTTGTTTAAGATAATAATAACTATGGTTTCAACCCGAGGCGGAATGGTTTCAAGTTTTAGAAGAACAGGGCGAAACCTTGCCAAGTTTACTTCTTTGCCAATGTCCTTGTACGTACCCTGGCAATCTAGTTTCCCTTTTTGTCAGGCACTGTTACTGTGTTATTTGTAAGAAGGAACTGCAGATACTGGTTTAAATCGAAGATAGCAGGAGTAATGCAGGAGTAACTCAGCGGGTCAGGCAGCATCTCTGGAGAAAAGGAATAGGTGACGTTTTGGGTAAACTATTATTCCTCGAACAGAAGCAGCTGATTAATTCAATGCACACTCACAGGACATTCCCATTTTCCCACTAAATTGCTCTTCAACATATTTTCGCTATATTCATCTCAACTCCTCCCAGATTCTACCACTCACATACACTAGAGACAATTTTCAGTGGCCAATTCGCCTACCAAGCCACATTAGAAAGTACTGAGTTCAGGAGGGGCAGTAAAGGGTGTATGGATTTTGAAAAGGCTGGAAATAACGGCTTGTGTTTTTCAGATATCCGATTCATTGGAGTTTTAGCTCATCAAAAATTTGTTTTCCAAGAAATTGAGAAAGGTGGTGGATGTTTGGAACAAGCTGCCAAGAAGTAGTTGAGGCAGGGAGCATCCCAACATTTAAGAAACAGTTAAGACAGGTACATGGATATGACAGGTTTGGAGGGATATGGGCCAAATGCGGGCGGGTGGGACTAGTGTGGCTGGAACATGTTGGCCGGTGTGGGCAAGATGGGCCGAATGGCCTATTTCCACACTGCACCACTCTGGGACTCCAAGCAGTGAATGAAGTAAGCTGGCCGTTATTTGGGCGCTACCACCACTGACAAAGGGAAGTGAGGGTATCAGGACGGACAAAAGACTCACCAGGGAAATGAGGTACAGAGGCACTGGCCTCAGCGGAATGAAGTTGCAATGAGGCAGATAGTGAAGATAGGAAATTGCAGGCCCATCACCCCATCTCCCTGCACACCCCCATAATCTCGAATTCTGTCAATATCTAAACATTCATCCATCTCTCCCTTGAATGCACTCAGAAGCGGAGTCTCCAAAGTATAGAATAAAAGTTCGACCCCCCTCCCTCAGTGAAGAAATTTCTCCTTGACAGTCACGACGCCATCGATCTTGTTGCGTGACATGGAGATGTTTGAAGGAAAGATTACCTACATTAGCATACAGAAAATGTAAAAGAAAATGGATTTTTGAATTAATTTTCCCCACGCATTTGACAGCAATGCACCCGATTTTATTTATTCTCTCCTCATGCTCAAAGCCTGCAGCGGTGGTGATATCCTAGTGACTCTGCAATGTGCCTCCTCCAAGGTCAATGCAGCCTTTCCAAGCTCAGCATGCCAGCACCGTTCCGCGAGGGCTGCTGTAGTAAAGAAAGCTTCGGACTCCAGCCACAAACCAAAACCCCAGCAGTAGTATGAAGAATCTGTGATCACCTCCAATTGCAGCCTCCACCTTCTTACTGGGTACCACCTGCGTCAAATTCCACCCCGACAGATCAGTGATAAGGTGGGAGGGGGAGAGGTTGTCACACTGTAGGTCACAGTGAATGATAACACAGTGGTGATGCTGCAGGGGGTATAACTTATCTCCGCAAGCTGCAAAATAATGAGTAGCACGATAAGAGATCACGTCTCCTTTGGAGGACGCAGAATCTTCTGGAACATCAGAGGAGGCGGCAGAGCAAATGTCAAGCGCATACTGCAGAGAAGGATAACAATTGAGGAACTGAGTCCCGCGGCTGCTGTTTTACTGTCAGTTACACTGGGTGTAGGGACTCACTATTCCTCCTCTCACACTCAACGTAAAGTGCAGGATAGAGACATAAGGGGACCGGTGGCTAGTGCTCATGACCGCCTCGTGCATTCTGACACCTCGCACAGTGTGTGACCTGAAATCACGTAAACCTAATGCCACCGCTCTAGATGAGGCAGGAATAATGATAAACACCAGTTCAAAACTAAACACAAACTGCCGCATAAGCTCAGCGGGCAGTCCAGGAGTATCAATACCAGTAGAGGCAAATAGACATATGACATTTTCTGAAGAAGGGTCTCGACCCAAAACATCACCCATTCCTCCTCACCAGAGGTGCTGCCTGTCCCGCTGAGTTACTCCAGCTTTTTGTGTCTATCTTCAGTTTGAACCAGCATCTGCAGCTCCTTCCTATACATATGACATTTTGTGTCGGGAACCTTCATCAGACTGAAGGGTCCCAACCCCAAACACCAGCTATGCATTTTACCTCTACAGATTCTGCCTGAACCACTGAGTGCCCCAAGCTGGTTGGAGTTTGCTCAAGAATCCAACATCTGTAGTTTCCTGTGTCTCCAATACTAGACCAAAGTGCAGATATGAAAGTGGTGTTTACGAGGCTTGAGATAGGCACATTGATATGTAGGGAATGAAGGGATATAGATCATGAGCAGGCAGAGACTGGTTTAACGTTATGTTTGGCATAAATATTGTGGGCCAATGTTCTTGTGCTGTACTGTTCTATGTCCTCAAGCCTGGAGCCAATCAAAGTGACCCCTGGAGATTACTCTAGTTCAAGGGTCTAGGAAGTCCTGCATCTCACCACCTCACCCGCATGGACAGTGGATGCTCATGCCTAACCTAATGCGTGAACATTGAGGGGTCAACTCTTGAATCACATAGTCAGCCAAAATTGAAAGTCACCAGCCATTTTAGGTAACAACATATCCCACAGTCTGAGTTCTTCAGATCAGCAAGCCCAGCATTTTACTTTTGGATCTCAATCGGCAATTCTGTGTCTCCCACTCACATCCTGTCTTCTTCTTCTTGTGTATGGCGTGCACAGCCTAAAGTTGTAGGACAACTTGTTCTATTTGATCGTGCACGCTGGGTTGATTGCATTTGTCGAAAGAGGGCGGACCACGGGAAGGTTGCAATCTTCCACCCCTAGATGGAGGGCTTCACACATTGTCTGCCTCCTCACTTCACCCCCCTTGTCTTGTCACCCTCAAGGATCTTCCCATGCGACCTCTCCTCCTTTCCAGAGCATCTGATGGGAAGAGGGAGGTGGTGGGGAGGGCATTAGAGAGGGGGAACACAGTATTTGGGGCAATGCTTCAGTGAGAATTCACGTTGGTGCTGTTTGGGGAGGTTGTGAGAGGGTGCAGGGCTGGTGAGGAACGGAGGTGCTGGGTGGAGTTCTACAACTCCCCCTCTATGAGTGGGCAGGAGCATTGTGTCCCTTGGAACAGACACCCATCCGCAGCAGATAGTGGGGGAGTTCCCTCCTCTCTGCCCGGTCCCTGGAGTGTGTTTGGATGCAGCCAGTCCCCCCATTTACCTGCATAGACCTTCATCACTGCCCTCCAGAGGATGCTGGTGAGTCCTCCCATCTCCGCAGAGACCCAGCTTCTCCCCATTCACCCAATGCTGATCTTGCTTCAAGGTCCCACCCACCCTCCCCTACTCATGCTCCCTGCCTGGGCGCCTTTCCAACCCCCCCACCACCCCACAATCACCGGCTGGGTGTCTGTTATACGGCCCTACTCACAATTTCTGGTCGCCTGTCTTCTACCCCCCCCCCCCCCCCCCCCCCCCAACCATCCCACACTTGCCTGTCAGGGCACCACCGGCCTTCCCCGCTGTCTGTCCTCGACCTCTCTCTTTCCTCACCTCCCCATGAGCCTTCCAATTATGAATTTTATTTGTCTCCATTTGTTTTTTTTTCCACTTGTAACCTCCATTCATTACTTCCCCTTATCGGTATCCCGTTCATTTTCAGTCAATTTCTCTGTCCCATTCCACCCACCTCCGGCTCTCCTGTTCTCCCCGTAGACCCCGTCCACCACCATCCGTCCCCTGCCCTCCGATCTCCCCCCTCCCCACCGCCACCCCCCCCCCCCCCCCCCACCCCGCTATCCGGCTCCATCTCGCCCGTTTGCTCCGCTGCATCGATCCATCAAAAGCTGCTTTGTCTGAAGCGCGTCCTCGACACATTCTGCGCTCAGCCCGCTGGCGTGTGACCTGCCCGCAGCAGCCAGCGGCCGCCCGCCCCCGACCCCGCCAGGACCCCGGGAGGGTATTCTCCCCCGTCCTCTCCCCTCCCGAACCCTGGCTTGTTTTCTTCCCCGTCCGGACCAGGCGGACACTCGCCCCCTCCCTAAGGGGTACTCACCACGCCGGCGCCTCTCCTCACTCGCTGCAGTTCTCGGATGAAATTCTCCAGTTCCTTGCCCTCAATGTACCCGTTACCTGCACACGCGGGGGACAGAAGCCGCTGTCAACCGGGGGTTCATTCAGACAGTGAGGACTGCGCCCCTCTCCCTCCCGGCCAGAGCGCGGGCTCGGGGACGGGGAAGGGGCCGGGTGGGTGGTGGGGGTCAGTATTGAGGGCAAAACCCGAGACAGCATGGAGAAGATGCGGGACTGAGGGGGGGGGGGGGGCAAGTCGGTGCGGTGCCTCCAATTCTGGGCGGCGGAGACATCGGCCACTTTCCCCGCGAACCCTCGGTGCCCCAAGCCGAGCTCTGCCCCACCCAGCCCACACACATCACCTCCCGAACTGCAACTTCAAACCACACATTTACAAACTTTCAAAACACCTGATTTTACATTTAAATATTGGCAATATATATATATATTTCGGGACTGTACATTTATTGGAAATTGACTCTATGATATGTGTTACGTATATAATTGAAATATTGGGATGACATATATTTTGGTCTCCTATTTGGGAAGATATCCCCGAGTGCTGAACACGGGCCACCAGTGCGAGACGCCAGTGTCCGCTGCCCGGACACGGGGCGCGGCGCCCGGTTGCCGCCACTCGGTTTACCCCGTCGCTCATTGGCCGTGACCTTCAGCCGAGCCAGTGCCCAGCCAGCGGCCGCCGGGCGACATTCTGCAGACCCGAGCAAAACACAGCGCCGGGGAAACGCACCGGGTCAGGCAGCGTCCGAGAAGGGAATGGGCAAACGGTGTTTCTGGTCGTGACCCCTTTTTCAGATCAAAAAGTGCCCCGACTTCCCCTCCGGTGGCAGGGCACATCCACGCTCGGCGCATGCATTTTGAGATAAAAATATTATTTTTTGCAATAAATGAAAGGTGGTTGAAAAAAAAAAAAAGGGGGTCTCACCGTCTGCATCGTAATGTTTCCACACTTCCAGGAACTGGGAGGCGGTGAGTTCGGCCAGGTTCAGGTAAGGTGGCAGCTGCCTCTCGGCCATCGTGTGTACAAGCCCGGACCCCGTTTTGAACTGCCGCTGCCCGAGCGCATCCTTTTTATCCCTTTGCCGCCGCAGTTCGCCGGGCCGCCTGCGGGGGCCGCCACGCTCTGGGACTGGCGGCGCCACACATCCCCGCCGCCAGCTCCTTGTGCGGAAGGTGGGCAGGATCAGAGATACAAGATACAAGATACATTCATCGGGCAGGATGAATGTACTGCTGTGTCCGGGCAACCGGGCACTGTATATCTGGGCTCGGAATCGAATCGAATACGAATCGAAGGGCCGAATGGCCTCCTCCTGCACCTATTTTCTGTGAGATAGGCACTGCTGTGTATGGGCCACTCTCTGCATTTGGGCTCGGTGCATGCACTGCTGTGTGCAGGCGGTGGGACACTCTCTCCATCCGTGCTCAGTGCATGCACTGCTCCATGTAGGCGGTAAGACACTACCCCTGGGTTTAGGAATAAGCAAGGTGCAGGGCACTTTATATCTGGGGCTGCTGTGTGCCCTGGGTCTGCAGGGCGCATCTGGGCTCGGTGAATCCGCTGCTGTGTCTGTCTGTGCCACGGAAGCGGTGGCACTGGGCTGGGGCTGGGTGCATGTAGCACGTCATGTCTCTTGTCATCTGGAAGACAGATCAGCAAACAAGGACACAAGGAACTGCAGATGCTAGTTTACAGTTTAAAAAAGTGCTGGAGTAACTCAGCGGGCCATGTGATACGACTGTTCACCCACGATGAAGGCTGCATTTAACTCGTCCCGAGAGATTTGTTCTCGACTGCTCCCTCCATCCTATTGGTTCACTGGGTCCAACTTCTTTATCAAAGCCCAAATCTTCCTGAGATTCCCATTTTCCCAACGCCGACACCGTGCAGTCACCCAACTGAGATCCTGAATGATAAACCAAAGCTTGTGACATCCATAATATTATTCTTCAGTCTGAAGAAGTACACGAATTGACTTCTGCTTTCTCACACCACGCCTGTAATTACCAAAGTCTGGTTGCCTCAATTCAGGAAGGTAGTTATCTTCCCTGAGACCCCTTGGCATATCCTTATTCTTCTCAGAGAAGGGTCAAAGTCAAAAGAGTTTATTGTCATGTGTCAGGACAATGAAATTCTTTCTTTGCATAGCACAACAGAACATAGTAGGCATTGACTACAATTATATACTTAAATACACACATTAATTAATAAATTAATAAAGTGCAAATAACAGATGGAGGGGTATTAATGTTCAGAGTTTTGTCTGAGCCAGGTTTAATAGCCTGATGGCTGTGGGGAAGTAGCTATTCCTGAACCGGGTCGTTGCAGTTCTCAGGCTCCTGTACCTTCTACCCGAAGGTAGCAGGGAGATGAGTGTGTGGCCAGGGTGGTGTGGGTCCTTGATGATGCTGCCAGCCTTTTTGAGGCAGCGACTGTGGTAGATCCCCTCGATGGAAGGAAGGTCAGAGCCGAAGGGAAGGGAAGCGGAGTCATGTAATTCCTTCTTCAACAGATGTTCCATCTACCCCAGGTAGGGTTGCCAATATTGGCCGGGACATCCCATCCATTGGGCTAAATTGGTTTGTCCCATTTGGGACTGCCATTGTCCCGTATTTGACTGCTACTACTCGGGTCGAGGGAGCTGTCGGGTCGGAGCGCCAGGTCCGGCCCCGCCTCACCCGCCCCGACGTAGTACCTCGCCCATGGCCCCATCGGTCGGCAGCCTGGCCAGCTATCCAACCTTCGGACCTTCGCTTACCGCCGACACCACCATCCCTCCTTCTCATGGCCGATCATCAACTCATCATTCACCCAGCCACGGCCGAGTCGGTCAACGAATTGCCGCCTGGAATTTGTCCCATATTTTGACCTTTTGTCCCTTATTTTGGAGTGAGAAAGCTGGTACTTTAATGTCACATATACCGAGGTTCAGTGATATTTATTTTGTATACAGTTCAGTACGTATCACCATAGGTAAGCATTTAGATGCCTCTTAGATAAGCATCTTAGATACATTACAAGTGTATCGCAGTAGTACACTGAGACAGTATACAGAGTCGCCAGTTTTTAGCACCATTTTCAACTCCCAGTTGTAAGTGCAGGTTTCTTGACCTGACAATGAAGGTCCATTGCCCTGGTGGCGTTGCTGGGTTGGCTTGGCCAAGCATAGCCTATGGTGTCCACTGCCGCTACTTCACTGCTGCAGGCCCACCTCCAAGTATTTATCATTTACATTATGTAATGTGGTTACTTGTCCAGGCTTCTGCCACAGCATCCTCTAGAACCAAGAAGTGGAAGGCCAGCGGTCTCATGGGAATACCACTATCTGCTGCATCTCCTCTATGTCATGCACCACCTTGAAAAATTGGTAATTGTGGAGAGAGGATCCCAGCAGACTGCTGATCAGATCAGTGATGTTGGTCAGTGGGAGGGTTGGTGATTGGTATGGGGGTTCAGTCAGCAGGAGGGGTGCTGATTGGGATGGGGTATCAGGGTGGATGTGAGTTTGACAAGGGGATATAGATTGGGATAGGGTGCCTGTTGGATAAGTAAAGTGAGAGTGTCTGCCAGGGGACAATCAAAGGTGGACACCTGTGACTCTCAAACATTTTCCACAGCAACTGTGAGCAAATTCCTAAATATGTAAATACTTCCTGTGGTGGTTTGGGATTTCAATGATCTCAATGACATTGCGTTTTACACCTGGGAAGCACCATCTACTGTGTTATTCATATCAACTCTTACTTTTTATAATTTATTAGTCCCAGAAATTTCTGCTCAGTGCACAGAAGCTTTCAGATTCATGTCCAATTGAGCACGGATGTGGAAGTCTACACAGCTAAAATTCCAACTCTCATTGCAACTGCACCCTAACAGCAATGTCCAGCAGTAGAGGAGGAATTCTGCAGTAACCCAGTGGTTATCAAAAACGTGCTTAGACTGTGTGCAGTTTCAGGAACTTCATTTGTTCCGATGGAGGAAAATGGATGTGAGGGAGCATAGTGACGCAGCCAATAGAACTGATGCCTCAACAGCGCCACTGATTCCTGACCCTGGGCACTGACTGTGTTGTTTGCACGTTCTCTATGTTGTCACTTGGGTTTTCCTCCAGGTGCACCGGTTTCCTCCCACATCATAGAGATGTGCAGGCTAATAGGTTTATCTGGCCCCGAAGTGTATACCTGGGTGATAGAATTGGGGAGGGGGCCTGGGGAGGGGATGGAAATATGGGGAACTGTAAAAAAAGATTTAATATAGGATTAGTGTAAATGGGTAATCGATGGTTGGTTTGGACATAATCGGCTAAAGGCCCTGTTTTCTTGCCTTATCTCTACGACACTATGAGAGCAGTAATTTATATTTGTAAATTTTATTGAATATTTAGCTGTTCTCTAATGCAAAAAAATGTTTTATATTTTTGACACAGTACAAAGCGTTAAACATTACATTTGCATTATTATAATTTGTTTAAGATTTTCAGCATTTATGAATATCAGAGACATTCACTCCATAAACTCTGTGCTTTGCTTAAGGCTTTGCTGTTTGGATTGGAGCCCATCAACTGTCTAAAATGCCGATCCAGATGTTTTGCAGTTATGGGCTCTTCTCTGTTGTTCTCCTGTGGCTGCATTTATCCTTCATGCTATACACATCAGTGGCCTGTTCTCTTCCTAGCTCATTTATGGGTCTAATCAATCTCTCTGCTCTGGTTATGTCCCAAATGAACAACCTGTGGCTCAAACTGACCACCCCTGCCTGTCAGCATCCTCGCTGCCGAGGGCTGCACAAGCTGCTTCTCCACCCTGGGAGCTGAGCGGTGAAGCCCAGCAATATTGGTGAAAGAAGGGTGCCAAGAGTGATAGAGAGATATAGCACAGGAATCGCCCCTTCAGCCCACTGCATCCATGTCTATTCAATCTAATCAGCCACCCATTCATACTAATGCTATAGTTCCCATTTGATTCTCCTCACATTTCCAGCATCTCCCTCCCTGCCCCGCCATCAGATTGTACACTCAAGTACACACCAGGGGTAATTTGCAACACCCCAACTAACCTACCGACCCGCACGTCTTTGAGATGTGAGAGAGAAGTGGAGCAGCAGAGGAAACCCACAAAGTCACAGGGAAGTGCAGGCCTGTCAACGAGTGAATTCCGGGATTCAGCCTTAGCGGTCAGGCAGCATTTGTGGATGGAAATAACAGTTTTTGCTCAGCATAGTTCATGTCTTGATGGGGAACTTGCAGGTGGAACATGCTGGGAATAAACAGGTCTTGTAGTGTAGTGATCCGACTTTATCAACCTCCATCTAATTTTGGGAAGTGGGTATGTGCGATGGTAAAGCTCCTCAGATATTATTTAGTCGAACAGGTCAATTGGGAAGAAATCTGGAAAAGAGGCGGTGCTGCAGATTATGGATTAACAAATGGGCTGCTCTAGTTTGGGAACATGGATAATTAAAGTATTTATAAAATGATGTTCCCTGTTATCAGGAAAGTAAATGACAGATGGTCAATGGGAATGAAGTGAAACAAGGTCAGTAATAGCTATTCCCAGCTCTTCGCTTTCCAGAGTCAATATTTCATTTATCTGTTACTCTGGTTAAGAAATGCAGAAGTACTACTTATAAATTATGCTGCACATGACTATTGTAAAAATACAATCAGCATGTAAAATTTCTTAGAATTTTAAAGAGATGAAGCATGTCACTGAATAATGTAACACAGTTCTGCCGATGTTCAGTAGAAATGAACCTGATTGGTTGCATCATAGCCTCGTACATCAGTTCCAATGCACAGAAACACACAAGGCTGCAAAGAGTGGTGGAATCAAACTGGTCCATAATGGGCACAGTCAAACCCACCATCAAAAGCATCTACATGAGGAGCTGCCTCAAAAAGGTAACATCTATCACCATTCATCCCATGCCCTCTTCTCACTGCTACTACTGGGCAGAGGTACAGAAGCCTAAAGTCTCACACCACCAAGTTACTTTCCAACAAGCATCAGGTTCTTGAATCAACCTGCATAACCATCATTCTACCTCAGCAGTGGAATACTATGGACCAGCACTTGCATTATTATCGAGGTCGAGGATGATGGTCTACGTTCTGTTGCTTTCATCAACTTGTTTGTCATATGTGTTTTGCACTGTTTTGTTTATGTAGTCTTTTTCTTGATCTTTGGTCTTAATTATGCTATCAGCCTCAGATGCTGTTTTACGTTTTCAGTATTACTCCTTGGGGAAAATGCATCTAGAGGATGCATAGACCTCCATGATTCATCCCATGGCCTCGTCTGGAAGATGCATTTCCTATTTGTTTGTCTCATCAATAATATGAAGACCTACTGATGTTACAACCCAGTTCAGGGATTATTGCAGACTAAGACCTGCTCACTGCAACTATGTCCTGATGATTCAGATAAGTTCAGTTGAGACACTGAGACGACGTATGGACTCTTGTTCAGAAAACCGGGTGGGCCATAATGGTTGGAGCTGATCTTTGGATGACTGGTGTAATTAATGCATTAATTAGGTGCCACAAATCCGTCTCGTGAAAAAAGATTAAAGTTCCAGCCTGTTTAGGATGGAGGCCATACATCCATGTTGTTACTCCAATTAAATGTTAGTGTCAATGTTTTAGACGTGTTGGTAGGCTATTATTCCAGGTATTGCAGTATACCCTATTCTTTCCTTGAGATATCTGGCACGTTAGTGTTTAATTTCCCATTCCAAAGAGACAAGAATTTGGACAGTTAATGCTAGAAAGCTGAAATATAAACAGAAAATGCTGGAAACACTCAGAAGGCCAGATCGCATCTGTGGAAAGAGAAACAGAATGAATGTTTCAGGTGGTGGAATGTTTTGTCCTGGATGGTGGTGAGTTTGTTGCTAATTGTTGGAGCCGTTCACTTCAGGCAAGTGGAGAATAATCCAATAGACTTCAGGCTTATAGCTTGTACATTGTGAAAAGGCTTTGGGGTGTCAGATAGTGAGTCAATGACCACAGCATATCCAATCTTCAATGAAGGGTATTCAACCTGAAACATTGACCTTCTTTATCTTCCACAGGTGTGGCACAACCTGATGAGTATTTCCAGCATTTTCTGGTTTTATTTTGTTCTATTTAACAAGCCTTTAGCCCGGGTTCGGCAACCTTGTTCTGCATAGGGGCCGTGACACATGTCTGTGAGCGGATGGCGGGCCACATCTATCCCGCCCCCAACCTGCCCCGGATGGCAGGCAACAAATCACATGTCACACAGATCCCAACCCTTTGAGGACGCCACCCGGAGCACTGGCCAAAGATCATATAGTGCAGCAAGATACTTCACAATGCAGTATATGCACTATGCAAAATATGCAGTATCAACAGTGCCAACCATTTGCAAGGGCTTGTAACTGAAGGTGCTGGGTACAAAGGCAAGGCGGTTGTGTTGAACTTCATTAAAACATTGGTTTCATTAAGGCTGGGATATTGGGCACTGCACTATACAGCGCAAAAACACGGCAGAGAGCACAGACAAGATTGACTAGAACAATTTAGGAAGGAACTGCAGATGCTGGTTTACATCAAAGGTAGATGCAAATTGTTGGAGTAACTCAGCGGGACAGGCAGCATCTCTGGAGAGCAAGAATGGGTGCTGTTTCGGATCGAGCCCCTTCTTCAGTCTGAACTGAACACTCATTGGTGAGAGTACTTGTGATTGTATGAAGAAGGGTCTCTACCCAAAACGTCACCCATTCCTTCTACCCAGAGATGCTGCCTGTCCCGCTGAGTTACCCCAGCATTTTGTGTCTATCTTGGGTGTAAACCAGCATCTGCAGTTCCTTCCCACACAAGCGTACTTGTGACTTGTAACTGAATGTCTGGGTACTTTACAATTTGAGTCTCGTGATAAATTACTGTCCGAATACATAATCGGGTGCTCTGGGACCGTTTATTCAGAAGACCCGTTTATTTCATGTATATGAATATTGGATGCATATCAGCAGTACATTTCATAATTACTAAAGCAGGTTCTGTCAGTTAATGGCTAGTGTTTCATCGTGTTTTTAGTCCATTTTGTAATATCCCTGATAATGAGACCAAATAACTAATGTCCAGTTTACAAATGAATGTGGACATTTATATATCAACAGGCCAGAAAGAGTGGGGCGTATATTCATTATTTTATAATGTGTCTTTCGTTGAAGATAAATTAGTTGTTCGTTGCTTGCGGATTCCCTCAAGTGTTTAATGTGGATTTGTACAAGTTGCATCGTTTCAGGTTTCACATTTGGAATTTATTTTGGAGCTGGGTTCCGCTGGAGGTCCATGGACGTTGGAAGAATTCTGCTTACTGGGAATAAAGACCAGAGGCAGAGCAGCGCGGACACTTCCCGTCTCTCGGGCGGCACTAACTCACGCCGATTCACACTTACTCACACATACGCGGACATACGCAGGTGTGATCGAATTTTATGCCGGGCAACGCATATGAAGAAGGGTCACCCATTCCTTCTCTCCAGAGATGCTGCCTGTCCCGGTGAGTTACTCCAGCTTTTTGTGTCTATCTTCAATTTCTGAGTTAAATAAAAAAACGCAGAGTGCTGGAGGAACTCAGCGGACTAGGCATCTGTGGAGGGAATGGATTAGGCGTTGTTTCGGCCCAGAGTTCTTCAATAGGAAGGAACTGCAGATGCAGTTGTCTTTGCAAAACGGCAATTGATTCCGGGAATGCCGAGTCAAGTGAGTGAGAGAATGAGCGAGGTCATAGGTGATAGGAGTAGAATTAGGCCATTCTGCCCATCAAGTCTACTCTGCCATTCAATCATCGCTGATCTATCTCTCCTTTCTAACCTCATTCTATTGCCTTCTCCCCATAACCTCTGACACCTGTACTAATCAAGAATCTATTTATCTCTGTCTTAAAAATATCCAGCCTTCTGTGGCAACCTTCAGATTCACCACACTCTGACTAAAGAAGGAAGAGGGTAAACTGACAAATTGGAGGGTTTTGGCTTCAAGAATAACAGAAAACTATTTCACCATCAAGCATGGACCCTGGACCACCTTGGAGTTACTCAACTTGAAGAGGGAAATGTAAAGACTTCTCACCTTCCCTTGCGCACTCTTCAAGTTGCATAATAAGTGCTGGGATTGACTCCCCTATACCATCATCTCATTTCATGTCCTGTAAATATCCCAATTAATTTCCTGTGTGACATTCCTTTTCCAATTATTTTTCACCAAGATGTAACCTCAAGGACTTCAGTTTTAAGGCAAGGCTGGATAGGCTGTGCCTTTCTCCCCCTGGAGCATAGGAGATTGATCATGATCAATACAAGATCATGAGAAGTATAGGTAAGATGAATGCTCACAGTCATTCTCCAGAATATAGGAATCCCAAAATAGAGGGCATTGAGTTAAGGTGAGAGAAGAACAACTTAGAAGAGACGCATGGGCCAATTTATTCATACAGAGGGTTGTATGTAGATGTAACGAACTGCAGAGGAAATTGTGGAGGGAGAGACAATGGTGATATTGAAAAGCCAATAAGGCAAGTCCATGAATAGGAAAGGTTTCGAGTGATATGGGTCAAACGGGATGAACTTGGTTATAAATGGGCAAATGGGATGAACTGAGTTATAAAACCAAGTTGGCATCACAAATAACTCACAAACTATCACATTCAACACAGAATCCCATAATCCACATCACTCTCAATCTCATTGCAATTCAGGTATTTACTGAAAGAGCAACTTGCTGAAATGTTATCCCCTTTGATTTGGATTGTGCATGGTTGATGTGTGGAGGAGTATGCCTCTGTTTTGCTTCAGTCTGTTATTGCGCTATTCAGAAAGGTATTCTTCATTACTGGCATTGCTCTTTATTTAAATGGAAACCACATCCCATCATTTGCAGTGCAGTCTCAAAGCCCAAGTCAATTAAACTTTTCAATTACTCTTTAGGTTTTGGGAATCTGGAATGTTTCCACTTTCATTCATTCATCTCATCAAAAAGCTTTTAAATTAATTTTATTCAGTATGTTCAAAGTTGCAATTCCCCAAAACTTAAACCACATTCTACAATAACTGTGCAACCCCATCCTTTGATCAGCCACGGCACTGCATGTTATCTAGTGATTTCGTCCAGCATCAGCTCAGCTCTATATGTATGAATCCTATCTCTGAATCAGGAGGCCAACGTTTAAATACATAACATTAGCGAATACTCCACTGCACTGTTGAATCAACAATGCATTGCCAGGAGCTCTTCCGATGAAATGTTACACTGAGATTCCACCCATCTCTGAAAATGTCTAATGTACTATTGGTTTTGAGGTTGCAATTCCAGACTCCCAGAATAATGTCACACTCACAGGGTGCTTGCATTCAAGGTAAGACTATAATATTCAAGCCTAGAAATTTTATTCAGTATGGTCAAAGTTGCAATTCCCCAACATAAGATTTGTAACGCATGTCTTTTTCATTCATTAAACAGGTGATATGAAACAGAAAATCGGTCATGAAATGCAATTGACATTTTAGTGCAGACAGCATGGTATTGAATAGAGGGCTACCATGTTTGTGTCATTGGAGGGATTGGGCAGAGCAATTATGTCAATCAGCTTGCCAGACATTGGGCGTTGCTACTGAACACCCAGAGTGTTAATGTGAAGAAACTGTGTGTGTCTTGAATGGGTTAGCAGGGCTTGATGAGAGAAAAGCAGACTGCTCAAAGCTAAGTTGGATGACAGTCCTTTTAAAACAGGAAAAGACGAGCAGGAATGGGCCATCAGGTCCCTGAAACCAGCCCCACCACTCAATATGTTCATGGGTGATCTATGCTGGCCTCAACTCCGCTTTTGTACCAGTTCCCCACAACCCTCAATCTTTCAAATATTTACTTATTTCCAACCCTTATTTCACAGTTATAGCCCGTTGTTTATGAAGCAGGCAACCTATTTTTAGTCGAGGCCAGTTTTAATCATGATGAAAAAATAGCAGCAACCTAGATGAAGCCTTGACCACGTGGAAACCACTTTCCACCATGAGGGAGAGTGACCAAAACCTCCGGTGACCCTCTTGGGTGGCGGGCAAGGTCACCAGAGGTTGCTGTTTAGGTCTCCTAAGTAGGACAGGGGCTTAACCAAGCTAGTCTCACTTGCCTGTGCTAAGCCCATATTTCCAAATATTTCCTGAGAAATGTACCTGTCCAGTTGTATTTTAAATGTTGTAATTATGCCTGCCTCTATCACTTCCTCTGGCAGCCCGTTCTGTATATCCACCACCCTCTGTGTGTAAAGGCTGCCCCACAGATCCCTTTTAAATCTTTCCTCTCTTACCTTAGCCTTATGTCCTCTGGTTTTAGACTCCCTTACCCTGGGTAAAAGAATGTGTCTATTCACTTTATCTATCTCCTCATGATGTTATATACCACTATAAGGCCACCCCTCAGCCTCCTACACTCCGGGGAGAAAAGTAACAGCCTTTCCAGCCTCTCCTTATTTCTCCAATCCTCCAGAATTGGAAACATCCTCATACTGTAAGTCTTTTTTGTACTCTTTCCAGTTTAATTACATCCTTCCCAGAGCAGGGTGAGCAGAATAGTTCGCCAAATGTTGCCTTATCAACATCTTGTGCAGACATCCCAACTCCTGTATTCAATGCCCTGACCGATGAAGGCAAGCATGCCAAAGTTAAGAGTCAAAAGTCAAGAGTGTTTTATTGTCATATGTACCGACACGGGAATAATTCTTACTTGCAACAGCACAGCAGGTTTGTGAACTCAGCACTCAACAGATGATATAATAAACAAATGAAAAAATAAGGTCAAAATATTGAGAAAAATATATAGTGTAATAAAAAACAAAGCCCAAAGTCCATAGTGCAATTAGGCAGCTCATAATTCAGAGTTCAGTTGGAGTTCGTAGTGTTCAATAGTCTGATGGTAGTTGGGAAGAGGCTGCTCCTGAAACTGGACGTTACATTTTTCAGTCTCCTATTCCTTCTTCCCGAAGGCAGGTATGAAATAAGAGTGTGGCCCGGGTGATGTTGGTCCTTGATGATGCTGGCTGCCTTTTTGAGACAGCACCTCCTATAGATCCCTTTGATGAAAGGGATGTCGGTACCTGTGATGGACTGGGCAGTTTTTACCATTCTTTTGTAATCCCCTTTGTTCCTAGGTATTTGCGTTGCCTAACCAGTCAATATGCTCTCTACCATACACCAGACACTTCTAACATGCAGTTCCAGAGAGTATTATGTGCATGAGTGCATGAATGTGCTAGGTCCAGGACACATCTTCAGATATGTGCGTGCCCAGGAACTTGGGATTCTCTCCACCACTGACCCACCAATTAAGATAGGTTTGTGGAGGTCAGCCTTCCGCTCCTATGTCAACAATCAGTTCCTTGGTTTTTCTGATGCTGAGAGCAAGATTTTTGTTCTGGCACCATTCAATCAGACATTCAATCTCTCTCCTATACTCTGACTCATCATTATCCACATTTCGTCCAACAACAGTGGTGTCGTCAGCGAATTTAAAAATGGAGTGGCTACACGGTCATGGGTATATAGTGAGTAGAGTAGGGGGCTGAGCACAGTGAGTTGAGGTGCCCCTGCGCTGATGGTTATCGAGGAGGAAATGTTGCCAATTCATATTGGATGCAATCCAGTTGCAAAGAGATACAGTATGCAGAACCCATTTCCCTGAGCTTGGTAACAAGTTTTGTGGGGATGATGGTGTTGAAGGTTGAGCTGTAATCTACGTACAACAGCCTGACAATACTCCTTGCTCACCACCCTACCCATTTTGCCACTTTCATTAACTATGTATCTACACCCCCATGGTCTCTCTGCTTTAAGTTTACATTTATTGTCACTGTACCAAATGGTACAGCGAGATTTCGGTTGCCACACAGCCATACAAGTAAAAAGAACACAACACACGATAGCATTTAACATGAACATCCCCACACAGCGGAATCAACGTTTCCCACCGTGAGGGAAGGCAACAAAGTTCAATCCTCTTCCTCTTGTTCACCTGTGGTCGGGTTCACCAGTGGCTGTATTTACAACACAGCCCAGAGTCCCACCAAATACTGTGCGAGTCCTGCCCTAGTTTGCCTGACCAAATTACAATACCTCATATTTGTCTGAATTAAATTCCATCTGCAATTCCATGGCCCATTGACCCAGTTGATCAAGATTCCTTTTAATCTTAGATAACCTTCTTCACTGTTCACTATACCACCAATTTTAGTATCATTCGGAAACTTACCAACCACGCCAACTACAATCAGATCCAAATCTTTAATATAAATAAAGAGCAACCATGGACCCAGCACTGATCCCTCTGGCACACCACTTACTACAGGCCTCCAGTCTTAAAAACAATATTTTACCACTATGCTCTGTCTCCTACCTTCAAGCCAATATTACCCTGATTCCATGTGGTCTAATCTTCTGGACCAACCTACCATGTGATACCTAGACAAAAGCCTTGCTGAAGTCCATGTAGATATCATCTGCCACTCTTGCCTCATCAATCTTCTTGGTCACCTCTTCAAAAATACTCATTCGAATTCATGAGGCACAATTTCCATGCACAAAGCCTTGCTGACTATCCTAAATCACTCCTGGTGAATTAATCAATCGTTAATGTAAACATCTCAACGTCTAATTTGTCAAACCAACTTAAAACCGTACACATTTGAATAAGGTCACCTCTTATTCTTGTAAACTCCAGGAACGTGTCTAATGGCTCTAGATGTGCATGCTAAAGCAACCTTTTTCCTTTGGAGTTTTGATCTGTTCCAATGTGCATCTGTGATGCCATGTGGAGAGATTATTCATTGGAAATATGTGGCATTGACCACCAGCTCTGGCTGGGCATTGCACTTGAGACCCATTGTGTGAGGTGGTGCTTTTGTCAAGAATCTCTGCTTTAAAACCTTCTGCCACAGCAGGTGACTGTGACTGATAGATTGGGATATATTGTGTGGTCAGTATTAAGACTGTGATTACATGATGGTCAAGCACATTATGTACCTTGGATCTTTAGAAGCTGTGCAGGCCTTCTTATTCAATCAGTGTGGTTTCTTAGGAAGAATTAAAGGACATGTTTGAGGATTGAACAATTGCCCTATAGATCAGCAGAGGGATTCTAGTCTCCGAGACAAGGCAAGATCCCAACCCATTCAACATCATCACTGTGTTAACTCTTCATTCCTCACAGCCAATGAGTGGTTGGATAACCGATTATCAGAATTTTACTGTAAAATTCAAAAAGAGAGAAGAACTTGGAACATTAGGGTCTGGAATGCAGGAGTTGCAATGGGGAATAACAAAGATTTTGTCCCTCTTCACGGAAGACATTGCCAAGGCACATCAGATCAACAGTTAACCAAGGGTCAAACGGCAGTCAGAACAATTAACATCATAGAAGATAAAGCACATTTAAAATTAATTTAAAATTAATAACCAGTACTGCAGAAATTTCCACAAAGGCATCAAGCAAAGCACTTAAGAGCCAGCGATGGTGGTCAGGTGAACTTGGGTAATCAGACCATTGCATCACTTGTTGATCAAGGCTGGAACATATTTGGCTGTTAAGCCTAGATACTATCCTTCATTAAAGTCAGTCACATCTCTCAGCTGACAGAATCTAATGGAAATACCCAGCAGGAACTGTGCAGAGAGAAGAGCTGAGTTAATGAGCACCTGATAATAACCTTTCACCCGAAGTGGCCAGTTCTGACACAAACTGGAAAGGCCTGTTATCTAAATTATTGAATTCAATATTGAATCTGGAGGGCAGCAGCATGCCCAGTTGGATGAGGTATTGTTCCCCAAGTTTAGACTGGGCTTCATTGGAATGGTGTAAGTGGCCAAGGGCAGTGATTCCGTTACTCTCTCTCTTCACAGATGCTGCCTAATCTATTGGGTACAACCACCGTTCTCCTTTATTTCTTTTTTCTTCTTTAATCTCACAGCTCTTTCACAGTTTAATTTCTTTCCAATCTATTCTTGTTTCTCTCCCTCTATGTACACCTCTCCAAATAGTGTTTAACAAGCCTTCACCACCCTGTCTCAGCCAACACCACCACACTTGTGTCATTCCGTTTCTCTTCATCTTCACTATCATGGACCTTCTGTTCGTTTCACCCACTTCTCAGCAAATTAAACGTGTTTGATTTCTCACTTTGCCTGGTTGTTATCAAGGGTTAGAAACCTGAAACATGCTTCACATATGCTACCTGACCTGTCAAAGGTTTCTAGTTTTATTTCACATTTCCTACATCTGTAGTTTTTTAAACTTTTCTCAGCTGCTCTTAATTTTGATGAATTTTGCTTTGTCAGAGATCTCAATGATGACTGTTACACTGGGCTTTAATCAAGACTATTGGTAGTACAATTGCATTTATATAAAAGGACCCAAAGAGCACTGGAGAATCCATTGAGCATTTTGTTGAGTTTTAGAGTTGTATTGCACAGTAACAGAACCTTCATCCAAATGCATCCAGGCTGGTCTTTTTGCCCACATTAGGACTGTAACCTTTTATGCTTTATCTATTTAAGTGTCTATCTAAACTCCTAAATATAGTAATTGTGTCTGATTTCAACTCCTCTTTCAGCAAGTTCCAGATATCAACCATTCTGTAAACTAATGACCTCTCCGAACTCCTTTAATCAACCCTCCTTTCACTTTAAAGTCATGCTCTCTTCTCTATGGGGAAAATTTTTTGAATGTCTATCTATGATGCCTCTTACTCTCATAATCTTACACACTTCCAGCAGGTCACCCCTCAGCCTCTGCTCCAAGAAAAATGCCCAATCTATCCAATCTCACCCTGGAATTAAAACACTTCCCCCCAGACAAGATCTAGTTACCAACCTGCGACCAGACTTTGTTCTCTGGTCCAACTTCTGTCGGCGTGTTTTCATCATTGAGCTGACGGTCCCATGGGAGGAGACTGTAGACGAGGTTTATGAAAGGAAAAAGCTATGATATTCAAACCTTGCAGCAGAGGCAGAGGAGAGAGGTTGGAGGGTAAGGGTGTGTCCAGTGGAGGTGGGGTGCAGGGGCTTTGTAGCCAGTTCCACCGCAAGGCTCCTGAGGGAAGTAGGAGTCAAAGGGCAGGCACAAACGAGGGTAATAAAATAACTTGCCAATGCCGCCGAACGGAGCAGTCACTGGCTGTGGCTGAAGAGGAAAGATGCTGTTTGGGCTGCCACGTGACCATCTAGAGGCTAACCATAAAACACACACCCAGGTCTGATCAACCTGTGGTGGGCCTGCCTCGACTGTGGGTGTCTTGTGATAAAAGGCCGAAACACCCAGTGACGTTGAGGTACACAACAGAAGATGTGTCTGATTGTTAGCAAAATTCACCTAGTGGTCATACCCAAGAATGTCAATTGTAGACTTCCGGTGACGCTATGGAGGGCTAAGGAGTAACGCCAGCCAGCTCCGTGAAAAAAACGCTGAAAAACTGGGGAGAAAACGACCTACCTGCTGCCTGCTGCTTCTGTACCGACTGCCGTGAGTGACGTCATCAGGCGCGCGACTTATCATGTCTATGCAGCGCAGCCCCCTCCCGGAGAAACCGACAACTCGTGCTGTTGCTAGGCAGAAAATGGTGGAACAAGAAAAAGGCCCGACTGAAGCCTCGGGCTCAGGTAGGACGTTATCCCAAGAAGATGTGACGAAAAAAACGGCAAAAAAAATCAGGTGAAGATCTCAAAACTTTTATTGCAGGTGAAATTGCTGCTTTAAGGGAATAAATAAAGCTGATGAATATTGGTGAAGAAATAAAAAAAATCAAGGAAGAAATGATGGACGTAAAGTTTGAAATTAATACCAACATTAATACCACAACTAAGAATACATCGGATGAGTTGAAGAAAGAAATCGCAGAAATAATGATTGGAATGGCAAAGGAGACGAATGATAAAATCAAAAATGTGAAAACTGACTTTGAAGAAAGGCTGAATCCGGTGGAACTGGCACTGAACCAGCAGATAACTGTTATAAAAGACCTTGAAGAACTAGCCGAAACAAGCGCTCTGACTACAGCAAAGCTTATTACGGAAAATCAACGTCTAACTGAATTACTGGGCAAAATAACCGAGAAATGTACTGAATTGGAAGGTCGCCAGAGAAGACAGAACCTAAGAATTGCGGGTATTCCAGAAGGGGAAGAGAAAGATCAAGATCCCCGAGAATTCACTGCAAATTTATTGCAAAAGGTTTTATCTCTGGATCAAAAGCCTTTACTAGCCCGAGCACATAGAGTGATGAGACGCCAGACAAGACCAAATGCTCCCCCAAGACAAATGATAATAAAAGTACAGTACGACCACGTCTTGGAGGAAATAATGCAAAAAACATCAAGAAACTGAAATCTTCTATTTGAAGGGCACAGGATCAGTATTTATCGAGATTACCCAGCAGAGGTCTCCAGGAAACGAAAAGCATTTAATGAGACCTAAAGTATCCTGAGGGAAGTGGAGAATTTGAAATATGGTCTGAGCTATCCAGCCACCCTAAGAGTCACGTACAACAAGAAGGAACATTTCTTCACCAATCCTGTGGAAGCATTGGACTTTGCTCAGAAGATTAAGGCTTGAGAGGATGCTTGATCCCTCACCACTGAATAAACTGACTTTGCAGGAGACTGGATGGAATTGAAGTGATGACTAAGGCAGCTGGAGAAAGACGTGGAAACTCTCCCATGGATACTAATAATTAGTATAAATGCACTACTAATCCAAATAACAAACAAATACTAAAATTATACTGTGGTATTTTTACTAATCAGAATTAATAATTATCACTAATGACCAATGTTTACTTATAATGGAATGATTAGAGTCAAATATTGAGTTTGATATCATTTGTCCTCTTTGGAAACCTTTCTTTTTTACTAGTAATTCTCATTTTTATTTTCTTTCTTCCTTTCTTTTCGTTTTTAAAAAAAAAAATATTTTTTAATTAGATTTTCAAACAAGTTTTAAATATTTGTATCCTCACAATTCCGACTATTGGAATCCGAATATTTTAAAATTTAATACCTTGGTAAAATATTGATATGGAATAAAAATTCCAAGAAATAAAAGGGCTGGTTAAGTTCGCAACATCAACTACGGAAGTCGGTAGATGGTTAGCCATGCTAGTATGGCTAGCACTAACTACACTAATACTAGATGTAGTTTTTTCCTTCTTTGTGCACAATACTAATTTCTTAATCTATCCTCTTTTCTTTTCTGTTATAAACTATCATTATTATTTTCAGTTTGAATGGAGTTACAAATTGGATCAAAGGAGATATACACGTGAGATACACTTAAGGGTCTTAAAATTTGTCTATTCGGAGTTCGGGTGTAAGGTCGGGTCTGTCGAACTGAACCATTGGCTCTATTTTAGACCCCCATAGACAAAAGATGCAAGATTTAAAAATGAATACGGGGAATGAAGGAATAATGTTTTGTAGCTGGAACGTTAAAGGTATTAATGAACCAATCAAGAGAGGTAAAGTATTAGCGCATTTAAAAGCAATTAACGCTGATGTGATTTTCATTCAAGAAACACATTTAAAAAAAGATGCCGAGCCTAGGCTGAAAGCTAAATGGATAGATAAAACATATTCTTCTTTTACACACAATATATGTAGCAATATTATTTCGTAAAGGCACTTTATTCAAACATACATCAACTATAACTGATAATGATGGCAGATACATTATTGTAATAGGAGAATAAAATGCACACAAAATGATTCTTGTCAATGAATATGGACCAAACTTTGATAGTCCACTGTTTTTTAAGAAAATATTTAACATCCCGGAAATAGCACAACATAACTTAATAATTGGAGGAGATTTAAATTGTACATTAGATTACTATTTGGACAGATCCACAAGACAAAAGAAAACCAAATCCCATTCCAGTGACCTATCAAATGCATATATGGATACTAGCAATATTAAAGATGTTTGGAGAGTAGAAAACCCAACTGGACGAGAATATTCATTTTATTCACCTGTACATAAAACCTATTCAAGAATACATTATTTTTTGGTTGACGCTAAACTTATCTCACTTACTTACAATTCAAAATACCATAATATTATAATCTCAGATCATGCACCTTTAACATTTATGATTAAAATAAATGGTAAAACGTAAAAACGGGGACAATGGAGATTTAATCCACAAATTTTAAAAAACAAAGCAACTCAGGAATATATTATAGAACAGATCAATATTTTCTTTGAAATAAATGATAAACCGGAAATATCCTCTTCCCTATTATGGGAAACTTTTAAAGCATATGCCCGTGGAATTATGATCTCCTCTCAAGCATTTTATAATAAAAAGAATCAGAGGGAACAACAGGAATTGGAAAAGGAGATTAAACAATTAGATACAGAGAACACTGCTAATCCATCCATAACAACACATAATAAAATTGCTGCACTGAAATATAAATTAAATAAAATATACTCAGATCAAATTGTAAAACTCTACCAATACACTAAACAATCACAATTTGAATTTGGAGATAAACCTCAAAAATTATTGGCTCGTCAATTAAGAAAGATGGAGGGAGAAAAAATAATCCATAGGATTAAATCATATAATGGTGAACCATTAGTACAACCTAAAGATATTAATGAGAGATTTTTGCAATATTATAAAAAATTATATTCAGCTAAAACAACAGAAAACAAGATAGGGAAACATTTTAGATAGGAAGATAGGAAAACAAAATAGGAGCATTTAAAAAAATAATGTAATTTGAATGGGTTGGATTCACAAAATAGAGAATCATTAAATGCTGAAATTTCAGTAAAAGAAATCGAAGAATCTATCAGATCATTAAAAAACGGTAAAACACCGGGACCAGATGGTATAGGCCCAGAATTTTATAAAACATTTTATGATCTGATTGCACCACGTCTGAAGACACTCTATGAATACATTTATACTCACCAGAAACTACCAGAAACGTTAAATGAATCTATTATAACACTTATACCTAAAATAGACAAAGACCTGGATGACCCAGGATCATATAGAGCTATAGCTCTTTTAAATACTGATCAAAAGATACTAACCAAAATATTAGCACAAAGACTAAGTACAGTTATTAATAAATTAATTCACCCCGATCAAACAGGATTTATACCAAAACGATATTCCTCATATAACTTAAGACGATTATACAATATTATATATTCAAAAAGAGATATTAATAAAGACCTAGTAATTATTTTGTTAGATGCGGAGAAAGCCTTTGACTAGGTGGAATGGTCTTATTTGTTCTCGGTTATGGAAACTTTTAAGTTGGGAGAGAAGTTTATTACTTGGGTTAAATTATTATACACTAATCCAACAGCCAGAATAATAACAAATCAAATGCTATCAACTAAATTTAATCTATTCCGAGGCTGCAGACAAGGTTGTCCTTTATCCCCACTACTGTTTGCACTTGCAATAGAACCTTTAGCTCAACGGGTGAGATTACATCCTGAAATATACGGATATGACACCAGAGATACTGAAAATAAAATTTCTTTATATGCGGATGATGTATTACTTTATATTACAAAGCCGGAAATTAGTATCCCAAATTTACTAAAATTAATATCTGAATTTGGATTATTTTCAGGATATAGTATTAATTGGAATAAAAGTGAACTTATGCCAATAATGGTAAATAACTTACATATACTACAACAATTTCCTTTTAAGATAGCAAACGAAAAAATCAAATATCTTGGAATTCATGTAACAAAAAGATTTGACTCTTTATTTAAATCCAATTTTCCACTTTTATTGAATAAATTAAATAAGAACATTTTATATTGGAAAACATTACCTATCTCAATGCTAGGTAGAATTAATGCAATAAAAATGATTTTTCTCCCACAATTACTATATCTTTTCCAATTGATTCCGATATATCTTCCTAAAATTTTTTTCAAGAAGGTTGATTCTATAGTCACCAACTTTATCTGAGATTATAAGAGCCATAGAATAAACAAAAAACATTTATGTAAACCAAAAATAAATGGAGGTCTAGCACTACCAAACTTTATGTTTTATTACTGGGCAGTTAATATTAAAAATATGAATTTTTAGTTTGTAGAGACAGATAAACAACCAACCTGGTTAAAAAATGGAAAAAGAAGATTGTTCGCCTTTAGAAATTAGTTTGATTTTATTTGCCAATATTGAAATAGGTAAGAAAACCTATAGTGAAAACCTTATAATAGAAAGTGGAATACGTATCTGGAAACAAATAAAGAAAACACTAAAATTGGAATGTATACCACTAGCCCTTACCATTGTAAATAACGTTACTTTTAAACCCTCAATGATGGACAAGGGTTTTTTACAATGGAAAAACTATGGAATTAATAACATGGGAGATCTCTACAGGGAAAATTCTTTCCTTTCATTTCAAGAATTACAACAAATTTATGGATTACATTCAAAATATTACTTTAGATATCTACAAATTAGAGACTATGTAAAAGCAAATACACAGGAAATTAGAAATAGAAAGACAGAAATTTTAGATGAATGCCTAAATAAACACCCGAACACAGAAAAATTGATATCATATATTTATAATATTTTACTGGAAAACGATGTCCCAATGACAGAAATATATAGGCAATCATGGGAAAATGAATTAGGTCAAATCATTAGATCTGAAATATGGGATGAAAGTCTACAACATATACACCACTGCTCGTTAAATACTAGACACTCTCTTATACAATTTAAAAGATTACATAGACTACATTATTCAAAATCCAAACTACATAGTATTTTTTCAAATGTATCTCCCATATGTGATAAATGTCAGCACTTAGAAGCTAACTTAACGCACTCATTTACGAATTGTGTAAAAATTACTAAATTTTGGACAGAGATATTTAAGATAATTTCGAATGTTGTCAATATGAATCTGATCCCTGACTCAAAGTTAATAATACTGGGAATATTAGAAACAGATCAATTAATAACAACGAATCAAAGAATTTTTATTGATTACAGTTTAATAATTGGGAAAAAATTAATATTGAAATTCTGGAAAGGTCCTACATCCCCCATAATCAAAATGTGGATTACAGGAATGTCGGAGACACTTCATCTGGAAAGATTAAGGCTTGTCCTATTGGACAAGTTGGATCTTTTCAGAGGAATATGGTCTCCATTTATTGAATATCTAAAGGGTCAAAATGGCTTGGTGCGAGAGCCTGACTGAAGCCTGAATAATGGAATAGATGAAAAATCACGTATAACAAATCATGGATATATCTCCAACGATGGATAACTTTTTAATACTCCATTCATTTCTACTCTTACTTTATTTTTCTCTTTCTTTTCTTACCTGTAAAAAAAAGTATAGAAATATATAAGACATAATTGTTAATATTAATAAAATTACGAATGTATGTGAGAAGTATTAATATGTATTTACGTCTAATAAAAATATTTAACAAAAAAGAATGTCAATTGTAGTGAAATCTTAGGGATTGTAACTTCCAGTCCTACTACTCAATCAGCAGAATCTCCTCTGCACTCTCTCCATACAACCACATCCTTCCTACAGTCTGCTGACATGAACTGCACATAATACCCCAGATGTTGCCTGGCCAATGCTTGTAAAGTCAACACATGAAGCCTGAAATATATTCTATGCCTGATTCTCACCCCTGCGGATTTATCAACCCTCGCGCTTTCCATGACATTTAATACCTCACCCTTCTTAATACTCACAAGCTTCAGACCATCACGTTCCCTTCCCCGAACTCACTATCTTCGACATCCTTTTCCTTGGTGAATGCAGATGAGAAGTATTCATTTAGGATCTGACCCCCATTCCCTGGTTCCACTTATGGATGACTTCTATGGTCCTTAAGGGGACCCAATCTTTCCCTAGCTGCCCTTGCGCTTCTAATTTAGTTATACTAGGAATATACTACTTAGAACGACTTAGGCTTCTCCTTAACTTTACCTGTCAAGAAGATTTTATGACCTCTTTTAGGCATCTTATTTTCTTCGTGAGTACTTTCCCAACCCTCTAGCTTGATTGTAGGTACCCATACCTGTCATATGCTTCCTTTTTTCCTGATCAAACATTCAATGTACTTTGTCATTTAAGGTTCCCTAATCTTGCCACCTTCCCTTTCATCCTCACTGGAGCAAGCATCACCAAACTCTTGCCAACTTTATATAGAGAGAGTTAGAAGTAGCGGGTTATATTTTCTCCATTGAACATATACTCAAGGTAATTTACATGAAAATATTAAATGTTACGGTCAGTTTACTTCCTTATATTAACTTAATTCTAACTAAAGAAAAACCTTACCCAATTTTTACGCATTCCCATTTTTGCTCAGCCTGTAGCCAGTCTGAGCACAGCACGATCTGACAGACAACAATGAGATTTGAGTTTATGAAGAGGTGGGAAAGGCTGGGTTTTCTTCACTAGAGCATAGGATGATGAGGGGTGACCTTAGACATGTTTATAAAATCATTAGGGGCATGGATAAGGTGGTTGGTCACAGTCCTTTTCCCAGGGCAGAGAAGTTTAAAACTAGAGGGCAGAGGTTAAAGGTGAGATGGGCGGTAATGGTGGCACAGCAGTAGAGTTGCTGCCTTACAGTAAATGCAGCACCGGTGATCCGGGTTCGATCCCGACTACGGGCGCTGTCTGTACGGAGTTTGTACGTTCACCCCGTGACCTGCGTGGGTTTTCTCCGACATCTCGGTTTCTGCCCACACTCCAAAGATGTACAGGTTTGTAGGTTAATTGGCTTGGTAAATGTAAAAACTGTCCCTAGTGGGTGTAGGATAACGTTAATGTGCGGGGATCGCTGGTCGGCGCTGACCCGGTGGGTCGAAGGGCCTGTTTCCGCGCTGTATCTCTAAAGTAAACTAAAATAAAATGTTTACAAGGGACTTGAGGCACAGCTTTCTTGCACAGAGGATGGTGAGTATGTAAAATGAGTTGCCAGAGGAAGCTGTAGAGGCAGATACATAATTACAACATTTATAATAAATTAGGGCAGGTTCTTGGATAGGACATGTCTCTAGGTCTATGGACGAAATGCAGGTAAATGGGACTAGCTTCGAGAGACATCTAGGTTGGGCCGAATGGCCTGTTGCCATGCTGTATAAATCTATGACCCTCTTTTTTGACTGATACTATATATTATTCAGGACACTGGGCGATCTCCTTTGCATTTCTTCAAACATTATGTTTGGGAAAAGATCACCTATGTTTAGTTTAGATGTGGACTTGATGGTCAGCATGGATGTGGTGAACAGAAGGGCCTATTACTATGGCCATAATCCTCTGTCTTTGACGTTATATGGTTCTCATGCTCAGGCATGGAAAGCATCTACACGAGGCCCTGCCTGAAGAAGGCAGAATAGTAAGATTAAACGAGAACTTACCAGTTCAAAGTTTGATCGTTATTTTATGAGGAGTAACGATGAGGGATTACGTGAAGAAGCCCCGCCTGGCGCTGGAACGGCATACTTCAAAGCAGCGGCATGAAAAACACAGAACATAATAGCCGGAGTAAGATAGTAAGGCCCAACATGGATTTAGAACTACCAGATGATCATTTATTTTATGAGGGTCGGGAGTGGAGGGCACGTAATCCCTCATCGTTACTCCTCATAAAATAACGATCAAACTTCGAACTGGTAAGTTCTCGTTTAATCTTACTATTTTACTTCGGAGTCACGTGAGTGACTACGTGAAGATTTTGAAGCTTTCTGTGTTTTTCATGTCGTAGAATTTATTCCATACGACAGTCCGGCTCATTCAACAAAGTAACGAGCAAATAACACATTTTCCCCCAAACATTGCCTCAAGTTATGTGATAAATTACTTCACATTATAAAGAATAAAAGTAATGCCCTTTCCATTGAAAGGCAAGTTTATCATCAAATATCAATTGTTATATATATTTTGATGGTATGAACAAAGCAACAATTATATAGAACCCAACACTCCGTGTCCAAACCTGACACCATGTCTGGTTCCTTTTACTTTAACATTTAATTTACACCCTCCTGCGGCCTTGCATCTTTGCTCGAGCGGCTCATCCTGTGCCATTCCTGTGAATGTATCTACCTCATTAACAGAGTGATTTTCCACATTTCAGTGTCTAGTTCCACTGAGTGTAATTCAATTTCTAACCATCTAGAATACATTCCTCTAGAACCATCAGTTTTTACTGAAACCTAATGTGTTTTTTTGTGTGTAATAAGTAGTGCTGTCTCATCACCACAGAGACTCTTACCTACTTCAACATATTTCATCAATGTTTACGCACACACACACAACTTAAGGCCGACGGGATATGCTTATAGTTTACCTTGGTTTCAGTTCTTCTTGGTGTGCTTTGTTTGGTAAATTCATAAACATATATGATAATGTAATCTGTATCCACATGCAATTATAACGTAATATTTGCAATGTTTGCACTCTTATATTAATACTAAAGTCATCAGCATTATTACTTTCAATGTTAACTTTTTTGAATCATTGATAGAATTAGAGTCCATTGCCTAAGGCAATTCAGGACTATTGATCTCCCGACTTATGTATTACAATTTTGGACAGATTATATATATATATACATATATATATTTATATTTATATCTACATATATATCCCTTTCCATATCGGGATATTACGAATTCACCCGATAACTTCTTGGTTAGTATATTGTCCGTTAATAGGACGATAACACTCTGAGCCCTATTATTGGCTCTTTCTATTTTACTTCGGAGTCACGTGAGTGACTACGTGAAGAGCCCGCCTGGCGCTGGCAAACGGCATTACGTCGACGCTGACGGCGGAAGGAGGAGCTGCAGTAAGGAGCAGCTCCTCGCAGCGGTCGGAACGGCCCCGCAGGTAAGTGCAGCAAAATCGGGACGTTCTTTAGCGTACGCTGGGTGGGTCCAGCAAGCGAAAGTAAAAGTAAAAATTCAGAGTCGCGTAACGTGCTGATTTAGCACTGATAATAAAGAAAATGGAGAAATCGGCAAAGAAAAATTCGCGGGTAAAAAGATCTTCCCGGGGTGAAAATAAAAATACGGGACAAGAAGCTAGTGCGGATCCGGTTCTGATACCGGTGGCCGCTGATATACCCGATAGCGAGTTTCTAGATTCTCCAGAAATAATAACCACGGAGGGAAATGCTCCTAAAAAATGTAAAAAGAAATCTGAGAGGCCCGTGGTTTCTGATGACTCTGATACTGAAAGTCCTCCAGATAATAAAACTATGTGGTTAAAAATGGAGCATATGGAGAAAGTTCTCCAAAAAATCATGAGACAAGGGTCACAGTACCCAGAAGGATCCCAAAAAAAAGCCCTGAGGGGTTTGATTATTCTGAATATGGCTGTGGGCCAAGTTGGGAGTTTGAAACTCCGGACCCAGGATTTGGGCCGGAAGAAGTCTCATGGGGTGAAATCCCAATTGATTTAGGGCTGCAGAAGGCAGACCCTGCTGGTGGTGATTTGGATTTTGAATGCACACCACAAAGTAAAAAGAAAAGGCCAAATGTGCCTGGGATAGCAAAAGAATTTGCTATACCTGAAGGAAGTGGTGAGGCTATGGAAGAAAACCTAGCTGTCAACATAAATTATATGGTATCTCACCAACTTCATGATTCTGTGATGATTGAAACATCAGAATTATATAAAACGCCAGGAAATTGTGCCTCATTGGAAGTGCCTACAGTTAATCCGTTGATATGGACATCCATGACTCCAAGTATGAGAGCTCAAGAAGTGAGATTTAAAAAAATCCTCAAACTAATTTCTGCTGCCATTACGGCCTATGGGAGACAAATGGAGAGATTGGAGATGGATAAGATTCAAAAAGATACTTTGGGCTTATTGTGCAATTCTTTCTATTAAATTAATTGTATGAGGAAAATGGCGATTCGGCCCATATTTCACCCTAGGTTTGCAAGCCTGTGTCGAGCAAGTGGTGTTCAAGCTCCTGGGTATCTGTTTGGAGAAAATCTGCCTAAACAACTGAAAGAGTTGGATGAAGAAGCTAAATATTTTAGCGGTATGAAACCTTTCGTCTTTGGACAAAAAAGGTATTTTTCGCCCCGAAGGGGTTTTGATTTTGGAAATAGAGGCAGAAATTTGTCAAGGAAGTATTATCGTCCTGCACAGCCCAATGCTTACCCGTATTCGGGGAGAAGGAGACCACCACGCTCATATGGAGAAGTATTAAAGACTTGTTCTATCCTTAAAGAAACTGCGGATAAATCACCAGTTGGAGGGAGATTACAAAAGTTTTATAAAGACTGGCTTACTATTACTTCTGATCGATTTATATTACAAGCAGTTTCAGGAGCCACTATTACATTTAAAGAAGGGGTTAATCCTCCTGTACAGAATAAACCTGCTTATGCTTTCGTGTTTACTGCAATTGAAAAAGAAGAGATTAATGTGGAAATTGACAAATTATCTGAAAAAGGGGTAATTGAAAAAACTTATGAACATCAATTTGTCTCTAATATTTTTCGAAGAAATAAAAAAGATGGTGGTTGCAGAATTATTCTGGACCTTACAGATCTAAATAAGTTTGTAGAATACAAACATTTTAAAATGGAAACATTTAATACTGCAAGATATTTAATTTCAGCAGGTTGTTATATGGCTAAGATTGATTTAAAAGACGCCTATTATTCTGTACCTATACATCAGTTCTTCCGGAGGTACTTAAAATTTAATTGGCTGGGACAATTATGGCAGTTTAAAGCTTTGCCAAATGGACTGAGTTCAGCTCCCAGGCTCTTTACGAAACTATTGAAACCAGTTTTAGCCCAATTAAGAGCACAAAAACATATCGTTATGGCTTATCTCGATGACATTCTGATCATTAATGATAATCAAGAGTCAGCTGAGAACTCAGTTTCAGTTACTAAAGCTTTGTTTGAAAAGCTGGGGTTCTTGATTCATCCAATTAAATCCCAGCTGCAGCCAGCACAAACAATTAACTTTTTGGGGTTTGTAATTAACTCAGTGACTATGTTAATAACTTTACCAACAGATAAAGTCGATGATATTTTGGTAACTTGTAATAATCTCATTCACAAACCTTATCCTTCCATCCGAGAAGTAGCGAAAACCATTGGTAAACTAGTAGCAGCATTTCCTGCAGTAGAATTTGGTCCATTACATTATCAAAATCTTCAAAGGGACAAAATAAGAGCTCTCAAAGAGAAGGCAGGCCACTTTGATAGGCCTATGCAATTAACAAAAGAAGCTGTGTTGGAATTACAATGGTGGGTTAAAAAATGTCCCACAAGCTGCTAAAAACATTCTGAAATTCTGAAAAACAGCCTGAAATGGTTTTACAAACAGATGCTAGTGCTCTCGGATGGGGGGGCAACAGATTCATCCTCCAGTTGTGGAGGTAGATGGAAAGTTCAAGAAGAAACGTTTCTTCAAACTTATGGTATTAACTATTTAGAGTTATTGGGTGCTTTCTATGGACTAAAAGCATATTGTTGTTCAAAAAAGGGTCTACATGTATTAATACAGTTAGACAATAAAACGGCTGTTGCATATATTAATCACATGGGGGGAGTTAGATCAGTATCATGTGATTGTCTGGTCAATGAAATATGGCAATGGTGTATTGACCGCCAAATTTGGATTTCAGCAAACTACATTCCAGGTAAAGACAATGTGGTGGCAGATAAAAGATCAAGGATATTTAAAGATAACACAGAATGGATGCTTAATCCAGCAATATTTAAGAATATTGTAACTCAATTTGGTTTACCAGAAATTGATCTGTTTGCATCAAGGCTTAATCATCAATTGCCTAAATATGTGTCTTGGGAACACGATCCAGATGCAGTAGCAGTAGATGCTTTTTCATTGAACTGGGGGAATATGTTCTTTTATGCTTTTCCACCATTTGCTTTGATTCAGAAATGTCTGAAGAAAATAGAACAAGATTCTGCCACTGGATTGTTGGTAGTTCCAAATTGGCCAACACAACCTTGGTTCCCATTAATGCTGAATATGATTAAAGAACCATATATGTCAATTCCTAACTGTAGTGATATTTTGATTAATCCAGTAACTAAAGAAATTTATCCATTATATGCATATATGAATTTATTAATCTGCAGGTTTGACCAGACCACTACAGGAGCTGGATTGTCGGACAAAACTATGGAAGTATAGTCGCATCATGGCGAGATAGCACACAAAAACAATATATGACACATATAAAGAAATGGGAAGAATTTTGCACACAGTCAAATATTTCTTATGATACTGTGAATATTGCAAATGTTTTGGAGTTCCTTGCCAAATTGCATTTTGAGCAACATTTAAGTTACAGTGCCATTAACACTGCACGCAGTGCCTTATCATCTTATTTAGGACTAATGTCTGACCAGAAATCAATTGGATCACATCCATTAATATCTAGATTCATGAAAGGAATCTTTAACATCAATCCACCCAAACCAAGATACACAGAGATTTGGGATGTGAGCATTGTACTTACCTTACTTAGGCAATGGACTCCAATTGAAGGATTGTCATTGGAAAGATTAACATTGAAATTAATAATGTTAATGTCATTGGTCTCAGCTCAAAGAGTGCAAACTTTACAAATGTTGCGTTTAGACTGTATGCATGTGACTACAGATAACATTGTGTTCTATGTATACGATCTGATCAAACAAAGCAGACCAGGGAGATCTGGAGCTAAGGTAACCTTTCAAGCTTATCCTATTGATCCTACTTTGTGTGTGGTTAAACATTTGATATTCAATATGTTAAAGTTACTGAAACTCTTCGAGGAAATGAAAAAAACGTTAATGATTACGCATAAAAAACCACACACAAAATCTTCAGTTCAAACTATCTCAAAATGGTTGAAACAGGTGTTGCTTTTAGCAGGAGTAGACACTGATGTGTTCAAATCTCACTCCACCAGGGCTGCAGCTACGTCCGCGGCGAAGGGGCGGGACTTACCACTCGAGCATATTTTAAAAATCGCAGGGTGGAGTAAAGAAGAAACTTTTTCAAAGTTCTACAATAAACCTGTTCACACTATGACAAGCTTTGGCCACGCGGTGTTGGGATCACTATAGTCACCTGCTTTGTTTACTATTGATTACTATAATCAGTTATGTAGTCACTTATATCTTTTATCACTTGTAATCATTCCCTCGGATATAAGGAGGGTTATTATATGTTCTTTAAACCATTAAAAAGTTAATTATGGAAAGAACTAATATTAGTCTGGTTTCTCATGTATGTATTTACTTAGCCGGACTGTCGTACTGATTAATTCTACGACATAAAAAACACAGAAAGCTTTAAAATCTTCACGTAGTCACTCACATGACTCCGAAGTAAAATAGTAAGATTAAACGAGAACTTACCAGTTCGAAGTTTGATCGTTATTTTATGAGGAGTTACGATGAGGGATTACGTGCCCTCCACTCCCACCCTCATAAAATAAATGATCATCTGGTAGTTCTAAGTCTATTATGAGCCTTACTATGTTACTTCGGCTATTTGGTGTTCTGTGTTTTTCATGCCGCTGCTTTGAAGTATGCCGTTTGCCAGCGCCAGGCGGGCTCTTCACGTAATCCCTCATCGTAACTCCTCATAAAATAACGATCAAACTTCGAACTGGTAAGTTCTCGTTTAATCTTACTATTAGATACTCAGAAAAATGCAATCCACAAGGAACTCACATATATCTAATATGACAAAATAACTTTACTGTATACACAGACTTCCAATTTCTTATAACAAAATATTGTTTTTTAAACTTATTTCTGCAAATTGCAGGCATAACACTTCTTTTATACATAATTATTTTATTGTTATGTTGTTATATTAGTTAAACATTCCTAGACTTCTTTGACCATCAAACTGTTGTAATGGTCTGGTCAACCTGCAGATAGTCAAATTCATATTTTCATGTCATGGATGCCTTTGTACAACAATAAATTACTGCAGGGTTACACAAAACTGGAGAACCCAGCGGGTGCAGCAGCATCCAAGGAGCGAAGGAGACAGGCAACGCCTCGGGTCGAGACCCTTCCTCAGACTTCAATAAATTACTGCAACTATGAATCATCACAAATGGTTCAACATCACTCAATATTTATGAAACCATGAAGGATCCGTATTGGGCCACCAAAATGCCTCTGGCAGTGTCCTGCTACATTTTCATCTGACACTGCCCTATCAAACAAAAATGAGGAACATAAAAGAACATCTTTTCCTCATGTAATTGAGAGAAAAGCATCCACCTTTCCTGTTCTTGGTTTACCCACGAGAACATTTGAAAGATCGGTGATTTAATCTGTATGCAACCAGATTAATCGTAAGTAATCCATATTAATGACAATGTGTTTTCCTCCCTTAATTTGTTGTCTCCGATACCATTGTCTCTTCCTTAGAGATAAACAGCTGGACTAAAACTTTTAGAATATGCCACATCTGTTTACTCAGATAATCCCATGATTATTATTTGACTTATCTTGTGTGTTTTAACATATGCCACAGCCATGGTATTGTTCACCTTGATATGACATGGACACTTCCATAATAGAACAATCGATATTTAATCCATAACTCCTTATACTTCAATAATTAATACAAATGTTTGGAAAATTTCTTAGGACAAATCATTTATGCTCACCTGGTATTATTGTCCGTAGTCCCAACAAGAGTCGTATCAATTATTCTTATAAGAATAAATAATATTCTTATCTTTACCCAAACATTCACAGAAGCTGTCCATCATCTGTAACACTTGCTTCAGTTTGCAACAGCTGCTAAGCTTATAGTTGAAGCAGCTTGTGAACCTTTTTTTTTGTTTGTTTTTTACATTACTTTAATAATGATAACGTATCATTTGATATTTGCATAAGCTTCTCACAAAGGCATACATATTCTTATAAGCTTCTGTATTCCTCCTTTTGGAGCTTTATTTACTCTTTACCTAACCTCCTTTCCTAATGGAGGGACAAAGTATGTCAACAAACAATGGGACATATTTGTATCATGGAACAATTTTCCCCTCTTATGGTGCTGAATTACTCCTAAATTCAGAATAGTAATTTATGAATATTTTATTAATGCCTAAGCATACACTTTATGTGATGGGTCAGGTCCTTGCCTTCCAACAGGTTTGTAATTGCAGCACTAATTTGCAGCTGACTCTTATAACCTTTCAATTTAAATGTGATCAAGATAACCCATGACCATGTCCTCATTAGTGCAAGTGCTGATCTTTTATCAGCATAATTGTTCTTCCAGTATTCTGTTTAGCAGCCTTGAACTGGTTTTAATCCTTTAGACAATGTTTTAACTTGCACAGCTTGACCCATTTTAATTAATTTCAAGCACCTGTAATATTGATTAACAATTTGTTAATAACAACTGTATTTCAATGTTCAAGATGTTTCCATTTTAATACAATGTTCTTACACTGTGAAAGTGTATATAAAATGATGTTTTGTATGGTTTATACCATCAAATCTTTACACTGAGGTAATTTTATAATATATATGTACGTACCCCTTCTTTATTGGAGTTACTTTTGAGTGCAAACCTAAAATCAATTTTCTTGGTAAATTAATATTATATATTTCTTCCCATTGAGCTCCACAAACTGATGGCAATTTATTTTATTTTAAAGTATTAGTTATTTGCACAACGTTTTATTTTATTTTATTTTTTCTTATTGAATAGTAATGCCATGCACCAGTTTGAAATACTTTGAAATCGTATTTCCTTATATCTCATATAATTTGAGACATGGATATCATAAACGGATTCACCGTTGATATCTTTATAAAACATAAAAGTTTTATCATTATTCTGCTGTTTTTAACCATAACAGCTTTTAGTGAGAGACCAACTAATGTTGGTTTCCATGGTAATTTTCCATGGCCTCACTTCTTATTCAGGTGTTGTATATATATATATATATTTTTTTTTTTTGGTGCTGTGGTGGGTACTTCATGACCAGCCACCACTATCAGTGCATTTTTAGGGTCCGTTTTTCCATTTTATTTTTCACTGCCCTTGTTACTCCTGAGTTTTTTCCCTCAAGGAGACTACCTTCAGATATATCTGAGGTAGATATTCCCACCATATTTCATCATATATTTTAATATATGAAACCCCCTTAGGGTAGGTTAGGGAATATTTCCATTATTTTCCGTCTGAAGGCCTTTTATTAACTTTTAAATTATGGCCTTTCTGACTCATTTAAAATTCCCCCCCCCCGCCAAAAGTTCGTGGAGCATCTAAAAGTTTCCCTAACGTATTTTTAACGGTCACCAGTATCGGAACCGGCTCCGTAATTAATCTCCCGTCCCGATCGCTGGGTATTCCCCCGGGACGTTCTTTTTTAAAACTCCGTTGTTTTATACAGAGTATTTTAGTTCTATTTTAACTTTTATTTATTTTTTGTTTTTAAATTCATTTTAAATCCTGGTTCAATACACCAGGCACGGAGTTTTCCAGACCCTAAAAGTTTTTCAACTGCACTTACCTGCCGGTTCCGTACCTACCGCTGTCGAGGAGCTGCCTCTGCAGCTCTTGCTTCTGCCGTCAGCGTCGACGTAATGCCGTTCCAGCGCCAGGCGGGGCTTCTTCACGTAGTCACTCACGTGACTCCGAAGTAAAATCTATCATTAAGGATTCCCGCCGTTGGGGCCATGCCCTCTTCTCACTGCTACCATCAGGCAGGATGTCCACAAGTCCCACACCACCATGTTCAGGAACCGCTACGTTTTTACAACTGTCAGGTTCTTGAACCAACCTGCACTGCCCTAATTCTACCTTAGCTACAGACCACCTCTTGCACTACCATTCACACTTTTTTTCAACATAAATGTCTTGTTTTTTATACAGTCTTTTATTGGCAGTTTGATGCATAATCTATGTATAATTTATGTTGTTTGTGCATTTGACTGAGTCCAGGTCTCTGTAATGCTGCTGCAAGGAAGAGTTTTATTGTAGATGTACATCACCGTTTTTGTGCATATGAAAATAAACTCGACTTGACTTGAGAGATGTACAGTAGCAGGTTTGTGGTCAATACTCAGAAAGTAGCATACGCTCTAGCTAAATTATTTAATAGATCACCAACTATTGTCATTAGTTGAGGACTTGCTTACAGGAAATTGCCAGAGGAATAGAGAGCTGGCGTGAGCACAGGGCTCATTAACCAGCCCACACGCTGGGTTTCTAATGGCAGGCCTGCCCAACCTGACCTATTAGTGAAATAGCAGGCTGAAGGGAGGAGGATTCCTGCCGAGTTTTGCAGAAACCAGGTCACTCACCCAGAAGCCTCTGAGCAGCAGAGGTTGGGGGGGGGGGGGGGGGGGGGGGGGGCAGGTGGGGGGAGGGGGGGGAGCAGAGAGAAGAGTGTGTTCTGTGGTGCAGGGCAGTCATCGTGAACGGTTGCAGCCCTTCGGATGAAGGTGCTCCCAGCGCTGCTGGTGAGGACATTTGACACGATCTTCACAGCTCCAGCACAGCTTTCAACCAACTGTTTGACGATCTAGACTTCAAGCCTGACACTAAACCCTTGGTCCGCCGTGTAACAGGTAAACCTGCCTTCAATATACTTTGGAGCTATAGCGTCGCAGAGTCATACAGCACAGAAACTTTGGCCCAGCTAGTCCATGGCGACGTTTTATCCATCTACACTAATCCCAGATTAGGACTGTATCTTTCTATGCCCATGCCTGTGTCTGTCTAAACGCCTGTTAAATGCAGTGATTGCATCTAATTATTCCTTCACCTCCTCCGCAGCTCCTGTAACTATAGTCCTTCAATCCGGGCAAAATCCTGGGGAATCTCGATGAGTCCGTGGAGTGGTGTTGGATAACAGAGCTCCAGCCACACATGGATCTCTTCACTGCTCCTCTTGCAGAGTCAATGGCTGCTGTCATCTTGAGCATAGCCACTGATAATTCCCAGCTGTAGCAGCTGATTCTTGGGGAGAGGGGTGGGGGTGGGGGGGGGGGGGGGGCATCCATTTCTCTCTCCTTCAGCAGAGACCAGTAGGTGATGCGGGCATGGGGAGATGCTGGGGATCCCAAGGATTGAGGGAGTCTGCTGTTCCAGTCATATTCTTCCACAGTACCAAGCCAGGTTTGGGTCTTGATGTTATCGAACTGCTCCCTCCTCCTTTAACCCTCAGTTTCAGCCTCAGATCCTGATCAGTCTGTGTGCCACCTGTGCAGTCATTGCCATGGGACCACCAGTAGCCTGAGGGAGAGTGAGTGCAGCGAGCTCCAGTGTTGGGATCACTCAGACCATGGACACCCTTCAATTCCTTTCTGAGAGTATCCCTTGTCTCTTACTCTGATGAACCTCAAATGCACATAAAAAGTTAATAACTCGGGACTAAAACAAGTGTCCTAAACTTAAATACAACAATATGAGGAAAGTTGGCTAACGTAGACTGTATATATAGTTTCAGATGGCTAATCCCCTCCTGCATTGGGGGTTGAGTCTCAGTAATTCTCTGTTGTAGAGGGCTATAGATGGTGTCACAGGGTCATGCAGCATGGAAACAGGTCCTCTGGCCCACCACTCACACAGCAATCAGTGAGCTTCCATCCATGTTAACCTCACCTTCCAGCAATTGGCCTATAGTCTTCAATACCTGGTGATTCAAGTGCTAGAGTCATAGAACATGGAAACAGGCCCTTTGGCCTGACTTGCCCATGCCAACCAAGATGTCACATCTACACTAGTTGACCTGCCACGTTTGGCCATTTTCCCTCCAAACCTTTCGTATCCATGCACCTGTCCAAATATATCTTCGTATGGTGCCACTTGCAAGGGCCTTTGGACTTGTAATACAAAGGTCCCTGCGTTCCTCAATACTTCGAAGAACTCTACCATTCACGGTGAATGTTCTGAGCTCATTAGTACCGCCCATTTCATCAACACATCAATATCATCCTATAGCTCAAACCCTCCTCCCTCAGTGTCAGGAACTCCACCAATCTCAGTGTCATCTTTAAACTCACTGATCACACACCTACATCCACATCCATATCATTCACCTATATTACAAATAGCAAGGATCTCACTACAAATCTCTATGGAACTTCACCAGTCACAGTCATCTAATCACAAAAACAGTCCTCTGCCATAACATTCTGTCTCCCATTGTCAAGCAAATTTTGGATCCACTTTGCTAACTTGCCCTGGATTCCATAGGTCATAAACCACTGGAAATTCTCCAACATTGTGGAGGTACTTAAAGAGGAGATGGAGAAACCACTGAAAGATAAAGGAGTGAGTTATGAGAACATGGGATGGAATGCCATTTTCTCACAACTCTCATATTAGTAATGTGTACATTGAATTTTCCCAATTCTGTTAACCCTTGCTGTCTCCTCCCCTTCCCACCTCTCCCTCAGCCCTCGGGCCCTGGCATTCCCTCTATCTCTATCTCTCTCCCCCACCCTAGTTGCACTAGCTTCTCATTTTCACACCACAAACAGCTTACAATGGCTTGTTCCCTTTATCATCGATACTTTTTTGCATATCTTTCATTCATTGTTCTTTATCTCTCCACATCACCGTCTATATCTCTCGTTTCCCTGATCCCTGACCAGTCTGAAGAAGGGTCTCGACCCGAAACGTCGCCTATTTCCTTCGCTCCTTAGATGCTGCTGCACCCGCTGAGTTTCTCCAGCTTTTTGTGTAACCCTCTCATCTTAGTAAATCAGCTTTGCGTTTCTGGAGTCTGTGTGGAGTCCAATGTGGAATGGGAAGTCGCCGCACCAGATAGGGATGTCCAGGTCCTCTCCGCCTTCCCATTCAATGTGGAAAGCAGAGGTGCTGTAACATGGAAGAAGGATGTCACTAGCAGTTGTCTGGAATACGTTCAATCTGTTTCACTCATCAATAGTAGACCTTCTCGAAGGGGTTTAAATGAAGCAGGCAAGATGTTTGGAGAATAATAAAATAGTCCGAATTTCTCTCCATTTGGGAACTGTTCCTTCAGATTAATTTGCAAAAGGTGAGAGAGGGAAGCAAGTGAATCAGTCAACCATCTGTTGTGGGAAATTACCAGAGGCTGCACATAAAAATAGAACACCTTGAAACTGTGTTGCTCAGGGAATAGCTCATGTCCAACAAATGGGAGTGAATTATTTAAAGAGTTGACTAAGGGAAAGGGATATCCACAGATGTCATTTGTGGGGATTTGAAATGCCCTCAAGATTATCATTGCATGAGAGACTCTCAGTTATTGGATAGAAGACAAGTTATGAGTAGCAGGGGATGGGAAGGATAATGAGCACCTAATCAAATTAGCTGGTATGATGTAACCATCTGTGGCATTGGCTCAGTTTGTTTGTTCTTTTTTCCCCTCTGGGAGTAGAGCACTGGCCCAGCCTGAACTGCAGGACACTTCTTCCTGCACTGCATTTTACAACTACTCCAGTCTTTGATCTGTGCTCTCTCTCTCTCTCTCTCTCTCTCTCTCTCTCTCTCTCTCTCTAATTGTTCCCTTTCACTCAATGGTCAGATAACCATGTTTTACTGTTTGTCTCCACGGCCACCTCGGTCTTACCCTGTCAGAGACACCCCCCCTCCCCATAGGCAGTTTGCATCTCTAGAAGGAGAATGACAAAGAAACGTTTGGTCCCCTGGCCCTAGCTGTCAGTGATATTCAGTGCCGGCATTGGAGTTTATAATAGAAATCGTTCCATTCTCCATCACTGACGTCCCTCATCTTTCCCTGCACAAATGGAAAAAAGATGAAACTCATTTTCTTTCAGAAAAAAGAAATGCAACCAATCTACTGCATTAATAGAAGTTTTTAGTATTCTGAGCTTAAAGGAATAATTATGAAATGGAGCAGGGTACACAAAAAGCTGGAGAAACTCAGCGGGTGCAGCAGCATCTAAGGAGCGAAGGAGATAGGCGACATTTCGGGTCGAGACCCTTCTTCAGACTGGTCAGGGATCAGGGAAACAAGAGATATAGACGGTGATGTGGAGAGATAAGGAACAATGAATGAAAGATATGCAAAAAAGTATCGATGATAAAGGGAACAAGCCATTGTAAGCTGTTTGTGGTGTGAAAATGAGAAGCTGGTGCGACTGGGGTGGGGGAGGGAGATAGAGATAGAGGGAATGCCAGGGCCCGAGGGCTGAGGGAGAGGTGGGAAGGGGAGGAGACAGAATGTTTCCTTGTGATTCCATGGTATGAGACGAAGCACAGATCGATCCAGACACTGATTTCATTTTAACTTTGCTAATTGACCCTCTGTTGACAAAAAATCTTTCATCTTTAGCCTGGCGATACTGTCTGCAGGATATTGTGTTAAGCAGTGCACCAGGTTTGTGAATGATCTCCCAGCAATTACACAACGCTGCAGGTAGAGGTGAGCTCAGTGTCAATTACTGTGTGAGTGTCAGACGTAAGGGTGTATGCCGAATAACAATGGGAAAGTTCTTCCAAACCATACCACGCCAGTTCATGCTTCAGTTCAAATCAGAAGAAATCCATTCAGAGTTCGGCTTCATGTCTGCGAATGGGAAAATCAATCTTGTCCCATAAATCTCACAACCTGAATATATTCTCAGTTTGAAGTCTGAAGAAGGGTCCCGACCTGATACATCGCCCATCCTATGTCTCCAGAGATGTTGCCTGACCCACTGAGTCACTCCAGCACTTTGTGTTTATCTATGCTATAAACCAGCACCTGCAGTTCATTGTTCCTATATTCCCAGTTCCCCAGGCATTGCCTCAATGCATCTCTGTCTCCAGCAGCTTTGCCCATCTTTTTACTTTGCATCCTTTGTCTTGTCTCCATCTCACTTGGCCTCTTCCTGTCATTGTCTTGGTGCCATCTCTGACCACTTATCCCATTCCTCTTCTTCCCCTTCTCAATCCACTTCCTTTACTTCATTTCGAACAGCCAAACTTCCAACCTTGGTTCTCTATTCACTGCACCATCAGACCGATCATACCCGGCTTAGAAACATAGAAACATAGAAAATAGGTGCAGGAGGAGGCCATTCGGCCCTTCGAGCCAACACCGCTATTCATTGTGATCATGGCTGATCGTCCGCTATCAATAACCCGTGCCTGCCTTCTCCCCATATCCCTTGACTCCACTAGCCCCTAGAGCTCTATCCAACTCTCTCTCTACTCTTCTGCTCACCGAGCCCGGGACCTCTCTCAACCCGTCCTACTTCACCTGTGTGGTTCTCATCTCCATTGCCATGATCGCCAGCCTGAACAGATCTGACTGCCAGTCACCCGCAGATCCTGTCAGATCCCGTGGATTACTCAACAATCCACTTGTCCTTCCTGGATCATCCCGGAACATTCGATCAATCCCTGCATGTCTTTACCATAAACCATCTTAGTCTTCACTCCATCACTTTTTTTGAGATTCCCAAAAGCAAGTGCCAAGATTGAGACAGGCCAATCAGCTGACTTCCTTCCTCTCCCTCATCCATTGGCCCAAATATCTTCCAAACTCCCTCCCATCCCCACCCTGAACCCATCCTACTGGGATTTCTCCCTGGTCTGCCCCGAGGAGTGAGGGGTAGCATTGGGGTAGAGTTGATGAAAATGTGGGGAGAATAAAATAGGATTAGTGCAGGGTTGGTGCAAAATGGGAGTTGGATGGTTGGCATGGACTCTGGGCTGAATAATCAATTTATGTGGTCTATGATTTGTATATAATATAGAAAAGTTCATATTCCTTGCGTTGTATGGTGCCGAGTTTTACCTGTGCAGCTCCTAGGGATCTTTTCCTGCACTAAATCCACATGTAGCTGCCGTTGCTATCTTTGAACCGACTCGTCCTAAGAAAAATACAAAACAGCCGCTTGCATCTCTTTGACTGTCTGCGGGAACTTGCAGTATGTAATTGAATGTCCCAAATTAAGTTGCCATGAGCCATCTAAGTAGACGATGAAACTATTTGTTGGGCTTATAACAGAAGTCCCTCCTTGTGCAATGAGTTGAATCTTTCACCGTGGAATCCCTTCCAGTGATATTTCCCCACCCACCAAACGTTGCACATTGTTCACAGAAGCACAATGGAGATTTGAGACAGCACTTCAAATAATTCAGCTTTGAACTTTTCAGAATCTATTTCTTTGAAGAGCCTTGTATTAAAATCCTAGACGGATTTTGTTGCAGTGCCAGTTTGGTTGATTCCTGTCATGAGTGATTTTGATCTTCCTTTTAATCCCGCACATTTCAAGCTTTCTCCCATGGGGATTCTGACAACCTCCTGTCTTCTGACAATTAGTTTCTGGCAGAAGACAGTTTGAAAATGCAAATCTGCCTTGCTTAGTGCACCGTTACCCCTGTTCCACTGCTGCTAAATTATACTTTCATCAGGCCAGAATTAGCAGCGCAGAGGAGCTATAGGTAGTGCGGCTGTCTCACAGTTCAAGAGAGCCGGGTTCTTTCCTGACATCCCGTACAGTCTGTGCGGCATTTGCATGTTCTCCCTGTGACTGTGTGGATTTCCCCTGGGTGCCTTGGTTGCCTCCCACATCTCAAGATGTGTTAAAGAAGGAACTGCAGATGCTGGAGAATCGAGGGTACACAAAAGGCTGGAGAAACTCAGCGGGTGCAGCAGCATCTAAGGAGCGAAGGAGATTGGCGACGTTTCGGGTCGAGACCCTTCTTCAGACTGGTCAGGGATCAGGGAAACGAGAGATATAGACGGTGATGTGGAGAGATAAAGAACAATGAATGAAAGATATGCAAAAAAGTATCGATGATAAAGGGAACAAGCCATTGTAAGCTGTTTGTGGTGTGAAAATGAGAAGCTAGTGCGACTAGGGTGGGGGAGGGAGATAGAGATAGAGGGAATGCCAGGGCCCGAGGGCTGAGGGAGAGGTGGGAAGGGGAGGAGACAGCAAGGGTTAACAGAATTGAGAAAATTCAATGTTCCAGCCCAGAGGATGCAGACTCCCCAAGCGGAATATGAGGTTCTGTTCCTCCAACTTGCGGTGTTGCTCACTCTGCCCGTGGAGGAGGCCCAGGACCGAGAGGTCGGATACGGAATGGGAGGGGGAGTTGAAGTGCTGAGCCACCGGGAGGTCGGCTTGGTTATTGCGGACCGAGCGGAGGTGTTCGGCGAAACGATCGCCAAGCCTCCGCTTGGTCTCACCGATATAGATCATCTGGCATCTGGAGCAGCTGTGTTGGTTGGTGAATTGTGTACTGTAACTGGTTCCTTGTTGCAGGAGAGAGGTAGGAACTGGAGAGGTTATTTGGCATGTGAAGAAGAACAGGTTACAGGGAAATAAGTGGGGACAGAATGAACCAGTAGAGACTCAATGGGCTGATGGCTTTCTTCTATGTTGGAAGAGGGAATGGGAAGTTTTTTTAACCTTATCCCCATAGTTCATCTGGTTTTACCCCTTCAGAAACATCCCCCCATCTTCCATCCTTCACTTCATTCGTCTCCTTCCTAGTTCTGATGAAAGGTGTTTGACTTGAAACATTACCTCTGATTCTCTTCCCACAGAGGCATCCTGACCTGTTGTATGTCTGGCATTTTCAAGTTGAGTCGAGTTTGTTGTTATATGCACAAGCACGGAGCGGTGCAGATGCAAAGACAATTTTGGTGGGATTTTCTATTTCTATTTAAGATGTGCAGCATTTTGATACACCCTGTTCATTGAGCTGTATTTCTGCTGCTCTGACATTCAGATCATGTACTGCAGTTTTATTATATGTGTCCATATGGATTTATGGATTTCATAGGGTTTAAAGCACATTGTCCAAGAGCATGACATAGTGGGTGCCGACTTGTCTGTAATGCTATCATTGGGGTGAAATTCAGATCAGTTCAGTTGTCCGTTCAGTTCCGTTCAGTTCCAGTTTATTGTCCAGTGTACTGATGTACTGCGACAAGCTTTTGTTGCACGCTAATCAGTCAGCGAAAAGACAATACATGATTACGCCGTCAATGAAAACTGGGGTATGTGTACCACCTCACTTCCTGCAGTCGATCACTATCTAATTGGCTTGCTGACATTGAGAGAAAGGTTATTGTCCCGACACCAGTACACGAGTTTCTCAATCTCCTTCCTGCACTCCAACATCATTATTTGATATCCTCCCCACAATGGTGGTGTTGTCTGCAAATTTGTAAGTTGAATTAGATTTGTACATGGCTGCACAGTCGGGGTTGTACAAGGAGAAAAGAAGGGGCTGAGCACACACCCTTGCGGTGCACCAGTGTTGAGGTTTATTGTAGAGGATGATTTGTCCCCAATCCCCACTGATTGGGGACTATTGATCAGGAAGTCGAGGATCTAGTTGTAGAGATGAGTGCTGACTCCAACTCCCATGCGTTTGGTGATGAGCTTGGATGGTAGAATGGTGTTAAAGGCAGAGCTGTAGTCTATGTATAGGAGTGTTACGACTCCCAAATGCAGGTACTTCAGAGCCGCGTAACAATAGTCAAAAACCAGGCTCAAGTTCAAGAAAATAGTATTTTATTTTGTTAAAACCCAAACCTGATTCAAACAACCCAGTCAAGGACCAGAATAAACTAATACACAAAGATAACAGTGCTCCAGCCAGCCTCGCAATGGGCCGTCGAACTAGAGTCTCTAACCTGCCTAAATGGAAATAACCCTGAAACAAAATACACAAAAACCCTCAGGTCAGCCCTTATCCGTCCCAATTCAATATTAATTGACAAATGTAGGTAATAATACACCGAGTGCTATGCCATGTGGCCAGGCCTCCTGCAGTTCAGACCATAGTCTGCTCATGAGTCAGGGTCGACGAAGAGAGAGAGAGTTCTGGGTGACTCCTGGTATTTAAGCTTCCGATGAGTCACCCGTCACCTGACGCAGCTTGGCCAATCGGGTACAAGAGCCCTTAACCCCTTGATTCCTGACTCCCAGCCACGGGGCCTGCACTCAGGAGAGAACAAAAGAGTTAAGTACATAGCATTCACCAGAGGGAGGGGGGGGGGGGAGTACCTAACACCCCCACCCAAAGATACTGAATAAGCTTCGGAAGAAACTATTCAGTACTAAAAAACTACTGGAGCGACAAGGCGTCAGCCAAGATATTATCCTTGCCCCTGATGTGCCTGAACTCCAGGTTGTATTCCTGCAGCTGCCAACTCCAGCTCATTAACCACCTGTTCTTATCCTTCATGTTCTGCAAAAAAACTAAAGGGTTATGATCCGTGAATACGACGACAGGGACATTCGAGGAGCCCACATAAACCTCGAAATGACTCAGAGACATTAACACAGCAAGGTTTCTTTCTCAATGGTGGAGTACCACCTCTGATGGGGATTAAACTTCATAGAGAAGTACGAAATTGGATGCCCCACCCCATCTGAATCATCCTGTATAAGAACCCCACCAACCCCGCGATCACTAGCATCCACTGCCAGCTTAAATGGACGCTCAAAATCAGGTGCCGCAAGCACAGGTGCGCGCACCAGAAGACCCTTAGTATGATCAAAGGCTTGTTGACACTCAGCGGACCACACAAAAGCTACCTTCGGACTCAGCAAATCCGTCAAAGGAGCAGCCACTGCAGAGAAGTTTGGACAGAACCCCCTATAGTACCCAACCATAGCCAGATACCTACGGAGTTCAGTCCTAGATGTTGGAACAGGAAATGCGACAATATGTCGCACCTTATCCTTGAGAGCGCGAACCTGACCCCGGCCCACCATCTTTCCCAGATACGTCACCGTGGCCTGGCCAAACTCACACTTCCCCAGATTGATCGTTAGGTTTGCCTCCGCTAGTCCACAAAATACCTCCTTCAGATGACCGATGTGCTCGATCCAAGATGTGGAGCACACAACTAAATCATCAAGGTATGCTTCACAGAAGGACAAACCAGACAATACCTTGTTCACCAGCCGTTGGAAAGTTGCCAGCGCATTGCGCATCCCAAATGCCATTACCGTGTACTGAAGAAAATTATCAGGCGTAACGTACGCTGAGATCTCCCTCGCCCGCCTAGTCAAAGGAACTTGCCAACACCCTTTTAGCAAGTCCAACTTAGACACAAAAGATGCACTACCCACATGATCCACACAATCCTCCATCCGTGGAAGAGAATAGCAATCCGGCTTAGTTACACCATTCACCTTCTGAAAGTCCGTGCAAAACCTGTCGTCCCCATTAGCCTTCATAGCCAGTAGACACGGAGAACTCCACGGACTACAACTGGGTTCAGCAATTGCATGCTGCAGCATATAGTCAACCTGACCTCTTAGGCGTTGACGCTTGTCAGGGTTGACCCGATACAGATGCTGTTTAATTGGCGCAGCACCGGCCACGTCAATGTCATGCTGCAGCATAGGCATCTGAGAAGGCACATCCGAGAACAGTGACCCATTTGACCCCACCAAAGCAAGCAGATCATCCCGCTGCTTCCAGACAAATGAGACAACCGCAAGGGAAGCGACTCCAAAGCTTCAGAGTTGCACAGCTTTCCCTGCGTCACTGCCACCGACAACCGTGCCTCACCCACATCACCACCCGTGTCAGGGGGCAGCACTACAGCCAAAACCGGCTTAGACAAAACCGAAGGACACAGCTCCTCCCCATCAACCTGTACATGCTCCTGCTCATGGTACTGCTTCAGCATGTTGATATGACAGAGCTGAGTCTTACGCCTCCGATCAGGGGTACCAATAACGTAATCCCTTGCACCAACCTTCTTAACCACCTGATAGGGACCACTATACCGAGCCTGCAGACTGGAACCAGGAATAGGCAACAACATCAGGACTTTGTCACCTGGAGAAAAATTCCTACTAGTAGCCTTCCTGTCGAACCAGCCTTTCATCCTAGACTGAGCAGAAGCAAGATTACCCTTTGCCAGTTTGCATGCCCTCCGCAGTCTAGACCTAAAAGTACAGACGTGGTCTAAAATATTACGTTTTGAATTCTCCTGCAACCATTTCTCCTTCAGGACCCTCAACGGACCACGAACAGTATGCACGAACACCAGGTCAGCAGGACTGAACCCTAAAGACTCCTGCACGACCTCACGCACTGCAAACATAACGAGATGAACCCCCTCATCCCAGTCTTTTTCAAACTCCAGGCAGTAAGTCCTCAACATGGATTTCAAAGTCTGGTGAAACCGCTCGAGAGCTCCCTGGCTCTCAGGATGATACGCACTGGAGTAACAATGCTCAATATCCAACAACTTCATTACCCGACCAAAAACCTTTGACATGAAGTTGGAACCTTGATCACTCTGCACCACCTTGGGCAAACCGAACAATGAAAAACATTTAGTGAGAGACTTCACAATGGTAGGGGCAGTAATGTTACGCAAAGGGACCACCTCCGGAAAGCGGGTAGACGCACACATAATTGTCAATAAAAACTTGTTGCCCCCCCTTGTCCGAGGTAGAGGACCCACACAATCAACTAGAATCCGTTCAAACGGCTCCCCGACCACAGGGATTGGATATAAAGGCGCAGGAACAATCGATTGGTTTGGCTTTCCTGCCACCTGGCAAATGTGACAACACCTGCAGTGCTGCTTCACATCCTTTTTCAACCCTGGCCAAAAGAAATTCCATAAGATATGGTCATACGTCTTATTGACCCCCAAATGTCCACCCAGAGGTCCATCATGAGCCAAACAGAGTATCTCGTCCCTATACCGACGAGGTATCACAATCTGATCAACCACTCTCCAATCATCATGCCCTGACACAAACAAGGGAGACCACTTTCGCATCAGTAAGCCATTCCTCAGAAAATGCCCCTTTGCTGTGGAATCCATATCCCCCTCAGGCACCGCGCAGTCGAACAGATCCGATAAACCTGGATCACTCTTTTGCTCCTCAAACCCAAACCTGATTCAAACAACCCAGTCAAGGACCAGAATAAACTAATAAACAAAGATAACAGTGTTCCAGCCAGCCTCGCAATGGGCCATCAAACTAGAGTCTCTAACCTGCCTAAATGGAAATAACCCTGAAACAAAATGCACGAAAACCCTCAGGTCAGCCCTTATCCGTCCCAATTCAATATTAATTGACAAATGTAGGTAATAATACACCGAGTGCTATGCCATGTGGCCAGGCCTCCTGCAGTTCAGACCATAGTCTGCTCATGAGTCTGGGTCGACGAAGAGAGAGAATTCTGGGAGACTCCTGGTATTTAAGCTTTCGATGAGTCACCTGTCACCTGACGCAGCTTGGCCAATCGGGTACAGGAGCCCTTAACCCCCTGATTCCTGATTCCCAGCCACGGGGCCTGCACTCAGGAGAGAAACAAAATAGTTAAGTACATAGCATTCACCGGGGGGGGGGAAGTACCTAACAAGGAGTACGATGTAGGTGACAGTAGGTGCTCCGGATGAATATGGGCGACAATGTCTACATGGAAATATCCCAACAACAGTCATTACAGAGGAGAAAGTTCAGATGAAACCTCAGCGCTTTCTCCGAGGATGTCTGCACTATCTTTAAAGGAGCCATGGAGGACTTCAAATGCCAAAATAAAATCCATGTTGACAACCAAGTGGCCTACTGTTATAAATCACCTTCATAATTTCCTCGAAAACCTCAATCACATTGTAAGAGGTGACCTGCCACCCACTAAGCCATGCTAACTGTCCCTAATTAACTCATTCATTTCCAAATGGAAGTAGATCCTATCCCGAAGAATCTTTTCTCTGATCACTGACGTGAAGTTCATTGATCTATAATTTCCATGGTTTCACTCTATTTCCCTTCTTAAACAAAGGAACAACATTGCTGCTCCCTAGCTCTCCAGGACTTTGCCTGTGACTTGAGAAGATACAAAGATCTTCATCAGGGCTATGGTAATCTCTCTTGCCTCTCTCAATAACCTGGGATATATTGTATGAGGCCCTGGGGAGTTATAAACCTTAATCCTCTTCAAGAGCCCGAACACCACTTCATCCTCAAACTGTTCTTGCAAATTAGTATTCTCCACACTGATCTCACTGTCCTCCATGCCGTTCTTCTTGATGGAAACAGATGCAAAATACTAATTTAGTAGCTTGCCTATACCCCCTGACTCCAAACATAAATTCACTCCTTTATCCTTGAGCAGTCCTACCTTCTCCCTGGTAACCCTCTTGTCTTTATTGTATGTGTCATAGAGCAAAGATATTTAAGCGGGAGCTCAGGACCAACTGTTTCACTCAGAGGATAGTTCATATCTGGAACGAACTGCCAGTGGAAGCTTTAGAAATGGATGCAACTATGACTTTTGAAAGATATTTGGACAAATATATTGATAGGAAGGTTTGAGAGGGCCATGGGCGAAATGTAGGCAAATGGGACTGGCTCAGAATGCCAACTTGGGTGACATAGACAAGGAGCGCTAAAGGGCCGATTTCCATGCTGTACAGCTCCATGACTCTCTACCTTATAAATTGGCTGCTGTTAACACCAAGAACGAGGGCAGCAAGATCATGAGAGGAATAGATCAGGTAAATGCACAGAGTCTTTTACCTAGAGTAGGGGAATCAAGATCCAGAGAACATCGGTTCAAGGTGGGCGGGAAATAATTAATAGGAACCTGAAGGGTAACTTTCTTACCTCTTTACGTAACTTTACAAAAGGTGGTGGGTATATGGAACGAGCTGCCAAAGGAGGTAGATGAGGCAGGTGCTATCATAACGTTTAATAGACATTTGGACAGGTACAGGGATAGGATATGTTCAGAAGGATATGGGCCAAGTGCGGGCCGGTGGAACTAGTGTAGAACAGGGTATGTTGGATGGCATGAGAAAGTTGGGCCAAAGGGCCTGTTTCCACGCAGTATGACTCTTCGACTACTGTATATATCATCAGTCGTTCATCCTTGCCTATTCTAAATCGTGGAATTCCCTCCCCGCCAACGCTGTGGGGGCACCTTCAGCAGCCACCCGTCAGCACACCATTGCCTTCATGAAGACAGTCCAGGATGGGTAGTAAACATTGGCCTGGCCAGTAAAACCCCCACTTAGAAATAGCTTTTTAAAAATGATGTCATTCCAGAAGTAAAGTGGGATCCTTTTTAACTGGTGCAGTGGTTTAATTGAATGTTGAAGATGACGTGACATTATTTCCCCAGTTCCTTGAACACAAAGAGCTCGGAGCAAATTATTTGCTGGATTATGTCCAAGTTGTTTGCGTATGTAGTTTAGCGGCTATCTTTACCGACACACATTCCATGCCATCTGTTTGAGAAGAGATGGTGAGCTCTAGAACGAGTATTTTCTTTTCTGTTGCAATTTTATATTCAGTACAGGTAGCTCTGTGATAACACATGCTTCCATAACACTTTCCATATAACACAAATGGTGAATTAGGGAAACTATTTGCAATACTTGGGCCAAATTGGTTAAAATATAATTTTGAGCAGGAACTAGAGATCCACTTAAAGGTTATTTTGGAAATTGACAAGAAGGCAAAAAAGCTTTCTGGGAGTGGGGGGGTTGGGGGACTGTCCATGTAACTTCCTGCAGCAATCAGACATAGAATGGTGGGTGGTCGGTGAAATTGACAAGATTGCATCTATTGACCCTTGTGCAATGCTACTCTATTAATAATGTAATGTACAGCCATCAGTATTTTTGGTTTGCAGTAAGAGAAATAAAGTTATATCCATTAAAAATACCTTTGTTTTAAAATATCCTGTGGGAAAATTAACTGTGTTATTGTGAGTCTGAAACATTCTGCACCTAACCCTTTTCCCCCCATTCACACAATTGTTTACATAATGCAAGGTTTCTTAGGGACACTACTATAGTGTTACAGTAATATTATCTGTGGTTTTTTTTAAGAGCCAAAATATTATAGGTATTGGAAATCTGAAGAGAGAAACATCAGTGGAGGGAATCAGAGTCAACCTTTCAGGTTGATGACCTTCCATCAGAACTGGATCAGCAACATTCCACAGATGCAGCCTGAGCTGCCTGGTGCTTCTAGCATTGTTACTTTATTTTCTGAAGATTGTTTCTCCCCCCCTCCACACCTCCAAAAAAAGCACATCAAAATATATCTGAGGAACTTCTATTTTAGTCTGCCAACATACGTCTATACCATATATATAACCATATAACCATTACAGCACGGAGACAGGCCCTCTCGGCCCTTCCAGTCCGTGCCGACCATTTGTTTTCCCCTAGTCCCATCTACCTGCACTCAGACCATACCCCTCCATTCCCTTCACGTCCATATACCTATCCACTTTACTTTTAAATGTTAAAATCGATCCTACCTCCACCACCTCTGCTGGAAGCTCATTCCACACAGCCACCACCCTCTGAGTAAAGAAGTTCCCCCTCACGTTACCCCTAAACTTCTGTCCCTTAATTCTCATGTCATGCCCTCTTGTTTGAATCTTCCCTACCCTCAATGGGAAAAGCTTATCCACGTCAACTCTGTCTATCCCTTTCATCATTTTAAAGACCTCAATCAAGTCCCCCCTTAACCTTCTGCGCTCCAAAGAATAAAGACCTAACTTGTTCAACCTTTCTCTGTAACATAGTTGCTGGAACTCTGGCATCATTCTAGTAAATCTCCTCTGTACTCTCTCTATTTTGTTGACATCCTTCCTATAACTAGGCGACCAAAATTGTACACCATACTCCAGAATTGGTCTTACCAATGCCTTGTACAATTTTAACATTACTTCCCTACTCCTATATTCAATGCTCTGATTTATAAAGGCCAGCACACCAAAGGCTTTCTTTACCACCCTATCTACATGCAATTCCACCTTCAGGGAACTATGCACAGTTATTCCTAGATCCCTCTGTTCCACAGTATTCCTCAATTCCCTACCATTTACCATGTACGTCCTATTTTGATTTGTCCTGCCAAGATGTAGCACTTCACACTTATCAGCATTAAACTCCATCTGCCATCTTTCAGCCCACTTTTCCAAATGGCCCAAATCTCTCTGTAGACTTTGAGAATCTACTTCATTATCCACAATACCACCTATCTTAGTATCATCTGCATACTTACTTATCCAATTTTCCACCCCATCATCCAGATCATTGATGTACATGACAAACAACAGTGGACCCAACACAGATCCCTGAGGCACCCCACTGGTCACCGGCTTCCAACCTGACAAACAGCCATCCACCATTACTCTCTGACATCTCCCATTCAGCCACTGTTGAATCCATCTTGCTACTCCGCCATTAACACCCAAAGATTGAACCTTCTGAACCAACCTTCCATGGGGAACCTTGTCAAAGGCCTTACTGAAATCCATATAGACAACATCCACTGCTTTACCCTCATCAATTTCCCTAGTTACCGCTTCAAAAAATTCAAGAAGGTTTGTCAAACATGACCTTCCAGGCACAAATCCATGTTGACTGTTCCTGATCAGACCCTGTTTATCCAGATGCTTATATATATTATCTCTAAGTATCCTTTCCATTAATTTGCCCACCACTGACGTCAAACTAATAGGTCTATAATTGCTAGGTTTATTCTTTGAACCCTTTTTAAACAATGGAACAACATGCGCAGTACGCCAATCCTCCGGCACTATTCCCGTTTCTAATGACATTTGAAATATTTCTGTCATAGCTCCTGCTATTTCTACACTAACTTCCCTCAATGTCCTAGGGAATATCCTGTCAGGACCTGGAGACTTATCCACCTTTATATTTTTCAAAAGTGTCAGTACTTCCTCCTCTTTGAATCTCATAGTTTCCATAGCTACTCTACTTTTTTCCCCTTACCTCACAGAGTTCAATATCCTTCTCCTTGGTGAATACCGAAGAAAAGAAATTGTTCAATATCTCCCCCATCTCTTTTGGCTCTGCAGATAGCTGTCCATTCTGGTTCTCTAATGGTCCAATTTTATCCCTCGTTATCCTTTTGCTATTAATATAGCTGTAGAAACCCTTTGGATTTACTTTCACCTTTCTTGCCAAAGCAACCTCATATCTTCTTTTAGCCTTCCTAATTTCTTTCTTAAGATTCTTTTTACATTCTTTATACTCCTCTAGCACCTCATTTACTCCATGCCTCCTATAATTCCTGTAGATATCTCTCTTTTTTCGAAACAAGTGTCTAATTTCCCTTGAAAACCATGGCTCTTTCCAATTTTTACTATTTCCTTTCAACCTAACAGGGACATAAAAATTCTGTACTCTTACAATTTCCCCTTTAAATGTCCTCCATTTCTCTTCTACATCCTTCCCATGAAACAAAGTGTCCCAATTCACTCCTTTAAAATCCTCACGCATTCCCTCAAAGTTAGCCTTTCTTCAATCAAAAATCTCCACTCTAGGTCCTGTTCTGACTCGCTCCATAATTATATTAAAACTAATGGTATTGTGATCACTGGTCCCGAAGTGCTCACCAACGCATACCTCCGTCACCTGTCCTGCCTCATTTCCTAACAGGAGGTCCAGCACTGCCCCTTCTCTGGTCGGTACCTCTATGTACTGCTGTAAAAAACTATCCTGCACACATTTTACAAACTCCAAACCATCCAGCCCATTTACAGAATGTGTTTCCCAGTCTATTTTTGGGAAATTGAAATCTCCCACAATCACTACCTTGTGCTTACTACTAATATCTGCTATCTCCTTACATATTTGCTCTTCCAATTCTCGCTCCCCATTTGGCGGTCTATAGTACACCCCTAAAAGTGTTGCTACACCGTTCCCACTTCTCAGTTCCACCCAAATAGCCTCCCTAGACGAACCCTCTAATCTATCATGCCAAAGTACTGCTGTAATATCCTCTCTGACAAGCAATGCAACACCTCCACCTCTGGTCCCTCCAATTCTATCACCCCGGAAGCAACGAAATCCTGGAATATTTAGTTTCCAATCACAGCCCTCCTGCAACCATGTTTCACTGATTGCCACAACATCATATTTCCAGGTGTCAATCCAGGCTCTAAGTTCATCCACCTTACTTACAATGCTCCTGGCATTAAAATATGCACATTTTATAAACCCACCATCCTTTATTCTCTGTCTATTATCTTTTTCATCTTTCTCGCCTACATTTTGGGTCCGAGTGCTTCCCTTCTCTGCCTCTTGCCCCACACCCTGTCCCATAGCCCCCTCTACCCGAGTCCCTCCCCCCAGCCTTTCTAGTTTAAAGTCTCCCCAGTAGCCTTTGCAAATCTCCCTGCCAGGATATTGGTCCCCTTCGGGTTCAAGTGCAACCCGTCCTCTGCGTACAGATCATGCCTTCCCCAAAAGAGGTCCCAGTGATCAAGAAACTTGAATCGCTGCCCACTGCACCAGTCCCTCAGCCACGCATTTAGCCTCCACCTCATTTCATTCCTACTCTCACTGTCACGCGGCACAGGCAGTAATCCTGAAATCGTTACCCTTTTGGTCCTTCTCTTTAACTTTCCCCCCCAACTCCCTAAATTCTCCCTTCAGGACCTCATCACTTTTTCTGCCTATGTCATTGGTACCTATGTGTACCACAACATCAGGCTCCTCTCCCTCCCTTATCAGAATCTTTTGGACACGTTCTGACACATGCGAGGCCCTGGCACCAGGGAGGCAAACTACCATCTGGGTCTCCCGACTGTGTCCACAGAATCGCCTATCCGACCCCCTAACTATAGAGTCCCCTATTACAATTGCCCTCCTCATTTTGCTACCCTTCTGAGCATCAGGGCCGGTCTCTGTGCCGGAGGCCCGGCCGCTGTTGTTGCCCCCAGCTAGGCTGTCCCCTCCAATCGTACTCAAACCTGAGTACCTATTTTCCAGTTGTACGGTCACAGGGGTACTCTCTAGCCCCTGCCTCTGCCCCTTGCCCTTCCTAACCGTGACCCACTTGTCTGCCTCCTGTGGTTTGGGAGTGACTACCTCCCTGTAGCTCCTCTCTATGACCTCCTCACTCTCCCTGACCAGACGGAGGTCGTCGAGCTGCTGCTCCAGGTTCCTAACACGATCCTTTAGGAGCCCCATCTCGACACTAACATGCTTACAAGTTAGTATCAAATCATTCCATTATCTCTGGAACATCGTCCTGGTTTTGTGGAATGGCCAGAGTGACCATTAGGATTCTTATTTCCGCTCAGAGTAAAGAAAGAGTTAAACCCCTGTCTCACTGTGCGAGTTGGCCCACGAGTGACCCCGAGTTTTCACTCATGGTGATCACGTAGCGGGAACGTCGGAACTCGCACGAGCAACTTATCGACTCGTGGTGCTAACGGCAGGTACTCGGGAAACTTGTTAACTCGTGAAAAAAATCAAACATGTTTGATTTTTTCCACGAGTCAAATTAACTGTTCAAGTTAAAAATGGAAACATTTAAACTCGTTGTAATAACGTAGTGGCCCCGTGCGTTTATCTTAGTGTCTCGTGAGTCTACCGTGGGAACTTTAATAATCTGTTCTTTTGCTCGAGTAAAGACTGAACCAAAGATAGACACAAAATGCTGGAGTAACTCAGCGGACCAGGCAGCATCTCTGGAGAGAAGGAATAGAGTCGAGACCCTTCTTCAGACTTACCCGAAATGCCACCCATTCCTTCGCTCCAGAGATGCAGCCTGTCCCGCCGAGTTACTCCAGCATTTTGTGTCTATCTTCGGCCTTTCTGCCACTTGTCCTTTATTACTGAGGCGCCTGCCCCGTGGCTTCACTCTGTCTCAATGAACGGCTTAAAGACCTGCCGAAGGGGCAAGTCTGGGGTGGTGGGTGGGATGTGTCCACGTGTGATGCTCCATCCACCCCCCCGGGGCCGAGAGTGTGGGATTGGGAAGGAACTGCAGATGCTGGTTCACACCGGAGATAGACACACACAATGCTGGAGTAACTCCGAGGGACAGGCAGCATCTCTGGAGAGATGGGATGGGTGAGATTTCGGGTCGAGACCTTACTTCAGACTTCTCCAGAGATCCCGCTGAGCTTAGTCCAGTAGTTGGTGTCTATCCCGGTGGCGGGGAGCCCGGCTTGGCCGACCCGCCGCCTCTACTTGTCAGTCTGGTGATCATCGCCCTCCGCCCGGGATGCAGCGGAGGTTTCCATCCGGTGAGTTGTCCAGCGCTCACGGTGGACGAGGGAGGACAGCAATAGGCCAGGTGAATGAATACAGCACATAAATGAGTCGACCTTTAATATTTTTTGATTTTATGTTTTAATTTACAAGCTGCTTCAAGCGAGGCAAGTTTTATTTTCAGTCCGAAGAAGGGTCTCGACCCGAAACGTCACCCATTCAACGAAAAAGCTGGAGTAACTCAGCGGGTCAGGCAGCAACTCTGGAGAGAAGGAATAGGTGACTTTTCGGGTCGAGATCCTTCTTCAGAAGACGAGCCCTTATCCAAAACGTCACCTTCTCCAGAGATGTTACCTGGCCCGCGTTACGCCAGCTTGTTGCGTCTGCCTTCCGTTTCTGCCCCTAAAGCCTTGGGATCGTTGCCCTTTGTGTTGGCGTGGAGGGGGAGGGGGCTATTGTGCTGCTTGAATGCCCCCTGCTATCATAGGGACAGGGAAACACAGCGGCTTTTGAGGCTGGTGGGCAATCACTACCAAAGTGTCTGCCTGCAGTCAGCACTCCTCTCCTACACATGTCTCCCGCGCTAACCATCCCGCAGAGAATGATCCCAGCACCCAAGAGCCTTGTCGGGTCCCGGCGGCCGCTCAATGTCAGTCACCCGAGCTGCTTCCTTCCTCTGAAGTGGCGGCCAGTCCTGCTGTCTGTGTGTATCTGTGTGTGTGTGTGTGTGTGTGTGTGTGTGTGTGTGTGTCTCTCTCTCTCTCTCCCTCTCTGTCTATCTGTGTGTGTGTGTGCTGTCGGGTCCCGGCGGCCGCTCAAAGTCACCCGAGCTGCTTCCTTCCTCTGAAGTGGTGGCCAGTCCTGCTGTGTGTGTGTGTGTGTGTGTGTGTGTGTGTGTGTGTGTGTGTCTCTCTCCCTCTCTGTCTATCTGTTTGTATCTGTGTGTGTGTCTGATGTCGGGTCCCGGCGGCCGCTCAAAGTCACCCGAGCTGCTTCCTTCCTCTGAAGTGGCGGCCAGTCCTGCTGTCTGTGTGTATCTCTGTGTGTGTGTGTGTGTGTGTGTGTGTGTGTGTGTGTGTGTGTGTGTGTGTGTGTGTGTGTGTGTGTGTGTGTGTGTGTGTGTGTGTGTGTGTGTCTGCTGTCGGGTCCCGGCGGCCGCTCAATGTCAGTCACCCGAGCTGCTTCCTTTTTTAAAATTATTTAAAATAGAGATCCATTGCAAAAAAGTATTTAAAAACATAAAACAACAAGAAATGCTTGGTTACTGGAGGATGCGCATTTTCCCCATTGTAGGTCATATCAATAGATGCCGCCGCGCTGAAATAACTCAAAACCACAGGATGGAGATGTATTTTAACATTGTTGCTTTATTAAAACATACCTTCATTCACGGTTGGCTCAAGAGTAACGGGAGAGGAACTTGCTAACTCGGGAGAGGAACTAGGAACATCGCAGCAATGACATACCCGTGGGAACTCGGTTACACACTTGATCATAAACTTGCAGTCTCGTGCACAGCCACGAGTCTGTCACTCGGGGTACCTCGTGGGTCAACTCGCACAGTGAGACAGGGCCATTATGATAAACACAGTGTTACGACAGTCAGCCAGTGTTACTGTTAAAAACAAGGTGTTACAATAAACACAGGGTTACAGTGAACAGTGTTACAGTAAACATTGCATTGCAGTAAAGTGCTACACTAAACAGCGTTGCAGTAACCATGGTATTACACTGTACAGTGTTACAGTAGACAGCCAGTGTTACAGTAAATTGCCACTGTTACGGTTAAAATTGTATAAAAGTGAACAGTGTTACAGTGCACAGCCGGTATTATAGTAAACACAATGTTCGAGTGAACAATGTTAGAGTAAACAACCAGTGTTACAGTGAGCATGGTATTACAGTATACAGTGTTACAGTAAACAGCGAGTGTCACAGTGAACAGTGTTACAGTAAACAGGCAGTGTTGCAGTGAACAGTGTTACAGTGAACATGGTATTACAGTAAACAGCGTTACAGTAAACATCAGTTCCAAAGACAAAGTCCAATACTTATAGTAAGTATTACAGCCAGTGTTATGGCAAATGGTCAGTGTTACAGTAACCAGTGTTATAATAAGCACATTATTATAGTAAATGACCAGTTACAGTAAACATCCAGTGTTACAGTAAACAGTGTTACAGTAAGCAGCCATGGAACAGTTGATGAAGCAGCACCTTCTTACAAAGGCAGTCAGATTACTTCTCATGAAAAAGGAATGTTAACAAGCCTGGCAGGGAGCAGGTGGAATGAGGTGACTTAGCATCAGATATCTCTCCCAGCAAGTCTCCTAGTAAACTGCCAGCATTAGCAAAATTAACTTCAGTCCGGAATTTGCCCAGAAGTGCCATCTTACAAAAGGACATGGCTGCGCCGGGGAGATTTTTTAGGAGATCCCGCAAAGGTCTGTGCTGGAACCTCTTTTGTTTGTGATATATATATATATATATAAATGACTTGGATGAAAATGTAGATGGGTTAGTAAGTTTCCAGATGACACCATATTGCTGGAGTTGCAGACTGTGAGGAAGGCTGCCAAAGTATACAGTGGGGTATAGGTCATCTATTGAAATAGGTGGAGAAATGGCAGATGGAGTTTAATCCAAGCAAGTGTGAGATGTTGCCCTTTGGGAGGTTGAAAGTAAGGAGAAAATATACAATTAATGACCGTCCGATTCACCTCTACCTCATTGCGGACATTGGAATTTGTCTATGGAACTGATGTGCTACCATGCAAGTAACTATATTCTGCTTCATGCCTTTTGCTCTACATATTGTATGTACGTTTGACTTGATTGTATTTATGTATTTTATTTATCCGATCTAACTTGCAAAACAAAGCATTGCATTGTACCTCAGTATATGTGAAAATGATACACCCATAATCAACATCTACTAAATGGGGAACACCATGGGAGCAACCTCTCAATGATGGCTGACCTTCCGTGGTGAAATTCACCATTTGGCTGACCGAGGAAGAGAGGGTTAAAAGATGAAGGGTTCAAACCCAGCACCAAATACATGGTCAATCAGACTGCAGTGACCCCTGTCCTCCTGTTTAATTCTACCCTCAGCAGCAAACCCGGTGAGATGCCACCAATGTGGTATCTGCAAAATCCTCCAGATCTTCTGGCAGGATAAGTGAACCAATGTCAGCATCCTCTCTCAGACAGATATCACCAGTAGCAAAGGCCTAACTTAACTTCTTTTTTTTAGTTCAGTTTAGTTTAGTGTCACGTGAACTGAGGTACAGTGAAAAGCTTTTGTTGCATGCTAACCAGCTAATACAGGATTACAATCGAGCCATATATACAGTGTGCAGATATATGATAATGGGAATAACGTGAATAACGTTTAGTGCAAGATAAAGTCCAGTAAAGTCAGATTAAAGAGAGTCAAGAAAGATGGGCCACCCATATCATTCACATACGTAACACTAGACTATGAGTTGGACATTCTATTCCAAACTCTGTCACAGGAAGATATTACCAAACTACCCACCCACCCACCAACCACCTCCTGTCCCATCTGTGCCACAGCTGTAGACCTCATTTGGCCTCAACATCCATCTCCAGAGCCCACAAACCAGGATGGAAGCAAGTCATGTTGATCCTGGGAGACCTACATGAGAGAAGATGACACTCTCAGGCCAACATTCACCCGGGGCTCAAGGGGACTGAGGAACCCAGCTGGATTTCGCACCACTCACAGTTTGGGAGTGTGGTTTGAGAGCAACTAATGCAGCAGAGAACCAAGCAGCACTTCTTCAAAGAGGGGGTCAGTGCCAGTGTTTGGAACAAGGACTGTTCGATGTAACCAGCAAGCATAGCTGAGGCCCACGCCATGAGTGCTCATGGCTACACCTTTAACTTGAAGGGGAATGGTGTCAGTCTATGTTTGGAACAAGGACTCTTCGATGTGGGAGATGGTGCCAATAGCACTGACCTCGCACTGACCAAGCTACGCTGTCTGGTCTAGGAAAAGTTACCGAGCTACAGGCAATTGGTATTAGAAGAGCTCTCACTCCCTTTACAGAAATCAGCATGAAATAAATTAAGTGAATCTGAAGGACAATGCTTTTAAAATAAACAAGCTATTGCTCAGACATGAACCATTTGTTAGTGTGGTTGCAATAGAGTGTAGAAGAGATTCATCAGAACATCGCCTTGATTGGAGGGCTGTAGTTATCAGGTTGCACAAGCATTGGAACGTAGGAGGCTGAGGAGTGACCTGACGGAGGTTTATAAAATCATGAGGGCCATAGATAGGATAGATAGTCAGAATTCCTCTCTCAGGACAGGTTTAGGTGAGAAGGCAGCAATTTGAGGAGTATGTTTTTCACATAGTGGATGGTGAATATCTGGAATGAGCTGCCAGAGGCGGTGGTGGAGGCAGATACAAGTACTTTTAAAAGGCATTTGGACATTGGGCATTAGGAAAGGTGTAAAGTGTATTGATCTAATGTCAGTAAATGAGATTATTGTAGATAGTTATCATGGTCAGAGTGGACGAGATCAGCCGAAGGATCTGTTTCTGTACTATATGGTGTTATGATTCTATCTATGGTTCTACTGCACAAATATTAACTTGGAAATACTTTGCAAACTTCTATCTCCTATGCTCGGCTAAGCAATCCATTGTTACCTCTGTGGCCCAGAGGGAGAAAGTGTGGGGGAAGAGAGATAGTATGAGAGAGTAGAGGGGAATGGTGAGTGGGAGGGAGAAAAAGAGAAAATATGATAGTGTATAGGGTGGAAATGTCTAGGGTGGGGACGTGTCTGGGTGGGGTGGGACATGTTTAGGGTGGGGTGGACATACCTGGGGTGGGTGGGATGCGTATAAAGTGGGTGGAACGTGTATAGGCCAGGGGGTGGGTGGGGGAATGTGTCTGGGGTGGGTGCGACGTGTATTAGGTGGGTGGAATGTGTATAGGGCAGGGATGTGTCTAGCGCGGGGGGATGTCCGGGGTGGATGGGATTTGTCTAGAGCAGGGGGTGGGGTGTCTGGGGAGGGTGGGTGGGCAGCAGGCTCTGGAGGGAAGTGTGGTGCTGGGGAAGCTGCAACCCAGCAGGTGGGCATTGTGCGCTCGGAGGAGGGTGGGGAGCCTGGCCTGCTGCTGTTGATCTTTCTGTGCAGGTAGTGAGTGGTGCTGCCCTCACTCCATCTTCTCCACCACCTTGGCCACCAGTCCTTGCAGGGCCTGAGCCCGTTCGCGGGCTACCCGCAGCACGTCCTGGTGCTCAGCCTTCACTCGGCTGTCGTAGTCCATCACTACCTGGTTGGTGATGAGGGAGATGCCGAAGACTCGCATACCAGAATGCCGGGCCACGATTACCTCCGGCACCGTGCTCATACCTGCAATGGGAAACACTGTCAGCATTCTAACCTCCCAGCAGGGGTCCCTGTACTGCCATCAAGAGGAGTATCCCAGAGAGGAGGTGGTGTGAAAGATCTGATCCTGAGGTCCCGCACTACAGAATGTGAGGCAGCTGTGAAGTGTGTACCATCTTTATCACCCCGACTGAAATCCAAAGCCAGTTTCTTGCAGACAGTCCCACCTCTCCAGACAACCAAAGAAACAGCAAGGACCAACATCTGGAAAGATGAATGGAACCAGCTCAACACAAGAGCCCACGACTGGATGGAGAGAGGAATCACTCCGACTGAATGCCTCACCAGCGGGCACGACCTCCCGTGGCCAACCTGGAAGACCCTCAACAGATTACGAGTGGAGCAGGGGAGGCAGCAAAGCACTTATGAAAGCATGGAACTACCAGGCAGAAGTCACATGCAGCTGTGGAGCAGTACAGACAATGTCCCACCTACTGGAGTGTGACGACGCCCCCCAGTGCAGCCCCCAGGACCTGGCTGAACCGACCCGACCAGATGTGACCTGCGCCAGATACTGGCAGAACGACATCTGAGATTGCAACGGACTCGAAGAAGGACCACCTCCATGACCCTGGGCTGTGTGGCCTTGCTTGCTGCTGCAGTTGGATGACTGGAGCTACGTACAAATGACAGTGCAGACATAGGTGGTTGAAGTATCCAGGCCAATGTGCTGTGCTCTCTCCATGCAGGCCTTTTCCCTTTACAGTGTAATACCATGGATTTACTCAAGGCAGAGGTTGTAACCCTTTGTCCACCAGTTCCACAGGCCAAAGATCACACGAGGAACTGGCATTTGCCCTGCTGAGTCACCCAAGGTGACCTGGTGTTGGGTCTACATAACTTTATATATAATGGCTGATTGGAGATCTGGCACAAAACTCGTGGTCTAATTCTGATCCAGTGCGTATCAGTAATCTTTGCCCTCCTGTTGCTTATGAGGCCCAGACTACCGACAGCAGGAAACTGCAAGGCACCGGAGAGAGATCACCTGCATTCTCTCGTCATCCCCTGGAGGCTGGTGATAGTCAGGGGCTTGGAACAGCTATCGCGGAGTGGAAGAATGTATAGTGTGCATAGCCTGAACACACATATAGAGGTTGCTACATTCAAGGGTTGGCTGATGTGATGGTCTGTGAAATTCTCTGAGATTGTTAGCAAAATCCGGTGGGTATCTGGAATAAGTTGTCAGAGGAGGTGGTTTGCAGATATGATTACAATGTTTAACATGGGTTTGGACAGGTACTTGGATAGGAAAGTGGGTAGTGCAGGTAAATTAGATTACTGCAGAGAGGCCTCACGATCAGCATGGATCAGGTGGACTGAAGGGCCTGTTTCAGAGCTGTACCAATCTCTGAGTGTCTGCCCTCAAGTATAGAGATTGAGAACAAATTAGTCTAAGGAATGACTTGCCAGAATGGGTTGATCAAAGAATGAACCAGACTAGCATGTGATATGGGACAGTATTCCAATTCTTTCAGCTTCAGAAGCAACCATATATTAGGAAGTTCGCACTCTTCACTGAGACCCAAGGTCTCAGAGGACTAATTAAACGGAAGCAGCCGGCCATCTGGCTATAGAGTGCTAAGAAGCAATGGGTCCTCTCTATGATCTCCAATGGCACCTGAGCCCTCGGGCACCAGGTAGAAGGGCTGGTTATTACCATGGTAACAGAAGGCAACTCAAGGCTTAGGTTAAGCCATCCAAATTATGTTAACTGGTCACATGACTCTTCTGGAGAATTGGGTCTTTGCACGAACTGTCGGCAGTTCCACACTCTGCTGCACCTGATTGGTTCCATAGCAGGCATGAAGATACTGTGCAATTGATAGAGGAAGAAGTGACACTGTGGCAGCAAATAGCCTCGCAATGGCACTAGGACCGAGGAAATAGGTTGGGCCTGGATTTGGCAACGTCTCATTGGAGGGCAAGGGAATAAGCGGGAGGAAGATGGGTCCTGGATAAAGGATACAACTCCGTATCAAATTCTGGACCAACAAGAGAACCTGGGATCATAAAGACTGGCATACAGAGAGATTGAATCTGGTACCCATAAAACAGAGTGGAGCCCCAAGTCTGACCAAGTCTATTTTCTCATGTCTTGACTGGTAGTACATTGTGCCAGCTTTGAGCGCTTACACTTGGTCTTTGCAATTAAGTGTTTGAATAAAATTAAGAATTCATTCACCAGTTGTCATGGTGATTGTAATCTAAGTGCCAATTTAGCCCCACAAAGGACAAGTGAAGCAACCTCAGCGTCCTCTCGCAGGCCAACATCCAGAGTATTGAGCCCTCGTTACATTCGGGCACCCACACTTTCTCCAGGTATCTGACCTGTCACAAGAGATTGGCAGGCAGAGGAAGGAAAAGGTTCAGGGAGGTTTCTCAACGCTTAAAAATGAGAGCAGTCTCCTGTGATTCTCTGGACCATGGCCATTGGAAGAACAAGAACTCAGGTTTGGTTATCCTGCTAGAGGAAAGATGCCATTAGCTGTAAAGAGTACAGACAAGATTTACGAGGATGCTGTCAGGACGTCAGCGACAGACAGAGGAAAGGGTTGTTTAAGAAGGAACTGCAGATGCTGGAAACCCGAAGGTAGACAAAAGTGCCGGAGAAACTCAGCGGGTGCAGCAGCATCTATGGAGCGAAGGAAATCGGCAGGAGGAAATAGAATTGGTTGCCTATTTCCTTTGCTCCATAGATGCTGCTGCACCCGTTGAGTTTCTCCAGCACTTTTGTCTACAGACGAAAGGGTTGGGCAGGTTGTTTCTTGGAGGTCAGGAGGCTGAAGGAGTGATCTTATAGAGGTATATAAAATCATGAGGGCATACATATGGGGGAATGCTCAGTTTTTCCCCCAGGTTTTGGGAATCAAGAATGAGAGGGCATAGATATAAAATGAGAGGGGAAAGATGTAACACAGACCTGAGGGACAGATTTTTCACACAGATGGGCAGTGGGTATATGTAACGAGTTGCCAGAAAAAGTGGTTGAGGCAGACACAATAACTACATTTAAAGGACATTTGGACAGGTACAAGGATAGGAAAGGTTTAGAGGGATATTGGTAAAATGCACAGTTGGGACCAGCGTATAAGGTTATCTGCATTTTGATCGATGGGGCTGTTTGACTCAATTATTCTGTGACAAAAAAACAGGCGCAGGAGGAGGTCACTCGGCCCCTCAAGCCTACTCCAGCATTCAATCTGATCACAACTCTTTTGCACCAGTTCCGCATAACCCTCAGTTTTTCAATCTTTCAAACAGCGGTTGGGATGGGTATTAAGAAGCTGGAATCCACATGTTGGGACCACATGGAAACATTGGTAGGAAGACAGCACCTCACTAACCACCTGCTCCCCGACAGCCACCTCATCTGTGGAAGTGCAGCACTGTCGTCATGGACATCTCCCGTAGGGAGAGAAGGAGAGGTTGGGGTGAGGGGGGTTACAGACCAATGCTAATGCACTGTCGAAATGTATTGTCGTTTGTGCGGTTAGTGTGTGAACTTACCCACTGCATCTACTCCTAATGTCTTAAGCATGCGAGATTCTGACACTGTCTCATACGTTGGTCCGGTAAGCATGCAGTATACCCCCTCGCGGACAAAGTCTTGGTATCCCAGCTCCAAGGCACTGTCCAAAGCAAGCCGGCGATAGTTCCGGTCATAGGCATCCGACATGCAGGGGAATCGTGGACCAAATCTGATGAACAGGGTTGGCAGACATTTACAAAACATCCCGGAACCTCCAAAATAGACCACAGTAGCATACAAAATATTTAGCAAAGTATGTAATTTCCCCCCCAAAGCACTGTGCCATTTGGTCTGAGATTCCTCAAAATGGATCTTGATATTGCGCAGATACAACATCCCTAACTGGAACTCTGACAGGTTGTAGACCTATACTTTATATTCATCAATCAAGGGATGTGGGTATCGCGGGCTGAGACAGCGTTTAATTGCCCATCTCTAATTGCCCTTGAGTATGTGGTAGTGAGCTGGCTTCGTGAACCGCCACAGTCCTTGGGTCGATCAACATGCTGTTAGGGAGCTATTTACAAGATTTTGACTCAACGATGGTGAAGGAATGGTGATATATTCTCAACGCAGGATGGTGTGTGGCTTGGAGGGCAACCTCCAGGTGGTGGCGTCACCATGGTTTTTGCTGCCCGTGTCCTTCTGGCTGGTAGAGGTGATGGATTTGGAAGATGCTACTGAAGGTATCTTGGTGAGTTGCTGCAGTGCATCCTGTAGACGGGTCAAACTGGTCCACTGTGTATCAGTGGCGGTGGAGTGCGTGAATAGTTGTGGATAGCGTTCCTGACGAGAGGGCTGCTCTGTCCTGTATGGTGTTGAGCTTCTTCGGTGCTGCACTCATCCAGGCAGGTAGTAAGTATGCCATCAAATTCCTGACTCGAGCCTTGTAGAAGGATGTGGGGAGTTGGGAGGTGAATTACTGGCCACTGGAGCCCTCTCCGCTGACCTGCTTCTGTAGCTTCATCGTGCACATGTGGCGGCATGATGGTGCAGCGGTAGATCACGGCCTAACAGCACCAGAGACTCGGGTTCGATCCTGACTATGGGTGCTGTCTGTAAGGAGTTTGTACGTTCTCCCTGTGACCTGCGTGGGTTTTCTCTGAGATTTTCGGTTTCCTCCCATGCTCCAAAAACATACAGGTTTGTAGGGTAATTGGCTTTCTATAAATATAAGTTGTCTGTAGTGTGTGTAGGATAGTGTTAGTGTGCGGGGATTGCTGGTCAGCTGGAAAGGCCTGCCTCCTTGCTGTATCTCTAAACTAAACTAACCATGAATATTCCAATTCAGTTTCTGCTCACTGGTAAACCCTAGGATCTGGATAGCGAGGAATTCAGTGGTGATAGTGCCATTGAATATGAAGGGGTAATAGCTGGAGAGTGCACAGAAATAGGTCCTTAGCCCACCATTTCCTTGCTGACGATATACACAAAAAGCTGGAGTAACTCAGCGGGACAGGCAGCAACTCTGGAGAGAAGGAATTGGTGACTTTTCAGGTCGATACCCTTCTTCAGACTAAAGGGCCTGTCCTACCAGCATCCGACTCCATGCGGTGAGCGCGATCAAACCGGCAGCGGGGGCCGCGCGGAGGTCGGGTGATCCCTGTACAGGGCCGTTCCAACAGCATGCGCCTGCATGTGAAGAGCGCGGCCAAACCGGCAGCGGGGGCCGCGCGGAGGTGGGGTGAGTGGCGCAACGCGGCGCAAAGTGAGGCGAACTTGGAGCGAAGTCTTAAAGGTAAGTTCGCCAGGACAGAGAGGGACACACAGAGAGGGGCACAGAGGCACACACAGAGAGGGTCACGGAGGCACGACGTCGAGACGGTGTGTAATGTGTCGAGGCGACTGCGAGCCGACAAGCCGTTGCCGCGCGGAATTTTTGAACATGGTCAGTTTTTCGGAGCCCCGCGCGTTGTCGGGACGAACTCCTCACAATTCCGCACGGCTCCGGCGATCGAAGTGGGACCGGCCCCGCGACGCCGGACGGCTCAAGCGACCACGTTAGGTCGTGCCCATCGCATGGAGTTGCATGCTGCTGGGACAGGCCCTTAAGAAGGAGTTACTCCAGGTTTTTGTGTCTATCTTCGGTTTAAACCAGCATCCGCAGTTCCTTCTTACACATATCCCTGCTGACCATCAATTACTCATGTATTCGAATCGCATTTACCAGCATTTGGTCTGTATGTTTGGTGCTTCAGGTGCTTGTACTTTCTGGTATCTGCATAAACACTTCCACAATACCTCCACCACCCTCTCACAAGGCGTACACCAACAAGCATAATTGCCTCAAATTGAATCACAAATCCTCCTTAATATGCTGCCATGTCAAATAAATTAAATCTAATATTCCACCAATAAAAATTAAAATATACAATATCTGTCAAAATGTACAGCATTATTCCGCAAACTGCCTGGCGCCTTCCTCAAAATACTTAGCTTCTTCTTCTTGCCAACACAGCCTAAAGTTGTAGAACAACTTGTTCTATTTGATCTTATTTGATTGCATTAGTCGAAACAGGGAAGACCATGTGAAGGTTGCCATCTCCCGCCCCAAAATACTCTATGATAAACAGTATCTTGTAATGAATTTGACTCCCAGCCAAAATAGACTGCAACATTACCTCAAAATACACAAATCTCCCAATTACATATTGACATCCAACAGTTTAAAACACACCATAATATCACGTCAGCTTAAAAAACAATACCCTCCCCTTCTCACGCTCAAACTGTAAATGTATTAAAAGACTTAATGTGCAGAAGGGATCAATGATTTGCAGTGACATCAAACCCTTGCAACTAAGGTGAATAGAAACACAGAAACATAGAAGGCCATTCGGCCCTTCGAGCCTGCACCGCCATTCAATATGATCATGGCTGATCATCCAACTCAGTATCCCGTACCTGCCTTCTCTCCATACCCCTGATCCCTTTAGCCACAAGGGCCACATCTAACTCCCTCTTAAATATAGCCAATGAACTGGCCTCAACTACCTTCTGTGGCAGAGAATTCCACAGACTCACCACTCTCTGTGTGAAAAAAGATCTTCTCATCTCGGTCCTAAAAGACTTCCCCCTTATCCTTAAACTGTGACTCTTTGTTCTGGACTTCCCCAATCTGTTCAGCACATCTGCTTTTTTTTAGAAGTTTAAAGAGATTCGGCACATCACCAAATGCGCTAACAAACATCTACAGATGCACTGCAGAAAGCATCTGGACTGGTTGTATCATGACCCGACATTGAAATTTCAACTACAATGAATGCAAGAAGCTACAGAATGCATCGGGGCGTTGCAACAGTGCACTGGCTGCTCAGCCAAAACTATTGGGTTTCATTGTGTAAACTGAGGCTGTAGCTTCTAGTGCAACTGTCCCCACAGTTGTGCAGTGACTTCTCACAGCTACCAACATTGGCCTAGCAGCGCAGTCTCTGTTGCCATTTCTTAAAGGGACATCCACACTGCTGCAACTAGAAGGGAGTGCTGCTCATGCATGAATGGAAGGGAGAGGGTGGAGTGCACGGATCACAATCCACACCAATGATTGGGCAAGGAGATAACATACTGTATCCAAGTTTGCTGAACAGCCCACCCAGCCTGGCCTGGACGGGGGGGGGGGGAAAAGAGTTCGGAAGGCGAGGACTCTGCGAGACTTCACCGTTTGCTGCGGACTCACCTCTCATCGTTGGTGCCGAGGAGGGGGTTTATCCCCGCGAAGCCCGGTATGTTGATGTGGTCCTTGATGACCATCAGATCACCCACTTGGAACTTCTCGCCCAGCCCTCCAGCAGCGTTGGTGACGATCAGGGCCTGGACTCCCATTAAATGGAAGACACGGACTGGAAAGACCACCTGTGGTGAGCGGCACAGCACATCAATGTGTTGCTCCTGGAGGAACCAGACTCCCTGGTGCAGCCTATACCTCTCCACCTCATAATTACAAATACACTCATGACTCCCAGGTGTACAAAACATAGATGCCAGAAATAGCAAATACATTTAACGCTCTTGATACCTTTGACAGAAGGCAAAGATCTGCCATTTTAGCTATCAGTCAGTGACTGACGGGACAGTTTGGGGATAGGATCTCTGCATGCAAGAATTTCATTGTCCTATCTGGGACACATGACAATAAACTCTCTTGACTCTTGACCCCAACTGGTCACCACTTTCATTGCTCAACCACTCTCCCCACCCCACCTCACCCTTATCACCCACTTACTATTAACCAATTTTGCCTTTTCTTCTAAAGATAAGACAACAAAAGCTGGATTAACTTAGCGGGACAGGCAGCATCTCTAAAAAGAGGAATGGGTGACATTTCGGGTCGAGACCCTTCTTGACCCGAATCGCCACTCATTCCTTCTCTCCAGAGATGCTGCCTGTCCTGCTGAGTTATTCCAGCTTTCTGAGTCTATTCGGTTTAAACCAGGATCTGCAGTTCCTTCCAACACTTGACCTTTCTTCTATGCTGGCTCTTAGTCAACTCCACATTATTTTTGTCCTTCTCATGTCCTTTTGTCACTTCCACTCCAAACTTTCTGTGTGAAGCCAGGCTCTCAACCTGACGGGATGAGGAAGTCAAATAGAAAAAGTCAAATAGAAGAAAATTAGATCTGATATCCTTTACAGAGACATGGCTGCAGGATGATGGACTGAGTACTGAGGGGGCCACAATATTTGGGAATGTCAGGAAGGTAGAGGGGTGGCCCTGTCAATGAATGTGAGTATCTGGAGTCGATCATACATGGTATCATGAATAGGAAATGACCACACGATAGGACAGAGTATGCGGAAATAAATAATGGGGTCTTTCCTAATGGTGATAGGTAATGGGCTGGGACTGGATATTAACCCACTGGAAAAAAATCAGATAGGGGAAGATAGTCAGGGTGAGGAGTTCAGAGATTATTTGCAGGATAATTTTTGAGAATAATTTCTGTATCTGGAGCAGTTCGGAGAAAGCTCACTTGATTGAGGCAAAGATTGTGAATTTATTTATCTCAGAGGGTCACAAGTCTTTTGATCTCTCTTCCTCAAAGGGCAGTGAAAACAGATACTGTGTGTATAAGACTCATGTAGGTAAATTTTTGATAAGCAAGAGGGCGAGGCAGGTTGTCTTGAGGAATGGATGCACAGCCGTTATAAACGGGAGATTAGAAGCACAAGAGTGTGTGATTGAAACAAATTTGGAGAATCTTGATGGGGAGGATGAATCCTCTTGTGGGAGAATCCTGAAAATAAGTGGTCATCCATTTAAAGCAGAAATGAGGTGAATTTGTTTTCCTTGAGAGGGCTACGCACAGCACAAATATGGCCCCATAGCATCAGCGTCCACATCGTGGGGTTGGAAACTGGAAGTATCCTGCGCTAATTCTGCTACCATCATCATCTCTTGTGACATGTGATGGGTTCCACTGATTGTTGCCGGAAGCTTGCATCCTTTTCAGGACGGACGATGACATTGCTAACAAGATGGACACGAAAAGAAGCACAGAGAAGCACACATAACACACACACCCAACACACTCTCACGCTTAGCACACATAGAAGTACAAGACACGCACAGGCACACACAAACACCGACCATGCCTACACAGTAACACCTAGCACACGCACGCACCCACATACCCAACTCACACACACACACAACTCACATACACACCTTGTTGATACAGTAGCCTTCGTAAAAGTGGAAGCGGCCCTTCATGAAGACGCACTGTTTGCCACCCAGTTCCCCGAAGACCAGTTTTCCCTCGTGCCCTGGAACTTAAAGACATAGGACAGCATTCAATAGATTTACCTCCAGCCATGACCCTTAAAATAGCCTTCAGCTATATTCTGCTGAACACAAGGCAGATTTGATGGGCCTGATTATGAAGTGTGTGCTGTTGGCCGGGTGCACTGGGGGAACATAGTGTTTGCTTTTGATAGGGTATACTGGGAGACTATAGTGTGTGCTGTAGTCTGGGTAGGTATGCACATTTGTCAGCTCTATTGAGGCATGTGGGGACTAGGATGGGATGTACTGGGGAATTAGTGTGGGCCGATGTCTGGTATACTGGGGGACTGTAGCATGTGATGCTGGTCTGGTGTACTGGGGGACTATAGAATGAGCTGGGAGACATAAGTATGTAGGAAAGTCAGCTATACTGGGGGACAGTGCGGACTAGGATGGGGTGTACTGGGGGACTGTAGTGTGTGCCGTTATTCTAGTATACTGGGGGACTGTAATGTGTGCTGTAGTCTAGTATACTGGGGGACTGTAATGTGTGCTGTAGTCTAGTATACTGGGGGACTGTAATGTGTGCTGTAGTCTAGTATACTGGGGGACTGTAATGTGTGCTGTAGTCTAGTATACTGGGGGACTGTAATGTGTGCTGTAGTCTAGTATACTGGGGAACTGTAGTGTGTGCCGTTATTCTAGTATACTGGGGAACTGTAGCATGTGCTGTTGGTTTAGTATACTGGGCGACTGTAATGTGTACTGCAGTCTAGTATACCGGGGGACTGTAATGTGGGCTGTAGTCTAGTATACTGGGGGACTGCAGTGTGTTGTTGTGCTGTACTGGAGACAGCAGAGTCCGTTGTCCGGGCGTACTGCTGGACTATTATCGTGCTGTACTGGGGACAGCAGTGTGTTATCGGTGCAGACAGCGAGCCTGCTAACCTGTGCTCTGAGGGAATCCAGGGATCTTCATGTACGGGATCTCGGTCTTGTTGCTCAGCAAGTCGGCGAGTCCCCCGAGGCCTGACCCACAGATGACAGCCAGACAGGGCCGCGTGCTGGTCTGAGCCAACAACCAATCAGCAGTCTTCTTACAGTCATCATATGGGACGCTGCAATGGTGAGAGAGGAGAGGGGGTGACAGTGTGCCGATAGCTGTGGGGAGGATAGGGTGGGGGTAAGGGTAGAACAGGTGGAAGCAGAGTCACACAGCAGCAAAATAGGTCCTTCTGCCTACAAATTCATGCTGGCCATCAAACACTAATCTTCACTCATTCAGCTCTTGGTCCACAACCTTGTCTGCCTCAATGCTTCAAGTGTTCGTCCAGATATTTCACAAGTGCTCCGAGTGTCTCTACCTGCACCACTCCCTAATGCACTACATTCCAGATTCTAGTCACCAAAATGGGAAACGATGCTTCCTCTGACCCCCTTTACCCTAAACCGACTTCTTCTGGTTTTTTACAGCTCTTTTCTTGGAAAAATCTCTAAATATTTACCCAATCAATGCCTCCCGCCATTTTATACACGTGGATCAGGTCCTCCCTCAGTCCCCTCTGCTCCAAGGAAAACAGACCCAGCCTTTTCAATCTCTCCTCATGTGACATTTCATCACAGGCAGAATCCCAATGACTCACCTCTGCCAGTTATCGTGTCCTTCCTAAAGTGCAGCAATCAGAACTGCACACAGTATTCCAGCAATGGCCTGAACAGCATTTTATGAAATTATACCATGATATGCTGGCTTCTATATCTTTTGCCCCTGACTAATGAAGGTAAGTATGTGCCTTCTTCACCACCTTATCTACTTATTCCACCATCAATGGTCCTTGGGCCTCCACTCATTGTGTATGTTCTTACCTTATTAGTTCTGCCAAAGTGCATCACCGTGCACTTATTAGAATTAAATTCCATCTGATATTGCTCTGTTCCTCTCAATAACTCATCCATATCTTCCTGTGACCTGAAACCTCCCTTTGCAGTGTTTATGACCTCACTCATTTTCATACCATCAACAAACTTACTGATTATTTCATATTGAAATTGTTCATGTATGTTATCAATACTATGGGTCCCAGCACTGATCCCTTTAGTGCACCAGAGGCCACAGGTTTCCAAACACAAAAGCAACCTTCCACCATCGCTATCCTCCTCCCATTACCAATACAATTTTGGATCTAATCTGCCTTGGATCCCAAGGGCTCTGACCTTTTGAATCAACTTACCAGATGCAACCTTGTCAACGTCCTTACTGAAGTCAACTGCATTGCCCTCATCCACATATTTTATTGGAGTCATAGAGTTATGCTGCACAGACAGGCCCTCTGGCCCAATCTCTCCATGCGGACCAGGATGCCAATTTATATTAATCCCATTTGCCTGGATTTGGTCCACCATACTCTAAACTTTTCCTATCCATGTATCTATCCAAATGTCTTTTAAATGTGTTAATTGTACTCACTTCTATTATTTCCTCTGGCATCTCATTCCACATACTCCTCAACCTCTGAAACAAAGTATTTCTCCCCTCGCCTTAAATCTACGCCTTCTAGTTTTACACTCCTCTGACTATCTAGCCGGTCAACACCACCCAGGATTTTACATATCTTTATAAGATCACCTCTCATCATCGCTTGCTCCAGAGAAAACAGTGCCAGCCTATCCAGTCTCTCCTTATGATTAAAGTCTTGCAGAGCTAGCACCATCCATGTGAAAAACTTCTGCACCGTCTATAGCTAAATCGCATTATTTTGAAAGATTCAATTAAATTAGTCGGACAGGATCTTCCGCCAACAAATCTGTGCTTTAAATACCTTATCAATCCCTCCCTTTCCAAGTGCAGATAAATCCTGTACCGTTTGATTTGTTTCCAATAACTTCCCTACCACTGATGTTCCACTCACTGGCCTATAGTTACAAGGTTTATCCTTTCTTGAATAAAGGTACCACATTTACCGTTATCCAGTCATCTGGCAAATGACTTGTGGTCAGCAAAGATTTAAAAATCCCCGTCAGGGCCCAGGAATCTTCTCCCTTGTCATCCATAGCAATCTGTGATAGATATCATCAGGTCCTGGTGATTCCTGGTGTTATCCCCATCATAATGTGGATAAATGTGAGGTTATCCATTTTGGTGGCAAAAACAGGAGGGTAGACTATTATCTGAATGGTGGCAGATTAGGAAAAGGGGAGATGCAACGAGACCTGGGTGTCATGGTACACCAGTCATTGAAAGTAGGCATGCAGGTGCAGCAGGCAGTGAAGAAAGCAAATGGTATGTTAGCATTCATAGCAAAAGGATTTGAGTATAGGAGCAGGGAGGTTCTACTGCAGTTGTACAGGGTTTTGGTGAGACCACACCTGGAGTATTGCGTACAGTTTTGGTCTCCAAATCTGAGGAAAGACATTCTTGCCGTAGAGGGAGTACAGAGAAGGTTCACCAGACTGATTCCTGGGATGTCAGGACTTTCATATGAGGATAGACTGGATAGACTCAGCTTCTACTCGCTAGAATTTAGAAGACTGAGGAGGGATCTTATAGAAACGTACAAAATTTTTAAGGGGTTGGACAGGCTAGATGCAGCAAGATTGTTCCCAATGTTGGGGAGGTCCAGAACAAGGGGTCACAGTCTAAGGATAAGGAGGAATTCCTTTAGGACCGAGATGAGCAAAATATTTTTCACACAGAGAGTGGTGAGTCTCTGGAATTCTCTACCACAGAAGGTAGTTGAGGACAGATCATTGGCTATATTTAAGAGGGAGTTAGATGTGGCCCTTGTGGCTAAAGGGATCAGGGGGTATGGAGAGAAGGCAGGTACAGGATACTGAGATGGATGATCAGCCATCATCATATTGAATGGCGGTGCAGGCTCGAAGGGCCGAATGGCCTATTCCTGCACCTATTTTCTATGTTTCTATAACATCTCTCTTTTTTTAAAATATGATCCTGAATTTTACCAATTCCCACCCAGAATTCTCCAATTACAATGCCCTTCTCCCTCGTGAACATCAATGAGAAGTATTTATTTGCAAAAGGGGAGAGACAGGGGTTGAGTATGGAGGATAACGGGTGGAGGTGTACCGGAGACAATGAGTGCAGTATTTAGCTGGTCTGTGCTGGGAAAGGAGAGGGATGGAGTTGGGAAGAAGTGGGGTTGAGGGGTGGGTTGAGATGTTTGCAGTGGGATCTGGGTAGGGAATAGATTCATAGTGTCACACTGCAAGGAAACAGGCCATTTTGCCCAATGCGTCTATGCTGACCAAGTTGCCCAATCTTGTCAGTGCCATTTGCCTTTGGCTGGCTCGTATGCTACAATAGCTGTGGTAGGGTGAGGGCAGGAGTGTGAGATGTACAGGACGGGGCATGGGGCAGGATGCTGAGACGAGGTGGTCTGAGTTGGAGAGAGTTGGGCACGGTTTCCGTGATGTGCGGGATAGGACGAGAGGGGTGAGGGAGGAAGAAGGTGGAGGGAGAGTATGGAGTGTGGAGGCCAGGTGAAGGGGAGGTATTTAGGGAGTGAGCGGGAAGTGTTAATGGACAATTTGGTTCTCATTCCCAATCAGTTGGCTGACAGGGACATTGCGCTGAGAGACAGGAGTATCAGGGTTACGTCACTCGTTTCTAAAGTTCGACATTAATAAGGTGAGACTGGGGCTACAGATTAAAACAGCCGAATATTTTATGGCAGCTGTTAACAATAGGTTTCCCACCGTGTGTTAAATGCACTGTTCCATGCGAATGAGTAGTATAACTCTCTCACCCTGGCATGCATGACAGGTCAGGGACTCTATCCAAGTTACAGGCAGCAGCGCAGTTAGAGCCCTCAGTAACGTCTCTCCAGACATGCAGTCGTGGGCAGGAGACTGAGGCTGGAAATTGTGGAGGGAGGCTCAGCTAAGGAAATGAGGGCCACAGCAATCTGCGAGACCGATGTTCAGTGGTGGGATTGTGGATCAGTAGGGGAATTGTGGGAGAATTGATGTGCAGCCTTTGTGAGCAGAGGTTTCCAGATTAAGCTGCAGGAGCATTGAAATATTTATACTGGTAAAGTAACATCCTATGCTCAATGTCAACAGGGAACATTAATTGGAAGGTTTCTGCTTCATCGATAAAAAGATCTCTAAATGTTAACAGTCAGATAGTTTATTCACGCACACAGATACAAATGCACACATATATGCACACAGATGCATAAATGCACATACAAAACACATGCACATTCACATAAATACATACATGTGCACACCACACACACACATGAGTAATAAACACATATGACATACGCATGTTCACACCTGCAAATATATGCTCACATGTATGAGGTGTGTTGGGAGGTTTACACTGCATTACAGGAAGGATGTGGGGGCTTTGGGGATAGGTGCAAAAGAGATTTTCGAGAATGCTGCCAAGATTAGAAAGTATTAGGTATAAAGAGAGGTCAACAAACTTGAATTGCTATCTCTGGAGTGTTGGAGGCTGAAGGAGTTACTGGAGGAGATCAGGTCATTATGAGAGGCATAAATAGGATTGGCAGTCAGAATCGTTTTTAAGGTGGAACTGTCAAATACTATTGAAAATATGCATAGCATTTGGGGGTGGTGATATTTGGGGAGTGGAGATACTTGGGGGATGGGGATGTGTGTGGCTGTGGGGACATTTGGCTACATTTAAGGAGGGAGGTTTGAGGGGTCTGGGGTTATTTGAGAGGTTCATCTGACGGCAGCTGCATCGGTTTGATGTACTTCCACTGCCCACAGAACCTGCCCAACATTCAGTCTTGCGACAACAGCATGTCCTCCACCCAAGTGACAAAACGCCGTGGTCCTTGGGACCCTCTGTGGTCATGTCCTTGGACGCAACTCCCACCTTCTCACTGCCAGCTGTACCCCATCCTTACCCGTCAGTGAAATGTTGGCCAGATACCCATTTCATTGTCAAGACAGCCCCCCCACCGACCCGGCTAGGACCAGATCTGCAGCTGCTGTTACGCAAACACACACTTTTTGTAGCAATGTTACAAAATTTTGAGATTTAAAAAATCAAGTCTGCAATTTGTCCCATCAGATAAAGCATAAAAAGAAGTTTAATTTGACATCTAATTCACTTTCATATCTTGTATTAAAAAAGTTATGGCCATTTTCATACTTGGAAATTAGCATCTTGTTCCCTATTGTATTTCCTTTGACTTAACACAAAAGTTGTGATCGAGGACAGTCAAAAGCCCATAACTTTCTTAAAAATTAAGAGAACTGAAATAAAGTTTCAGTTATTATAGATTGAAGCATTCTGAAACTAATATGAAACAATATTACTTGGATGACCTGAAATTAAAGCATATAATTAGTTAGTTACCCAATTGTAGTTAATTACAAAATTCAATTACTTGATCTAAACATCTATCCATTTCTTAAGAAAATATTAACATTTTTTTTAAAGCCTAAGTGTCCAAATAACATTCACACAAGAATTCCCAATATAACATTGATTTTTAAATCTCATTGTTATGAATTTATAGGCCAAATTGAAGGAATTTAGTGTTTAATGCCCACAAATTAATGGGCATTTTAAACAGCTTGCGAGTGGGATTTTATGGAACGCGATGTATTGGAACGTTGCAGTTACGGTGAATTAAACCCAATATCGGCAGGAAAAACACTGCCGGTTCATATGGGGAATAAATCACCATTTCGCAACATGAAATATTGATTAATGTCATCTAAACAAGCAAGTTTATATGAAAAAATATACAGCTTTCACTTACCTGTCCCCTACGTGAAATCCATCCCCGTTGTCGGCGTTCACGGCATTAGGAGCTAATTTTTATTTTACTGCGGCGCTGAAATAGTTGGACGATTTAAAAAAAAATTAACTTACCGGCAGCCGGAACGAATCTCCAGAAATAGCTCGCACTCCGATAAAATATAATTCCGGATGGCAAGGGAAAAACCGCATTTTAACCCCGCCCCCCCCCCCCCTTAAAGGCAACAAAGTCGCGCACACGGCCAGTGACAGAACTGCAGCACCGCTAAAGGTAAGTTTTGTAACATACCTACTTTTTGGCGCCTCCCACCATTACTTGGCTTACTACCACCTTGTGGTAAACCAAGTATTACAAAGCTCTTGGTTGGTAAACCTCCTCTGAAGTGCCTCAGGATATCTTCGTACCTCAAAAGGTAGGATATCTTCCTACTTTTCAAAGGCAGGTTATTGTTACAATAAAAAGAAGAGGATTCTTGGTGTATAAATCAAGAAAACACAGGAACCAAACCAAAATTTAAGCTGGGTCTATGCGGAGAGATTGGTTCTGTAAAAGGCAACCGACTGATTGTGAGATAAAAATACAGGTACCCACGGTTCCAAAATACCCTTGAAAGGAGAACTGAATTGGCCCAGATATTTCTGAAACTCCCTGTAAATGCAGCCTCTCCAGGATTATCAAGTCTAAGTTCTGTGTTCTTACAGTAAAGGTTGCTTCATTTCTTTGATGGAATTGTTGGCAATGTTCATTCTACTCACTGTGTCGTTAGATTATATTTCTATTGTATCTACTGTGCACCTGACACACATCAAAAACACCAGTTGGAGTTTGAGGTTATTTCTGTACTTATGACAAAGGGCAACGACTCCAAAACCCAGTCAGTGCAATTATTCTGGCTGGAGAGGTCCCTCTGCACTGGTAGAGAGGAAGCACACACCCTCGCCAAATACAGCAGCATTAAAACACACTCATTCATGCCCTCCTTTACAGGGAAAAATAATGCTCACCCCCTTACTCATTAAGAATTTGTCAATCTCCGCCTTAAAAATACACAATGGCTTGGCTTCCACAGCCGTCTGTGGCAACAAATTCCACAGTTTCATCACCCTCTGACTAAAGAAATTCCTCTTCATCTCTTTTCTAATGGTACATTCTGAAGCTAAGCCCTCTGGGGAGAGGGAAAGGGGAGGGGGGAAGGGGAGAGGGAAAGGGGAGGGGAGGGGAGGGGAAAGGGGAGGGGAAAGGGGAGCGGAAAGGGGAAAGGGGAGCGAAAGGGGAGGCGAAAGGGGAGGCGAAAGGGGAGGCGAAATGGGAGGCGAAAGGGGAGGCGAAAGGGGAGGCGAAAGGGGAGGAGGAGAGAGAGGGGGAGAAGGGGGGGGGGGGGGAAGAGGGAAAGAAAAGAGGAGAGAAGGAGAGAAATAATAAATGAGGGGGTTCAAAGGCTGTTAGATGTTTGTTAAGTCTCTGCTGGGTGGAAATATGTATTAATGCTCTATTCTGTCTACACTGCTTATACAGCCAGAAATAGAATATAACTAAGGGAAAGATTCTTTGTTATTTGGTGTGAAGTTGCCGCACCTCATAAGCCGAGTGAAACCAACAAGTGAACCTAACGAGTGAGCCAAAGGACCCGCGGTCACGGTGGCACAGCGGTAGAGTTGCTGCCTTACAACGAATGCAGCGCCGGAGACCTGGGTTCGATCCTGACCACGGGTGCTGTCTGTACGGAGTTTGTACGTTCTCCTTGTGATCTGCATGGGTTTTCTCCGAGATCTTCGGTTTCTTCCCACACTCCAAAGGCGTACAGGTTTGTAGGTTAATTAGCTTGGTAAATGTAAAAATTGTCCCTAGTGTGTGTAGGATAGTGTTATGCGGGGATCGCTGGTCGGCGCGGACCCGGTGGGCCGAAGGGCCTGTTTTCGCACTGTATCTCTAAACTAAACTAATCTACACAACTAAAAATCTACCTCTTACCTTTTTTCTCTGAATAATTGTTGATGTTGTATTTCATATCCGAAATGAACTATTTATACCTTTCAGTATTATCTGCAAAGGTCCCAGAAGAAAGAAAGCACAAGCCATGATTTTGTTATTTTTAAGCCCTGTTCTCGTTATCTCTTTATTTGTTCTTTGATAGTTGGAATAATCGCACGCAAGCTTCACAAATTGAAATGCTGCCAGTCAGGATGAATTTGCAGAGAAGTTAATCCTTTCTCTGATCCAATTAACAACCCAGAAAGAGTGGGCTCAGAAAAATAGCGGCTGTTGAGATAGTGGACACATTGCTTTTAATCTTCCAAAAATTTGTAGACTCAGGGAAGATTCCATTTGACTGAAAAATGAAACTTTATTATCGGAAATGAGAGGGAGATTAAAAGCAGGAAACTGCATGTCAGTTAGCTTAACATTGTCAAAGCGAAAATGTTAGAACCTGTTATTAAATATGCCATAGAATGTTATGAAAATATACATTAATCGGGTAAAATCAACATGGTTTTGTGAAAATGAAATAATGTTAGACTAACTTATTGGAGTTCTCATGGGAAGTAATGCGTGCTGTGGATTTAAAGGAGGGGGGGTGGAGGGTTAGTGGATGTACTATACCGACATTTCAAGAAGGCATCCAATGAGATGTCACTTAGGCGATTTTTCAGCGGACTGCCGGCGACAGTCAAGTAGCCGACAGTGGCCAGAAAAACCGGGCACGCCGAGTGACAGAGTGGAACACACATACACACAAACACATCGCAAAAGCGGGGGCCAGGACAAGTGGGGGAGCGCTCTCTGAAATTCACACGGTACAAAGCCAAGGTGATACAAACACACACCTCGATGAACAGGAAGGTTGACGCTTTAATTAAGACGGCTAACACAGTTGGGCATCAATTATACCAGTGCCCAAGAAGAGTAAGGTGATGTGCCTCAATGACTATTGACCAGTGGCACCAACACCTGTGGTGATGAAGTGCTTTGAGAGGTTGATCACGGAGCAAATCAACTCCTACCTCGACAAAAGCCTGGACCCACTGCAGTTTGCTTACCGCCACAACATGCGATCTCGCTGGCCCTCCACTCTGCTCTGGACCACTTGGACAACAAAAACTCATATGTCAGGCTGTTATTTATCGATTACAGCTCGGCATTTAACACAATCATCCCCTCCAAGCTGGTTACTAAACTCTCAGAACTGGGTCTCTGCGCATCCCTCTGCAATTGGATCTTCGACTTCCTCATTCACAGACCACAGTCCGTTCGTATTGGTGGAAACGTGTCAGCCTCGATAACAATCAGCACGGAAGCACCTCGAGGCTGCGTGCTCAGCCCCCTGCTGTACTCACTCTACACTCATGACTGTGTAGCTGGTCACAGTGCGAACTCCATCATCAAGTTCGCTGACGACACCACTGTTGTGGGACGTATCACTGATGGGGATGAGTCAGAGTATAGAAGAGAGATCGAGCGACTGTCCATATGGTGCCAGCACAATAACCTGGCCCTCAACACCAGCAAAACCAAGGAACTGATTGTGGACTTTGGAAGGAGTAGGATGGGGACCCACAGTCCCGTTTATATCAACGGGTCGATGGTTGAAAGGGTCAAGAGCTTCAAATTCCTGGGCGTGCACATCTCTGAAGATCTGTCCTGGTCCGAGAACAATAATGCAATTATCAAGAAAGCACATCAACGCCTCTACTTCCTGAGAAGATTACGGAGAGTCGGTTTGTCAAGGAGGACTCTCTCTAACTTCTACAGGTGCGCAGTAGAGAGCTTGCTGACCGGTTGCATCATGGCTTGGTTTGGCAACTTGAGCACTCTGGAGAGGAAAAGACTTAAAAAAGTAGTAAACACTGCCCAGTCCATCATCGGTTCTGACCTTCCTTCCATCAAGGGGACTTATCGCAGTCGCTGCCTCAAAAAGGCTGGCAGCATCATCAAGGACCCACACCATACTGGCCACACACTCATCTCTCTGTTACCTTCAGGTAGAAGGTACAGGAGCCTGAAGACTGCAACGAACAGGTTCAGGAATAGCTACTTCCCCACAGCCATCAGGCTATTAAACCTGGCTTGGACAAAACTATGATAATTAATAACCCATTATCTGTTATCTGTTATTTGCACTTTATCAGTTTATTTATTCATGTGTGTATGTATTTATATTATGATATATGGACACACTGATCTGTTTTGTAATAAATGCCTACTATGTTCTGTGTGCCGAAGCAAAGCAAGAATTTCATTGTCCTATCAGGGACACATGACAATAAACTCACTTGAACTCGAACTTGAAGTGTACGGTAAGTCCTTTAAAAGAGGGGAGAAGGGGGGAGAAGCCGGGAGAGGGGGCAGAAGGGGGAGAGGGGGCAGAAGGGGGAGAAAGGGGGGAGAAGGAGTGGAGACAACTTTTAAGAAGCCAGACAACTTTTAATAAGCCAGAGATACACAGCTGTGAAGTTTGGCGGACATTTAACATTAACGGTCAGTTATCCTTGGTTCTGAAAACTCCTGGTTACTTTTTCTCCAATGAGCCAATGAAAATGACCGGTTAGCAAAGTACTTACGACTACCAAAACTACCCATAACTACAGGGCAACCCCACTACAACTGCGCCTACGACTACAGGATTATCGATTTTCTCCATGGCGACCAACATGTTGAAAAATTTGGGGCGACCATACTGAGGTCGCGACTAGTTTCCAGAATGCGGGAACTCCTCGCGACCATGAAGGAAGCTCACCAGCAAACATGTGGCAACCATGTGGCGAGCGCAGAGTCTCTTGCACTCGCCTAAAAAGTCGCCTAAGTGGGACAGGCCCATAAAGGTCATTGTGGAAGATAAATGATCATGGTGTGGGATACGAGGGAGAATATCTGCTGGCTAACAGGAATCTGTGAGCATGTATAGATGGGCCTTTTTCTGTTTGGCAGGATGTAATGAATATTATGCCATCGGGATCAATATCAATATGCTTCAATTAAACTACTATTAATACAAATGACCTGGATGAAGGAACCAAAGGTTAGTTGCTAAACCTATTGGTGACACTCAGAAACATAGGAACGCAACTACTGACAAGGTCACAAGGAGGCTACAAAGAGGCAAAGACCTGGACAATGAAATATAATGTGGGAGAATATGCAATGCTTTGTTTCATCAAGAACAACTTTACCCCAATGGCAATTGATTGTTGAGCTCTGTGATGTAATGTAACTCCTGAAGTACAACGCAACTATGAATATTGTAGGACGTTAACACCATGAGATATTGCATTCCGCTGTGCACTGTGTATAGAACAAATTGGTAGCATTACCCGAGAGATGAGGGAGGCAGCTAATATGTTAGTCCAGAGAAGCTGATATTGAGAGAGGATTTGATTGGTGTGCACAAGATGGTGATGGATCTAAAGTGGTGTGAAACTGTTCCCATTAGCAGATGATTCGAGAACCAGAGGATAGAGATACAAAGTGAAGGGCAATAGATGTGGGAGGAAAACCTTGTCTGTGCAATGTGTAGTTATGACTGGAATATCCCTGGTAGGTGGAAATAGAATCAATCAGGGCTTTCAAAAGGGAATTGTACAGGTTTGTGGGGAAAGTAACTTCAGGCTTACAGGGAAGAGTGGGGTTTGGAATTGACTAGATGTCTGCATAGGGCTAGCACCAACACAATGAGCTGAACTGTCTCCTTCTGCATTGTAATGAGCTACCATCTAATTGTGATTTTTAAAGTTAAAAATAATGATGGCACTAGATTAATATAGTTCTAGTGACTTTTCAAACCATTAGGACAAAATCTAAGAAATTGCATCTGACAATATCCAATAAACACACAAAGTTGTTTACCCTTTCTGCTGTATTTTTAGTTATTAAAGGATGAAATTTGCATTATTACTTCAATGCACATTGGATGTACAGTGTTGTGAAATGTAAATTTGTATATTGCATTTTCTTAAATTTAAACTATCTTTGTTGAAGATAAATTGACACTTTAGTCCCTTGGGCTTTCTAGAATTCGTACGATGAATTGTCTGCTTTGTGTTGAAAGAAGGGCATGTTCTGGGTCTCTACACAAACGCTGCCAGCATAGCAAGTATCCAAGAGCTCATCTGCAGACAGCAGCAGGCATTAAATACCAAGCGACAATCTTCACAAAAGGTATTGCCTTACAGACTTCATCCTAACTCACTGCAGGTTCTTTGTTATCTTTTATGACGAGGCATCAAAAAGAGGAGATACGGAAGTTATACACAACATTACTGCGGGCATTTTAATGAAAAATAGCACTTAAAATCACCAAGCCTTCAAATCATTTATTGTTGAAACTGGAATTAATGAAATAAAATGGATAAGAGCTGCTTTATAAAGCACTTGAGAAAAGAGTACTTCCCCTGAAATTTAAGAGGATAATCAATTTTTAATTAAATAAGGATTGTTGTAAAGCATTCTTGATTGTACTGCCAACTGGATGCATTCAGGAAGGTGAAAATTACCAGACTACTGACAGCCATCATCAACCCATAATACTAATGTGATCAAATGGAGTCAAACTTAATATATGGACAAGGAAATGATCCTCTCCCAAACATACTGTAGTATATCAATAACTGGGTCCATGTGAGGCTTTGCCTATGGAACTAATACACTACAATGCTGACAACTATATTCTGTGCTCTACTGTTTTCCTTTGCTTTATCGAAAATACTGGAGTTTGACTTCATCATCATCATCATCATCAGTCTGAAGAAGGGTCTCGATGTGAAACGTCACCTATCCATGCTCTCCAGGGAAGCTGCCTGACCAGAGTTACAGCACCACTTTGTATCCTTCGTGTAAACCAGCATGTGTAGTTCCTTCTTTCTACTTCTTGATTGCATTTATATATGGTACTAGACTAAGTGGGACCCGTTGTGTCCAAGCATCACATGGGCGGGCTGGTCCCCCAACACAATATTCCACCTCTCCACCAATTCCAATATTGGTGGCCAGTGTGGGGGGGGGGGGGGGGGCTTTATGGAGTGCTAGTATGGGTGTTGTGGGCTGAAGGGATTGGTTTCCAGAGGGATAGTATGGACTTTGTGGGCCAAATGGATTCTTGGGCTGGCGGCTCAGTCACTCAAGCCTATTGTACTGTCAGCTCACTCACTCACGGCTGGTGGGCTGGCAGTTGACTCAAGGCTATTCCTTGAAATTCCATTTCAAGCAGGGTGCAAGGCCACCAAATTCAAGTGCAGTTTCTTTCCACTTCAAGCAGGGTGCAAGGCCACCAAATTCAAGTGTAGTTTCATATCATTTCAAGCAGGGTGCAAGGCCACTAAAGACAGCGAGTCGTGACCTCTCCCTCCTCCATCTTGCAGAGACTGAGCCACGCCCCACACTTCTGCGTTTTATAGTCCCTCACCCCCTCCCAGCAGAAGAGATGTGGCCTTCATGGCGTGATTGACAGGAGAGAGAAAATCAACATTTTTTAAACACTAATAACTATTATTTTTCATCAATGGGAAAAATCCTTGGCACCTGATAGACTTAATTATATAGATGCAAGGCAACTTTAATTAAGCAAGGCAACTTTAATTAGGCAAGGCAACTTTAATTAGGCAAGGCAACTTTAATTAGGCAAGACAACTTTAGCATTTCCAAACCAAAGACAACACAGCTTTAGCATTTCCAAACCAAAGGCAACACAGCTTTAGCATTTCCAAACCAAAGGCAACACTGCTTTAGCATTTCCAAACTATATTTTCAAACCACATTAAGGGCACTGACAGGTCAGTAAAACTACTCACTGTGTTCCAGGCACGTGCTGTCAGGGTAGGCAAGATAGGCACTGCCTACCCTGAGTAATATTATAACATGGTAATAACTAAATACAAATAGTAAAGGGATGGGAGAATTATGCCTATGTAAGAGATCGATCTCTTAGGTAGGCATAATTCTCCATGCCTTTCATCCGCAGCGCTTGTAACACGGGAAGCTCTGTGCAACCCACGTGTCGTCAGCGCTGCCTGAAGCCGTCAATGATAATTGGGGCTGAAGGCAGCAGAAATTCTGCCTTTGCAGCACTGCGCATGCGCATCGGTCTACTGCACATGCGCAGAGCAAGTTTCTTGGCGGGGGTTTTCAAATATGGTTTGTCAATATTTTAAGTGTATGTTAGGTAACAAAGAGAGAAGAATGGAGCTTGTGTACCAATAATGTTGGCGGCCAGTTCTGCTGTCGGGTACCGGCGGCCGCTCATAGCTACCCGAGCAGCTTCTATCCCCAGCTACAGTACGGGGGCTTTGTGCCCGGAGAGCTGCGGCAGCGGTGAGTGAGTAAGTTTCTGCCATTATCCCTGACACCCTCCTTGTCAACATTCGTGCCCTCCCCACAACTTTACCCCTGACACAGACTCTCCACACGCTGTGAAAGGAACTGTTCCCCAATTGGTCTAGGACTAGGAAGCCTTGGGCAAATTGAAATGTCACTGTTTATTTATTTATTTAACGGGAGCGAACAATCTGCGCATGCGCGGTTTAATATTTTTTTTAGCGGACTGAGTGCCTACCCTGAGTAATTACTCACGGCACGTGCCTGATGTGTTCAGTGTTATTCACAGCTCAGACTGAGAGACATGACCCTCTCGCTCCCCCATCTTGTAGAGACTGACTGAGGCACTCAACACTTCCAGGTTTTATAGTCCCTTCGGAAGGGTCGTGGCCTTCAGGAGAGTATCTCAACATTTTTTAAACACTAATAACTCTTTTATTTTTCATCGATGGGAAAAATCCTCTTGTCCTGCGCAGCGGAGGGGGACTCTGAGTAAGATGGACAAAAATCACAGCCATAAGTGGAAGTGTTTTTTTCTAAATTCAATATACAGAACAGGAAGTGGTCAAGATCAGACTTTTAGTAATATAGATAGATATCTGATCTGTTTGGACAGCATGCAAAACTTTCACTATACCTCAGTACACGCAACAATAATAAACCTGAACCTATGAACAGGGGTCGAATGCTTATAAGTCTCAGCTGATCTGCCTGAAGGAGGTGTTTATGAGGGAGATGAATGAAGAGAGAGGAAAGACAAATTTAGAATTGTGACACCGAAGACCATGGTCAATGAATGCTGGAAGAGAATGCTGGAAATATCCAATTTGTCCGGCAGCAGTTGTGGAGGGGGATAGAAGCTAAACTCATGTTATTGATCGATGACCTTCCATCAGAGCTGGTCGGAAGTACTGATTTCTCCATCCTTCTGAAAGATCATCCACCTTAGCAACATTAGCTTCAGCTCTCTCTAAGGATGCTGCCTGACTTACTGAGTTTCTCCAGAAGGGAGGGAGAGAATATGTTAGCTTTTGAACACTCAGATGACAGCTGTTCAGCACATGGGCCAAACCCGTTGCCATCAGACCGCTGGGAGCTGATAAAGAAGACTGTGGGGGTAGGGAGGGGGTTGTCAATAGAACCGTGTGGTGGAAGAGGAGGGAGCAGGAAGGATAGGAAGGAGATGGGAATGAAAAAGAGGGAGATAAGAAAGGCGAAAAAGGGAGAGCTTGAGATAGAAAGAGAGAGAATGAGAGATTGAGATACAGAGATAGAAACAGAGAGGCATAGGTATAGCTAGATAGAAAGAGAGAGGGAGAGGGAGTGAGAGAGAGATGTGGAAGGATGGGTAGAGCCAGGGAGGGAAGGAGAAAAAGAGGAGAGGAAGAACACTTGGTGAAAGCCCCAGTGCCAAACGTACTGTGATGGGGGAGGGCTATAATGTCCATCACCAAAAGTGTCCTGGCAGCAGCTGCACTCACGAGGGACACAGCTGCTGCAGTCAAGTCTGAAGTGGTGGTGAGCGACCAAGACGAGGGGTAAACCTCCCTGACCTTGTCCTCACTGTCTGCCTACAGTGAATTCATAAAGGCACTGCCAGAGGTGTCCTAGAGAACTCAAAGTCCTTTCATCACCGGGAGGATGCCTGTGTAGTGTGTTCTGTCAGTGAGTTGTGCTTTGATTATATCTTAGACAATGTAGACAATAGGTGCAGGAGTAGGTCATTTGGCCCTTTGAGCCAGCACCGCCATTCACCGTGATCATGGCTGATCATCCACACTCAGTACCCCGTTCCTGCCTTTTTCCCCATATCCCCTGACTCCACTATCTTTATCAAATTCTCTCCTGAGAACATAGAGAGAATTGGCCTCCACTGCCTTCTGAGGCAGAAAATTCCACAGATTCAGAACCCTCTGTGTGAAAACGTTTTTCCTTATTTCCATTCTAAATGGCTTACCCCTTATTCTTAAACTGTGGCCCCTGGTTCTGGACTCCCCCAACATCAGGAACATGTTGAAATAAACTATTCTGCAGGTTTCTGTTTTGCCATATCTCACTGATAGGAAATGGAGGTAAAATATCCAGTAGAACTTGTTCAGTTTACTTTGGTTCATTTGGTTCTTTGAAATTACAGTTGCCATAGCAACCACCACAAAAATGTGCACTTGAGTTAAATTTAGTCAGGATTCCAAGGTCTCTCTCACACATATGCACACACACACCAGTAACTCCATGCCAACCAAGCTTCCCCATCATGCTAGCCCCACCAGATCCATACTATTGTACTAAAATCAAGTGGAAAATAAGTTCAGCAATCACACACAAGAAACCAGTCTCCGTGTACAAAATAACCCCACAGATCCCCTTTAAAATCCATTCTCTCACCTCAGACATATTGCCACAATATAGGAAGGGCGTGCTTCTGCTGGAGAGAGCACAATGGAGATTCAGATAGTAGTGCTATCTGAAGTAGTGTATAAAAAACAAAATAATGCAAAGATTGTAGTGCCTTCTGTTTTTGTACCCATACCTTGGGCAAATGATTTTGATTCTCTACCCTATCTGTGCCTCTACATAATCTATCAGGTCACCCCTTCAATTAATTTTGCTTCAGGGAAAACAAAGGCACCCTGTCCAATCTCTCCCCATAATTAATCCCCTTCAATCCCGGCAATATACTGGTGAATCTCCTCTGTGCTCTCTCCAGCAGAAACACATCCACAACCTTCCTATATTGTGGCAATGAAAACAGCGCCAAATACTTCAGTTACCAGTGTTTGCAAAGTTGCAACACAACATCCAACTTTCATCTTCTATGCCCCGACCTCAAGAAAGGAGCGAGAGAGAAAACGGGGAATTACAGACCAGTTAGCCTGACTTCGGTGGTGGGAAAGATGCTGGAGTCAATTATTAAAGAGGTAATAATGGAGCATTTGGATAGCAGTAAAAGGATTAGTCCAAGTCAACATGGATTTATGAAAGGGAAATCATGCTTGACTAATCTTCTGGAATTTTTTGAGGATGTGACAAATAAAATGGATGAACGGGTGCCAGTGTATGTAGTGTATCTAGACTTTCAGAAAGCCTTTGATAAAGTCCCGCACGGGAGACTGGTGACTAAAATTAGAGCACATGGTACTGGGGGGGTAGGGTGTTGACATGGATAGAAAATTGGTTGGCAGACCGGAAGCAAAGAGTAGGAGTGAACAGGTCCTTTTCAGAATGGCAGGCAGTGGCGAGTGGAGTGCCGCAAGGCTCGGTGTTGGGGCCGCAATTGTTTACCATATATATTAATGATTTGGAAGAGGGAATTATAGGAGCAACACTAGCAAGTTTGCGGATGACACAAAGCTGGGTGGCAGTGTGAACTGTGAAGAGGATGTTAGGAGGTTGCAGGGGGACCTGGACAGGTTGAGTGAGTGGGCAGATGCGTGGCAGATGCAGTATAATATAGATAAATGTGAGGTTATCCACTTTGGCGGCAAAAACATGGGGGCAGATTATTATCTCTATTTTTTTTTAAATATTTTTTTAATTAGAAAAACATAATAAAAAGCATTTTGTTTGTTATAGTCATACATTATTAATATTATTTATATTAACAATTGTATAGTAATTGTACTTCTCTATATTTTTTTAATTTTTATATAGATAGAAAATAGTAGAGAGGGGAAAAAAAAACCAAAAAAAAAAACCAAAAGAAGAATGGAGTATTCAACTGATTCTGCAAGATTATTAGGTTAGGTAAGGGGGAGGTACAGCGAGACCTGGGTGTCCTTGTACACCAGTCACTGAAAGTTGGCGTGCAGGTACAGCAGGCAGTGAAGAAAGCTAATGGAATGTTGGCCTTCATAACAAGAGGATTTCAGTACAGGAGTAAAGAGGTTCTTATGCAGTTGTATAGGGCTCTGGTGAGACCACATCTGGAGTATTGTGTACAGTTTTGGTCTCCTAATTTGAGGAAGGACATCCTTGTGATTGAGGCAGTGCAGCGTAGGTTCACAAGATTGATCCCTGGGATGGAGGGACTGTCATATGAGGAAAGATTGAAAAGACTAGGCTTGTATTCACTGGAGTTTAGAAGGATGAGGGGGATCTTATAAAAACATATAAAATTATAAAAAGACTGGACAAGCTAGATGCAGGAAAAATGTTCCCAATGTTGGGTGAGTCCAGAACCAGGGGCCACAGTCTTAGAATAAAGGGGAGGTCCTTTAAGACTGAACTGAGAAAAAACTTTTTTACCCAGAGAGTTGTGAATTTATGGAATTCCCTGCCACAGAGGGCAGTGGAGGCCAAATGACTGGATGGATTTAAGAGGGAGTTGGATAGAGCTATAGGGGCTAATGGAGTCAAGGGATATGGGGAGAAGGCAGGCACGGGTTATTGATAGCGGACGATATTGCCCCACCCACATTGCCCCCTCCCCAGTAACACCTGTCCCCATACATCCTCCCTCACATCCATATACGGACCTCAGCAGTCCTTCGAGGAGAGGCAGAGGTTCACGTGCACCTCCTCTAACCTCATCTACTGCAGCTGGTGCTCCCAATGTGAGGCCAGGTATAGGCATGGTGACCGTTTTGCCAAACGCGTGCTCAGTCTGCCAAGGCCTGCTGGATCTCCCTGTTGCTAACCACTCCTTTCCAATCCCATAACGACCTTTCTGTCCTGGGCCTTTCTCTGTTGCCAGAGTGAGTCCACATGCAAACTGGAGGAACAGCACATATTCCGCTTGGGTAGCTTACTACCTACTGGTATGAACATTGAATTCTCCAATATAAGATAATTAATGTACAACACCGCCCCACTTTTTTCATATTCTGTCCCACCTGGATGAGTACCCTTTTCTCCCTTTCCCCTCCTCCCCAACCCCTCCCAGCTATATTCCTTCGTCTAGCTTCACATTTCGTGCCTCTTCTATCCACATCTCCTTCTCTCACACTTTTTCTCTTTTTATCTCTGGTGTTTGTCCAACCATCTGCCAAACAAAAACTTGCCTCACCTCTATCCACCTACATTTGCCAAACCTGTTCCTACCCCCACTTCTGTCTGAGCTTTCTTCTCCCCCACCCCCCTCACCCTTACTACCATCAGTTTGAAAGAAGGTCCTGACCTGAAATGTCACCTATCCATATTCTCAGGAGATGCTGTCGGACCTGCTGAGTTACTCCTGCACTTTGTGTCTGTCTTTGTAAATGAGCACCTGCAGTTCCTTGCATCTACAAGGAAATCCTTACCTGGTTTGCTCTGTTGCTGACTCCATTAGAATACGTTTGAAATTAGATACAAACATGCTTCACACGTAATGTTCCCAGGGCAACCAGGGTATAAATGACACACATTGTCAAAGTCAAAGTCAAAAGAGTTTATTGTCATCTGTCCCTGACAGGACAATGAAATTCCTTCTTTGCTTAGCACAACAGAACATAGTAGGCATAAATGTTTGTAGTCTTTTCCTCTCCAGGGCACTCAAGTTGCCGAACCAAGCCACGATGCAACCAGTCAGCAAGTTTTCTACTGTGCACCTGTAGAGGTTAGAGAGAGTCCTCACTGACAGACTGATTCTCCGTATTCTTCTCAGGAAGTAAAGGCGCTGATGAGCTTCCTTAATAATTGCATCTGTGTTCTTTGTGTACAGACAAAAGCAATCTGATGTATTGAATGTATCACAATGGTCAAACAGTTCACTGTGCAAAGAGCTTGGCGTTCCTATGTTGGTTTATACTGCAGTACAATACTCGCAATACATTCATTGAGTCACAGAGATGTACTGCATAGAAACAGGCTCTTCAGCGCCACATGTCCGATGCTGGCTTTTTCGCCCATCTACATTAAAAGGTTCGGCAAAGCAAAACACAGAGCAAAGTATGCAGTTCTGATCTCCATATTATATAAAAGACACTAAGACATTAAAAAAGGTTTACAAAGATAATATCAGGTCATGACTATTGGCAATGACTGAAGCAACTGGGGTCTTTCCGCTTGAATAAAGCAGTCTGAGGAATTACTTTATGGAAGGCTGAAAATTATGAATGGGTTTGACTGGGGAGATTTAGAGATGGTGACACTTGGCAGTTGGCCCAAAAGCAGGAACTGGGAGAGTAAGATGCAAGACGAAGGAGCTCATAAATCCAACTCAGGAGAAACCATTCTCTCAGAGAGTGGTCAGAACTCTGAACTTGCTTTCAGATGGAGGGGGGAAAGCACAGATACATCAACCGAAAGTGTTAAGTACAGGAGGGAGAAAGAAATAGGATATTCTCACATGAACCATAAATATCCCTGGATACTAGAAACCTTGTTGTGGCCCTTGTGCCTTTTAATCTGTACTTTTTCTGTAGCGGTAAAGTTATATTCTGCACTTTCTTTCCTACCTCTTTGCACTACTTGATAAATTCATGTATGGTTTTATTGTATTGTGCATGACATGACTGCATACAAAACCAAGTTAATCACTGGATCGCAGCACATGTGACAATAACAAAATAATACCAATGCCACCACCAAACCATAAAAAACGGAGTTTGCGGATGCAGGATCTGGATCAAAAAATCAGGAGATACGCAGTGGGTCAGGCAGCGTCTGTAGAAGCAAAGGGGTGGTCAACGTTTCAAATCAAGACCCTATATTAGGACCGATTTTCGAGGGCGGATAGCTATTATAATGATGTGAGAGGGAGAGAGGCGAGTTCCGCCCATCGTGCCACCACTTATCACTGTCTCGGCCTCAGTCTATCTCCTCCTTGTCGCTTTTTGTACTCTGGCTTCCCTCTGCACCCCCAGTCCTGATGCAGGGTCTGGACCTGGAACATCAGCTTCCATCTCCACTATCAGGTCTGACTTCTTGAAGGTGCTGGGGAACTGGTTCATGTGGGCCAAAGCATGTAACAGATAACAAAGCTGGAGAGAACAGCCAAGGTGAAGCAAACATAGGGTATGTGGAAGCAGCATTCCCTCTCGATAACCAGGGGGTGTGGGGTTAGGTGGGGTGGGATGTGGTGGGGGTGGTCGGGGGGGGGGGGGGCAGGTGGTCGTATCTGCCTCCACCACCACCCCTGGCACTGCGTTCCAGACGCTCACCACTTTGTGCAAAGAACTTGTCCTGCACATCTCCATTAAACTTCCTCCCTTTCACCTTGTAGCTATCACCTCGTGCGTCGGACAACTCCACCCTGGGGAAAAGGTTCTGACTGTCTACCCTATTTATGCCCACACAGGACATAGCAGCCAGATCGATAGCCACCCTACCCACAGAAATCCACTCATTCTATTAGCACAGATAGTAACAACAGTTTGTACCATCTACAGGATGCCTTGCAGCAAGTCGCCAATGCACATTGGAGCGCATCTTCTAAACCAGCTAGAAGGACATGACCAGCAAAACATGGTAACCACTGCAAGTTACCCTAAAAGCCACACACATCCTGACTTGGGAATTTATCTCCATTCCTTAACCGTCCCTGGGCCAAAATGCTGGAATTCCACTCCCTACCAGTATTGTGCGTGCACCCACACATCAAGGACTGCGTCGCCACCGCTCTCCTCAAGAGCAATTTAATATTGGCACAGCCTGCCAAGCCCACATCCCCGCCAAAAATTGGGTGTCATCCAAGGTGATTGATGGAATTTAGGATCGGAGAACAATGAAACGACGATAGAAAGCAGCCTCGTCGCTGCCATTAATTGGACATTGCCTTGTTTGCAATGTAGCCACCAAACTCCGGACTAACATCTAGATATGTCAAAGGAGCAAGAATTAAACACTTGCCGGACTTGCCGCTCTGCATTGGGAGAGGGCTTGCCCCGTACACTGATACTTGGTAAGAAGCTCGGTAGCGTTTGATGGATACACTGCGGCCCTCGCCCCACTGGCGTGCATCTGTCGCCAGCCCCAGCCCCAGCCCGGCTCACCTGCAGCCCACTGCGGCCATTCTTGCAGCGGCTCCCGGCACCGCTGAGCGCCTGTCGCCCTCCTCGCCACTCTCCCCCTTCCTGCTTCAAGGGAAACTACAGGGTCAACTCGCCCTGCCGTCGTTAAAGGAGGGAATTATCCTGCCCCAGCCTGACGTCAGGGGAAAGGTTCCGCGTTCCCAGATTAAAACTACTTAAATTTCACAAGAAAATGCAACTTGGACTGAGGAGCGCCTTGCCTCCGTTGAACCGTAACGAAGGGTCTTAAAAATAAACTGGGGCTGTGACATGTTTTCATTCAACAAACAAATCTCCCCACGGCAAAAAGCCCCGACTATAAAGTTACATTGGGAGCCTGGATTGTCTTAATTTGATTTGGGTCCCCTTGGATTTGGAGAGGTATCTGTATCAGACGTATCCGATCTTAAAATGGTCGACATGTAGTAAGAGCAAGTGAAACTGCAGATGCTGAAATTTTGAGCAAAACAGAAAGTGCTGAACGGGTCAGGCAGCATCTGTGGAAGGAATGGACAGATGAAGTTTCGGGTCGGGACCCTTCTTCAGTCCGAAGACTGACAATTTCCACCACAGAAGCTGCCTGACCCGCTGAGACCCCCTAATGCTTTGCATTTGGCCTGGGTTCAATTTATCACAGACTTTCCCCAGAGTTGTGGATCCCGGGAGAGCTAACAAAGGCTGCAAGTGACAAGTATTTCAACGGTAGGACATCGTAATTGATATATGATCAACCATGGTTAGATTGAACGGGGAGACTGGTTGAATTGTCCCTTCTATTGCTGATCAGTTTTTGTTTTTCAGTCGGCCGGTGTAAGAGGGGCAAACACAGTCCTCTTGCCACAGGAGATCTCCTGGTCGAGTGGGGGACGGGCAGGAATCACCCATCGCTTAGTGCTTCGTACCAACAGTCTTCGGGTCACCTTGCTTCGACCAGAAACTCCCTGCGCCAGCAATATATAATATATAATGCAGCTGTAACACCTGTTTCCATGACACCAGCGGCAACGCGACAGGTGAATTAGGGATGTGTGGGAAGGAGCTGCCGAGGCTTGTTTACCACGAAGATAGACACAAAATGCCGGAGTAACTCGGCGGGACAGGCAGCATCTCTGAAGACGTTTCGTGGGACCCTGCTTCAGTCTCGACCCAAAACGTCACCCATTCTTTCTCTCCAGAAATGCTGCCTGTTCCGCTGAGTTACCCCAACGTTTTGTGCCTATCTTTGATGGATTAGGTAACACAATTTACATAATTTAGGTGTAATTGTTTATTACGCGATTTCGATCGGGGTGAGAGAACCACAATGTGCGTTGGAAATTTGCAAGCGAAAGAAGGAAGTCTTGGATTTAAACAGTGCGGGGCGGGGCTGTTTCCGTACAACACCCCTACTGTAATCAAATAACACTTTCTCTTAAGAACACTGTTGCTCCTATCACTGCTGGAGGCCATAGAAATTGATAAGTAATTGCTTCTATTGAATTCCGGCTCCCTGCCCTCCCAAGCCTCCAACGGCCCGATTTTACCTTCTCCCCAAAATCCACAAACCTGACTGTCCAGGCAGACCCATTGTTTCTGCCTATTCGTGTCCTACCAAACTTATTTCCACATACCTCGACTCCATCCTATCCCCCCTGGTTAAATCCCTCCCTACCTATGTTCAAGACACCTCACACGCTCTTCATCTACTCCAGGACTTCCGTTTTCTAGGCCCCCATTCCCTCATCTTCACCCTGGATGTCCAGTCACTCTACACCTCCATCCCCCACCAGGAGGGTCTCAAAGCCCTCCGTTTATTCCTCGACCGGAGAACCAACCAATCTCCATCTACTGATACTTTCCTCTGCCTAGCGGAACTGGTCCTTACCCTTAATAACTTTTCATTTGACTCCTCCCATTTCCTCCAAATTAAAGGCGAAGCTATGGGCATGCAAATGGGCCCTAGCTATGCTTGCCTCTTTGTCGGGTACGTTGAACAACCGTAGTTCGAGGCATACCGTGGCCCTATCCCCGACCTCTACCTCTGCTACATCGACGACTGCATTGGTGCTACCTCCTGCACCCACACACAACTCACTGACTTCATCCATTTCACCACTAACTTCCATCCGGCACTCAAATACACCCGGACCATTTCAGACAATTCCCTGCCATTTCTTGACCTCACTATCTCCATCGCAGGTGAAAGACTCCTGATCAACATCCACTATAAACCCACTGACTCCCATGGCTATCTGGACTACACTTCTTCCCACCCTGCTTCCCGTAAGGACTCCATTCCCTACTCCCAATTCCTCCGTCTACACCGCATCTGCACCCAGGATGAAGTATTCCGCACCAGGGCATCGGAGATGTCCTCATTCTTCAGGGAACAGGGGTTCCCCTCTTCTACTGCAGATGAGGGCTCTCACCAGGGTCTCTTCTATACCCCGTGACTCTGCTCTCACTCCCCATCCCCCCCACTCGTAACAAGGGCAGAGTTCCCCATTGTCCTCACCTTCCACCCTACCACCCGTCACATACAACAAATAATCCTCCAACATTTTCGCCACCTCCAACGTGATACCACCACTGGCCACATCTTCCCATCTCCTCCCCTGTCTGCTTTCCGCAGAGACTGCTTCCTCTGTAACTCACTGGTCAATTTGTTCCTTCCCACCTGAACCACCCCCTCTCCAGGCACTTTTCCTTGCAACCGCAGGAAATGCTACACTTGTTGCTTTACCTCCCCCCTTGACTCCATTCAAGGACACAGGTCTTTCCAGGCAGGTCCTCCTCTAACCTCATCTATTGCATCCGCTGCTCTAGATGTCAGCTTCTCTACATCGGTGAGACCAAGCGCAGGCTTGGCGATCGCTTCGCCCAACACCTCCGCTTGGTTCGCAATAACCAACCTGATCTCCTGGTGGCTCAGCACTTCAACTCCCCCTCCCATTCCGAATCGGACCTTTCTGCCCTGGGCCTCCTCCACGGCCAGAATGAGGACCACTGTAAATTAGAGGAGCAGCACCTCATATTTCACTTGGGCAGTTTGCACTCCAGCAGTATGAACATTGACCGCTAATTTCAGGTAGTCCCAACTTTCTCCTCCCCATCTTAGCGCTCCCTCAGCCTACTGGCTCCACCTTTTCTTTTCTTCTGCCCGCCCCCCCCCCCCACCCTCACATCAGTCTGAAGAAGGGTTTCGACCCGAAATGTTGCCTATTTCCTTCACTCCATAGATGCTGCCTCATCCGCTGAGTTTCTCCAGCATTTTTGTCTACCTTCGTCCTGCTTCTATTGTCATTTATCCAATAACATTCTATGAAATAATGTAAGGTACAAATTATTTTGTATTTTTAGCTTCCACTGACAAGAATAATCTGATTGCTATTGAAAAGATGTTTGTTTTTGGAAAAAAAACTTGCAGAAAGAATATCATTGTCGTCGCCAGTCGCAAACTCTCTAGCTGTTAACCATCCTTTCCTCATTGACACAGTTGTCTTTAGAACAGATTTTCTATTTTCTATACTGGGTTCCTTATGAACATACTATTGCTTTCACACAACTAGCTGTACTTTGGCTGCAGGAGCGGGCCAGAGACTGGGCAATTTGCAATAAGTGACTCAGCTGCTGATACCCCACAACCTATTCTCTCTCCGCGAGGCATAAGTCAGAAGTGTGATGGACACTTTTCACTGCATGGATGAGTTCATTCCAATGACCCGAGGACCATAAAGTAATTCAGGGCGAGCTTGATTTGAATGGAATGGAATTGATTTGAATGGAATCTCAATAACTATGCTAAATATTCAAACCATCCTCCAGTCTGTGATAGCTGCCATGTGCAACATATACAAAATGCACTGCCATTACTCATCTCGGCTATGAAGCGAAGCAGTACACATACCCCGGTATGCATTATCGGTGCCGAAATAGAGATGGTTGAAAGCTTCAAATTTCTAGGAGTAAATATCACCAGCAACTTGTCCTGGACCACCCATATTGAAGCAATGGCCAAGAAAGCATGGCAACACCTCTACTTCCTTAGAAGACTTAGGAAGTTCAGCATGTCACCAACAACTCTCACTAACCTCTACAAATGCAGCGTAGAAAGCATTTTATCGGGATGTATCACAGCACGGTTTGGGAACAATTCCATCCAAGACTGCAAGAAATGAGAATTGTGGATGCAGCCCAGACCATCACACAAACCAACCTCCCTTCCATTGACTACATTTACAACTCACACTGCCTCGGCAAGGCCATCAGCGTAATCAAGGATGAGTCACACGCCAGCCTCACCCGCTTCTCCCCTCTTCCTTCAGGCAAGAGGTATAGAAGTGTGAAAACGCACACCTCCAGATTCAGGGACAGTTTCTTCCCAGCTGCTATTGAGCAACTGAACCATCCTACCAACAAGAGAGCAGTTCTTAGCTTTTTGTTTACTAACTAAATCTCCAAGAAAATATTTGATCCTGCACAAGGATGGCACAGTGTTTCAGCTGGTTGAGCTGCTGCCTCACAGTGCCAGAGATTCAGGTTCTATCCTAACCTCGGGTGCTGTCTGTGTGGAGTTTGCACGTTGCCCCTGTAACCACATGGGTTTCCTCTGGGTGGTCCAGTTTCCTCACACATCCCAAACTCTTGTGCATTTGTAGGTTAATTGATGTTGGCAAATTGTACCTTGTGCGTAGGGAATAGATGCAAAAGTGGGATAACATAGAACTAGTGTGAACAAGTGATCGATGGTCAGCGTGGACTTTGTTGGTTGAAGGGTCTCTTTCAATGATGTATCTTTCAATTAATCAAAAAATAAAACTATCATATTCAAGTAACCTCATATTACCTCTGCGTCCTGCTACCAGAACCTATGTTTCCTTGCGTGCTGCTCTTTAATTATGTGTATTGTTAAATGTTTGTAAAAATAATTATACAGTCGGCATTGATCCCTGGAAGTGTAATTCTAAGTATGATTTTCAAACTAGAAAAGGATAAAGACCTGACTAATAATGAACAAAGGACTGGAAATCACTAATGTTAACAAAAGCGTGGAAACAGCATCAGTAAAAGTTCCATTATAACACTGACAAATCCCCAGGATTTGATAGTTTCATTCTTAGGGTTTTAAAGGATGTATCGAAGGAGGCTGCAGATACCTTTACTTTAATTGTTTAAAGCTCTCTCGAGTCAAGTTTTAAATTGGAAATTGGACGTGCGACTCCATTAAATAGGAAAGGTGAGAGAAAGAGTCCAGGAAAATTATCCACCAGCTCATCAAACATCTGTTGTGGGAAAGTTATTGGAATCTACAATTAAGTACAGACAGACTGAGCTGAAATTATAGCGAGCCAATGTAGATTTGTAACGTTGATCATGTCCAACAAACCTAATCGAATTTTTTGAGGAAGAAATCCAAGTAATGGATAGAAGAACATTTCAGGGTGTAATGTAAAATCTCTCCGTGAAAACACTCATTACATTGTGTGTAAGAATCTAGGAGTTCAAATTAAGATTTGTGAAATTGACAATACATTATTGACCTGCTCAGGTGATTTGTTACCCACAAGAAGGCAGAGAGCAGGGCTAATAGTTAAACTGGAAGGAAATGAGAGGTGACATACTGAAAATACATGCAATTTAGGAGGAATCAACCACTTGACGATTTAATAACACAGGCTGATCTGATTGTAACAATTCCTGATCCTTGTCCTTCCACAGTAACTTGCTCATCAAGAAACTATCAATCTCTGCCTTAAAATTATTCAAAGGCTCTCATTTCACCATCTTGAAGCGGGGATCCAAATTTCACATCCCTGTGAGAAAAATCAAATCACCCCACTCAACCTTAACTTTCTGACTTAAAGTAACCACAGGGAAGAATTATAAACAGGATTACTGTGGTACACTGTAGTGTATATAGGTGGTTGATGGACCTGTTTCAATCCTCTTTCTCTCTGTGACTCACCTGGATCTGAGCCATAGATCGTCCTGAATTGTCTACATTTTTTGAATGAATAAAAAAAAGTCTAGATATGGACCTCAGTTCATTGATATTGACAGAGAGATATATAGATGTCTAAATAGTGTAATAAATTCCATTAAACATTACATTACTTGCACATTTTACATGCTTCAGCATGAGTCTCTTGTTCAGACTTAAGGGCCTGTCCCACTCTCCCGAGTTATTCACGAATTCTCCCGAGTTTTCCTCTTGATTCAAACTCACAGAATGTTCGTAACGAGGTCGTAGGACTCCGTAGATATATCGTAGCGGCTCGTTATGCCAGCCGTAGGTACTCGGAGCATCAGGTAAGTCGGGACGTTTTTACCAGCCTAATAAAAAATGTCCACGAGTAAAAAAAAAAATCACCCGAGTACCTGCGGCTGGCATATCGAGCCACTATGATATATCCACAGACTCCTAAGGACTCGTTACGATCATTCTGCAAGTTTGAATCAAGGGGAAAACTCGCCCTTTACTGACTCCCTTTCTCCAGGATCTGCTCCTCAGCCCCCGACATGCCGGTGTAGCTTAATTGATTGCTCTCTCATTGCTGAGTTAAAACATTGTAGGTTCAATATCCATTCCAGACTGGAGAATAAATCACAGGGATGCCCATAGTATGTTGATGGGTAGATGCTATCTTACACTCAAGATATTTAACCAACCCCCTTCTGATCTTTGTAAAAGACCACTGGACAGAGACTGGAAATTCCTCCTGGAGTCTTGGGCATAATATTGATCCCCCAATCCATAGTGTCAAGGCAACAATCTCTCCCTTAATGTCAGTAAACCAATGGAACTGTTCATCGACTTCAGGAAGTGGGGTAGAGTAAATGCCCCAATCTGTATTAATAGAGGCGAAGTGAAGATAGTCAAAAGCTTCAAGTTCTTAAGAGTAAATATCACTAACAGTGTAACTCCTGGTTAATCCATGCCAACACCTCTACTTCCTCAGAAGGCAAAAGGAAATTCAGCATATCTCCAGTGACTCTCACCAATTTGTACAGATGCACCATTAGAAAGCATCCCATTGGAATGCATCATAGCTAGGTTTGGCAAGTGTTGTGCCCAAAGCTGCAAGAAATTGTAGAGTTGTGGACGTAGCCCAGTCCATGACACAGACTAGCCTCCCGTCATCGACACCATCTACACTGTATGCTGTCTCCGAAAACCAGCCAACATAATCAAGGACCACTTATCTTTCTTTCTTCTACTCTCTCCTATTAGGCAGAGATACAAGAGTTTTAAAGCACAGTCCACCAGATTTCTCGCTGTTACCTGACTGTTGATTACACCTCTCACAAGCTAAGAATGAATTTCCTGATATTCCAATCTATCTAGCTGAGCCCCTTGCAAATTTTTTCAATCTTCACTTTCTCGGTAGCTTTGACATTACATTCTGCATTCTGCCTATTTTCCCTTTTGCACTACCTGGTATACTCATGTATGGTATAAATGGCCTGGATAACACACAGAATAATTTTTTTTCACTGCATCTTAGTACATGTGGCAATAATAAACCAATATCAGTACTAGTATAATTGCAAAGCATTTTATTTTATCACATCATGGTTCATGGGATCTTGCTTTCTAGCATTTAGAGTTTCTAGCATTGCGACAATGATAAGGGTTGAAACATACTTTCTTTGGCAGCAAGCAGGTTTGTAAAGTCCTAAGAAGTGCTGTTTTTGTAAAGTGATGTTATATGTTATAAAATAAATTTTAAAACAGTGGTTTCACAAGGTGGAGGAGAGTTGTTTCAACATTCCCTGGAACAGTCCAGAAGTTTTTGTTTCCATAACCTACAAACACAGGCAATGTTACCAGGGTGGATCAAACTGTCTCTCTTTCTCAAGGCAGAGCCTCATGGAATTTGAAACTAGGATTAGCCTAGATTGATTATCTGTCTGTCAGCTTCATCCTTTTTCTTTACATTTCTCTCTCTCTTTATCCATGCCTTTCTACTTGATCCATCCCTTCCCAGTTTCTCTTGTTCATTTACATTCCAGTAAGATGCTGCCATCCTTTCTGTGCACCAGCCCAAGCCTGTCGAATCAGATAGTGATGATATTCTGATCCTTTGGTTCAGGATTTGAGGGAGATGCCAAAACCAGATGCATCAGCCTCCCTTTGTGTATTCAGTGCTGCCAATCTAGGCCCTGGCAACCGAGCTGTTTAAAATGATTGATTCTCCAGAGGAAGAGAATGATTTGTGATTCAAGATTGAAGCAGAAGCGGTGCTTAGAATAAGGGTTATTGGAGGGTTTTAGGTTTTCTATATGCTTTCATAAAACTGACAAGAGCACATCATTCAAGCTAACACATTTGTGCAATAACTGAGTTAGTGAGAAGAAGTGTTTTTGAATCAGACTTAAAACTTGGACCCAGTGGGCCGAAGGGGCTTGTTTCCATGTTGTCTGACGCTATGATCTCTACAGGATAAATAAAAGGAAAAATATCCACCTGACACCAAGAATGACTCTGGGAATATTGAGGCAAAGACGCTGATTAAATGGGTCCATTCAAGCTGCAAGGAAACAACAGCAAGAAGATGCTTCTACAACTTACAGATATAAACCAAGCTCAATCACACAGTAGATCCACGGAATAAACTGGTCTAATTCATATATGTACCTTATAGTTGCAGTCAGTCATCTACACAATGACGACGAGGGATCGGTTGGAAGGAAAGGCTCCACAGTCGCCTGTTGGGTTAGAGATTGGGCAGAAAATCTCTCTGCTGATGAGCCTCAGCCTCTGCTTTGGGAAGGAGGGAAGCAGCTGAGTTGCCATTCCCACTCACAACGTCTCCATGGTCCCCGGCATATTAGGCTCTGATGAGGGCAACCAAAATACTCCAAAATGCAACCAAGAATGCTCCAAAAGCCCTAAAGTGTTTCCTTGAGGAATCCCTAATTACTAACTTTTCTGGTAAGGTGTTTTGATTTTGAGAAACATTGTTCTGATACCGATTATACCTGCCTCCTGTCAATGCAAGTCTGGGCTTCCTCTGTGAGTTCTGTAATGTTTAAAACATTAATGCCATCTGCTCGTCTGACAGAAATCCTTAGAGATGCAAAACAGACAGAACCCATTAAGACTAATAATATTCTGATCTCAGCTTCTGGAAGTTTCCAGCAAATCTAAAACTCAGTTGTTCTTAAAAGGCCATGACACTTTTGCAGAGTAGTGATTAACATCCTGAATAACATCCCTTATTCAACACTGTATAAATAAATATCATCACAATTCCACTGGCATTGTTTCCCCAATCAGGCATCAATCTCGTGCTCGCACGTCCACTGGCTCCTGATTATTGGAAATCCTCAATATTAAAATTCTCACCTATGTTTTGATCGCCCGCACTCTGCAATCACGACACCTCTTTCAGTCCCTGTAACCGAGACACTCAATTACGATTCCATCGCTTCAACTCAGGCCTGGAACCCCAATTCTCCTCCTTAAATCCTTCACCTTTTTTGGTTGACCACAAGGTGAAAGGTGAGAGTGTCTTTCCTCGGCATTGAGGCAACATTTGATCAGATTGCTTATCAAGCGACTCTGGTGAGACAAGTCAAGGAACACTGTACTCCATTAAAGCATGAAGACAGAAAATACTCAGCAGATAAGCATCCTTAGAGGGAAAAAACAGGGTTAATTTCTCTCTGTGTAAATGCTGCCTGAAATGCTGAGTGTTTTTGGCATTCGGCTTCTGGACGCAACACATTCCAGCTGTTGCAGTGGTGGCTGAACCATGTAGCCATGAAGGCTCAGCCTTAGGGTGAGTTCATCCGTAATACTTCCCTGGAAGATACAAGTTTCTTCAATAAGAGTTTCCAAACACAAGGGGTTTTGTATATTAGACTCCTCCTGGACAACATATCCTGTGCCATGATAGCGGGTACATAAATGCAACTTCTTTCTCTTCTGGCAACAGTGAATTGCAGACTGAAGTACCAAAATATGCATCACAGCTGGGTTTGGCAACTGGTCTGCCTGAGATTACAAATATTTTCAGAATTGTGGACGCAGCCCAGTCCATCACACAGACAAGCCTCCACCCCATCAACTCCATCTATACTTCACGTAGCTTCGGGAAAGCAGCCAACATAATTTATAATGGGAAACAAGGAAATGGCAGAACAGTTAAACGAGTTATGTGGTTCTGTCTTCACTAAGGCAGACACAAAAAATCTCCTGGAAATACTAGGGGACCGAGGATCAAGTGGGAGGGAGGAACTGAAGGGAAGCCACATTAGTCAGAAAATGGTATTAGGTAAAGTGTTGGGACTGAAGGCAGATAAATCCCCAGGGCCAGATGGTCCACATCCCAGAATACTCAAGGAGGTGGCACTAGAAATCGTGGATGAATTGGTGGTCATTTTCCAATGTTCTCTCGACTCTGGATCAGTTCCTGTGGACTGGAGGGTAGCCAATGTAACTACACTTTTAAAGAAAGGAGGGAGAGAGGAAACGGGGAATTATTGATCAGTTAGCCTTACATCGGTAGTGGGGAAGATGCTGGAGTCGATTATTAAAGATTTTATAGCAGCGCATTTGGAAAGCAGTGATGGGATCGGTCAAAGTCAGCATGGATTTATGAAGGGGAAATCATGCTTGACTAATCTTTTGGAATTTTTTGTGGATGTAACAAGTAGAATGGATAAGGGAGAGCCAGTGGACGTGTGGTATCTGGACTTTCAAAAATCCTTTGACAAGGTCCCATACAAGAGATTAGTGAGCAAAATTAGAGCACATGGTATTGGGGATTGACATGGATAGAGAACTGGTTGGCAGACAGGAAGCAAAGAGAAGGAATTATCGGTAGACAAAAAGCTGGAGAAACCCAGCGGGTGAGGCACCATCCATGGAGCGAAGGAAATAGGCAACGTTTCGGGTCGAAACCCTCCTTCGACCCAAAACGTTGCCTATTTCCTTTGCTCCATAGATGCTGCCTCATCTGCTGAGTTTCTCCAGCCTTTTGTCTACCTTTGATTTTCCAGCATTTGCAGTTCCTTCTTAAACAGAAGGAATTAACGGGTCCTTTTCAGAATGGCAGGCAGTGACTAGTGGGGTGCCGCAAGGCTTGGTTCTGGGACCCCAGTTGTTTACAATATATATTAACGATTTAGACAAGGGAATTAAATGTAACATCTCTAAGTTTGTGGATGAAAAAAAGCTGGGCGGCATTGTGAGCGGCGAGAAGGATGCTATGAAGCTGCAGCGTAACTTAGATATGTTGGGTGAGGGGGCAGAGGCATGGCAGATGCAGTATAATGTGGATAAATGTGAGGTTATCCACTTTGGTGGCAAGAACAGGAAGGCAGATTATTATCTGAATGGTGTAAAATTAGGATAAGGGGAGGGACAACGAGACCTGGGTGTGCTTGTACATCAGTCACTGAAACTAAGCATGCAGGTACAGCAGGCATTGCGAGAGGATTTGAGTTTAGAAGCAAGGAGGTCCTATTGCAGTTGTACAGGGCCCTGGTGGGACCGCACCTGGCGTATTGTGTGCAATTTTGGTCTCCTAATTTGAGGAAAGACATTATTGCCATTGAAGGAGTGCAGCATAGTTCTCCAGGTTAATTCCCAGGATAGTGGGACTGACGTATGATGAAAGAATGGGTCAACTGGGCTTGTATTCGCTGGAATTTAGAAGGATGAGAGGGGATCTTATAGAAACATATAAAATTCTTAGAGGATTGGACAGGGTAAATGCTGGAAAAATGTTCCCAATGTTGGGGGAGTCCAGAACCAGGGGTCACAGTTTAAGAATAAGAGGTAGGCCATTTAGGATTGAGATGATGTTGTTGGAATCTGTTGTTCGAATGACTTAACTCACCAACAGTGATGAGTTCCAAAGACTTTTATTAGCAATACAGCATAGGTAACTTCATCTTAACACATAGCTCAAAACTGAGGAAGAAAGGGAAAACAGGCTTTCTATTAAACCTGTGGGCTGAGCATGAGTGACACTGATCTACATCCTTCCTCTTAAAGGATTAAATGTCAGTACAAAATCATTGACTAAATAAGGCATCCATTGCAATTGATAATAAGCTGGAGGAAAGTCAAACATAGCCCGGGTACTTCACAGTGGGCTTGCAAACACAACCGTGTGCGATATAAACCATCTTCTTTCTTCGCCACCGGGGACAGTCAGTGGCATGACTGGGGGCGGAGATTGAAACAGCATTCCCGGTGATGAAACAGGGGACTTTGGCACAGGCGGAGAAGGCGTCGCCATTGGCAGAGCAGCCGTTTCAGAAGTGGGTTGTTGTGCTGGTACAGGCGGACTGATGCCGCTGGACGTGGACGGAAGTACACTTGTACGGTCTGGATAATACGGAGGTGGTGCCGGCTCATTCACAGGCAGGATATGTTGTCTGTTACGTCTGTAGGTACCACCATCAACACTGACCAAATATGAGCGTGGCACAGAGGCAGTTCCATAAATTACACCAATATGGTCATGGTCATGACCTTTGTCAGTTGGCAAACGAACCACCTGCCCCTTGGTTAATGGTGGCAATGGCCTGCTTGTTTTGTCATACCACTGTTTTTGAATGTCACGCTTTTGTTGCAGCCTGGACTGGACTTCTGATGGTGGGACCACCTGAAGGATCAATGCCTGATCTGCCACAGGTACCGTGGCTCGGGTCTGTCTTGAAAATAAACGTTGAGCACGTGAACCCAAGATGGGGTCGCGGGTGATGTTGCGTAGGTTGAGCAGGTCCAGGTACACGTCGGAATTCGCTCTGCGGGATCGTTCCACGAGCTGTTTGACACTCTTGACAGCCCGTTCAGCCAACCGATTCAACTCAGGGTTGCTGGTGATGTGGCGAAAACCCAGCGTGCAGCAAACACTTTGAAGTGTTGGCTGGTAAATTGACTGCCGTTATCAGATAGCAGTATGCGAGGAGCTCCGTGGTCTGCAAAATGGCGAGCAAGTTTTAAAACTACCCCATGAGAAGTGGGGCTGCTAAGAAAATCGACATCAAACCAGCCAGAATACGAGTCGACAAGTATCAGGTACTGCTTGCCATGCCACTCAAATAAGTCAGTTGCCACTGTAGACCACGGGAGGGCAGGAGCCGGGTGTGAGAGAAGTGGTTGCTTTTGTTGATGAGGTTGCACACTGCACAGGATGCCACATTCTCGAGGATGTATTCAGCCATACCAGGCCAATAAAATATGTTTTTTGCTTGTAGGAGAGTGGCTTCAGCGCCTGGGTGCCTTTCATGAACAGTGTTAAAATACTTGCTGTGCAGCAAAGCAGGGACTACAGCCTTGTGGCCTTTTACGATAATGCCATCCTGCACTGTTAGCTCATCGCGGACGGCAAAGAAGGGCTGAACTGGTAGCGGTACATGGTAGTGTTTGTCTGGCCAGCATCGTTTAATGATGGAGGCGAGCGACTGTAAGGTACTGTCGGCAGCAGTGTGGGCAACCAGTTCCTCCACACAGGACGAGTGAATAAAAAGCACAGTCATTATGATAAAGTTGTCATCCGGTGAGGGCAGACACTCGCAGGTCTTTCAGGGTGCACGAGAGAGAGTGTCAGTCAGGTGCATGTCCTTACCACGTTTGTATGTCAGAAAAATGTCATACTTTTGAAGTTGCAGCAACATCCCCTGCAAGCGTCCTGGAGAGGCATGAATCGGTTTGTTAAAGATGCTGACCAGAGGTTGGTGGTCAGTTTCAATCGTGATCGTATGTCCGAAGATAAAGTCGTTAAATTTCATGCAGGCGAAAGCGAGCGCCAGCAGCTCCTTTTCAATTTGGGGGCAGCGCTGTTCTGTGTCAGTCATGGTGTGCGAGGTGTAGGCGACAGGCTTGTTGCCGCTACCGACACTGATCTACAGATGAGGAATAAACCTTTTCACCCAGAGAGTTGTGAATCTGTGGAATTTTCTGCCACGGAAGGCTGTTGAGGCCAATTCAGTTGGTGTTTTCGAGAGAGTTAAAGCCTTGTCCCATGGTACGAGTTCATTCAAAGAGCTCTCCCGAGTTTGCCCGGATTCGAACTCGGAGATTTACAGTACTGGCCACTCCTCGGTACTCGGGGCTCTCGTGGACATTTTCCAACATGTTGAAAAATCTTCACGAGTCTTCCCGCGCTTACCTGCCGTTAGTGAGTCTTCCCGAGTACCTGCCGTTAGCGTTACAAGCCGCTAAGAGACGTCCCCGAGCTCCAACGTACTCGCTACGTTCATTTTCCGTGCTTACCACGAGTTTAATTTATTTTAAACTCGGGAGAGCTCTTGGAATGAACTCATATCCTGGGACAAGGCTATGAAAATCGGTACCCCAGAACGGGGTACCGATTTTGGATGATCAGCCATGATCATATTGAATGGCGGTGCTGGCTCGAAGGGACTAATGCCCCACTCCAGCACCTATTTTCTATGTTTCCATGTAACATAACTAAGGACCATCCACACTCTGGGCATTCTCTCTTCTCTCCTCTCCTGTTGGGCAGAACATACAAATGCTTGAAAGTACACATCACCAGATTCAAGAACAGCCTCTCTCCCGCCGTATCAGACTACAGACAGCCCTCTCATGAGCCAAGAGTGTTGTCCTGATTTCCCAATCTACCCCATTGTTGACTTTTTTTAGTTGTCTGCTCTTTCTCTGCAGCTGTGATAGTATATTCTGTATTTTGTTTATTTTCTTTGCAAGTGGATGGTATGATTTGCCTGGATAGCACCTGAAATATATTTTTTCACTGTATCTTGGTACACGTGACAATAATAAACCAATACCAATATTGAAGAATAGGATAATATTGCTATCTAGAATAGCTTTATAAACTCCTGATACCTCAAAGCCTATCCACCTTCTGGGTTGAACGGGCAAGTGAAGAACATAATGGACAACACCGCCCCATTTGCCTGGGTGAGTGCAGCTGCAATGATAATAAATGCTCGACACCACCTAGGACAAAGCAGCCCGCTCAACTGTGAACATCATTCTCAGTTCATCCACCGCCCTAAACATTCAATTCCTCTACCCTCGGTGCACAGTGGTTGCAATGAGTACCTTTAACAAAGTGGACTGCAGTTATTTCCTCGGGTTACCCTGACAACTTGCAGGCACGCAGCCTCATTCATCAAGGAGGACAAGGGCTGCGTGCACGGGTCTACCAGCACTTATAGGTTCCCTCCAAGTCACGTGCAGGTCACAGAATGGCTAGTGTGGAAGGATGCAACTCATCCCGCCAAGTTTGTATTGGCTCCATGTAAATTAAGCCCACTCCTCAAATCCTCCCATGTGTTGTACAGTCTATACTGTCAGACAAGTATTCAGTTCCCTCTGGGTGCTTACAACTGAACCTGCCTCCACTACACCCCTGACCATGTATATCAGACCACAATCACTCGCTGCATGGAAACAGTTTTCACATGCCACTTCTGGCTCGTTGCCAATAACCCACATTCTATGCTCACTATTCCCTGATCTTTCCGCCAATGGTAACAATTTCTGTCTGTTTATCTCTTTCTCAATTTTAAACCCCTCCATCAGATCAAATCTCCAAGGAGAACTTCGCCTGCCTCTCCTGTCCATCCACAGAGCAACTGCCCGCATCCATAGAATCACTTCAGTCAGTCTTGCTGCACCCTCTCCAAACCCTTCACACTTTTCCTCAGGTGTGGGGTGCAGAGGTAGACTCCAAATGAAGCAAACCCAGTGTTTATAAAGGTTCACCATGACTTCCTAACTTTTGAACCTTCTGCATAAGTCCCGTATGTTTTTTTTAACCACTCTTTCAATATGTCCTCGGTAGACAAAATTGCTGGAGAAACTCAGCTGGTGAGGCAGCATCTATGGAGCGAAGGAATAGGTGACGTTTCATGTCAAGACCCTTCCTCAATGTGTCCTGGTGCTTTCAAACAACCAATCCCATTTGCCCATATCCCACTAAACATTTCCCAACAACGTACTCGTCCAAATGTTTCTTAAATGGTGTTATTGTAAATGATCCCCCAATATCTAAAGACCTGAGGTACGGATGCACCGCAAGATACACAGGTATTAAATCTATTCAAAATGCAAGATGATAACCAAAATAAACTGGGAGGAATCTCATTCTGCAGTTGGAACATTAGGGGTGTTAAAGAACGCATTAAAAGGGGTAAGATTCTAGCTCAACTGAAAGCATACAACACAGATATTGCTTTCTTACAAGAAACGCATCTTAAACTTCAAGATCAAGCTAGATTGAGGGCGAACTGGATAGGGCAAATTTTTCACTCGTCATATACGTTGGAATCAAATACACAGGACTAGATGTTAAGAAGTCCCTTGTGCCAGTAGGTGGGGAGCATTTCACGACATTCATTGATTGCTGAGAGTGGTCAACGCTCAACATCAGGGGGGGGGGGGGGGCGGGGTACGTATATGGGTAACCTTCAGGACAGTTGGGCACAGGACACATCATCAGTAGTGTACCCTTGCATCACTGGGTGTTTTCGGCCTTTTATCACTATACACCCTCCACAAGGGCGGCCCGCTGATGGATGATCAGCCCTCAGCGCGTGTCCCGTGTCAAACTGCCTCAAAGAAATCTAGAGGCACGTCTATTATTATTCGCAAAGGCACACCATTTAAACCAAAAACTACCTTAACAGATGAGGACAGGATATAATTGACAGTTACCGGGGAGATCCATGCTACCCCAATTACCTTGGTTAAATATATATGCGCCCAACTTTGACAATCTGCATTTTTTCAATAAAATCTTCTGTATACATATGCCTTTAAAGAAAAAATACTACCTGAAACACTAGCAGAATCCACGATCACATTAATACTTAAGAAAGATAAAGATGTGGAAAAACCCGGATCATATAGAGCTATTGCGTTGTTAAACACAGATCAAAAATTATTAGCGAAAATACCAGCTAGAAGACTAAACAAATATGCTAGAAAATTAATACATCCAGATCAAACGGGGTTTATCCCTAAGAGACAATCATTTAATGATTTGAGACATCTGCTCAACATAATGCATTCACACCAAATTGAAGATCAAAAACTATCAATTATATCGTTGGACGCAGAGAAAGCATTCGATCAGGTCAAATGGGATTATATGGTCAGGGTATTGCAAAAATTTCACTGGGAGAGAATTTCATTCTATGGATTAAATTATTATATAATATGCCAACGGCCATAATATTAACTAACAATAATTTATCTAAGAAATTTCAATTGTTATGGGGTAATAGACAAGGATGTTCACTATCACCGCTGTTATTTGCTCTTGTAATCGAACCCCTAGCGAAAAGAATTAGAACTCATCCGAATATCCATGGCTATAATACAAAATATTCAAACAATAAAATATCATTCTACGCTGATGATGTACTATTGTACATCACAAAACCTCATATTACTATACCAAATATTTTAAACTTAATAGAGGACTTCGGATCATTTTCAGGATATAGAATAAATTGGAATAAAAGTGAAATCATGTCAATAAAACCGAAAGATTCTACACATCTTTTACAGTTTCCTTTTAAAATAGCTATGGAAAAATTTAAATACTTGGGTTTTGAAATCACTAGAAGATATCAAGACATGTTTAACGCAAATTGTAACCCTTTACTTGAGAAACTATATAACTTAATTAAATTTTGGAAAACGCTTCCGATGTCCTTAATAGGCCGAATAAACGCCATAAAAATGATTTTTCTACCACAAATTTTATACCTGTTGCAATCAATTCCAATACACCTACCCAAAAAGTTTTTTAATAAACCGGACTTAGATATTACAAATTTTATTTGGGATTTTAAGTCCCATAGAATACAAAGATCACACCTGAATAACCCAAAGCTGTAGGGGGATTAGCACTCCCTAATTTCATGTATTACTACTGGTCTGTAAATATTAGAAATATGATTCAATGGCCGGATAATTCTCCCCAGCAACCAGATTGGATTATTATGGAGAAAGAGGAATGCTCCCCTTGCAATATTGGAGCGATCCTTCTTTCACCAATGACGACGAATAATACAAATTACAACAAAAATCCAATTATACATAGTACTATTAGAATTTGGAAACAAATAAAATACAACTTAAAATTAAGAAATTTATCTCTCTTATCTCCTATCGGTAAAAACCCTTTGTTTAAACCTTCAATTATAGATAAAGCATTTATACAATGGGAAAGAGCAGGAATTAAAACCTTCGGAGATTTGTATGAAACGGGAAAATTATTATCATTTAAACAATTACAACTAAAATACAATTTGGGAAACAATCAGTATTTTAAATATTTCCAAATATGTGACTATCTGAAAAAATACGCACAAGATTATCACAATATGTCATCAGATTTACTGGATGAAGTAATGAATACAAAGGCTGAATCAGCAAACCAAATATCATATATATATAATATTATTCTAAATGCAGAAATACCAACAACAGAAGGCATCAGAATTAAGTATAAAAATTTCCAAAGGTGGGAAGAACATTTATTAAATGTGCATAAATGTTCAATTAATGTAAGACACACTTTAATACAATTTAAAATCTTACACAGATTATACTATTCAAAAACTAAAATAAGTAAACTTTTTCCAAATGTCTCACCTATTTGTGATAAATGTCAATGTCAAGAAGCTACTATAGCGCACTCATTTGTCTTTTGTACAAAAAGTCAAAAATTTTGGATTGAAATTTTTGACATTTTCACAAAATTATTTAAAATAAAACTGACTCCAAAGACAGACTGGATTATCTTTGGAAGCACGGAAGGTAGGCCTGAATTAAATGTGTTTCAAAAGAATTTATTTGAATACGGCTTAATAACAGGAAAAAAGCTAATCTTAAAATTCTGGAAAAATGCTCCTATACCAACAGTTAATATGTGGATTTCAACTATGTTTGAAACACTACATTTAGTGAAACACCACATGCCTGTTTCCGTGCTGTAATTGTTATATGGTTATATTGTTATATGGTTACTACATCTGGAAGATATGAGACTCCGCCTGGCAGGAAAATCAGACCGTTTTTATAAGACGTGGTCTGTGCTTATAAATCTACTACAAGGATAAGGTGCAAGAGTACCTCAAAAAGGTACCGGCGTCGGGCCTTGGTAAAGGGGGACGAAAAACCGTTGAGTTAGTAGATTCCTTTTGCGCGATGTTTATAATAAAGTAACTGGCTTTTCTTTTTTCCTTCACTCTCTCTCCCTTTTTTTCCTCTCTTAATCTCCTTTCTCTAACTATTCGACCAAGGGCTCCCTTTCCCTCTGACAACGCTTTTTCACTTTCACAACTCTTTTTCACTTTCTCTACTTTCTCTGTTTCTATTTATTTCTTTTTTCTTTTTTCTAAAGCCTTAAAAAATTAAGGGGTACAATGATTTCAATAATATACATGGAATGTACACTGATGTAACTTACTGTACCTCTAATAAATATAAACATTAAAAAAAATGTTGTTATTGTACATGCCTCAACCATTTCCTCAGGCAGCTTGTTTCATAAATCCACAACCATGTGAAAAAGTTGTCCCTCAGATCGTCTTTAAATTCTTCCCCTTCAACCATAAACTTATGCCATCTAATTTTAGACATACCCTGGGAAAAAGTCTGTGATGATCTGCACTGTCCATCTACCCTGTCCACAAATCGGGTCCACCTACATAGCCCATCTACCAATCCACTAACCCACTGTACTTACGCAGTCCACCCCCCAATCATTTACCTAGCGCATCCCCCCAGTTACCTATCTAGTGCATCTACGCAATCCATCTACACAGTCCACAGACCGTGTTCACTTACACACCAATGCCTCAGTCCACCTACCCAGTTCATGCTCTGTTCAAGTTTGTTTACACAGAGGGTGGTGAGTGCCTGGAACAGGCTGCCGGGTGTGGTGGTTGAGGAAGAGACAATAGTGGCATTTAAGAGACTCTTGGATAGGCACGTGGATGTGCAGGGAATGGAGGGATATGGATTATGTACATGCAAATAAGAGATGGCCTCGGTATTATGTTCAGCACAGACATTGTGGGCCAAAGGGCCTGTTCTTATGCTATACTGTTCTATGTCCTATGTTGACTTCCGGAATATAGCACATGACATTTCTCAGGATTAAATTCCATCTGCCATCTTCCTGACCTTTCTGCAGCCAGTCTCCATGTCCTGAACTTTGAAACTACCTTCCTCACACTTCATTGCTTCTCTAAGACCTGTGACGTCTGCAAAGATGTGCACCTATGTCATGAATATATTACAAGTAGGGCAGCCGTCTCAGGTAATCTGTGCATCCCCATCCTGTACACCTCGCTCCTGGACACATTCCTGCCATACACCACTCTCTTGAACACCTGCCTCCTGTACATGTCCCTGCTTTACACCCTGCTCTTGTGCACCTTGCTCCCATGTACACCCCTGCTGTACACCTCCCTGCTGAACACGCCCCTCCTGTACACCTCCCTCCTGTAAACCTCACTTCTGTTCTGCTGTACACCCATCTCCCATACACCTCCCTCCTGTACAGAGCTCTGCTATACACTCCACTCTGTACACCTTTAGACTTTAAACATGCAGCGCAGAAACAGGCCCTTCAGCCCCCGATACCGCAGCGAGCAGCGATCACCCTGTACACTAACACTTTCTTGCACACAAGGGAAATTCACAATTTTTTACTAAAGCCAATTAACCTACAAACCTGTACATCTTTGGAGTGTGAGAGGAAACCGGAGCACTCGGGGAAAACCCACACGGTCACAGGGAGAACATATCACCTCCATATTGACAGCAACCATAGTCAGGATTCGATCCGGGTCTCTGGTGCTGTAAGGCAGCAACACCACCACTGTGCCACCGTACTGTTCTCCCTCCTGTTCTCATCTTTTATGCACGGTTTAAAAGGGGGAACACCTATATGAGCCCTGCACACCTACATAACACTGTGTTATGCTCAGGATTCCAGCATCTGTCAGCTCATGTGTCTACTAAAGACTCCACCTGGTTGGAGTATTCAAGGACATCTTTGACCTCTCACTTCTGTGAGCTGAGATTCCCACCCACCTCAAGAGGATATTTGTTGTACTGGTACGCAGACAGAGCAGGGTGACCTGCCTTAATGTCTACTGTCGACTAGCACTTAAATTCACTAAAATGAAGCTTTTGAGAAGTTGGTGATGGTGCAAGTGAACTCCTGGCTCAGATATCACCTGGATCCGCTTCAATTTGCCTATCATCCCAACAGGCCAACAGCAGATGCTATCACACTGGACCTTGGATCATCTAGATAACTGGAACACATACATCAGGCTACCAATTTATCAACTACAACACAGTGTTCATCAGCCCCTCTAAACTCATCACCAAACTCTAAGTCCTGGGCCTCTGTACCTCCCATTGCAACTGGATCCTTGACATCCTCATCGGCAGATCTCAATCAGGGTAGATCAATAACAACATTGCCTCCTCACAGACCACTAACAAAGATGCACTGTGTGCTTAGCATCTGCTCTACTATCTTTACACCATGACTGTGTTGTTAAGAACAGCTCCAATGCCATCTACAAATTCACTGACAACTCAATAGTAGTTGGCGAATCATGGATGGTGATGAGACCGCATATAGGAGCAAGATAGAACAACCAGATGAATAGTGCTGCAACACCAACCTCTCGCTCAATGTCAATCAAGACCAAGGAATTAATAAGGTAGCACAGTGGCACAGCGGTAGAGTTGCTGCCTTACAGCGTTAACAGCCAGGGTTTGATCCTGGCTACTGGTGCTTGTCTGTACGGAGTTTGTACGTTCTCCCCATGACTTGCATGTGGTTTCCTCCCACACTCCAAATACGTACAGGTTTGTATGTTAATTGACTTGGTATGAATGTAAAAATTGACCCTAGTGTAGGGTAGTGTTAATGTTCTGGGATCACTGATCAGTTTGGACTCGGTGGTCCGAAGGGCCTGTTTCCATGTTGTCTCTCTAAATTAAACCTAGGAATTAATTGTTAACTTCAGAAATGGGAAGTCGGGAGACAAATGCCCGTTTGCATTGGTCGGCGATGCAGAGAGTTAGCAGCTTCGAAATCCCGAGGGCAAAAATCTCGATGACCTGCCCGGGGCCCAGTACATAGATGTAATCACAAAGAAGGTGCACCAACACCTCTACATGCCGAAATTTAATCAGATTCGGCATGTCACCAAATACTCTAACAAACTGATACAAATGCACTGCAAAAAATATCCTGACCGGTTGAATCATGGCCTGGTATGGCAATTCACACAGGAACATAAGAGGCTGCAGAGTGGCGGAGTCAGCCCAGTCCATCACAAGCACAACAATCCTCATTATCAAAAGCATCTATACGGGGCACTACCTCAAGAAGGTGGCATTTACAGTTCCCTCCATAATGTTTGAGACAAAGACCCGTCATGTATTTATTTGCCCCTGTACTCCACAATTTGAGATTTGTCATAGAAAAAAAATCACATGTGGTTAAAATGCACATTGTCATATTTTATTAAATTCCATTTTTATACATTTTGATTTCACCATGTAGCAATTACAGCTGTGTTTTCCATAGTCCCCCCATTTCAGGGCACCATAAAGTTTGGGACACATGTAAATGAAAGTTTGTAATTGCTCAGGTGTGTTTAATTGCCTCCTTAATGCAGGTATAAGAGAGCTTTCAGCACCTGGTCTTTCCATCACCTTTGGAAACTTTTATTGCTGTTTATCAACACGAGGACCAAAGTTGTGTCAATGAAAGTCAAAGAAGCCATTATGAGACTGAGAAACAAGAATAAAACTGTTAGAGACATCAGCCAAACACTAAGCTTACCAAAATCAACTGTTTGGAACATCATTCAGAAGAAAGAGAGCACTGGTGAGCTTACTAATTCCAAAGGGACTGGCAGGCCAAGGAAGACCTCCACAGCTGACGATGGAAGAATTCTCTCTACAATAAAGAAAAAAACCCAAACACTTGTCCAACAGATCAGGAACACTCTTCAGGAGTTATTAGCAAAGACCGCAAAAATGAGCAAAAATATTAGCATATTAGCGAGAAGATTGAGTAAATATGTTAGCAAACTAATAAATCTGGATCAAACGACGTTTATACTCAAGAGATACTCATTCAACAATTTGAGACGGCTGTTTAATATAATGTACTCACATAAAACTGAAGAGGAAGACTTTGCAATTATTTCACTGGATGCAGAAAAAGCTTTTGATCAAGTTGCATGGCAATATCTATTCAAAGTATTGCAAAAAGTTAATATGGGAGATAATTTTATCTCATGGGTAAAATTATTATATGATAAGTCGATGGCTAGAATACTGACTAATAACATATTATCCCCGAAATTCCAATTATCAAGGGGCAATAGACAGGGGTGTGCATCATCGTCCCTGCTATTGCACTTGTGATAGAGCCTTTAGCAGAAAGTATAAGAAGTCATCCGAATATTCATGGATATAATACCAAACACTCAAATAATAAAATTTCATTATATGCAGATGACATATTATTATATATTACAAATTTGCAAATTAGCATACCAAATATGTTAAATTTAATAGAGGATTTTGGCTCTTTTTCAGGATATAGAATAAACTGGAACAAAAGCAAAATTATGACGATAAAACCTCAAGAGCCTTTTAGAATTGCAACAGAAAAATTCAAGTATTTGGGTATCCAAATTACTAGAAAATATAAATCATTATTTAATGCAAACTATATGCCTTTATTAACTAAATTGAATGGGTTGATTAAATTCTGGAAAACACTGCCGATGTCCTTAATAGGCAGAATAAATGCTATAAAAATGATATTTTTACCACAGATACTGTACCTATTTCAATCATTACCAATATATTTACCAAAAGAATTCTTTAAAAAACTAGACTCTGATATTACAAACTTCATTTGGGACTATAAATCACATAGAATTCAAAGAAAACATCTGTGTAAATCTAAAGAATTTGGAAACAAATAAAATTAACTTTAAAATGTAGAAACTTATCGCTCCTTCCCTCAATAGTTAACAATTCCTCATTCAAACCATCTATTATTGATAAACGTTTATCCATTGGGAAAGAATAGGAATTAAAATGATTGGAGATATGTATGAAATGGGAAAACTTCAATCATTCCAACAACTACAACTAAAATATAATCTGAAAAGTAACCAATATTTCAAATACCTTCAAATTCAAGATTATTTGAAAAAATATATACAAGGATATCAAACTCTAACCTCAGATTTATTAGAGGAAGACATTAACAGAAAGGCAGAATCAAGCAATTTAATATCATATTTATATAATATAATTTTAAATATAGAAACACCAACAACAGAGGCAATTAGAGGCAAATATAGAAACACCAACGGCAGAGGCAATAACTCCCAGTTATTGATAAAAATCCCGAAAGACAGATGGGAAAAAAACCTATTATATGTACATAAATGTTCGATTAATGTAAGGCATAATTCAATTAAAATTTTTACATAGATTATATTACTCAAAAACCAGATTGAATAAAATATTTCCAAATGTTTCCCTCATTTGTGACAAATGTCTAACTCAAAATGATACTATAGCACATTCCTTTGTCTCCTCTACAAAACTTCATAAAGTTTGGAATTAAATCTTCTGAACTTTTACAAAACTATTCAACACAAAACTGAATCCCAATACAGAACTGATTATCTTCAGATCAATGGAAGAGGGACGCAAATTAACTACTTTCCAAGAAGCTCTCTTTAATTATAGTTTAATAACAGCAAAAAAACATACTTAAATTTTGGAAAAACACATCCACGCCAACGTTCAAAATGTGGATTTCAAATATGTCGGAAATGCTACATCTTGAAGAAATGAGATTCCTCCTACTAGGCAAAGTAGACCAATTCTTAAAGATTTGGTCTCCTTTTATCGACTTCTTACAAGCATATGGTGCAACATAACATAACCTTAGAAATTAAATGGTTCAGAACTGGGTAACGGATGGGTAAAGATATTCAATAGGTGTCTCTCTCCTAATTTCTTATCTTTCTATTTTCTCTTTTTTTTCAATCTCCTTAGCTTATCTCTGCTTTTTGTCTCTCTCGCTATCTGTTTCTACTCTCTTGTCTATCTATCTTGACACTCTTTATTTTCCTTTTTCTGTCACTGCTCTTTTATTATTAAATTAAAAATGAGAAGTTGTACAAGAATGGTAACGTGTATGTATGTATGTATCAGGTACTTAGGTACCATACTACTGTACTTACTTCTAACAAAAAAAAGGAGTAGACTCATGAACAGAAATACAGAAGCTATACTGCAAGATGCAAGCTACTGGTTAGCTGCAAAAATAGGATGGCGGGGTTACAGTTTGCCAAGAAGTACTTAAAAGAGCAACCACAGTTCAGGAAAAAAAGGTCTTGTGGGCAGATAAGACGAAGATTAACTTATATCGGATGGCAAGAGCAAAGTATGGAGAAGAGAAGGAACTGACCAAGATCCAAAGCATATCACCTCATCTGTGAAACACGGTGGTGTGGGTGTTATGGACTGGGCTTGTATGGCTGCTGAGGGTACTGGCTCACATGTCTTAATTGATGATACAACTGCTGATAGTAGTAGCATAATTAATTCTTAAGTGTATAGACACATCCTACCTGCTCAAGTTCAAACAAATGTTTCAAAACTCATGGGCCGGCAGTTCAACCTACAGCAAGACAATTATCCCAAACGTACTTCTAAAGCAACAAAGGAATTTTTCAAAGCTAAAAAATGGTCAATACTTGAGTGGCCAAGTCAATCACCTGATCTGAACCCAACTGAGCATGACTTTTGTTGTGTATGAGAATATGAATTGTATATTTGAATGACTTGCGTGATTGTACGCATGCGCAGAGAGACAGTCAAGATGGCGATTGCAATACAACAAGCATGTTAAATACTGTGGTGATCCGAGTCTTATTTAAGTCCGATTCCAGCACAAATACATAACAATTTGGCGACGAGGATGGGATTCCGCTAACAGGAAGTACAATACTCGAACGCATGATCACCATGCAACAAGCAGTACTGTAGCGGTGCAGCGCAGCAATTGAGTTTCCAGTGCCATGCAGTCCATGGCCAAGTCCAGCAACCGCCACCGACGACGAGAAGCCGAATTTCCGAGAGCAGACCAGCGCCGGTGATAACGTTAGAACGACACATCGTTAAGTGGTGCAGCCCAACTTGCCTAGCTGGAGGTCAACTGTAACGCCCAGCCGTAACTGTCGCGTAGCGTAGCCTGGAAGTGAGATAGTGCCAGCAGTAGCATCAGCCAGCAAAGCCAGCCCGTGAGGCCAGCCCGAGTGGTCACCGATGCACCGGAGTCCTGAGACAGTTTGGTCTACAGTCAAGTCGACCGGTGACTTCATCGCAGCAAGAGCAGGACTTAACGAACTCAGAGTATTGATCATTGATGAACATAAATTTAGAGGATATATGTTGTGCATGCATATGTATGGCGTGAAATACGGTAAATGTGGCATTTGCTAACCATGTTTAAAGTAGCTGTGTTACCCAATTGAATGTACTTGATACTAATGATGCAAGGACGGCACGCTGTGTAACTGAGTACTAACAGTGTAACCATGGCTAATACAATAGTTGGGAATGTGCCCCAGTTAGAATCTGGGTATACTTTTGAGGAATGGACTGACGTCTTAGAGGCTTGGTTCACTTCAAACAATATCTCAACAGAAGAGAAGAAAAGAGCATTGTTCCTTACAGGTTTAGGAAGCAAGGGTTATCATACCCTATGTGCATTGCTGCAGCCAGCAAAGCCCGCTAGTAAGGAGGCGTTAATTGCTCGTTTCTCACCAAAACCAACAGAAATAGTGCAAAGATATCAATTCTATACATGCACACAAGCAAATGAAACAATCCCTCAGTTCCTAGCAAAGCTTCGGCAGTTAAGTGATGGGTGTAATTTTAAGGAACTGGAGAATATGCTAAGGGATAGATTGGTGGTAAGACGTGCAGATGTTAACATCCAGCGAAATCTGTTGGGTACACCAAAATTAACCTTTGAGAACGCAGTCAATATTGCGACAGCGATGGAGGTTGCTAAACAAGATGTAGAGCAGATCAAGAAGATCGGAAAGCCTCAAGATGATGCTACCTCCGTCCATCAGCTTCAAAGGAAGGTGTCTGGACTAAAGAAGACATGAGTCCATCAAGGGCATACAGATACAAGGTTCAATTCTCCAAGAAGTGCCGGAGATGTGGCGGTAGCCATAAGCCAGCGACGTGTAAATTTCGAGTTTTCAGGTGCTCGGGAACGGGTCACACCAAAAGCCAGTGTGATGCTGTTAGAGCCGACCAGCAGAGGAGGGGGACAATCCCAGAAAAAAGCAAACCACTTGGAGGCCACTTCGAATTCATCAGAGGAAATCATGAGCAACTTGGAAGATGAATTAATCAACAAGTTGACAAACTCTGACCCGTATACAGCCACATCTGATAGCGAACGGCAGTGAGGTACAACTAGAAGTGGACACTGGAAGTCCATGGACTATCGTACCAGATGAAGTCTTCAGCAAACTCGGTCAAGACTCCAGACTAGATCCCTGTAGCATCAGGCTGAAATCCTACACAGGCGAGAAGGTTGACATCTACGGACAAGCAGCGGTATAGGTACAGCTCAAATCTCACAGGAAGCCAGAAACGCTGACCCTAGTGGTAGTAAAGAAAGGTGCAAGCCTAATGGGAAGAGACTGGTTGAGGAAGTACCCTGGATTGCTGTCAAATCTAGCCAGCCAGAACACGCCGGATCCAAGTCTAAGTCCGAGTAGTATGCACAGTTTGCAAGATGCCATGAACACAGTACTCAACAAACACGCTAAACTGTTTGATAGCAGCACCCATGGAGTACTGAAGGGATACCAAGCCAAGGTGTATCCACAAGACGAAAACCGTGGAGAAAAGTTTTACAAGGCAGTCCCTGTTTCATATGCTGCTAGAAAGGAGATTGAGGCCACATTGGATGACTTGCTGCAGGATGGCATTATCAAGCCTGTGAAGACAGTAGATATCGCATGCCCGATCATAGCTGTTACGAAACCGGATGGGAGCATGAGAGTCTGTGGCAATTACAAGCTCACAGCAAATAAGGTGCTGAAAGTTGCACAATATCCCCTTCCAACATTGGAGGATCTCCTGCAGGAACTAGAAGGAGGAGTAAAGTTCTCTAAATTAGACCTCTCCCATGCCTATCATCAGAGAGTTAGACCCTGAAGCTTGGAAGTACACCACAATCAATACGCACCAAGGTCTCTTCGAGAATAGTAGATTACCCTTTGGGATATCCAGTGCACCCGCCATGTTCCAGAGAACAATGGAGAGCCTGCTAGCAGATACTCCCATGTGCAAGCCGTATCTTGATGATATCATCATCAGCAGCGACGAAGAGCACCTCAGGAACCTGGAAGCGGTCCTGTCAAGACTAGAGACCAGTGGGTTACGTCTGAAGAAGGAGAAGTGTGCACTGATGCAAGAGTCAGTCGACTATCTCGGATATCGACTGAACAAGTATGGTCTTCGTCCTCTTCAAGACAAAGTTGATGCGTTGCAGGAAGCCAAGTCACCTGTGAACCAAAGCCAACCTCAGGCTTACTTGGCTATTACAGGAAGTTTATAGCCAACCTGTCACAGGAGATTGCACTGTTGACTCTAATGCTGATGGATGAGTGCCGATCAGCAGATTCAAAGAGTGGGAGGAGAAGCAGCAAGCCTGATCCCAAGTTCAAATGGGGAAAGGAACAAGAGCAGGCATCCCAGAGATCCAAGCACATTCTTCAGAGTGATAGTGTGCTGATGCATTACAATCCAGCCAAAACCATCCTGCTCCAAACGGATGCAAGCCCCTATGCCTTAGGTGCTGTGATAAGCCATGTGGAATCAGATGGACAAGAACGCCCGATAGCTTTTCCCTCACGCACTCTCAAGCCCAGTGAAGTGAACTATGCACAATATGAAAAGGAGGGTTTATCCATAATCTTCGGACTGAAGAAGATCCACAAGCAGTTACATGGGAGGTCTTTCATCATTGTGACTGATCACAAGCCTCTGATGTGACTCTTTGGAGACCACAAGCTTGCCAGCCCAATGGCCTCTGCTCGCGTAGCAAGATGGCATATGATCCTGGCTGCCTACAGTTACAAGATAGTCCATAGAGAAGGAAAGATACACCAGAATGCAGATGTGTTGTCGCGCTTGCCAATTCACAAAGAGGACTTTTCATGGAATCATCCTGAGCTCGCGGAGCTTGATGAAGCACCAGAGGCACGCATCAACATGCTCACCGATCTGGACACACGCCCTGTTGATGCTACAGGAACTGAAGAGAGCCACCAAGAAGGACAGAGTTCTTTCCAAGGTGAAGAACCACCTCTTGGAAGGGTGGCCAAGTGCAAGGAATCTTCCAGAAGAAGTAAAGCCCTTTGCCAGCAAGAAAGAAGAGCTGTCAATTGAGGATGACATAATCCTGTGGGGACCACGAGTGGTCATTCCAGGTAACCTGGAGATGAGGACTAGAATCCTTGAAGAACTTCATAGCACACTCCCTGGCATCGTGAAAATGAAGGCATTGGCAAGATCATACGTCTGGTGGCCAGAAATCAACAACAAGTTGGAAGTTGTCCAAGCTGTCAGCAGAGTCAACATAGTCCTGTTGCAGCCCAAATCCATCCATGGGAGTTTCCTGGGAGACCGTGGAGTAGGTATCTGTGACTATGCCAGCCTCGACGATGAGAATTTGCTGATTGTGGTCGATGCTCACAGCAAATGGATTGAAGCCATTCGGGTGAGGCACGCAACAGCAGCAGCAACAGTGAGGGCACTGAGACGGTTGTTTGCAACTCATGGGTTACCGGAGACGGTGGTCACAGACAACGGTACGCAGTTTGTGTCTGAAGAATTTGCCAGGTTCCTCAGCGGCAACATCTGCCACATTCAAACATCACCCAAACACCCGTCCAGCAATGGACTAGCCGAAATAGGTGTACAGACGGTGAAAGCAGATGTGAAGAAAGGGAAAGGATCAGACCTGGAATTAAAGCTCCAGAAGTTCTTGTTGACGTACACAGTCACACCTCAACGACTGGAAAGTCACCCTGTGAACTGATGTTCAGATGAATGATCCACACTAAACTTGACCGTCTACGACCCGATCTAAGCAAATCTGTCCGAAGGAATCAAGCTTCAATGAAACAGGCAGCAGATCGAGGAAGCAAGGAACGAGTCTTTGAGGTGAATTATCATGTCATGGTCAAGAACTTCACATCAGGTCCTGCTTGGCTTTACAAAATGATAGCAGAAATCATCAGTGAAGTAATGTACAATGTAAAGTTGAGTGAGGGAAGAGTTGTTCGGCGTCATGTAGATCAAATGAGAAAATACTTGCCAAAAGGTAACGAGCACACCGACGTCCAGCAAAGAGAAGTGATTCAACCAAGCGAGGAGTCACTGATAGTTTTGCCTACTCCAACCGTAGGTGTAGATTCTGAAAGAACTTCAGAGAGTGATGAACCTTTCGTCCACAGTGATAGCACAACATCACAACCAGAGCCTGATATCTCAGATAACATGCAAAATCCAAGAACACCTAAAAGATTTGATGATTTTGTTCTTTATAAGTGAACACATATAGTTGGCACAAAGCAATGTGTGATTTATTTGGTTTGCCACACCACGTTTAAGGAAGATGGGTCAAATGTAACAATCATAAGTGCCAAGTTGAGATAAACGGTTTACTTTATGCTTGATTATAACTGCCTGCTAAAGTATACTGGGTATGATGGTTTAAACATCAGGTCTTGTTTGCATAATCAAAGAAATGTACACAGAAATGTATTGGTAAATTCTACCACTTGTACTACATAACTACATTGTAGTTATGATGAAGGTCTATTGTTTTCTATTAGACATGGGTACGTGTTGATCTAAAGAAGATCCATTGGTAATATTATAAGTTTTGGTGTTACAGTATGGATTTGTGTAAAAGATCATATACAGTGAAGATGAAATTGTGTTACCTGTCTCCAAGTTAAAGGGGGAGGAGTGTTGTGTATGAGAATATGAATTGTATATTTGAATGACTTGCGCGATTGTACGCATGCGCAGAGACACTCAAGATGGCGATTACAATACAACAAGCATGTTAAATACTGTTGTGTTCCGAGTCCTATTTAAGTCCAATTCCAGCACAAATACATAACACCTTTTATATGCTGAAGATAAAATTGAATGGGACTAGCCCCAAAAACAAGCATTAGCTAAAGATGACTGCAATACAGGCCTGGCACAGCATCACCACATAAGACACCCAGCAACTGGTGATGTCCATGAATCGCAGACGTCAAGGAATCATTGCATGAAAGGATATGCAACAAAGTATTAAACATGTGTTAAAGAAGGAACTGCAGATGCTGGAGAATCCAGGGTACACAAAAGGCTGGAGAAACTTAGCGGGTTGCAGCAGCATCTAAGGAGCGAAGGAGATAGGCCTCGTTTCGGGTCGAGACCCTTCTTCAGACTGGTCAGGGATCAGGGAAACGAGAGATATAGACGGTGATGTGCAGAGATAAAGAACAATGAATGAAAGATATGCAAAAAAGTATCGATGATAAAGGAAACAAGCCATTGTAAGCTGTTTGTAGTGTGAAAATGAGAAGCTAGTGCGACTAGGGTGGGGGAGAGATAGAGAGAGAGGGAATGCCAGGGCCCGAGGGCTGAGGGAGAGGTGGGAAGGGGAGGAGACAGCAAGGGTTAACAGAATTGAGAAAATTCAATGTTCAGACTACTTTCATTTACATTGCATTGCTGTGTCCCAAACATTATGGTGCTCTGAAATGGGGGGGACTGTGTATAAACACTGCTGTAATTTCTACATGGTGAAACCAAAATGTATAAAAATGGCCTTTATTGAAATCTGATAATGTGCAGATTGTCAGATTTGGTAAACACATGTGATTTTTTTTCTATTACAAATCTCAAATTGTGGAGTACAGAGACAAATAAATAAATGATGGGTCTTTGTCCCAAACATTATGCACAACCTAAAGTTGTAGGACAACTTGTTCTATTTGATCTTATTTGATTGTGCACACCAGGTTGATTGCATTCGTTGAAACAGGGCGGACCGCGTGAAGGTTGCAATCTTCCACCCCATGGAGGGAACTGTATCATCACAGATCCCCACACTATTACCTCTTCATTCTGCGACTATCGGGCAAAAGGTACAGAAACCTGAATGCCCATCCCCAGCAGTTGCAGGAACAGCATCCTTCTTGCAACTGTCAGCTTCTGTAACTGACCTGCACAACCCTAAACCTATCTCGGGTAATGGAACGCCGCAGACCACCTCTTGCACCAGGGAGTTGATTTTTAAAAATATTTTTTTGTCTAATGAATTTTTTTCCTTGTAACAGACTTGTAGAATTTAAGTGTATTTCCCGTATGTTGTCATGTGCTTCATTGCGTCTACGTGCTTGTGCTACTACAGGCAAGATGTTCATTGATTTTGTACCTCAAATAAAACCGATGATCTTTGAATAAAACCGGGGCCCTGTCCACGCCCATTCGTCGCCCGGGAACCTGTTGCCCTCCGGATGTTTTACTCGGCGCACCAAGCCACTGGAGGTCGGAGTTGCCGGAAGTTACAGGCAGGTGAGCAGCTTTCGCTCGGATTCGCCGCCCCCCCCCCCCCCCGCCCCCCCCGCCCCCGCCCCCCCCCACCTACGGGTCCTTCTCCTCCTTCCCCACCGCGGGTCCTTCTCCTTCATCTCCCTCCGACCCCTCTCCCACCCTCACGCCCAAAGATACTCGAGGAGCTCCTCTAGTATCCCGACCCGGCCCCTCCTTGCCACAGGCTTCAGACCTAAGTCAAATTAGGGGAGGGTGTCCTCCCTCCCATTGGTACGGAGCTTTTGCATTTTTCATGCAACGGCCAGTCAAATTTCACTACACCAATTGGCGTATGTGATAATCAGTGTCCTTTGTATCCTTGTTTGTATCCTTTGTAATCCCAGCAGCCTCTCACCCCACACCACCCCATTTGTCAAGACCTTGCCCCGCTGTAACTGTTGCCCCTCTCCCTTAAAAACAAGTTTTCCATCTCCTCACCCACCCTCTGTCCAAATGGTGAGAGTCTGCTGGCCGGTTACAGTTGCCCCCTCTGCTCAAAATCCAGAGCAGGGTTTGTGGGTCTTGCCTACAGCAGGATTGAAGGCTTTTGTTTGTTAACCACCCTACCATTACCCCCCTCCGTCCCTCCAGTTTGCTTGGATGTGACCAGTGTGGTGTTTTGAAAGCCCTGTATGTTGAGCATCAACCATCACATAAGTGTGTGGGGCAGGAATAAGAGGTGCCACCAGAGTGAGACCCCAGAAATCCTGAATGGGGGGAAAAAGGGGGTTGGGTGATTCATTGGGACTGACCGGTTGATATCCGACTTGGTGAGGCACTCTTTTGTTGCTTGTAGTCTTACCTTGCACAAAAGTAAAATGGTCAGTCGACTGCTTTCTAAACCAAATTGGGAGTTGAAGCAAATAGGAGTGATATTGAAAAAGATCTGCTTGCGATCAATGCCTTTCACTGACGGTGCGGCACAGAATGTTGACATTTCTTGTTTGAATAAGGGAAATGAATAACCAAAAGTTTCTGTTTGTTCTCTTGCAGATCCATGGAGCATTGCAAGACCAATAGGAAAAGGCCGCGTGGAGACTCTGTGGCAGATCTCTCTGAGTTCAGTCGTCCTGTTCTCAATGAGATCGAGGAGCTGTTTAATAAAAAATTCACTTTTCAGAAGCCGCATGGCAATGAGTGGACTCTGCCTGATGTCCAGACAGGGCAGTGCCAGCGGTCCAAGAGGCTGGAGTCCCTGAAGGAGTCGCTCAACCAGGTGAAGAATGAGCTGAGTGACAAGGAGCTGGAGAAGTGGCATGAGCACACCAGCTTCACGAACTGGTCTGGGAAGGTGGTTCCTCACGTCAGGAGGACCATGAACGCTGAACTGTGCACGCAGGCCTGGTGTAAGTTTCACGAGATCTTGTGCACATTCCCCCTGCTCCCAGTGGAGGCCCTTCGCAACGGGGAACTGAACTCTGTGCACCTCTGTGAGGCTCCTGGAGCTTTCATCACCAGCCTCAACCACTATCTGAGGTCCAACCACATACACTGTGACTGGAACTGGGTGGCAAACACACTCAACCCCTACCACGAGGGCAACGACACCGGCATGATGATAACGGATGACCGGCTGATCGCAGGCACCCTGCCTTGGTGGTACTTTGGTCCCGATGACACTGGTGACATTATGGACCTGCAGTATCTCCAGGGTTTGACCGAGTTCACGCGGAACATGAAGAGCATCCACCTGGTGACGGCAGACGGCAGCGTGGATTGCCAGGACAACCCTGGTGAGCAGGAAGCTCTGGTGGCCCCCTTGCACTACTGTGAAGCCATCTCCGCCCTGAAGCTGCTGAGCCCTGGCGGCTCGCTGGTGCTGAAGATGTTCACCTTATTTGAGCGCTCCTCAGTCTGCCTGCTCTACCTGGTCAACTGCTGCTTCCAGAAGGTCCACGTCTTCAAGCCTGGCACCAGCAAGGCGGGCAATTCCGAGGTCTACGCTGTCTGCCTGAAGTACGCAGGACAAACATCGCTGGGGGGCCACTTTGAGCAGCTGGTGCAGAGCTTCGGGCCGGAGGTGGTGGAGGAGGCCATGGTGGCCCGTATCCCTGTCCCGCCCTCCTTCATGGGCCAGCTGGAGGATTGCTGCCACTTTTTCCACCAGCTCCAGATCGGCACCATCCGGGAGAATCTGCGGCTCTTTGGGAGGACAGACCCCCAGATGGCCAGTCTGCTGGTGGAGAGACGGGACTGTGCCGCCAGCTTCTACCTGAACCGGTTCTGCCTGCGCCCTCTGTCCCGGGATGCCTGGGTGTTGAAGGGGCCAGGGGCCATCCGGGGACTGTCCAGCAGGCTCTTGACCCAGGGCAGGAAGCAGCACACCGGCTCCTACAACGAAAGGCAGGAGCTGGCTCGTCAGGGCTGGCAGCAACGGGTGCGCAGAGGGTACCTCGGTCCTGATGTGGACGGGCACTGCCAGCGTCCCCTGGAGAATCCCTACATCCTGCAGGGAGCGGAAGGGAACCCCGACCCACTGTCCTGGTACGTGTTGGAGGGCCGTGGTCTGAGCCGGCTGGCCAGCTCCCCCTTCTGCCAGTCGTGGCTGCTGCGGGATGTAAACGACGCGTTGGTCACGTGCCGGGCTGCTCCCGTTGCCCACTGCCCGTCCTGCTGCTTCTACACTGGGCAGCAAGTGCTCACCCAGCTGGTTCTCATGAGGGAGCAGCTGAGCGACCTCACGGTGATACCGTGCCGGCCCTGGGAGTGCCTGGTGGTGGGGAGTCTGGAGCACTATCCAGCCCCAAGGCAGTCCAGTGGCGTCCGGCTGCGGCAGTGCCAGTCTGTGCCCCCACCCCCTGCCCGCTGCACTGAGCTCCATGATGGGGACCCTGGCTACCAGCGGTGGCTACTGGGGGCTGTCCTGGAGGCAGTCACAGAGAGCACTGAGAGCGGCGCCCTGGTCCTCCCCCTCCTTTCCTGCTTCACCCGCTTCACGGCGGGTTTGGTGTTCGTGCTCCAACACTGCTTCCGTGCCCTGTCCTTTGCCAGCCCCACCTCCTCAGATGCCGTGGGGCACCTGGCCGCCCTCCTGTGCGTAGGCTTTTGCCGTCCCCCCAGCCAGCTGGTGGAGTTCCTAAGGAGGATGCGGGACCAGCTGAGCGAGAGGCAAGAGTCCGGGAGCGAGCAGTCCCGGCAGGTGCTGCAGTTTGTGCCCATGGAGCTGCTACTCAACGGGCCCCTGCCGGAGTTCCTGAGTGCGGTTAACCTCGCCATCGCCAAGCAGAGACTTCACCTGGCGCTCCAGACCAACACGTAGATCAGCACTGAGGCGACCACACAGCAGCATTGGTCCGCTGGAGCAGCTTGTCCGCCGGCATTCACCGGAGGCAAGGGAATTCTCCAGAGGCGTCCAGCCACAAGGGAGTTGCACTGCAGCTTTGACCCAAAGGGGGTCAGAGCCCGCAATGGTCCTATGGCCCAGTGTTGGCTTCATGGGACAGACTCACCTGAAGAGCTCAAGAGTGCAGCATGCAAGGTGCGAATGCAGGCTGACTAAGATCACAGAGCTGGGCGTCATCGTAGGGCTCTGATCCAAGCTGTCAGATATTTAGCCGAAAGACACTGGGAGGGAGTGGGGAGTGCTCTGGTGTGGTGCCTGGGAATTACATGGAAAATGCGATGATGTGTGGGGTCAGTCTGGAGATGTTGAGCTCTGTGCTGTTTGCCCTGTGGAATGAGGAGTCTGATCAGTCATTGTGTTTGTGTACATAATTATTTCACACACAGTGGACCACGTTGCACCACAATGTGGCATATGAGCCAGGTGTGACTTGGTGATGGTGTTAGGAGCAGGGACTACTGTAAACTTGCCCGGGACTCTCTTCCACAAATGAGCGATTACATTTTGGAATTAATTTATTCTTGTTGCATTTCAAGTCAAGTGGATATGTGAAGGGCAAGTAATGTTGGAACTGTCTCTAGGATTTCAAATCGGCCACGAGTTGGGAGTCACTGGTTTGATTTTTCTGACTTCCGTTCCCCCATTACTCCAATGGATTAGGAAATGACTTTATAGGAATTGAGTCTGCGTTTAACCAAATGATAGAATCTATGATATGAATTACAACCCTTGCAGCAGTTAAATTACTGTCCTGTCTCTCATTATCCTTGGTTCCAGTACAACACAGATGCTTAGTGTGCACTCCTACTGGAGAGCAGTGTCCTGCCTATGGAGCACCATCCCAGTCCAACTATTTGTACCTCAGTAGTAGCAGCTGTTATTCTTGCAGTTTAGTGGGGCTGGTGAGGTCGGAGGTGCATACCAAAAGTCAGGATGGTTCTTCTTCACTGTGTGAGTATTGTTAAACATTCCTCTGCAGGATATGGGCAAAACGCAGGAATGTGGGACTAATGTAGTTGGGACATGTTGGTCGATGTGGGCAAGTTGGGCCGAAGGGCCTGTTTCCACGCTGTATGACAATACAACTGTATGATTAGTTGTATAGCAGTGATATTCATGATCATAAGTTATAGGAACATATTAAACCATTCGGCCCATCCAGTCTACCCTGCCATTCAATCATGGCTGATCTACCTTTTCCTCTCAACTGCATTCTCGTGCCTTCTCCCCATAACTGCTGACATATGTGATAATCAAGGATCTATCGATATGACATCCACAGCCTTCAGTGGCAATGAATTCCACAGATTCACCACCCTCTACTAAAGAAATTCCTCATCTTTCCAAATGTATGTACTTTTATTCTGAAGCTGTGGCCGCTGGTCCTAGACTCTCCCACTAGTGGAATCATCCTCTCCACATCCACTCTTCCAGGTCTTTTAGTATTAGGTAAATTTCAATGCGGTTTTCCCCTCATCCTTCTAAACTCCTGCGAGTACAGGCCCAGTGTTGTCAAACGCTCATCATGTGTTTACCCAATCATTCCTGGGACCATTTTTGTAAACCTCCTCTGGTGTAACAGCATCTGTTGTAACAGCATCTGGTGTAACAGATTATTGTCTTGCCAGACAATGCCTGTGCTAAACTTAAGGTGCATAATGTTAATCTGTAGCATAAAGAGAGGGCCATGGCAGGAGTTGGAATAAGAGCCGCGTACTGTGGTATAGCTTGTGCTGACCTTGTGAGAATACTGAAAAATGCAAATTTGTTTTTCAGAAGCTAGATGTTTAATCAGAACTATAACTCAGAACAGAATAATGAAGCTTTGAGGGAGGAAGCATAAATATTTCAGGATGTCAGGCTGTTCTTCAAACCCACGTCATCACCTGTTGTGTAGGACAGGCAACTGCAATTCTATGAACACCAAAACCATACAAATTGCTTCAGGCCAAATGGAGGAACCGTTTTTGTGATTGAGAAATACATTTGGCCACAGAGCCGGGGATTCTTTGGAACCAGTTTGAATTTATCTGCGATCCAAAGAGGCAGAGTAAATGGACAATGTTTTGGCAGGGAATACTGGTGGTGGGAAAGGGATGAAGCTCAAGGGTGTTAGAGACTAAAACACTTGTTTGGTTGCAGGTATCTGATGCTTGTGATCCTTGGGTGAAAGATCAATAGAAGAGCAGAGTAGTGTTTGCTTCTTTGAGTCTGTAAGAAAGCTTTCTTAGTGCAGAGTTTGGATTATGTAGCACAGATGAAAACCAACTAAACTGTCGGTCCTTTGTCAACTCTGTGAACACTAATTTGTTTTCCTGGTCAGTCTGCAGCCCATATCAGTGCTGCCTGAATTGCTGGTTGTAAGAGGGTAATCTGCCAGGCCAGTGCATGGGGATTCTATTGGGAAACTGAGCACTTTATAGAGAACGACAGTGTCAGATAACCAGTCTTTCCAGTTTGGGTTTGAAGGGATAATTTTGGTAGACGCATAAAATGGTGATAATAGCTCAATTTTTCCTATCTGCATGGATGCGGTCTGACCTGCTGCGTTTCCCAGGAACTTAAAATCAAAATACTCGGTAACTGGGGGTTTGTTTTTGGGTTTGAATAGCCAGTGATTACTGATGAACCATATAAAGATTGATCCCAAAGTGTCCAAGAAGATATTGATGTCCAGTAGTGGTTAGGATGTGTCTGGTCCTGGATATGGCTTGGTAGCACCATGATACCTCTTGACTACATGAGAAATGCATTTTGTGAATGATAAGGGACCTCTTTCCTATTGTTTATTAATTTCATTTGTTTTATGTAAAATAATTTTTCAATTTTTCAAAAATGCACTTTAACGTACATACCCTTTGGAGCTGAAAAGGAAATCAATAAATCCCGTGGCCTGTGGGAGATAAATATTCCTGTTTTGACGTTAATGTTATTGGTTGGAGAATGTTTTCATTTGAAATAAAAATGGCTCTATATTCAGAGATTGAAATAACCATGTACAAATAGTTTGTTTGTATGTAGAACCATTAAATGTCTTCAGATTTACACAAGACCAGTCTGATTTGATTTTTTTGTTGCTCCCTTGACAGGGGTGGCATTTCTATCGATGAATAATGGTTTAATCACCTTGCTGCTCCAGAATGAAGCTATCAGTGTAGACACTCTGGCAGTGAGAGCACACATTTCAATGCTGAGTAAAATCCTTCCTGTACTGTCCCAACAAACACTCCAAGAGCAGGTAAAGTATCAATATATCAATTAAGTATCCTCTCCAGCACCTAATAATATACAACCAGAGCAGGTACATATTTTTTGGAAGGTTGTTGGTTGACAAACTGCTGGTGTAGATGAATGGTAATACAAGTCATAGAGTTGTACGAGGCACAACCCAGGTGACCAAGATGCATCATCTAAACTAGTCCCACTTACCTGTGTTAAGGACATATCCCTCTAAACTTTTATTATCCATGTCCAAATGTCTCTTGAATGTAATATTGTCTGCCTCAACTAGCTCCTTTGGAAACTCATTCCATTTAGCCAGCACCCTTTGTGCGGATAAAGTTACCTCTCTGGTACCTATTAAATGTTTTGCCTCTCACTTGAAACTTGTGCCCTCTGGTTCTCGATTTCCCCAACTCTGGGTAAACGAGTCTGTGCATTCACCCTATCTATTCATCTCATGATCTCTTACAGCTCTAAGATCATCCCTCATCCTCTTGCGCCTGCCCAACTTCTGCGTATACCTCAAGTCCTGGCAATATCTTCATAAACATATTGTAATTTTCGATAACCATCTTCACTATCTACAACTCACTTTAATGTTGTTAGAGTTTGTGTTGTTAGTCACAGTTTGGAATTTTGTCTGTTGTCGCACTCTTCTACACTCCTCTACCTTGGATGCAGGCTTGAGAATTATGATTGAGTCATAGAGTGATGCAGTGAGGAAACGGGCCCTTTGGCCCAACTTGCCCACACCGGCCAACCTGTGTCCCAGCTACACTAGTTCCACCTGCCCGCATTTGGTCCATATCCCTCCAAACCGGTCCAATGCATGTCTTACTGTTTCTTAAATTTTGGGGTAGTGTTGGATTAAACGTAGAGTGAGGCATATGCCAAGCGGTGAGGTTACACATTGTGAAGTGCCATTCTGTTGTGGATGGGCCCCTAGTGTTTGATGCAGCTATAATTCTGAGCTGCCAGATTTGATCTGAAACTATCCTACAACTCGTTCCTTTTTGAAATCATTGTCATCTCACTGGTCAGCAAAAAGTGAAATATTCCACTGACATAAGAAAATGGAGGTGGACCTTGACTACAAAGGAATGGACAAGATAAAATCACAAGCAACTATGTCGAAATAGCAGATATATTTTATAATTACTTTGCTTGAACGTTTGACAGGGAGACAAAGGAGTTAACATTACATTAGATGAGATTAGAAATTATTTAACCTAGCTAAAAATAGGAGAAATATTAAACAAATTAATCAAACTCAAAAAAGACAAAACCTCTGATCTGAACAAATTACATCCATGCATTTTAAAGGAATCCAGGATATTGATGAGACATATTTAATAATTCATGAGACCAAGGTGCAAAGCAGGACAGCTGTAGAAAGCTAACAAAACACATCTTAAGAATTATAAACCAAGTCTGGGCAACTAGTAACCAGTCAAATTGAAAGAAAAATAATGGAATCCACGCTAGAAGATTTTTTAAATAAAAAAATATAATAACTAATCCAGATTATTATTTTTTTTGGTCTCCTCTCATGTCCTATTCAAATTCATATTTTTCATGATACTGATTGCTGTTGACTACAAAATTCCATCCTGCTCCATCCAGTTTGTAAATGCTGTTAACTGTTCCTTCTGATACTGCCATCATCCACTGCTTCTCTTGAAGCAAACTATCCTCGATGCCCTCTGTTCCTGAAAATCTCTAATTTTTCTGCAAATTACTTATCCTGCATTCTGTTTTGGTTGAGCAGAAATGTCTTCCCATCAAACTCTGGGAAGACTAACACAATTCCCTTTGATCTGAAGTACAAACTCTGTTTGTCAGTTATTGACCCAATCCTTTTTGTGGCTGATCCCAGAGCATGAACTAGATCAATATCGCCCCAATTCTCAATGTGAGTTTACAAACAAATATCTTCTCTAACACCTAAATAACCAATTTCCACTTCTGCCCACCTGTACTACGGTGCATTTGCTCCTGCAACATTTCTGCAAGTGTCTCTTACTTGAAAACATACTTTTGTACCTGAATGCTTTCCTTTCTTGTCCATCCCTCAGTTACATCTTACAAGCCTCCAAACTGCAACATTTATGTTTTATGCATATTTCATTGTCATGGCCTCAACACTGGAAGATTTAACTGTGTCCGTAAAGCTCTCTACTTTTAAGTAATTTAACAAATTAGAGTTGATTGGCCACCAAAATAAAAATTGAAAACTTATGATTCACTATCACATTATTTTTATGATAACATTCCTGTGAAATCTCTTTAGATGTTTTACAATGTTGAGGGTGCTTCAGGCAAGGAAGGTGTCAATTTTTTGTTTTACTTCTGCACACATTTTCTATCGTACATATCTGAGTCATTGAACTCCAACACAAGAGGCATGCAAGAATTTATCCTGCATGTGTTTCTATGCTTATATTCCTGCGTCTGAATAATTATGTGTACTAACAAGCACATTTCTCTGTGTTTCTATGTATTTTGGGTTGTCTGCCCTACTATGCAGGATGTTCTCTGTACATTTACATCCTATCATAAGACTACCTGAATCATTTCACTTCACTGCCTTTTCTGGGTTAGCCCAATATTCTGATCCCATAGACAGTTGCAAAATGCTGAACTCAGCGGGACAGACAGCATCTCTGGATAGAAGGAATGGGTGACGTTTTTTCAGAATTAAGAAGGGTCTTGACCCGGAACATCACCCATTCCTTCTAACCAGAGATGCTGTCTGTCTCGCTGAGTTACTTCAGCATTTTGAGTCTATCTGCAGTTCCTTCTACACATATTCTGATCCCATGCCAGTAATCAATGTCAAGTGTTTTATTGTCATACGTTCTGAAATGGAACAAATAAATTCTTGCAGGAGCTCAACAGATATGTAAAAATTGTACTCTGTAAACACCATTAAACAGCCCAAATGTTCAGTATGTTAAACAAACAATAATAGTGCAAAGATAAAAACAATGTCCCTCGTCTGTGTCAATCTATTACCTGCCACTCTTTATCCTGCCTCTCCCCTTTTCCAGCTTACAAAAAGGGTCTTGACCCGAAACGTCACCTATCCATGTTCTTCCGAGATGCTGCATGATCTACTGAGTTACTCCAGAACTTTGTGTCCCCAAGTCTATGTAGTTTGGAGGTTGTAATGTTTAACAACCTAATGTTTGTAGGGAAGAAACTACTGCTGAACCTGGACATTACAGTTTCAGTTTCCTATACTTTCATCCCAATGGCAGGAGTGAAATGAGAGTGTGGTCAGGATATTGTTGGTCCGTGTTGATGATGGCTGCCTTTCTGAGGCAGCGACTCCTGTAGATCCCTTCAATGATTGAGAGGTCAGTACTGGGGTGGACTGGGCAGTGTTCACCTTCTGTAATCTTCTTCGTTCCTCAACATTCGAGTTGCTGGACCAGTACAACAAGTCAATATGCACTCTAAGGTACACTTATAGAACCTCAAGAGAGCATTCGACTACATGCTGAATCTCCTCAACCTTCTAAGGATGTCGAGGTTTTCTTTATGATTACATTGATGCTTATATTCCCTGCAAATCCCAATTTCCAAGATGGTTGCTTGTGTTTCAAGTCAAGTTTATTCGTCACATACACATATGAGATGTGCAGTGAAATGAAAAGTGGCAATGCTTGCGGATTGTGCAAAAAAAAACTACAGAATCACATATTCACATATTACATATTTGTGGGAGGGAAAAACAGCAATTTAAAAAAGACACCACACAACAGTAAATTGGTACAGTAAGTTAGTCCATGGTGAGATAGGTGTTTACAGTCCTAATGGCCTTTGGGAAGAAACTCCTTCTCGTCCTCTCCGTTTTCACAGCATGGCAACGGAGGCGTTTGCCTGACCGTAGCAGCTGGAACAGTCTGTTGCTTGGGTGGAAGGGGTCCCCCATGATCTTGTTGGCTCTGGATTTGTACCTTCTGATGTATAATTCCAGCAGGGGGGCAATCTGTACAACTGCTGAGCCCTAGTGAGACCGCACTAGGGCTCAGCAGTATTGTGTGCAGTTTTGGTCCGCTAATTTGAGGAAGAACTTTCTTACTATTGAGGGAGTGCAGCGTAGGTTTGCAAGGTTAATTCCCGGGATGGAGGGACTGTCATATGCTGAGAGAATGGAGCAGCTGGGCTTGTACACTCTGGAGTTTAGAAGGATGAGACATCAATTGGCAGGATAAATGTCAGTGGAATTTATTTCATTATTTGAATATTTGATTTCAATGTTTTGAATTGTATGAGTATATGTATGTGTGTGTAGGTTTTAAGTGTTTAAATGCAAACAAAATATTGGAATTGTATATATATTTCTGAAATCCTACACTTTAGACTTTAGAGATGCAATGTGTAAACAGGCCCTTCAGCCCACCAAGTCCATGCAAGCCAGCAATCCCCCCATGCACTAGCACTATCTTACAAATGAGGGACATTTTCCCATTCCAGATGCCAATTAATCTACAAACCTGTACATCTTTGGAGTGTGGGAGGGAACTGGAGCAACCAGGGAGAACGAACAAACTTTGTTCAGGCAGCACCCGAAATCAGGATAGAACCCGGGTCTTTGGCTCTGTAAGGCAGCAACTCTACCACTGCTCCACTGTGCCACCTCTTGTTAAATGAATGTCAAAGAGCACGAATAAGAGAACAAATAATAAAATAACTTGTATTTCGAAACATTTATCTGCGGAAAAAAGTTAGTGTTTCAGGGCGGATATTTTGTCAATATATGCTATTAGATATATTTTCAGACCATATGTTTCTGTGGGGTACTTTATATAGCAGAATTAATTCATTAATAATTTAAATTGATGCTATGTTATGTAATTTTGATTGTTTGTGGTGAGGATGCATTGTAAACCACAGACAGGATGAGCACTGAGTGATTGACAGCAAGGTTTGAAATTTCACATTTAAATTCTACATGTGTATAGGTTTCCTTTGACTAACAATGGAGTTCCATTCCGAGAAATCATTGCTCTAATCAAAAACTTTTTTTTTTTTTTTTTTTTTTTTTTTTTTTTTTTTTTTTTAAAATATTTTTTTATTGTAGAAACAGTATATACCAAGTACACTCTTATACGACATTGAGATTTATACAATGTATAAAATTATAACGTATTGATTATTAATTAGTACTATTTATGATAATTGTAGTATTATCCATTATACATTCCGTTATTATTTATTTTATATAATTGGGGGTATATGTAGTATATTCCTAATATAAGTAATACACTTAGATTTCTCAAAACATAGATATTCTTCTAATTACCAAATAGAAATCCCCGCTAATTTAACTACGTAATACCCAATCTTAAACAACATTTTTTTTTAATATTCATAATGTTATCAAAGTATTAATAATGTTTGTATTATTGTTAATTTTATATTTTCATAGTTATTGTATAATTGAAAGTACATAGTTTTATATAATTACAAGTTTAAGACATCTATAATCTTTTTCATACAAACAGAGATAAGTGTGTACATATTAAAAATTTATATAGTATGTTTCTATAATTTTTTCCTTAATTAAAGATAGATAGATAGAAAAAAAGGAATAGAAAATAGAAAAGAAGGTATGAAAAGTTTGATGGAGATTAAAGTATTACTAAGTAATCCAATCTTGGAGATACATTCATGATTTGTTATGTGTATTTCTTCATCCACTCAGATATTCAGGCCTCAGTCAAGTCCCTGCGCCGAACCATTGTGACCCTGTAGATATTTAATATAGGGAGACCATATCTCCTTGAAGAGATCTAACCTGTCCATAAGGACAAGTCTCAATCTCTCCAAGTGAAGTGTCTCCGTCATTTCTGTATTCCACATTTTAATTGTTGGGGATACAGGGCCTTTCCAAAATTTTAATATAATTTTTTCCCAATTATTAAAGAATAGTCGATAAAAGTTCTATGATTCCTTGTAATTATTTGTTCCATTTCCGGTATTCCAAGTATGATTAACTTGGGTCATAAATCATAGTAATATTAATAACTTTCGAGATTGTTTTGAATATTTCATTCCAATATTGTAAAATCTTCGTGCAATTAGTAAATGAATGCGACAGAGTTGCTTCCATGATTTGACATTTATCACATATAGGTGATAGTTTTGGAAATATATTATGTAGTTTAGATTTAGAATAAATGTAATCTCTGTATAAGTGCATGTTTAGGTTTTAAGAGCAATAATGTATATGTTGTAGGCTTTTTTTCTGGACTTTGACTTAGTTCATTTTCCCAGCGCTGTCTATGTATTTCCGATGATGGGATATCACTTTCCAACAAAATGTTATAAATGTATGATATCATTTTTCTGTATTTGGGTGTTTATTCAAGCATTCATCTAAAATTTCACTCTTTCTATTTCTAAGTTCTTGTGTATTTGCGGAAATATAGTTTCTGATTTGTAAATATCTGAAATATTCATTATTATGAAGCCCGTAAGTTTGTTGTAATTCTTGAAATGAAAGAAATAAATTATCCTTATAGAGATCCCCTATGTTTAGAATTCCTTTATTTTTCCATTGTGTAAAAGCTTTATCCATCATTGACGGTTTAAACGTAAAATTATTGGCAATTGTAAGAGCTAGCGGTATAAATTTTAGTTTTAGTGTTTTCTTTATTTGTTTCCAAATACGTATTCCACTTTCTATTATCAGATTTTCGCTATAAGTTTTCTTAGGTACATTAATATTAGCAAATATTATAGAGCTAATTTCAAATGGAAAAACAGTCTTCTCTTTCCATTTTTAACCAATTTGGTTTATTATCTATTTCTCCTAACCTAATCAAAAACTTATGCATCAAAATAATGTTCCCCAAAAAAACTGGTTGTGTTTCGAGATATCAAGAATTTTAACCTCAAAAGTTTTAAAAATACATTAATTCATTTAATGACGAAGAAGATGAATTAATTACATAACCTTTCAGGATACTCACCAAGTGATACCTGCAAGATGTCTCTCTCTGCTCCTCTTCTTGCCCACAATGCATTCTCTTATTAGCACTTGCCAGCCACGGTGTCCCCTGACATTCCCCTTCCCAACTCTTCCTGATCCTGTCATGTTTCCTGTGTACCTAATCCTCCCCCACCCACAACAACCTCTCCCTCACACCATCCCCAACAACCTTATCCCCAACAATCTCTCCCCCATTCAACCCCCCCCCCCCCATCCCCAACAATCTCTTACACACAATCTCAGACCACCAACAATCTCATCTGCATCTTATGATATGGCCAACTCTAACATCCCCACGTCACCCAAAGCCCTTCATCTCTCCTCCCCACACCATAATTACCTACCCAACAATCTCTACTCTACAACCCCCTACCCCTCAACTCTCTTTCACACCAAACCCACCCCCAACTCTCTCTTCCCACATCGCCCCTCTGTTCAGCTGTCTCTTCCTACACCATTCCCATTCCTAAACTCGATTTCCCTCATTACCCCCACTTCCCCAACAATCATTTTCCCACAACAACTGCACAAGCCCAATAATCTCTTCTCCAAACCAGTCTACCATACCATACCTCCCCTACGCCCAACTCTCCCTTCCCCACATCACCCTCACCTCAGCTCAACTCTCCTTTCCCATATATCTCCACCACTTCCAGTTCTCTCTTCCCCCCACCACCCTATCACATCTCCCTCACCTCTCCTGAATTCTATCTTCTCTACCTCACCACATTACATCTCTCTTTCTTGCCTACAGCCCCATCTGTCGCTACCATACCTCACTCTAACTCCCTAACTTTCGGACAGCTGTGCATTCAGCAGATAGTGATCTGAGCAGTTGTGCCAAGATCACTCCTTTCTCAAATCCATTTATTGCCAACATTGATCGTTGTTCATCGTAGCATTAATTAAAAAGCCTTGTAAATCAAAGACAAAGGACCCTAAAGAGTCAATTGCAAAATTGTGACATTTTGTAATTGACACTTTGGTAAATCAAAGGAGTCCTAACGTGCTGATACCCAAAACTGGAACGTATGCCTTCAAACTGTTTGGAAATATCCAGGTCTTCATATTTTGGAACTTGTCAGTTTGAGAGCCACCATTCCCAAGGATGAGATCTCCAAGACATCCTGACAAAGACATTAGTGGATGATCAGGCGCCTGCTTTCTGACTAAATGTATACTGTTATCAACACTCAGGTACAAAAGTACTTTTTTAAAGCTCAGTTTATTGCAAAGTCCATAGAAAACACTTAATTATTTTTTCTTTGCGGCCTTTGAAGTCAAATTATAGGGCCTCACGGCAGAAGAAAGTTATTTACGGGACTGGTTGTTTGTTGGAACAATTCCAGAACCAATCCCACTCACTATCTAACCCCAATTTATGTTAGACTCTCTATGCTCCTCTGTTTCAAGTTTCTATTTGTGTTCTCACACCAGATGGCCTCTCCATGAACCATCCCCTGCGGCAAAGCAGTGCAAAATCCATCAGCTCTACATGTATATAAATTCCTCCCGATGACACATTTAAATTGATGACCTCTTTTACCAACTCCCTAACTAGGGGAAATAGAGTTTCCCTATTTAGCCTTTGGAAAATAGGGATGAACACATTAAAAAGTTTTTATTAAGTATGTACTTGAAAATATTAAAATTGCAAGGTCATGGGAAAAGAGTAGTGTCATGACAGTAATTGGACAGTTCCTTCAAAGAGCCGACAACGCACGATTGAATGGATAGCCTTCTTCCACGCTGCAGAAAGTCAAGAGATCTGCTCACCTCTTGTGCTTGTGTGTAGATGATTGCCATTTCTCAGGATTCTCCTTCATGATTTTTTATATTCTGGTTAATTTCTGCTGTTCATTCTTTATAATTTCCATTTTCTTTCCATAATGCAATGTCCAAATCTTTGCACAATGCCCTAACTGTGACCTTACCATCTTTATGCATAAATTTATTCTTTCCTCCTGGCATTGTTTCTTCTACATAGAACAGCCAAAATGGAGGTTGCCATTCATTTAATTTTGTGGCCTTATCGATCAGCATTGAAGATTAATGAAACACCAAATCTCTTTGTCTGTTCCCCGAAACAACTTGCATTTATATCCCAGCCTTAATTTGGTCATGAATGTTCCAAAGTGCTTTGGAAGGTCACTATCAATCAACATTTTTTACATGAGTATTGGAGGCACAAAAGACAGCAGATACTGGAATCTGCAGCAAAACAAACTGCTGCAGGAACTCAGTGAGTCGAGCAGCAACTATAGGGAGGAAAGAAACTGTCGACACTTTGGGTTGACACACTGCTTCAGGGTGTCGATAACTTTGGTCAAAGAATGTTTTTGAGGGGCAACTTTAATCAAGAGAGTAAGATAGGAGTGGGGAGGTTTGGGACAAGCCTAAACAAGGCAAAAGACAATATGCCCATAGTAGTATGACGGTTGCAAAATGTAAATGGCCGTTGCAAAACAGGCTCAAATTAAAGCACAGAACTTCCAGAACTTGTGATGGTTCTAGTGATTGTGAATTATTTCATTTATTCTTTCAGCTATGTACAATATCGCACATGTGAAATGCATTTGTCATCTGTATGTTGCTTCTCCTGGTGTTTATGCAAAATTGTTCACAGTCCTTCTTGCTGTTTTTCTTTCCCTTCGTGCTTTGATCTTAGGACGATTAACTCTTTGAGATGAAAGCTGCGGGTTGGGACTCACTAAAGTCTGAGCTTGTATGCACAAGGGACATTATCAGCCCTGGTGTTACCAACATCTTCCTTCAAGGAGCCATTCCTATTGCACTCCAGCGATGCAGGCGCATAATTGGATGTGACACCCCATTATCAAAGTTGCTATGTCTGGATGAGAATTGAAACCGAGGACAGATCTGTGCTCTCAGCAGCTTCTAAAATGTGCTATTCCAGTCTTACAAAAATAATTTACATATACTGAGAGAAATAGCCATATTATTAGTTTTAACTTTGACCAGAGATAGCGCCACTGAGACTGATACAAGATTAAATATCTTATTTGATTGCTGATTAATGTTAGATTTAAACACTAAGCACAGCACAGAATATCATCAAGAATATTAGTCATGGATAGGATTGTATTTTCCAATGTGATTAGGGGAAAAAACAGGCTCAATTGACTGGTTAACACGCAACAAAAACTTTTCACTGTACCTTGGTACACGTGATAATAAACTAAACTAAACGTTCTTTTCTTCATTGACGAAGGCAAGGGGTGAAAATTGTGCCAGATAAGGAATGGAGAGGAGGAATGAAATATAAGGCTGCAGAGAGGGATGTGGTGGAAAGGGATGGGGTAGGGGGAAGAGGGGTGAGAAAAACACCCTCTTTTCTTCTCTTGTCTTTGTCACTTACTCCACCCATTTGCCAACCCTCACATGTATCCACCTATCACATGTCAGGCTTTGTCTTGCCTCACCTCTCTTTTCCAGCTTCCTCCTCCCCCCCCCCCCCCCCCCCCACTCCAATCAGTCTGAAAAAGGTCCTCGCACGAAAAGTCACCTATCGATTCCTTTGCCAGATGTTGCTGAGTTCTTTCAATTTTTCTGTTTAGGCCTAAAGAATATCTTGGTGTTTCATGGCTCACGACCAGTGGCTAGATAGTATGTGCAATTGGCATTGGTTTGTAATTATTTTCACGTGTACTGAGACATAGTGAAAAACCTTTTGTGTAATCAAATCGTATCATACATGGGTAGATAGGGTGGTCAAGAAGGCTTTTGGTACATTGGTCTTCATCAGTCAGGGTACTGAGTATAGAAATAGAGATGTTACTTTACAGCTGTTCAAGACATTGTTTCAATGGTTCAATTGTACATTATTGTCACTTGTACCCAAGTACGGTGAAATTTGTTTTTGCAAATAGTTCAGTTACAATCCTACTATACATGAGGCACAATTGTATTAAGTTCAAGTAGCGTAAGACAATAGATCACACGGAGTCAATGAACAAGAGTTGCCATGTTTCAGGCGCCATCTTCTACCCTTCAAGTCCTAATTTTTTTTAATGTTAGAACCTGCATTTGGCCAAAATGGCTCGTTATCCTTGCTGCAGCACTGGGTCAGAGTTGTAAGGCTGGTCCTTTCTACATAATGTTTCGATGTCCTCCGCCGCTCTGTGCTGCTGTAGGCCACACCCTTTCCACTTGCTATGTCATTTAGAATGGCGCCTGCTCTAATGGAATCTCAGGCTGCTTCAGTGCCCCACTTGCCGACTCAACCACTTGGCCACCTCGTCAAGATTGGCCCAAGAACACACCGACCGTCGCTTCAGACTGCCATCCCTCAGCCTCTATGCACCTTCTGCAGCCATCGTAGAATGCCTCAGAGGGCTAGGAGGTGAGCTCCTGCCCACTCACTGGCATCATTCTTCTCTTCCGTCCGCTTCCACCGCCATTTTGGAGACCACTTTTGGAGTATTGTGTTCAGTTTTGGTCACTCTGCTATAAGAAGGATGGTGTTAAGCTGAAAAGAGTGCAGAGAAGATTTTCAAGGTTGTGCCACGACTTGAGTGGCTGATCTATAAGGAGATGTTGGGCAGTGTGGACATAATTCCTTGGAATGCAGGAGGCTGAGGGGTGATCGTGTAGAGGTATATAAAATCACGAGGGGGGTAGATAAGGTGAATGCACAGAGTCTTTTACCCAGAATAAGAGAATCAAGAACCATGGGACATAGGTTAAGGTGAGGGAGGAAAGATTTAATAGGAAACTGATGGGCAACTTTTTCACACAGAAAGTGGTGGGTTTATGGAACAAGCTGCTAGAGATAGTTGGTACTATAACACCATTTACAGTAACAGACATTTGGACAGGTAGATGGAAAGGAAAGGTTTAGAGGGATATGGCCAAATGAGGCCAGGTCAGAGTAGCATTGATGAGACATCTTGGTCAGCTTGGGCCTGTTTTTGTGCTGTACACTGTATGATTCTATGATGTCCCCAGTGTTGAAGAGATCAACAGGAAATGGTGCCGAATGTAGGCAGTTAATATCATCAAAAGACCTAAAATACTGGAATAACTCAGCGGGTTGGGCAGCATCTCTGGAGGACATGGAAAGACGACATTTTAATTTGTGACCCTTCTTACATCCATTCGCCTATCCATGCCCTCCAGAGATGCTGCCTGATCCGCTGAGCACTTTGTGTTCTGCAGCAGATTTCACATCTGCACGACCATAGGCACGCTTTCATCTCACTGCTACCATTGGGATGAAGGTACAGGAGCCTGAAAACCATTCCTTCCAGGTTCAGCTTCTTCCCATCAACCATCAGACTCTTGAACCACTCTGCAGATCCCTAACCACAACCCTACCTCAGCACTAAACAATTATGTGTACTAAGGTTGCACTGCGTACTTTGATTCGTACTATCACAGTTACCGAGAATAACTGATAATTTATTGTTTACTTATTTGTTATGTTGTTGTGTTAATATGCCTGTGAAGCTGCACCAAGTAAGAATTTCATTCTTCGGGTCTCGGAGCATATAACAATTAAACATTCTTTACAAATGAACCTAGACAATAATTATCTTGTATAATATCCCTATAAACAAATAATATGATGTTTTATTAAGTGAATGTTTACAGAATCACATTTTGCATTAGCTGGCTGATGCGTTTCCTACATTATGGCATTTATTATAAGAGGTAATTCATTGGTTGTAGAGTGCTTTGTGATGTCCTGCAGTGGGGAATGGTCTCTCGACCATCAATCTACTGCACCTGGTTTGGCAAACACTTTACAAAAACACTCACTGCAATCAACTGAAAACCACAGAGACCTGTGAATGATTGTGTATATTTTTTCAGCATGGGACAAGTTAAATGGAAAGAAGCTCTGGGACTGACTGCGCCCCACAGAGGGGATGCGGAGTGTTTATCTCACTTAACCCTTTATTTAAACACAGGGGCTTGGTCATTTTATGCAGTGAAAAGGTAGTTAAGACGGAACACTTGCAGTATATGTAATTAGGAAAAGTGTAAGTGAAAGATTCCTCCATCTGGAAAGACAGCTTTGGTCCCTGGATGCTGGGAACAGAAGAGGTAAAAGAGCAGGTGTCCTCTGAATGCCTACGGGATAGAGATGTGACAAGAGGAATGGTTGGTGGTGATGGAAGAATGGACTAGGGAGTTGTGGAGAGAATGGCCTCTCGGAATGTTGAATCCAGTGGGAAGAGAATGGGTGGGATGTGTGGAATCCCATTGAAGGTGGTGGTGGATGTGGAGTCTGGTGGAAAAGGAAAATCCCATCTTTATTCTTCTTGGAAGAAAGGAGGTGAGATCAGGATTATTGGAAGGTAGGCACGACACATTTAAGAGCCCTATCGATTACAGTAGAAGGGCAGTCAAGTTAAGATAATGGGTAGACATCCTAATAGGACAGCATTTGCTATTACAAAACGGAATCAAACTGGTTAAAAACAAAACAAGAAAGTGCACAATAGATACCATGAAAAAATACCATGGCAAAGAAAAAATACCATGGACAACAAAAGGTAGGGTCACCAAAGGTTAGGACAGAAGTATATAGTATTGGGAAAACCAAAGCAAACTTCAAATGATCAAGAAATAGACCAGGGAATCCATTGGTTATAATTCTGTTGTGCTGCTGCAAGAATTTAATTGTTCCGTTTCAAACTCTTGACTCTTGATAAGGAAATTATAAACTCTTACACAGGCACAATTCTGTCCAATGGTTTCCCTACCAGTGACACGAACCTCACTGACCTACAGTTCCCTAGATTTCTCTCTACCTCCTTTCTTAAAATAAAGGAACAACATTCTCCATTCTCCAGTCATCTAGGAATTTGCCTGTGGCTAGAGAAAGAACAAAGAAGCCCCTCATGATCTTCTCACTTGCCTCCCTCAATTAACTGGAATAGGTCGCAACTGGTCCTAGTGATATATCCACCATAATGTTCTTCAAGAGCCTCAGCATCACCTCCTTCTCAATCTCAAACCGTCCAAGCATATTTGCATTCTCCACACCGATCTCACTGTCCTCCAAGTCTTTCTCCTCGGTGAATACAGTGCAAAGTACCTATTATTAACTCATCTACATAATTCGACTCCAAGTACAGATTCCCTCCTTTATCTTTGAGTGGTCCTAACTTCTCCATGGTTACCCACTTATTTTTAACATATATATAAAACGCTTTGGGATTTTCCTTAATCTGCCTTTCCAATGACAGTTCATGGCCTCTTTTGGCCCTTCTAATCTCCCGCTTGAGTTCCTTCCTACTTGCTTTATATCCCTCTAAGCAAGTAAAAATTAAGTAAGTGTGGAGTCGTTATCTCGTGAAATCTTTTATAAAATTAATTACTAAAACCATCTGCTTGAGGCGACTTACCATTTTTCAACGATTCACCTATTTCTTCAAGTGTAATCTGAGCTCCTAATTCTTCTTGTACCGAAAGGTCAAGTTTTGAAAGATTAGTTATTTAAAAAATTTATAATTTTACTATCTTCTATTTTAGTTTTAGATGTATACAAATGTTGATAAAATTGAGCAAATCTATTGTTAATATCCTTAGGTAATGTTAGTAATTCACCTTTCTCTGATTTAATTTTAGTGATAGTATTTTCCTTTTCTTGTTTTTTCAATTGACGAGCTAAGAGTTTATGTGGCTTGTCACCAAATTCGAAATGTTCCTGTTTTGTGATTTGGAATAATCTTATTACTCTTGCCGATAAAATTTGATTGTTTAAATTTCAGTAGTATTATCTTATTATGTTTATCTGTAGTTGGATCTTTGACATTATCTAACTCTAATTGTCTAATTTCTTCTTCTAGCATCTGTTGTTCTGTCTTATTCTTTTTATTTTGCAAAATTTGATATGAGATTATAACTCCTCTGATAAATGCCTTGAAAGTTTCCCATAGTAAAGAAGGTGAAATACCTGGTGTTTCATTTGTCTCAAAAAAAAAATCATTTGTTGTTTAAATATTTATAACCTTGTGGGTCATTTAGAATTTGTGTGTTAAATCTCCAGAAAGTTTTTTTATCCGGCATTCCCTCAAATTTTATTAGAAAAGTCAATGGAGAATGATCGGAAATAATACTGGTGTGATATGAAGGATTAGATGTATATGGAATTAATTTTGTATCCACTAAAAAATAATCAATTCGTGAATATGTTTTATGTACCGATGAGTAAAACGAATATTCCCTTCCAGTTGCATTGGCAGTTCTCCATACATCTATTATATTAGTATTTTTTATATATGTATTTAGTTCACTAGTCTTAGATTTTAAGTTACCCCTCGAGGGAATTGAATGCAACATCTAATGTAACATATAATCACACTATAGTAACATATATTCACACATATAATCACACATATAGTAACATAATGTAACATATAATCACACATATAGATGCAACATCTAATGCAACATATAATCACACTATAAGTGTGAAGTGCTACATCTTGGCAGGACAAATCAAAATAGGACGTACATGGTAAATGGTAGGGAATTGAGGAATGCTGTGGAACAGAGGGATCTAGGAATAACTGTGCATAGTTCCCTGAAGGTGGAATTGCATGTAGATGGGGTGGTAAAGAAAGCCTTTGGTGTGCTGGCCTTTATAAATCAGAGCATTGAATATAAGAGTAGGGAAGTAATGTTAAAATTGTACAAGGCATTGGTAAGACCAATTCTGCAGTATGGTGTACAATTTTGGTCGCCTAATTATAGGAAGGATGTCAACAAAATAGAGAGTACAGAGGAGATTTACTAGAATGTTGCCAGGGTTCCAGCAACTATGTTACAGAGAAAGGTTGAACAAGTTAGGTCTTTATTCTTTGGAGCGCAGAAGGTTAAGGGAGGACTTGATTGAGGTCTTTAAAATGATGAAAGGGATAGACAGAGTTGACGTGGATACATTTTTCCCATTGAGGGTAGGGAAGATTCAAACAAGAGGGCATGACATGAGAATTAAGGGACTGAAGTTTAGGGGTAACGTGAGGGGGAACATCTTTACTCAGAGGGTGGTGGCTGTGTGGAATGAGCTTCCAGCAGAAGTGGTGGAGGCAGGATCGATTTTAACATTTAAAAGTAAAGTGGATAGGTATATGGACGTGAAGGGAATGGAGGGGTATGGTCTGAGTGCAGGTAGATGGGACTAGGGGAAAACAAATGGTCGGCACGGACTGGAAGGGCTGAGAGGGCCTGTTTCCGTACTGTAATTGTTATATGGTTATATGGTTATCTCCAAGTTTGCTGATGACACGAAGCTGGGGGACCGTGTTAGGTGTGAGGAGGATGCTAGGAGATTGCAAGGTGACTTGGATAGGCTGGGTGAGTGGGCAAATGCATGGCAGATGCAGTATAATGTGGATAAATGTGAGGTTATCCACTTTGTGGCAAAAAGAGGAGGGTAGACTATTATCTGAATGGTGGCCGATTAGGAAAAGGGGAGATGCAACGGGACCTGGGTATCATGGTACACCAGTCATTGAAAGAAGGCATGCAGGCGCAGCAGGCAGTGAAGAAAGCGAACGGTATGTTAGCATTCATAGCAAAAGGATTTGCGTATAGGAGCAGGGAGGTGCTACTGCAGTTGTACTGGGTTTTGGTGAGACCACACCTGGAGTATTGCGTACAGTTTTGGTCTCCAAATCTGAGGAAATACATTCTTGCCATAGAGGGGGTACAGAGAAGGTTCACCAGACTGATTCCTGGGATGTCAGGACTTTCATATGAGGAAAGACTGGATAGACTCAGCTTGTACTCGTTAGAATTTAGAAGATTGAGGGGGGATCTTATAGAAACGTACAAAATTCTTAAGGGGTTGGACAGGCTAGATGCAGGAAGATTGTTCCCGATGATGGGGAGGTCCAGAACAAGGGGTCACAGTTTAAGGATAAGGGGGAATTCCTTTAGGACCGAGATGAGGAAAACATTTTTCACACAGATAGTGGTGAGTCTCTGGAATTCTCTGCCACAGAAGGTAGTTCATTGGCCATATTTAAGAGGGAGTTAGATGTGGCCCTTGTGGCTAAAGGGATCAAGGGGTATGGAGAGAAGGCAGGTACAGGATACTGAGTTGAATGATCAGCCATGATCATATTGAATGGCGGTGCAGGCTCGAAGGGCCGCATGGCCTACTCCTGCACCTATTTTCTATGTTTCTATCTTTCCTCATCTATCACTTTTCATGGCCGTCAGTAAGTCAATGGATCATGTTGGCCACTATTTAAATCACTGAAAATTAAGAGAACATAGGATTTAGTCCCTGGAAGGAAATATTAACCATCTGCGAGACATTTACACAAACCAAAGTAAGCTATTTTTTCAATTTGATTGCAATATTTAAATAATCCATATTAATGGCGCTAAACTCATCTGGATATGTGGCTGTCTTTCACAGTTTTGTAGCTCCTTAGAATGATTACTTATGCATCATAAGAATTTTTAGATACTGTGATTGTCTTCACTATTTACACTCCACAGCTTTACACACTGATAACAAATACTATTTCACTTTGAAACTCTACAAGACAGTAAAAGGAAAAGGACTGCAAAAAAGGTGTCAGTGCAAAATGCAATGAGGAAACAAGTCGATGGTAATGCAAGAGGTGGTTTGCAGTGTGCTGTTGCCAAGATAGGCCTAGGGCTGTACACTTCAGATCAGGAAACTGAAAAGTTGAAGTAAGTAGTTGTTCCTTGGTGATGTGGGACTTCAGGCTTTTGTATATTCTGCCAGATAATAGCAGCAGGAAATGGGTATAGCCCGGGTAGTGTTAATCCCTTGATGATAGTGTTATCTTCTTGAAGCAGCACGACATGTAGATTTCAATAGAGGAAATGGCTTTGTCTGTGATGAACCGGGCTGAATACACCACTCTCTGCAGTCTCTTGTGTTCCTGTGCAAATCAGGCCATGATGAAACCAATCAATGACTATAGGAGCAGGAGTAAGTTATCCGTCCGTCAATATGATCATGGTTGATGAACGGGGAGGTTAGTACCCATGTTACACAGCAGGCAGTGTCTGTCTTTCTCCGTAGTCTCCTTCATTCCTGGGTATTTGAGTTCCCGCACCAGGTTGTGATGCCACCAGTTAGTATACCCTCTACTGTACATCTGTGGAAGTTCATATTTATCCACATTGAAAATAATTTGATACTTACACACCAACACTAACATCTTGCTTACTTGCTACATTAACTACATTAACATCCGAATGTATTCAGCTTTCCTCAAAATTAATGTGTCCAAATTAGTGTGTCCAAATTAGTAAGGTCAATGGTGAATAATATTTGTTGTCTTCTTATCGAGTCCACATCCAAGATTAGAAGTTGTTCAGCCAGAGCTGAATTGCATCTGTATACAATGGTGACTGTCTTGTCGCTTCTTGTGCGTGGTGGTGGAAAGATTGGTGGAAACAGGGCCGCGACACGAATGCTCTTTCCTTGACCCCAATAATATTTGTTATTAAATATCACTTTGATATTTCTTGTGAAATATCACTTTGGTGAAATATCACCTTTGGCCTTTTGCATGTTAGTCTACAATATCCAAGTCCATTGACTTGCAATGCTAACTCTCCATAGTCTGTTTCTGTAGTTCCCGCCTGACCTGCAGAGTATTACTCTTATTTACAGTATAATTCTATGCTCTCTGTCTTTTTTAGGTGCCAACTTTTCATCCTTTGTTACATGATGGACTGAAAAAGAGACACAAAGGCTCACTTAAATTGGCACACCCACACTGGGAACAACAGGCTTGGTATTGTGCTGTTTGTCATAAAACTATTAAAAAAAACGATTTAAAAAAGTGCTGATTCCTCATATCAGGAAGCTAGAATGAAAGAAGCAAAGCAGATAAGAGAATCTGGAAAATCACACCTCTGTCACCTGTGTGATCTAATCAGTCATATTACAAACCAGATGTCATGTAATTCTCAAAAGAATAATAATAACTTGCCCACTTACTCCACATGTTCTGATATGATTTCATTAAACCTTAAAGACCTTTTGAAAGTTCAAGCATTTAGTATCTACTACATTACCCAGTGCTCTTGTTATTTATTTGAAAGAAGTCAACAAGCTTGGTACAACCAAGCACCTTGGTTTTTGGTATCTCTCTTGGTTATAGGTTATTTTCCTAGGTTATTTTCTATAACGTATTTGTGTAATGTTCTATCATCATTGTTACTAATTTTAATCTAACTTTTCTATAGTTCATTAGATTTGTTTTATGTCAGTTTTTAAGTGTAGGACTCAGATTAACTCCCGCCTGCACCAACCCCCATCAAATGCTTTGACACTACTCTTTTTGCCAATGAGCATTTAATTATGTTATATTTAGTAATATTTCTACTATCCTATAGATGTGGAAGTTATCTTTCTGGATGTACTTCAAATTTAAGTACGTCAATAATCCCATCACGTGTGTAGGAAAGAACTGCATATGCTGGTTTAAATCGAAGATAGATACAAAATGCTGGAGTGACTCAAAAGGACAGGCAGCATCTCTGGGGAGAAGGAATGGATGACGTTTTGGGTCGAGACCCTTCTTCAGAGACAAATCCCTCTCCTTTCTATCTTAATCATCTCAATGTTTTAATTTTGCTGAATATGGTAATTTCACTGAACTGATCTTATTTGGATCCAAAACATCCATCCTTGCTGGTCGTGATAGTGTTGGAATTCTGAAGCAAGACTCTGTAGAATGGAAGCATCTCAACGTGATGACATGAACAGATGAAAATAAGCATATCTCCTTAGACCCTTCTGGAAGATTTGACAAAATACAGTTTTACACTGAGCTTTGTTTATTTTCAAGGTTTCTCAGGCATTGGGAATGTCTCTCACGTGCAAAGTCTCATGAAAATAATTAAAGTGGAAATGAATAACAAAATGATTTTAAACTATTGAACATAAACAACAAAAGCATTTAAAATGTTTTTTAAATGAAATAAAACAAGTAAATGTTTCTTCCTCCTCTTTTCTGCAACCTTAAGATCTGCATTCGAATAAATGGAGTGACAGATCCTGTGTCAGATCCACGTGGATGTCTGGTGCAAAAACTAATGAATATCAGCAACTTCCTGTTCTGTTCCAGGAGATAGTGAAGTGGGACATTGATCTGCTGGGCAAGAGGCTGAGGAATGGTTAATGCCGTTTAATTCAGAGAAGTGTGAGGTGTTGCACTTTTGGAGGTCAAATGAGAGCAGGACCTTCATAGTGAATGGTAGGGCCCTGGGGAGTGTTGTAGAGCTGATGGATCTGGGAGTACAGTTCTATGAAAATGGCATTGCAGGTGGATTGGGTGTTGAAGAAGGCTTTTGGCACACTGGCCTTCATCATTCAGGGAACTGTGTATAAAAGTTGGGACGTATGTAACGGTTGTTGCTGAGGCCACACTTAGAATATATTGCGTTCAAATCTTTTTCCTAGGGTAGGGCAATTAAGAACTTGAGAGCATAAGTTAAAGTTGAGAGGGGAAAGATTTAATAGGAAGTCGAGGAATAATTATTTCATACGGAAGGAAGTGAGTATATGGAAGTCGTTAAGGCAAGTACAATAAAAAACATTTGAAAGACATTTGTACAGTTACATGGATAGGAAAAGTTTAGAGGATACTAGACTAAGTGGGACCCGTTGGGTCCCATGTTCACACGGGAGGGCTGGTCCCCCAACGCAATATTCCACCTCTCCACTTATTCCAATATTGGTGGCCAGTGGGGGGGGGGGGGGGGGGGGCTTTCTGGAGCGCTAATATGGGTGTTGTTGGCTGAAGGGACTGGTTTCCAGAGGGCTAGTATGGACATTGTGGGCCGAATGTATTCTGGGGTTGGCTTAAGCTTGGTGTGCTGACAGCTTATTCACGGCTGGTGGGCTGGCAGTTGACTCACGGCAATTCCTTGAAATTGCATTTCCAGCCGTGTGCAAGGCCACCAAATTCAAGTGCAGATTCCTACCACTTCAAGCAGGGTGCAAGGCCACCAAATTCAAATGCAGGTTCATCCCATTTCAAGCTGGGTACAAGGCCACCAAATTCAAGTGCAGTTTCATACCATTTCGTGCAGGGTGCAAGGCCACCAAATTCAAATGCAGTTTCATACCACTTCAAGCAGGACGAAACCACCATAAAACCACACAAAACACCACATAAAAACCACTCACACAGTTCAGTAGACATTCAGTGTGTTCAGTTGATTCACAGCTCTGACACCTCCCTCCCCCATCTTGCAGAGACTGAGCCACTCCCACACTTCTGGGTTTTATAGTCCCTCCCCTCTCCCACCGGAAGGGGCATGGCCTTCATGGCACAATTGACAGGAGAGAGAATCTCAACATTTTTTTAACACTAATAACTCTTTTATTTTTCATCGATGGGAAAAATCCTCTGCACCTCATGAACGGAGGGGGACTCTGATTAGGATGGCTAAAATTCATGCCGTACGTGGTAACGTTTTTTCTAAAATCAATATACGGTGCAAACAGGAAGTGGTCAAGTTTAGAATTTTAATCCTTTGCCTTTTCAAAGCCACCACATTTGCCTTTCCAAAGCCACCACATTTGCCTTTTCATAGCCACCACATTTGCCTTTTCATAGCCACCACATTTGCCTTTTCATAGCCACCACATTTGCCTTTTCATAGCCACCACATTTGCCTTTTCATAGCCACCACATTTGCCTTTTCATAGCCACCACATTTGCCTTTTCATAGCCACCACATTTGCCTTTTCAAACCAACCACCACCATTTGCCTTGCTTTTTCAAACCAACCACCACCATTTGTCTTGCTTTTTCAAACCAACTACCACCATTTGCTTTGCTTTTTCAAACCAACCACCGCCATTTGCTTTGCTTTTTCAAACCAACCACCGCCATTTGCTTTGCTTTTTCAAACCAACCACCGCCATTTGCTTTGCTTTTTCAAACCAACCACCACTATTTGCTTTGCTTTTTCAAACCAACCACGTTTTCATTGTCAGACTACATTAAGGGCATTCACAGGTGAGTAAAACCACACTCACAATTTAGTAGACATGTGTTCAGTGTTTAGTCAATTCACAGCTCAGACAGAGAGCTGTGACCTCTTGCTTCCCCATCTTGCAGCGACTGAGGCACGTCCACACTTCCGGGTTTTACCACCGGAAGGGGCGTGGCCTTCATGGCATGATTGACAGGAGAGAGAATCTCAACATTTTTTAAACATGTTGAGATTCTCATCGATGGGAAAATTCCTCTTGTCCTGCGCAGCGGAGGGGGACTCTGAGTAAGATGGCCAAATATCACAGCCGTAAGTGGTAGCATTGTTTCTAAAATCAATATGCAGTGCAAACAGAAAGTGGTCAAGATTTGAGTTTTAATTATATAGATGAACGAAATGCAGGCAAATGGAACAGTTTAGATGGGCCATCTTGGTCAACCTATTTCCATGTTGTATGATTCTATGACTCTATGCTCCAAGTCCAGTTTTTGAGCAGAGTTGGGAAATGAATAGTGAAGCTCTGCTAGTATCTTTGGAGTTGTCTGCTAGCTTGGGTATCCGGAAACCTTTGTATACTCACACTGGGAAACTCAACTGTTATATGTATAGCTGCCAGCAGAATCCAGCAAAATCAGGGCAGATATATTTTCCAATGCCGACATCTAGAGATATGTCTACGTTGTTAACCTCACTGTAAATACTGAAGGAAGGTAATTTTACGAAGTTCCTATGTTGGCCCAGTTTCTCAAGGATATCATCACTCTAGCATTGAATGTGCCACCTCCAGAATGTGCGTTTTGACTCTCAGCTGTGGCAAAAGGGCGGGAGCAGAGAAGAATCTCATCAGCAGTGCCCAAGGCACAATCTACTGTTGCCTGATGCTTCCATTGCTGAGCTCAGTCAATGGAAAGCAGACTTGCCCTTTTCAACAAACAGTGTACCCGTCAGCAGTCACATATCTCATTTTAGTAAATGTCAGTTGTGTTAATGGTTCCAGAGAATAGATCATGCTAATGGTTTGTCATTTTTCAGCGGCAGGAGTGACCTGCTGTAAATGTCAATTTTATATTCTCTTAGCTGGCGCATATGTTTATTTGTTCTAAAATGTAAATTAAGAAAAAGTGGCGGAAACGCAATCAAATTGAATCATCAGGCCCTTGAAATATTAAATGTTGTTGATGTGATCCTCAGTATTTAAATGAATAATTAACACAGCTGGGCTTCTGTCCACTCAGTTCTGCCCTTTCTGAATCTAATGACATTTTATATTTTTGAAGGTAGACAAAAATGCTGGAGAAACTCAGCGGGTGATGCAGCATCTATGGAGCGAAGGAAACAGACAACGTTTCGGGTTGAGACCCTTGCTTTTCACAACCTCAGGGCATCACTAAGTGCTTTCACAGCCAATGAAGTCCCATTATAATGTGAGAAAATGACATGTGTGTACTATGTTCCTAAACTTAGCAGTGAGGAACAGATCATCTATCTTGTTAATGATTTTGCTTGAATGATCAATATGGTTGGCATACCAACAGAACTTTGGCAAAATAGATTTATCTAATCTGAGTATATGAGCAGGAGTTTTGATCAAGAAGAACAGAATCTGATTTGCAACACCATGGATAACAGCCTGCTAATTGGGACTAATGCAGACCGAAGCAGAGGTTTGCATCCTCCTGCTTCACAGTGATTTGCAGTTTTCTATAATTTTCAAAAGAGTTGCATTCCTGCAAAATATTTTGTTGAGCAAAATGTTATAATTAAAAAAAAATAGCTTTGTAAATGAAGGACATATCCTAAAGTAGCAATGATGCCACAGCAGAAACTCATATATAGAACATTAGTAACTTGAAGAACATGCATATTTTTCTGCATTTCCATTACCACCCCATTATTTTTTTTTGCTAAATTATAAACAAAGTATAAAAAGTTTCCAAGAACATAGAATAGTACAACACAGGTACAGGCCCCTCAACACACAATGTCTGCACCAAACACAATCTCAGGTTAAACTAATCTCCTCTGTCTGCACGTGATCCACACCCCTCCATATCCATGAGCCTGTGTAAAAGCTTCTTAAATGCCACGTTCATATCTACTTCCACCACTATCCTGGCAGCAAGCTCCAGGCACCTACCACTCTCCAAGTAAAGAAACTTGCCCATATATCTCCTTAAACTTTGCCCTGATCTTGTTAAAGCTATGTCCTCTAGACTTTGACATTTCTGCCCTCGAAAAAAGGTTCTGTCTACCTTATCAATGCCTCATTATGGTATATAGTTCTATCCAGTCTCCCCATAGATCCCAATGAAATAATGCAAATTTGTCCAACCTCTTAATATAGCTAGCACCCTCTAACACAGGCAGCATTCTTCCTTCCTGTAATGAGACTAACAGAAATGCAAGCAATAGTCCAAATGCAGCCTAACGAAGTCCTATAAAGTTTCAATATAACTTTCTGACAGACTCAATGCCTTCACCGCTGAAGGCAAGCATACCATTTGCCTTCTTTACCATTCTATCTACTTGTGTTGCCATCTTCAGGGTGTTATGGACTTGGACCTCAAGATCCGCCTGTAAATCAATGTTGTTAAGGGTCTTGCCGTTAATTGTATACTTTCCCCTTACATTTGACCTTCTAACGTGCAATACACACTTACCTGGATTAAACTCAATCTGCCATTTCTCTGCCCATACCCGTAACTGTATATTTTGACAGTCTTACGATCCACAAATCCACCAATTTTGCTGTCATCTGCAAACTTGCATCTACAATCCAACTACATTTACGTCCAAATCATTTGAATATATGTCATAAATAACAGAGGTTCCAGCACAGATCCCCACAGAACTCCACTGGTCACAGATCACTTGACAGACTATCAACCTTCTACCACAACCCTCTGTCTTCTAAGAGTAAGCCATTTGGACTGTGAATCCAAACAACAAAATCACTGTGGATCCCATGCATCTTAATATTCTAGATCAATCTGCCATAATACCATTTATTAAATGTCTTACTAGAATTAATCTGGACAACATTAACTGCCCTACCCTCATTAATCATCCATGTCAACACCTCAAAAAACTCATTACCTGCTGCATACACATCCATGCTGACTGTCCCTAATTAGCCCATTCTCTTCCAAATCCTATCCCAAAGAATCCTCTCCAATAGCTTCCCAACCAGTGATGTGAGGTTTGCCTCCTTCTTGATCTCAAACTGCCCTAACATATTTTCCACAGATCTCACTGTCCTTCATGTCCTTCTTCTTGGTGAATAGAAATGTAAAGTGATAATTCAATACCGGACCCACATACTCTGAATCCAAACAAAAATGTCCTTCTTTATTCTTCAGAAACCATACCTTCTCTTAATTTTAATGTATGTAAAAAAAAGCCTTGGAATTAAAAAAAAAATCTGAAATGCTTCCATTTTGTTATTGACCAAATTTACAACCATTTTGGTCATTGTTTCCTTATCTTATCATGCTTATTCTTCCTCCTAACTGGAACCTGAACACTGATCAGGTGTCCTTTAAAGAACTCCCATGTCAGATGTGAATAACAACCAATAACAACTGCTCCCAATGAAATTTCCCCAGCACCTGCCTAATAATGCTGTATAAAAAGACACAAAGTGTTGGAGTCAGGACACCCTTTTATTTCTAGTCTTTGTCACTTACTCTGCCCACTCTTCCAATCAAATCCCCCTCACCTGTATCCATCCATCTGTGAAGCTTTGACCTTCCCCCAGCTCTTTTCCAGAATTTGTTCCCTGCAACAATCAATCTGAAGAAGGGTCCTGACCCAAAACGCCGCCTATCCATTCTCTCCATAGACTGATCCGCTGAGTTGCTCCAGCCCTTTGTGCTTTGCTTGAAGAGAATTTCTGTTTTAATCAGATTTCCTCTGAAACAGGAACATTTACCTTGGCAGCTTTATATTAATTAAATGTTGGCATCACTGCTGTGAGTGGGCAAAACCATGGCATATGGTGCTCACAGTGGGGAAGTGTGATGTTGTATATCATAGAACTGAGAATGATAAATCTGTGTTTTTCTAAAAGGAGAGAGACTAAGAATGTGGTAGAGCAGAAATATCTACTTATACCTGTCAACAAATCACTAAATGATCGAACAGTGGCAAAGCAAGGAAGAAAAAGAAAACACGTTGAAAAAAGTGTTTTAACACAATGATCCTGGAATTTATTTTTATTCCTTCGCAGAATGTATATGTAATTGACTGATACAGTATTTATTGCCCATCCCTAGTTGCCCTTGCACTAAGCAGCTAGTTGATCATTTCAGAGATCGGTGAAAAAACAACTGCATTGCTATGTGTGTGGAGTCACATATAGACCAGATTGAGAAATGACTAGATTTAAGTTCCCATCATTAAACCACATTAGTGACCCAGTTTCTTTAAAATGATAAAACACAGAAGTGATGCTTGTTCAGATACTCAATTAGACCATACAATTCATTTTCAGATTTTGTACCTCAGGAAAGATATACTGCCTTAAAAACAAATAACTGATTATATTCCCTTTGAGTTTGAAATGTGTTATATAACCTATAGGTTTAATATAAGTACAATATAAATATATAACCTGTAATATAACCTATAACATGTGAATTATTTCAAATGATGAAAGGATTTGTAAGTGGGTAAAACAATTTCTCTCACTGAAAGGGGATTTATGATAAGAGGATGGTTGGGCCAACTAAGAGTGAAATCTGGAAGCATTTGTTATACCAAAGGTCTAGAGTTTGCATAACAGAAATTGTAATGGTATTCCAAATTTTTAATTTAGAATATCAAGGGGTTTGAGAAAGCAGAGCTGTGGAACTGAACAGCTTTGATCCAAAGGAACACAAGGGACTCTGGGATGAATAGCATCCTCATCTAACTTTCTGCATCTTCCTAACTATTACAGTTTCAAATACATTTCCCATATAGTTTGTGATATGATGAAAAGTGGCAACTCTCCTTCATCGAGTTATATTGCTACTAATGTTAAAAATAAAGTGAAACAGAAGCAGGCCTAAGGAAGAATAATAATATATTTAATTGCCTTTCTTCTTCGTCTGCGGATCACAATCTTTGATTATGCAGAAATAGGCAAGTGTGCAATAAATAGGTGGAAAAAGGTTGTGAATGGTGTAAAGTGAGGCGGGGTAAGATAAAGAAATCAGAAGCTTGAGGGTTAAGCAATAATATGTGGGGTATCTGCATTCAGCACTGGCTACTAATGGGCAGTATTGCAGGTCAGTGATAGGAAATTAAAAATAGTGTTTTTTGTAAATAATGCTTGTAACAATTTGTTTACAAGTTTGAAAAATGTAGCATAGAACCCTGTGGAACTCCACTAATCACAGAAGAGTCAGCATAACTCCCTTCCTCCACTACCCTATGTCTATAAGGTGTAACCCCAGTTATAACTCCAAATGACAATATTACTATAGATCCCATGTATCAAAATCTTCTGGATCAGCCTACCATGAGGGACTTTATCAAAGGCCCTACAAAAATCCATGCAAACAACAAGCACTGCCCTACCCTCATTGATCACCTCCTCAAAAAAAAAAACTGTTAGTTAGACAGCACCTGGTGCAGACAAAGCCATGCTGACTGATTGTAATTATCTATCCTCTTCCAAATGTAAATCCTATCCTGAAGAACCCTGCCACAGATGTGAGGGTCTAAAATCTCCAATTCCCTTCTTAGTTACTCTCCAGTCATCCGAGACCCCACCTTTGGCTGGAGAAGATACAAAGATCTTCTTCAAGGCTCCTGCAATTTCCTCTCTTGCCTCTCGCAATAAACTGGGATATACCCCCATCAGACCGTGGGGATTTATCCACCTTAATGCTCTTCAAGAGCCCCAACACCACATCTTTCTTGATCTCAAACTCCCCCTGGATATTAATATTTTCCACACTGGTCTCCTTGGTGAATACTGATGCAAAGTACTTGTTTAGTATCTTACTTACATTGTTTGACTCCAAGCATAAATTCCCATTTTTATCTTTAAGTGGTCAATCTTTTCCCTGGTTACCTCCTTGGTTTTAATGAATGTACAGAAAGCCTTGGGAATTTCTTATTTCATGGGCCCCTTTAGCCCTTCTAATTGCCTGTTTGAGTTCTTCCCTGCTTGTTTTACATTCTTCAAAGGCCCTGTCTGATGTCATTTTCGTAAACCTTACATAAGCTTCCTATTTTTTTTTAACCAAATTTACATTCGCTCTTGTCATCCAAAGTTTCCTTATCTAGACTTTAAATGTCTGAAGTGGAATTGCCCCAAAATAGCTGGTCCCAACTTGGTCTTCCTGGCACATGATTAAAAAGCTTTGGAGTCATAGAGTTACACAAGCATGGAAACAGGTCTTTTAGGCCAACTTGCGCAAGCCGACCACAACGCCCCATCTGCACACGTCCCATCAGCCTGCGTTTGACCCACATCCCTCTAAATCATTCCTATCCATGTACCTGTCTTTTAAAAGTTGTTGTATTATCTGCCTAACTATCTCCTCCGGCAGCTCATTCCAGGTACCCACCACTCCTTGTGTGAAAAAGTTGTCCCTCAGGTTCCTATTAAATCTTTCCCCTCTCACCTTAATGTTCTCTGGATCTTGTTTCCCTTGCTTTGGGTAAAATACTCTGTGCATTCACCCTATCTATTCCACTTGTGATCTTATACCCCTCTATAAGATCACCCCTCACCCTCCTGCGCTCCAAAGAATAGCCTGCCCAACCTCTCCCTATAGCACAGCCCTCAAGTCCTGGCAACATCCTTGTAAATCTTCTCTGCACTCCAATTGTTGTTTGCCCTTCCCCAATTTAGTATTTTACCCCAAGGTCCAGAGTTATCCTTCTATATAATAATTATTTTAAAATGTATGGACCTGTGTTCACTGTTTCCAGAATACTCATCTATTGAAACACCAGTCACTTATCCGGGAGTGTTTCCCAAAACAAGGTCCAGTATGGCACCTCCTCCAGTTGGGCAATGTATCAAGAAACACTTTTGGACATATTATTTGCCTTTTGCACTGAGCATGTTCCAGTCAAAACTGGGGAAGGTAAAGTCGCCCACTGTGACAACACTTGCTCTTACATCTTTCTGTAATCTGCAATCTGCTTTTTATATCTGTTCCTCTACCTCCTGCTGACTGTTAGGAGGTCCATAGTATAATCCCATCAGGCTGATTGCATTTTTTCTTATTTTGAGCTCTACTGTCTTATTTTTGAGCTCTACATTCAAACTCCACACAAGTACCAACAGAGTACACCACACATATACCAACCCTGGTCCATGGTGCTAACTCAAATGTACACAGGCACCATCCCTCAACTCTTTTTCTGCTGCAACAACTGCGTCGGGACTGCCTACTGCACCCGTGCGGAACTGGTTGATAGAGAAGCGCGGTCGTGGGTCGACGGCTCCCGTTAGCCCTGGGCCCAGCTCTGTTGCCATGGTGAGGGCCGGGGAGGAATCGCGTCGGCCAACAGCGGCTGCGCGACGTTGCCATGGCGACGAGAAACACAGCAGCAGATGCCGGAGCCGACGGGCAAGAGGCGACGCGGCGAGCAAGGTTAGCCGGTGGAAAAGGGCCGAGCCGCCGGAGCGCCTTCCTCACCGAGTCCGCATGATCTCCCGATGGTGTGAGTGTACTCAGGGTTAGGTAATTGTGGTGCTGGGTCCAGCCGCCAATGTTTACTCCCTCATCCTCCCCGGCCGGATCATCTAATTGCGTACGCCTGCCTCATTCTCTTTTCACTTTTGAAACTTTTTATTTGTTTTTTTTTGTGCGGGGTGTCTGTGAAACGTATAGTTGTCGGAGAAGAAACTTTACGGTGAAAGTTGCGCGATGTGAATACTACAAGTAGCAATGTTACAACATTTTGAGATTTTAAAAATCAAGTCCATCAAGGTGTCAAATTTATCCCATCAGATAAAGCATAAAAAGAAGTTTAATTTGACACCTAATTCACTTTCATATCTTCAGCATTAAATAAAGTTATGGCCAATTTTAATACTCGGAAATTAGCATCTTGTTCCCTATTGCTTTTCTATTGACTTAACACAAAAGCTGTGATCGAGGACAGTCAAAAGCCCATAACTTTCTTAGATATTAAGAGAACTGAATGAAATGTTCAGTTATTATAGATTGAAGCATTGTGAAACAAATATAAAACATCTTACTTGGATGATCTGAAATTAAAGCATATAATTAGTTAGTTACCTAATTGTAGCTAATTACAGAATTGACCGTTGTGACGGAAATAGTAATAAACACTCAGACTGCCTTGAAAATTCAAAAATGTGATATTCTCAAGATCAGAACTTTAATATAATTGTATTATATGCTGTAGGTCTGTAACAGATAGGTAAATAAATTACAATTTCTAGCAATAGACCAAGTCTTTATGGAGACGATCGGTTGCTAGTTGGTACATTGGCATATCATAACCAGTAGCATCATCATACTCCTCAGATTGTAACCAATAAGCAACTCTATACACCTTGTTTATCCCTAACTTTTCAATTTTGGCATTGTAAACTACAAGTTTTTCCTCTTCAAACCACACATGACATGCCTTTCTTCCCACTACTTTCCCATTAAGAATGTCCTGTAGCTCATCACATTTGGAGTAGTCCAATTTTGGATAATCTTTGCAAATGCTATCTAAATCAGTCTCTTTTGCTGGGCATTTGGATTGACAATTTTGCATTTCTTCTTCGGAGACATCTGTTTAAAATGTAAAGGAGAAAAATACACTGAACAGCATTAACAAAAACAAGTTATTATTTGCAGTTTTAGAAAAAAAGTAGAAATGATAAAGATAAACGCTAAAACAAATAGTAAAAGTTCATATTCATCAGTTTCATCAAATCATTTAAATTCATCTAATCAATTAAATTAATCTAAATTGAATTACTAGATCTATCCATTTCTTAAGAAAAGGATATTTTTTTTAAATAGCCTAAATATCCAAATAACAAACTAATCCCATTCACACAAGAATTCACAATATAACATGATTTTTAAATCTCACTGTCATGAATATGCCAGATGGAAGGAATTTAATGTTTAATATATATAAATTAATCTAGAAACATCCACTCTCAATATAATCAAAATATTTTGCACAATACATGTGGCTAAATCTGTTGTGGATATTTAGTATAAAAATATTGACTATGGATAGACAATAACACAAAATGTAGATGGTTTAGGTACTGTTATGACATGATTGTCCAAAAAAAAGAGGGTTTAAATCATCTTGCGTGTGGGTGTTTCTGGAATGCGATCGATTGTAACGTTGCCGTTGCCGTGAATTTAATCCCCATATCGACAGGCAAAGACACTGCCGGTTCGTATGGGGCACAAATAACATTTTTGCATCGTAAAATTAGATTTAAAGCCACCCAAAGAAGCAAGATTATATGTGAAATAAGCAACTGGGGGGGGCGGGGGGGGGGGGGGGGGGGGGGGGGGGGGGGGGGGAAGGTCACAGTCAGGACGGTCAGGGAGTGGTTTGGAGTTGTGGGATGGACAATTAAAGTAAAGGGTGCTGGAAACTTCAGGGCAGTTCCCGAGGACTAAACATAGGTGATATGTTAAGCCAGAGCTTCATAAACTATTACAATGTTATTCACCCTTGAGTATCACAAAATTTCATTCACCCTCAGCTAAATTTTCTTATGTTTTTTTGGTAATTTCTGTCTTATTCTCCCCTGTGTTTAACATATAATTTATTTTGTCACATGGGCAAAAAACATAAATTAACTTACTTCTTAATGTTTATGTTATTCAACTTACAAAATACTGAAATGACGAGAATAGAAAATGCAGAATATCACTACAAGAAAATGGCACAATCTAACTTTAGATTGTCTAAAACCAGGGCTCAAATCTCTTTAATGTAGCTAAAATTCATGTTGCTTGATGCAAATAAGTGCTGGTTGATTGAAGTACAGTAAATATATACATAATTCTAGTTGTAGCAGAAAAGTAACTAAATTGGCAACACAAAGTAAAGTTACAGTTCAACAGTTGCTTACGGCGATCCTCCAGTGTTGTCATTTATAAATTTATGATTCCACTAGCTTGTCTGGTCTTCCCTAAAAAGTTATATTACAGTCAATTTGCAAAATATCCTGCTACTTTGAAATTAGAAAACCATAGGTAGAAAGAAAAAAACATAATATTTCCAGCTTCACTTCCATTAAAACCACTAAGAGCTTACTAACCACTTTAATGGCAATGCCTTTTTAAGTATAGAAAAAAAAGAATAAATTAAGTAATTCGCCCTTCATTCACCCCTCTAGTTTCATTCACCTCAAAATAATTTAATTCGCCCTTGGGTGAACCATTCACCAGTTTAAGAAACACTGTGTTAAGCAATTGCCCTGAGTTCAATTAGATTTGCCTGCATTGGATCAGCCAGGTTAACAAGCAGCAGGCATCTTAGTCTTTGCAACATGCAATGGGTAGGCAACATTTCTTCCAGTCGAGTTAATGTTACGGTTTGCATCACAAATATCTAGGGACTGACATCTAAATTGGGAGAACTATTCTACAGATATGTCAAGTATCAACGAATCATAACTTACAGAAATTGTACCTGACAACTACTGCACTATATGTCCTGCCTCAGCAACAGGGCAGACCCTCTAGTTCCAGTTATCCAAAGCAAAAGCAAAAATAAATCCAAAACAAAAGCAGAGAATACTAAAAGCACTCGGTGAGAGAAGCAACATTAGCGGGGAGAAAAACAGAATCAAGATCCTTCAACAGAACTGGAAAAGTGAGAAGCAAGCATGTTAAATTACAGAGCAAGGGTGATAGTGAGAACAGGAGGATTTTAATTCGGAGTCACGTGAGTGATTCCGTGAAGAAGGCCCACCAGGCCGCATGCGCACCATTAAGTCAGCCGCATTGGCGCAAGCACCAGTCTGGCAGGACAGAGCTCCTGCCGGGGGTAAGTTAAATTTAAAAGGTAAGTTTGGTTTTTTACTTACCAGGGGTTTTTAGGCGGGAGCCTCTTTTTACAGAGGTTTTTCCTGCCAGTTTCGCAGCCCGACAAGTTGCCGGTTATGGACTGTGGGGAAATTCCAGTCCGACCGCAAATGCGGATAAACCGGCAAAATTGATCGTGTTGCGAGATAAGGAGCCGCTAACAGTGCAGTTAGCAGCTCCCCAGCCTGCAGGAATGCCGTAAAATCGGCAAGAAATTTAAGCAGAGTCGCTGACATGGGGGTAGGCGGCTCCCCAGCCTGCAGGGATGCCGTAAAAATGGCAAGAAATTTAAGCAGAATCGCTGACAGGGGTCAGCGGCTCCACAGCCTGCGGGGATGCCGTGGGAACGGCAAGAAATTCAAACAGATTAGCTGCCTGTGGGATGCCGTTGGAACTGGAAGGAAGCAACGCTGGAGCCACCGACAGTGTGGGTCAGTGGGTCAGTGGCTCACAGACGTTGGTCCCTAGTCAAGAAATTACTGGCACTCATTCAGCCCTATTTGGACTCAGGTGAGTCGGGCTATAAAGGGTTTCTCCTTATAATAAAAAGTATGTATTTTATAGTGCTTTTTTCTTTAAGTAAAAGCTAAAGGCAAAGTAAAAAGTTATTGTTATATGTTCTGACAATGTTATAATTGTTTAAGCACAGGTTGCTATGATTTATTTTTACCCTTCACAGGTAAAGCTGTACACTAAATGTTGATTTAGTGAGCTTTCACAGCATTAGCGCGGGCCTATGGGACAGGCCGCGCCAGCAGTGCCTGACAGGGCTGCTTCATATATGAAAGTGTCGGCCTATGGGAGAGCCGTGCCAGCAGCACCTGATACAGGGCTGTTTCATTTGTGACATTACCGGCCTATGGGAGAGCCATGCCAGCAGCGCCTGACAGGGCTGCTTCATGTGTGAAGTGCCGGCCCACGGGAGAGCCGTGCCAACAGCGCCTGATGCAGGGCTGTTCATGTCAAAAAGCGCCAGCCTTTATGAAAGGCGGCGCCATCAACGCTTGGGACTAGGTTGCTCAAATTCACACATATCTGCTCGCCCACGGAGTCGGGAGATGATTCTCCACCGGGGCTAGAGAGCAAGGCCCACGGATGAATTCCTCACCGGGGCTCGATAGTGCATTGAAACGACTATCCTAAATACTGCAACTGTTGTATACAGTGCTGCAAAGGTCTCCCTCTCGGAGGCAGAGACCAAGATGGATCAGTATCCTGCTGACACGGAGTCTCAGGGTATGGCCGTGGGGCATACCCAAAGGGATGAAGGGCACGTGTCAGAGGTACCTTTCCTGACAATAAAGTTGCCATCCCAGTAAAATATTCTATTGGGTTAAGGCCAATGGGTTCGTATCTGTATTTGTATCTTACGGCCTGTGGCAGCCTCTGTTAGAGTTGGCTACAGATCACCCTCTGAGGAGGGAAGAGCAAACGGTCAAGATTGCTCCGGGCTCTAAAGATGTCACTAGAACAGACTCAAGCATATATGTGCTGGCAGTGAACAACGCCAACGGGGATGTGAGAGCCAGCCGCTGAATCGGTTATTCAGGTAGGTCTATTCTACAGGGGAAGAAGCCTGGCAGATGAATTAATTCGGCCAACAACGGGCAAAAGTAATCGTTCAGAACGCACCCCAGGTGCTCATCAGCAGTAGCGGCTCACTGGAGCTGGGGGCAGCATGATAGCTCAGAAATTCCATGCACCTTCCAATCATGCTCAACTAAATGGGTCTAGCACCTCCAAAATTTGGGTAGTGCACCGTTCACAAGTTGTAATATTTACATTTGTTTGTACAACACACAAAGGGTAAACATATTTGGTTGAGGCACAGCCGGAGCATTCCAAGTAAGTTGGATTATGGCCAGGGTTTGGAAATTGGGCAGAAGTTTTCATGCAAACCACCCATGCACTAAGGCAGGATTGGCATGTTATTGTGAAGAATGGAGAGTATCGGGCATATGAACTTTCCGAATGTAAAAACTTATTCCTGACTTCAACAGATTCATAAGGTAAGGGATACATGTTATACAAATCCCATTACAAAGGTTATCAAAGACAATATAACTGTACTATAAAAGTAAAGCTTTGCAGTATGGGATAAACTGTTTGTTGGTCATTGGGATTTACCTTTAATTATTATTAGTCTTGATTCCGCCTTGTGGTAAGAGATTGGGGTTATAGCAATCTGTTACAAAACTGAGTTATTTTCATTAAGAGTAATTGGCAATATAGCAGCTGTGTTGCCGCTGAGCAAATCAAGGAACTGATATTGTGTAAGTAGCAATTAGATCGTTGCTAACAACCTTGTGCTATTGTCGGCTGAGGCTGCTTCAGCCACAATGATGAAGTAACAGTATTCAGCATTGCTGAACATGACAATAACTCATTGAACTTGAAACTCGCTACAGTAGTGTGGTCGGTTGAATTCAGTTATTATGAACTGATGTTTCGAACTCTAAGATGAGAAGTTCCAAATACTATCACCTACCCAAAGGTAGTGGAGATTGCATGATACCAATTCTTCAGTTGTTAGTATCAACTAAATATATACACTAAATGCACCGTTGAGTAAGGTTTTGAGTGAATATATATATTCTTCATGCACAAATTTAAGTTGCTACTCTACAATGGTGACATATGTTAGTCTCATGGTAATTAGGAAGAATATCCTGTAATGAATCTCCTTGCCACTGGTGTATTATCCAGTTTAGATTGATGATAACACAGAATAAGTGTTGGATCTCAAAGTATGATGAAAGCATGATTCAATACTTAATCAAATGTTCGTCATGTTTAACCATATAACAATGACAGCACGGAAACAGGCCCTCTCGGCCCTTCCAGTCCATGCCGACCATTTATTTTCCCCTAGTCCCATCTACCTGCACTCAGACCATACCCCTCCATTCCCTTCCCGTCCATATACCTATCCACTTTACTTTTAAATGTTAAAATCGATCCTGCCTCCACCACTTCTGCTGGAAGCTCATTCCACACAGCCACCACTTTCTGAGTAAAGAAGTTCCCCCTCATGTTACCCCTAAACCTCTGTCCCTTAATTCTCATGTCATGCCCTCTTGTTTGAATCTTCCCTACCCTCAATGGGAAAAGCTTATCCACGTCAACTCTGTCTATCCCTTTCATCATTTTAAAGACCTCAATCAAGTCCCCCCTTAACCTTCTGCGCTCCAAAGAATAAAGACCTAACTTGTTCAACCTTTCTCTGTAACTTAGTTGCTGGATCCCAGGCAACATTCTAGTAAATCTCCTCTGTACTCTCTCTATTTTGTTGACATCCTTCCTATAATTAGGCGACCAAAATTGTACACCATACTCCAGAATTGGTCTCACCAATGCCTTGTACAATTTTAACATTACTTCCCTACTCCTATATTCAATGCTCTGATTTATAAAGGCCAGCACACCAAAAGCTTTCTTTACCACCCTATCTACATGCAATTCCACCTTCAGGGAACTATGCACAGTTATTCACAGATCCCTCTGTTCCACAGCATTCCTCAATTCCCTACCATTTACCATGTACGTCCTATTTTGATTTGTCCTGCCAAGATGTAGCACTTCACACTTATCAGCATTAAACTCCATCTGCCATCTTTCAGCCCACTTTTCCAAATGGCCCAAATCTCTCTGTAGACTTTTAAAATCTACTTCATTATCCACAACACCACCAATCGTAGCATCATCTGCATACTTACTTATCCAATTTTCCACCCCATCATCCAGATCATTGATGTACATGACAAACAACAGTGGACCCAACACAGATCCCTGAGGCACCCCACTGGTCACCGGCTTCCAACCTGACGAACAGCCATCCACCATTACTCTCTGACATCTCCCATTCAGCCACTGTTGAATCCATCTTGCTACTCCGCCATTAACACCCAAAGATTGAACCTTCTTAACCAACCTTCCATGGGGAACCTTGTCAAAGGCCTTACTGAAATCCATATAGACAACATCCACTGCTTTACCCTCATCAATTTCCCTAGTAACTGCTTCAAAAAATTCAAGAAGGTTTGTCAAACATGACCTTCCAGGCACAAATCCATGTTGACTGTTCCTGATCAGACCCAGTTTATACAGATGCTTATACAGTGGCTTGCAAAAGTATTCATACCCCTTGAACTTTTCCACATTTTGTCTCGTTACAACCACAAACGTAAATGTATTTTATTGGGATTTTATGTGATAGACCAACACAAAGTGGTGCATAATTGTGAAGTGGAAGGAAAATGATACATGGTTTCCAAATTGTATTACAAATAAAAAAACTGAAAAGTGTGGCGTGCAAAAGTATTCAGCCCCCCCGAGTCAATACTTTGTAGAACCACCTTTCGCTGCAATTACAGCTGCATGTCTTTTGGGGTATGTCTCTACCAGCTTTGCACATCTAGAGACTGAAATTTATGCCCATTCTTCTTTGCAAAATAGCTCAAGCTCAGTCAGATTGGATGGAGAGCATCTGTGAACAGCAATTTTCAAGTCTTGCCAGAGATTCTCAATTGGTTTTAGGTCTGGACTTTGACTGAGCCATTCTAACACATGAATATGCTTTGATCTAAACCATTCCATTGTAGCTCTGGCTGTATGTTTAGGGTCGTTGTCCTGCTGGAAGGCGAACCTCCGCCCCAGTCTCAAGTCTTTTGCAGACTCTAACAGGTTTTCTTCCAAGATTGCCCTGTATTTGGCTCCAGCCATCTTCCCACCAACTCTGACCAGCTTCCCTGTCCCTGCTGAAGAAAAGCATCCCCACAGCATGATGCTGCCACCACCACGTTTCACAGTGGGGATGGTGTGTTCAGAGTGATGTGCAGTGTTAGTTTTCCGCCACACATAGCGTTTTGCATTTATGCCAAAAACTTCAATTTTGGTCTCATCAGACCAGAGCACCTTCCTCCACATGTTTGCTGTGTCCCCCACATGGCTTGTGGCAAACTGCAATCAGGACTTCTTATGGCTTTGTTACAACAATGGCTTTCTTCTTGCCACTCTTCCATAAAGGCCTGATTTGTGGAGTGCACAACTAATAGTTGTCCTGTGGACAGATTCTCCCACCTGAGCTGTGGATCTCTGTAACTCCTCCAGAGTTACCATGGGCCTCTTGGCTGCTTCTCTGATTAATGCTCTCCTTGCCCGGCCTGTCAGTTTAGGTGGACGGCCATGTCTTGGTAGGTTTGCAGTTGTGCCATACTCTTTCCATTTTCGGATGATGGATTGAACAGTGCTCCGTGAGATGTTCAAAGCTTGGGATATTTTTTTATAACCTAACCCTGCTTTAAACTTCTCCACAACGTTATCCATGACCTGTCTGGTGTGTTCTTTGGGCTTCATGATGCCCAAGGAACATTGTTTGTTCACTAATGTTCTCTAACAAATCTCTGAGGCCTTCACAGAACAGCAGTATTTATACTGAGATTAGATTACGCACAAGTGGACCCTATTTACTAATTAGGTGACTTCTGACGGCAATTGGTTGCACTGGATTTTATTTAGGGGTATCAGAGTAAAGGGGGCTGAATACTTTTGCACGCCACACTTTTCAGTATTTTATTTGTAAAAAAATTTGAAAACCATGTATCATTTTCCTTCCACTTCACAATTATGCACCACTTTGTGTTGGTCTATCACATAAAATCCCAATAAAATACATTTACGTTTGTGGTTGTAACGTGACAAAATGTGGAAAAGTTCAAGGGGTATGAATACTTTTGCAAGCCACTGTATATATTATCTCTAAGTATCCTTTCCATTAATTTGCCCACTACTGACGTCAAACAAACAGGTCTATAATTGCTAGGTTTATTCTTTGAACCCTTTTTAAACAATGGAATAACATGCGCAGTACACCAATCCTCCGGCACTATTCCCGTTTCTAATGACATTTGAAATATTTCTGTCATAGCTCCTGCTATTTCTACACTAACTTCATAACACTAACTACACAAACATGTTTATGCATGTTTCACTGTTTGCAAAAATATGTGATACAACTGTGTGGAGAAATACATTCTCGCTTCAATAGGAGGAATGGACTTTATGTCTTCCTCATTAGCTGGGTCTTAAACCAGTCAGCAAGACCTTGTTTGGATTCGTACTATTGGACTGGCCAAGCGTCCATGTTGCCTGCTTCATCAGGCATTATGGCACAACGGTATACAGTTATGCTAAAAAGCAAGAACTTGCTGTTTTAAACTGTGGTTCAGGAGACTGGTCTTTGCACAGTAAAACGATTATTGACTTACACATTTTCAATGGATTGACTTATGCCTCAGGTTGTCACATTGAGCCATGAGGGTGTTTACTGCAGTATGCATGGATAGCATCCAAAAAAGCAGTATGTCTCTATTGAGGGGATCAGAAATGTTTGCTAAATATTAATGATACATTTGATACGATACAAATTACTGACATTTCCAGTTCATTTTAAGTGATATTGACAATAGTTCAGTTATAGAGAAATTACAGCTGTAACATAAGGGAACTACATTGTCGGGTCCAACCCGGATATCAAGTTGTTAAAAAGATCTTGCTACAAGTGCTCACATCACAAGATTATGCAGTTGGTTATTGTAAGTGTGTAAACATTACTTCACCAAGGGGTTCCAGTTACATCCTTAGTCATGACTCTAATATCAGCACAACGACGGCAAAACAGGATGAAATTGGCTGTTCATGCCATTACATTTTACATTCTGGTCTACACTAGCAGAGCAGACCAGGGCTGGCATGATTTTTAAGATCATTTTGAATACCCCACAGTCTCATTTTTATGTTATCAAGGCCACCAGAATCCTTAGAAGTATGGATTCAGCACTGTGTATTAGTTCATAAACAATTACACAAGAGAAGGTCAGTTCAGACTATTTCAAGGTGGCTGCAACAGGTATTAACATTGACGATTTTGTGTCTCATTCCACCAGGTCAGCATCAACGTCACTATTTCATTTAGATAGTGTGTTTACATCTCATTATACTAGGGCAGCAGCTATGTTGGCGGCCAAAGGGAGGGATGTGTCCTTCGACCAAATTTTAGCGGCCGTCGGATGGGCAAATGAGCTGATGTTTCAGAATTTTATCATCGGCCAATTGTCAATCCAGGGCTGTTTGCCAATGACATTTTAAGTACCTAAATTTTAGGGGTACTGTTGTTTGTTTACATTGTTAAATAAACCCTATCATTACATTGAATACAATGTTATTACTAATGCATTTATTTCTCTTTCGAGTCAATCAAATGCAATGGGATGCCAAGATTGTAATCTGCGGCATGAAATCACAAAGCTTTGAACTCTTCACGGAATAACTCACGTGATTTCGAAGTAAAATAGTAAGATTAAACGAGAACTTACCAGTTTGAAGTTTGATCTTGATTTTATGAGGAGTCACGTTGGTGATTACGTGCCCACCACGCCCAACCCTCTCTCATAAAAGATAATCTGGTAGTTCTCGAATCACTGATCTTACTGTTTACTTCGGTGTTGTTTATTTGTGATTTCATACCGCTGCTTTGAAGTTTGCTGCGCGTGCGATCTGGCCGCCCTTCTTCATGTAATTACCAACATAACTCCTCATAAAATCAAGATCAAACTTCAAACAGTTAAGTTCTCGTTTAATCTTACTAATATCTGTGACAGGGAGCAGAGTGAAGTTGACATGTTAACAATTATTTTAAAATTAGGTAGTTGGAGTAAATGATAAACAGACAAATTGAAACATGACAAATTGAAATAAAGTACCGCTACATATCTGGGGGAGGAAAGGTAATGGATGGGAGCGGGGTTACTTGAAAATTTTGAATACATTTTTATGTCCCAAGGGATGTAATATTCCTGTTTGGAAAATGAGATGTTGTTCCTTGTGCTTACACTGGGCATTGTAGGAACAACGCAATATAGTCAAAGAGAAAATAGAAATAGAGTGGAGAAATAAAGTGACAGGTAAGTGGAAGCACTTCTTCCAATTCTGTAGCTTTCACTGGTGTTCTCAGAGCTCTACATTGGAGAAACCAAATGCATGTGCGTTATCGCTTTGCAGAGCATCTCCATTTAGCCTTCAGCTTCTTGAAAAATTAGCAGCATCTCACAAAACTACAACATCTGCCACCAAGAAGGACTAGGGCAGGAGATACATGGAAGCACTGCCATTCCATGTTCCCCTCCAAATCACACACCATGCTGATTTGAAAATTATCACTCGTCCTTATTGCTAGGTCAAATTCCTGGAATGCCCTCCAGTATTGCTAGAATACCTTTAACAAAAATAATGCCGAAATTGAACAAAATGGCTCACTGCTAATTTCTTGAAGGCAATTCTGCATGGGCAATAAGTTCTGGTTCTGTACTTTCCACTCTTTTGGGAATTAACTCTCATTATTTCACATTTGAATGACTCCCACATGTTGGATGTAGACCTAGCTGCAAGTAGCTTTTTCCCAACTGTTTGCCAGGTCTTGTTATATGATAATAAAATATGAGATAACCCAATTCTAAACCTTAATTTGCAGATGATCCTTATTCGCTTCCAAAGCTACCTTGAAACTCGGAGTTCTGATCACGTTCTCCCACAAACATTTTAAACACTTGCCTGGCTGTATTCCCTAAGATCAAGTCCAGCATTGCTTCTTCTCTGGTAGGAATTTCTGCTGCATGTGGGCACAGACTGCATCATTTAGGTGTTGTGTATAAAATTGAAAAATATGCAATCAATGGCAAACAAATCCTTCTTTTCAAGTTGTAGTAATGTGTAGAATGTTGGTGATGGTTGAAGAGCACCTGTAGCCATAACCTAAGGTGAATGATCTCCATCAAACACAACCAATTTCCTCTATGCCAGAAATGACTCTAGCTGTTACATTCTGGGATCTGTTGATCATTGTGTGAATACAATGGAAAGTTTGAATCTAGCTTTGAACATTTCTGTAATGGCAGATACTCTGTTGGGTTATAGGATATTGGGGAGAATGTATGGAATTTGTTAATATTAGTGGTCCAAATTCTATGAGCTTTGGCAATGGAGGCCATGTTTTGGAAGAGTAGCAGAGAGTACAGTGTTCTGAAAGATGGAGGAAATGTTTTGAAGGATTTGTAACTGTATTTGGGCTTTGATATTTGGGCATATGAGGAACAGGATACGAGGATCCTTGAATTGTGTGAAGACTAATATAGGATTTACGCTGAAGTCATTTGTCAAATATGTGTTAATCCCAAATAACCATTTGGGATTGCACCATTTGGGTGCAATAACAACCAGAGGGATGTTGAGTTTGATGCAGATGAAGAAGCGGTTTTGGGAATTGTGTAAAACTGCTATGCTCTGAAAAGTTGCATTCCTGGTTGTTTATAGAAAACATATACAAAATGCATGTAGAAGAGGTATTGAAATTTGAAATTTGTATCAAGTAGAAGGTGTGGTTAGATTTACAGTTTAAAAAAATGTATGACACTATTAGCAGACTAGCAATTATTGCCTTTCTAAATTGTCTTTGAGAAAACAGTGTGGAAATGTCTTTGTTAAACATAGAAACATAGAAACATAGAAATTAGGTGCAGGAGTAGGCCATTCAGCCCTTCGAGCCTGCACCGCCATTCAATATGATCATGGCTGATCATCCAACTCAGTATCCCGTACCTGCCTTCTCTCCATACCCTCTGATCCCCTTAGCCACAAGGGCCACATCCAACTCACTCTTAAATATAGCCAATGAACTGGCCTCAACTACCCTCTGTGGCAGAGAGTTCCAGAGACTCACCACTCTCTGTGTGAAGAAAGTCTTTCTCATCTCGGTCTTAAAGGATTTCCCCCTTATCCTTAAGCTGTGACCCCTTGTCCTGGACTTCCCCAACATCGGGAACAATCTTCCTGCATCTAGCCTGTCCAACCCCTTAAGAATTTTGTAAGTTTCTATAAGATCCCCTCTTAATCTCCTAAATTCCAGAGAGTTAACAGTTACAGTCCTTGGGGGTGAAGGATTACCCACAGTGCTTTTAAAGCAAGGAGTGCCAACAATGAAATACAGGTCCACCACTGATTTTCCGGCAACTGGTGGTCCTGCACCACTTTTCATCTGCACAAAATTACGAGAATGCACTTGAAATCTCTCTCGAAGGTCCTCCCGAAAATGTGGCTTCTAGGCAGGGCTGCCAACTCTCACGCATTCAGCGTGAGAGTCACGCCTTGGAGCTATTTCTAACGCTCTCACGCTCATGGCCGAGTTCTTATGCTGAGTTCAGTCCCTGCGCCAGTTTGTCCCTTTGCGCCGGCTGCCAACGATCTGTGCGGTCAGGGAAGCGCGCCGGTTGATGGCTGTGAGTGACGTCGCGTCTCTTCCCTTTGGTCGAATGTGCAGCTGCCGGCAACAACAACCAGGTGAAGCAGTTGTCAAACATAGGGGGACGGGGGGGATGGGGGGACGGGCGACGACGACGACCACAATGAGGCCAAACATCTAGGGCAGGGTTCAGACTACGGGCACACGGCCCGTAACCCGAAAAAACGCGTTTGTTTTTTCAATTCGTTTTCGCGGGGTCCCGACCTGGAACAGAAGCCACGACCACCCCCTCCCCTCAACACGTGCGGGCAGCAGCAACAGCAATGCTCTCACTGCAAGTTGCTTCAATGAAACCTCTCTCTCTTCCTTCTCTCCCCCTTCTCTCCCCCCTCTTCTCCCTCTCAATACCTTCCCCACCCACCACTCATTCTGTTGCAGGCGAGCCGACCTGGGAACGGCAGCCAGTCCCTGGGACGCGAGCTGACCTGGGAACGGCAGCCGGTCCCTAGGACAGAATGCCAACTTGATAAGTATGGACAAATTGGGCCAGCCATGTACATGTTGTATAACTGACTGTGCGGATCTGAATGGGCTTAGAATTACCATTTAAACAAAATTGTCCTCACTTTCCCCATTTTTATTCTTGAGATTAATATCCCTTTGCTCTGTTAACAGCGTTAAAGTACTTATGAGGTATAGTCAGGAAAGGGAACATGTTATTTTTTTTAGTTTGCTTTAATTTGTTAGTTGATTTTTTGTTGACTGCGATAATTTCTGAAATAGTCTTAAAGTAACTTAACTTTTATAAAGCAGTAATAAGTGATTTTTGTCCAAACAATTGGAACTTGCATAAAATGTTTGCATTATTAGCATTGAGCGTGAGACCCACACATTTCACAAAATTCTCATGCTCTCACGCTGATCACAAAATTATATAATGAGAATTTGCGTTTTGCTTAACAAATTGTGTAGGAAGAAATTGCAGATGCTGGTTTAAACTGAAGATAGACACTAAAAACTAGAAAAACTCAGCAGGACAGGCAGCATCTCTGGAGAGAAAGAATGGGTGATGTTTCGAGTCGAGACCTTCAGCCTGAAGAGGTTGAAAACCAGCCATAAAACTCAATGACTGGACATGTGTGTTATCCAACTAAGGGCAGAAATCAGAATCACGTGTTCATCTTTATTCACGTGACACCATAATAAATATATTACAGAAAAAATAATTTAATGGGGTGGCACAGTGGTGCAGCAGTAGAGTTGCTGCCTTACTACCACATGGGTTTTCTCTGGATATTCCGGTTTCTCCCATATCCAAAAGAAGTGCAGGTTTGTAGGTTAATTGGCTTCTGTAAATTGTCCCTGGTGTGATGGATGGAATTGGTGTATGATAGATTGCTGGTCGGTGTGGACCTGGTGGGCGGAAGGGCCTGTTTCCATATATATTTTTACAAATATATCTTAATTTAATTGAACCATATATGATTGAATATGTGGCATTATTTTCGTCATGTTTCTATATTCAAAGGGTAAGGTTGAAATCGTCTGAAGAAGGGTTTCGGCCCAAAACACTGCCTATTTCCTTCGCTCCATAGATGCTGCTGCACCCACTGAGTTTCTCCAGCAATTTTGTCTACCTTCGATTCTCCAACATCTGCAGTTCCTTCTTGAACAAGGTTGATTGATTTGCTAGATGCAGGAAGATTGTTCCCGATGTTGGGGAAGTCCAGGACAAGGGGTCACAGCTTAAGGATAAGGGGGAAATCCTTTAAGACCGAGATGAGAAAGACTTTTTTCACACAGAGAGTGGTGAGTCTCTGGAACTCTCTGCCACAGAGGGTAGTTGAGGCCAGTTCATTGGCTATATTTAAGAGTGAGTTGGATGTGGCCCTTGTGGCTAAGGGGATCAGAGGGTATGGAGAGAAGGCAGGTACGGGATACTGAGTTGGATGATCAGCCATGATCATATTGAATGGCGGTGCAGGCTCGAAGGGCTGAATGGCCTACTCCTGCACCTAATTTCTATGTTTCTATGTTTCTATGTTTCTCTATTTGTGCAGAACAGTGATGGAAGTCTGACTTTTGCTTTGTTTCTCTGAGTTTTTCTCTCTCTCTATATATATATATTTCTCTATATATATGCATAACAGCATGAATATAATCTGATTTCCATACATGAATGTGGTCATTCATGTGCTGCACCTGTTGAGCAGAGCTTGGCTCTATTGTGGAATGTCATTATGATTGTAATTTAGCCTAACCTTATTCATACCTAATCCAATTTAAAGCATAAATGTTGCATCCAAGTGTGAGTTAAAAGACTCGCTACAGTATGCACCAGATTGCACAATTTCAAGCTGAAAAATGTAAATGCTCCTTACCGTGGGAGGGGGAACACCCCCCTTCCACACAACCCCCTCCTCCCCCCCGGTTGCTACGCTCCCACGCAATTTCTCACTCTCAACTCCCACCCAATGTTGGCAGCACTGTTTCTAGGTGAGGTGACCGATCTCAACCTCATCGGGACTTCTGTAGCCGATCGGCGGTTTGAATGTGCCCCATGCGGCTGGGGCTCTGGAACTCCTGCTCGGTTTGAGTCGACAGACCCGTTCCCTTAGTTGATGTCTGCAGCCAATTGGCGGGTCGAATTTGCCTCCTGCAGCCGGGCTTTGGAACTGCGGCCTAGCCGAAGCTGGCAGATATGTTCCCATTGCCAACTTCTGAGGCTGAGGCCGCGAGCTGGTATCTCAACCCTCCCCGGTGGCATAGACAGACTGTTCCATTACCATTTGACTCCTCTCAAAGGCCATGATCTCTCTTGGTCTAGCAAAATGGATAAACCAGCAAAGCTCTGGAACCAAGGGTGCCGGAAAATTGGTGGTGTACCTGTATTTCCAACTCAGGATAATGTGTGACTTGGAACGAGTGTTGCTCCTTTGCTGTCTGTGCGCTTCTGCGGTCAGAGTTTTGATCTGGGGGGAAGCTGCCAGAGAGACCTTCATGAATTGCTGCAGTGCAAATGAAAATGGCACACTTTGTACTTATAATGTGATGCTGATGGAGGCAGAGAATATTTAGGCTGGATGAGGGTGTGCCAAACAAGCAGGTTGGTTTATCCCAAGTACATTTTTTGGTTATTGAACATTGTTGGACCTCCACTCATCAAAACACGTGGGTTATATTCTTAACAAGTTATTGATCTTATAGTAAATGGTAGAGCCCTGGATAGTGTTATAGGATACAGGTGCATGGTTCTCTGAAAGTGGTGAGTCAAATGGAAAGTGTAGTGAAGAAGTTGTTTGGCATGCTTGCCTTCATTCAGAAGGTATTGAGTACGAAAGTTGGGACACCATGATGTAATTGTACAAGCCATTGGTGGGACCCTACCTGGAGTGCTGTATGCAGTTGTAGTTGCCCGGCTGTAGGAAGAATGCGTAACGTTGGAAAGGGCGCAGATGATTCACCAGGATGTTTCCTGGACTTGTGTGCTTGAATTTTGAGGGAGAGGTTAGTTTGGCTGGGAATGCCCTTATTGAGGTGTACAATATCATGAGGGGCATGGATAAAATGAATGCTTGCTGTCTCTTTCCCAGGGTAGAAGATTGTAAAGCAAGAGAGCATAGACCTATGCTGTGAGAGGGTGATTTAAGAGGTTAGTCCACATGTGGAATGAACTACCTGAGGGAGCTATTGATGTGGATACAATTATGACTTTTTAAGGATATTTGTACAGATGTATTGATTGGAAGTGGGCTATGTGCCAAATGCAGGTAAATGGGACTAGCCCAGAAACATCCCAACTTGGCTAGCATGCAGAAGGTGGGCCAAAAGGCCTGCTTCCATGCTGTATAGCCCTTTGACTCTAACTTGAGAAGTGATTTATGTACTGCAGGATAGCCTGGCTCAGACCTTCCTTCAGCTAAAATATTTTATTTGGTTGGTGCACTGAAGGGCTGGTTGAAGGTGGATCCTAGAATGTTGATCCTAAGGGACTCAGTAATGCCTTAGAACATAAAGGGAGGAGGTTCTGACTAGCCATGTCTGATCGTGTAGGAAGGAACCGCAGATGCTGGTTTACACTGAAGATACGCATAAAATGCTGGAGTGACGTCACCCATTCATTGTCTCTAAAGATGCTGTCTGTCCAGCTGAGTTACTCCAGCATTTTGTGTCTAGCCATGTCTGATTGGTGTCCATGGCTTGCTGCAATTACACCAGCCTCAGGGCTATTTAATTGCTCCGAGGCCTCCATTAAACACAACCGCTGTTCCATACATTAGGTATAACCAGCCAATGCAATGGTTACTTCATAATTGTTATTGGCTATAGGTTTACCAGGGGGCTTGAGGGATCTTGTCAAATGCTCTGTTGCGTGAAGGACAGTTGTTATATTTTTATTTCTGGAATTTAGCAATTTTTATTCACGATTGGGCAAAGGCTGTAATGAGTTCTAGGGCACAATTTATCAGAGTTACAGCCAGAATGTCATCAACTCCCATAACCTTTGGTGTATTCAGTTTTCTCAGGCATTTCCTGATATAGCAGAAAGTGAATTGAATTGACTGAAGACTTTGTGACCTCAGAAGAAGGCTGAAATGAATCATCCACTCAGCAATTTTGGCTGAAATTTGCAAAAGCTCTGGCCTTGTTTTTGACACTCACATTCTGGGTTGTACTTTTATTGATGATATGTTGATCACAGAGTTTTCTCCTGTTAACAGTTTGATTCTCCACCAAAAACCTATGTGATACAACTGCAGAATTTTGATCCAACCATTTGATTGTGGCTTCACTTATTCTGCCCATTGCATACTGCCTTGGGTGCTTAGCGTGCATTTAGTCCTGTGTCGCTTCACCAGATTGGCATCAAATTTTTATGTTCTTTCAGCACTTTGTTTATTTTTTTATAAAATAGCATCTACAGTCCCTCGTATCTTCGTCTTTAAGTACGCCTGTTTCTCACCAGTTATGCCTTTTTTGTTCTCATCGAGAGTCAGTCCCTTGGATTGAATGTAAAGTGACTGATCATGGTGAAATGTAATTCTGCTGTTTTCAATGGTTGCCATCAACGCATGATTGACTAGTTTTGAATTGATGTACATGCTTTAAATAAAATGTATTCTCCATTACACTGCTGACACAGAGAATGTGAGGACACAGTTATCAGTTATCACATGTGCTAGATGTCCACCACCTGCTGTTGATTTGGTCAGATAACTATGTTCTTTGTGGCACTATCAACTCCATTATTAGTAATGCTACTACTACTATCATTGCTGATGGAAATTAAATTTCAAACCCTGCGTCCATCATCATACTCATAGTCAGAGAACAGAAATGTGTGTTTTGGCTCAAGATTATCAATCTCCACATCCCATTGGCCAATACTTGGTCTGTAAACTTCGATGCATTGGCAATTCAGTGCTCGTCTCGATACTTTTTAAAATTTGTAACAGCACCCACTACCCAACTAGGCAGTGTGTTTCAGATTCCAACCATCCTTTGGGTGAAAAAAATCCTCCCTTTAAAGCTCTACTTCTTACCCTATATATACAGTATGTCCTATAGTTTATGACATTCTGTTGTAGGAAAAACCTTCCCAATATTCCATCTATTCCATCATAATTTTGTGTATTTCTATCACGTTCCCCCTCAAACTCTTTGGTAAGGGTGAAGATAGTAACTAAGGCTGGAAGTTATAAGTGGAGGAAACAAAGAGAAGCAAATGGTGGAATCTGTTCAGCAGGAAATTAGAGATAGCAGTGTAGAACCTGAGGGAGGTCTGGTGGGTGGAAGGGAACAAGGGTGTGGAGGAAAAGTGGGAGCCCGGAAGGGTAAATCATCAGCAGATGGAGGAAGTAGAGGAGGGGATGGGAATTGGGTGGGGGGAGTGGAAAGATAGGTGTTTTCCTGACAGGTTGTTAATTGAGGGCAGCATAGTGGCATAGCTAGGAACGTCACTACCTCACAGTGCTTGGGATCCAGATTCAATCCTGATCTGAGGTTGTTGCCTGTGTGGAGTTTGCATGTTCCAAATAGGTATGGGTCGGTAGGTTAATTAACCTATAAACTGTTCTTTGTGCAGATGGATGGTAGATTCTGGGGAGTTGTTGAAAATGTGGGATAAATGTAGGATTAGTATAAATGGGTGGTTGATGGTCAGCACAGACTTTGTGGGCTGAAGGGCCTTTTCCCATGCTTATTTCCTATTGATTCCACTTGACCCATCAGAAAATCTATTCTCCCAATTTAGACAAGTCGCCAGATATTTACAGGAAGGACTTTACTGGATAGTTCTGAATCTTCATTCTGTTAATACTATGTAGATCCTCTAGTTTTGCTCTTATAGTCATTTGATATGGCAAAATGATATAGCTGAATGAGGTGGAAACCAATTAAATTAAATCCAAGGGAATTCTTGAGGAATCCGAATGAAGCTGCAAAGAGATAATGCTAGAATTGGACAAATAAACCAAATAATTCTGCATCAGTACGTGCAAATGTGTACATTTTGGCTTTAACAAAATAACATACAATTAATTGTAGTCTGACTGCAACCACCTTGGTGTTGTTGAGGAGCTGCAGGAATTTTGAATGATAGGTTCACAGCATGTTAAGGCAACACTTAAGTTTCACAATAGTAACATTAAACTAATTCAGTAAGCTGTATTCTGTACAGTTATAGATGGGAAAACATAGACTTATGATGTTTCTACGGAGAAATAGAAATCTGAAGAACTTGAGATGTTTTGCTTTCATTAATATAACGCTAATTATGGGTAATATATATTGAAAAAATAAGGGCGAAGTTGATGGAATATGGAATTTTGATGAGAAATGGTTGAAATGGAAACTATTGCAAATTTTAAAAGGATACATTTTCAAAGTAACTCAAAGAGATTAATTTTAATCTTCTAAGAAAGAGGGTAGCCCAGTGCTCTCCTTCTGTAAATATTTATGACTTTAAAGATGCTTTAAAGCTGTCTTATCTGATGAGTGGTATGATGGATTGGGTTAATTTAAATGGAGAATAGGACACCGTTGTTTTGTTTGAAGTCATGCTGGTCTACAGCAGCCCGAGTCATTGGGTTATGATGCAAATCCATTCAATATCCATGCTACATTATCTGCAGAGCACTCATTACTCACCAGTTTTATGGATAGAATTATAACTATTTATTGTGCATTCTTGATTAAATATTTTTGACCACAACAGGATTCCATTTGGAGGGTGGAGGGGAAATACATAGCAGCCTAAGCAGATGCTGCCAAAATGCATCTGTGATTTTGATAGTGTACAGGGAAACGCCACATAATGGTTCTTGCTCTTGTACAGTATGATCATTGACATGCAGTCTGCCTAATTTTTTTCATTATTCTTACAGTTAAACAATTGTGAAGTGAATACAAAATGGCTACAGACAGCATTGAACCAACTGATCAAGCCATGAATGGCACCATTCTCAAGTCGTCGGATGGATTTAAAAGAAAGGCGGTGGAACTGGTCAATCCAAAGCTTGTTAAAAAGGCAACGAATCTTAAGGTACGACTAAAAGTAAGGACTTTTTCCAGGTCAAAAAAGTGCCTATCCTAAATTAAAATTCTGACATGCTACAGCTCCTGTATTTGGCAATAAATTTTGTTATCTTACTAGGTTCATTTGAATTAAGGGGATTGCAAATACATAGAAGAGATCTGATGTTGGCGTCAGAGTAGTTAGTTTCTGCTGTGTCATTGGTGTTAATCTTTGCAATATAGCAAAACCAATTTGTCTCCAATTCTTCAGAGGCAGTAGTCTGGTCTACCAAACTTTGAAAACTTTATTTTAAATTGCCAAAAGTCATAGAGTCATTCTCTACATGCCAAACAAGAAACCCCATCAAAGCTAATCATTTTTGCCTGCATTTGGTCCTAATGCATATAAACCCTTCCTATCCATGTACACATCCAATTATTTTTTAGAGATAAATTGTTATTGTATCTGCCTCAACTACTTCCTCTGTCAGCTTATTCCATATACCCACCACCTTCTATGTTGAAAAAGTTGTATCTCGTGTTCCTGTTAACTATTTCCCCTCTCGTTAAATTTATGCCCTCTAGTTTTTGATTCACTACCCTGGGAGAAAGACTCTATGCATTCATCCTATCTATTTCCCTCATGTTTATACTTCTATAAGATTACCCCTCAATTTCCTGCTCTCGAAGGAATAAAGTCCTAGCCTGCCTGATTTCTCCCTATAGCTTCGGCCCTGGAATCCCGGTGACAGATTTGTACATTATTTCTGCACTTTTCCAGCTTAATAGCATATTTCCTATAGCGGATTGACCACAACTGAATACAATACTCAAGGTGCAGCCTCACCAACTTTAGCGTACAGTACATCCTAACCTCTATACTCAATTCCCTGATTGATGAAGGCCAGCATGGCAAAAGCCTTTTTCATCAACATCTACTTGTGATGCTACTTTCATGGAACTATATACTTGTACTCCTCAGTCCCTCTGCTCTACTACACACCCTAAGGTCCTGTTGACCTGTGAATGTCCTGCATGGTTTGGCTTCCAAAAATGCAACTCCACACACTTATCTGAATTAAACTCCATTTGCTATTCCTCACCCACTTGCCCAGCTGATGAAGATCCTACTGTATTTCTTGATAACCCTCTTCCCTGTCTACGATATTATTTGGCTCGTTGATCGTTTTGCTGATTACCTCCGTTCAATCCGCTTTAACCTATCTGATCTCCTGGTTGCTCAGCACTTTAACTCCCCCCTCCCATTCCCAATCGGACCTTTCTGTCCTGGGCCCCTATTGTCCAAGTGAGGCCCAGCACAAATTGGAGAAACAGCATCTCATATTTCGTTTGGGTAGCTTACACCCCAGTGGTATGAACATTGGCTTCTCTAACTTCAAATAGCCCTTGCTTTCCCTCTCTCTCCATCCCCTCCCCCTTCCCAGTTCTCCCAGTCTTACTGTCTCTGACTACAGTCTGTCTCTATCCCGCCGATTCCCCTGACATCAGTCTGAAGAAGGGTCTCGACCTGATACGTCACCCATTCCTTCTCTCCATAGATGCTGCCTGTAACGCTGAGTTACTCCAGCATTTTGTGTCTACCTACAAAATTACCTAGTTTGGCATCATCTGATGATGCCCTGCATATCCAAATCATTGATATAGCTAACAATAGCAATGGTATATAGCAATGGGTGCAGTTCCACATCTGCCTACTAGTCCGATTTTATCGTATTTGTTCCGATTTTTAAGTTAAAAAAGTGTGAAAAGTCGGAACAGTACGATTTTGAAATGAGAGGAAAAAAATGGCCAATCAACGCTGTTCCTAAGGGGGTGCGTCCAATCACTGACCAGCTTCACGTAAAATTCCCGTCCAGTCAGCCGCTGTCTCCAAGGGCATTGTGGCTAATCACATAATGCGCTGGTCACTCGGCGGCCAATCAGACGCTGTCCCCGAGAGGCATTGCGGCCAATCACCGACCAACTTACCTTACTGAAGCAGAAGATGGCTGCCCCCAACACTTTGTCTCTTCTGTTTTCTCACAGTGCTAGGTAAAGAGACATTTCAGGTGTAGGTGTGTGTTTGTGGAGGGAGGGGGGGATGAGAGAGAAGAGGGGGAGGGAGAGAAGGGGGGGGGGGGGGGGGAGAGAGAGAGAGAGAGAGAGAGAGAGAGAGAGAGAGAGAGAGAGAGAGAGAGAGAGAGAGAGAGAGAGAGAGATCACTTTCAATGACAAATTTCCGCACAAATGCAAGAAACCAGCCATGACATTAACAAGTTATGCATTCTTGTACTCGTATATGGGTATGACCGCACATAAAAACCATCACCACGTACAAATACTAATTTCCTCAGCAAAATACTCATTTTCAGGTACTAGAATACTGAAATGCTATGACAAAACTGGGCAGCTCTGAATATATCGTGATATCGGCAAACTACTAAAAAGACCTTAAAATCCACAAGCTAAGGCAGGTCCCTGGACCCCGCCTTCGGCGCTCGCACTCCGTCAACCCGCGCACTCAGAGTAAGATTTTTCATTTTCGAATGTTGGCAGGTATGCAGTACTGATCCTTGAATCCCACCACTAGGCACAGCAAAACGGTCACTGGGCCTACACTTATTCTCACCGAAGTACAGGAGCCCACATTGGGAACACCAGATACAGTAGGTGAGGTAAGAGAAGGTGTATGTGATCCTCTGTCTCACCAGGAAGGACGCTCGGGGTCCCTGGATGTAGTCGAGTGAGGAGGTATAAGAGCAGGTTTTGCATGTCTTGTGGTTGCACAGGAAAATACCTGGGGAAGGGGTGGTTTGGGTAGGAACGGATGAGTGAACCAAAGAGTTGTGGAGGGGGTGGTCTCTTTGGAAGGTGGAAAGGGGTGGAGATAGGAAGATGTGATTAGTGGTGGGATCACATTGGAGGTGACAGAAGTGTCATGGGATTATGTACTTGTCCAAATATCTTTTACCTGTTGCTATTGTTCCTCTCTCAACCACTACCTTAGTTCATTCCATATTCACACTGCCCTTTGTATTGAAAAAGTTGCCTGTTAGCTTCCTATTAAATGTTTCTCTTATGTAAAAACTGGTGTTCTCTAGTTCATGATTCCTAAATCCTGGGGAAAAAAGCCAATGGTATTTAGCTTATCCATGCCCCTGTCAACTGCAGTAGAGGATGAGGGAAGGGGCGGTGGGGGGGAGGAGGGGGCGGAAGGGGTTGGATGGTTCGGCGACCTGAAGTAAAGGCTGTTGGCAGGGGCTACAACGTGAGCCATAATAACAACCATGTCAAACATGACAAAGGGTTTGCTGGTGTACTTTGTGAGTCGGGAGTGGGGTCAGAAGCCGAGGCTCTAAATGGCCAGGGAGATGGTAGTAGATGGGGATGGGTCGGCAGGTCATTCCACTCACATTCAGTTTACATTTTATATTTGTTTTATTTACATTTCTGTCACTTCATGGTGCTTTAGACATGGGAGGTGTGTTTTTAGCGTTCCAGGGGGTGTATTATTGTTTCATTATCACATGACTTTTGTTGGTCCAGAAAAAATTGATAATCTAGAAAGGCTGAAACCGAGGGTGCCGAGAAATTGGTGTCCAACATGTACTAAATTGGAGTAAGGAAAATTACAATGTTATTGGGCAGGTGCTCAAGAGGGTACATTGAGAGCAGTTGTTATTGGATAAGTCCATCGCTTATGTGGGGGAAAATGACACAAAGAACATGGATATGTGATGTTTTGGGCTGGGACACTTCTTCAGATCGTTTAACTGTGTTTTCCAGAGATGCTGACCCACTGAGTTACTCCAGCACTTTGTGTCTTTTTTTGTAAATCAGCACCCGTAGTTCCTGGTTTCCACATCTGTCGTCGGAGTAGTTTAAAGGGCCAGTTGATCTAAGTTCAGGACTGGCATGTTCCAGTAAGGAGGAGGGACAAGGATAGCAAAGTAAGGGAACCTTCGATGACCAAAGAAGTTGTAGATTTGGTCAAAAAGAAAAAGGAATCTTGTGCAAGGAAGATGAAATCTTCCATCTTTCATCTTTAAGAAGATGAAATCAGACAAGGCCTTTGAGAAATATAAAGCGAAAGAACTCAGGCAATTAAAAGGGTCAAAATGGGCCATACAATGGCTTTGGCGAGTCGGATTAAAGAAAATATCAAGGCTTCTATACCATTAAAATGGGAGGGGGTAACCAAGGAGAAGGTATGTGCTAATGCTGTTCCTTTGGTTAAGAAGGGAAGATGGTGCCAAACATAGTGCCTCTTGCATGCGGCTCAGTAGACCATTTCTGTACAACTGCCAAATGGTGATACTCTACTGGACTGTTTGTAAAATAAAATCACTGTGTGGTTGCACTTTGCACATGTGACAATTAAGCACCATTGAACCATTGAAGTAGAGATAATCCAGTAAATTTTATTTCAGAGTCACGTGAGTGACTTCATGAAGACCCCGCCAGCACGCATGCACGACATATCGTCGCTCGCAGTTGCAGTCGACGGCTGGGGGGGGGAGTGCGCTCCTCACCAGCCCTTCAAAAAGGACCGCTCAGGTAAGTGGAACTAACCTTGAGTTGGTTAGTTCCTGTGGATAGTTTTTGTGTTCACAGGGACGATGGAAAAAAGGAGTAATGTGAAACATGCCTCCAGCCTCGGGACTTCTGACAGGAGTCAGCGGCTGCATTCCCCGGAGATGCCCGCTACAACGGCAGCACCCGTTCGTCGGGCTGGGAAAAGAACGCGGAAGTCGGGGAGCCCTACGCAACCAGGACCCGACTCTCCACCACAGCTGTCTATGGAGCCACATAGTGGTAGGAGCACCGCGCGAGAGCAGGGTAGGCAAGACCCTGACTCCCTACCGCTATCACCTAAACATAGGGACAGTGGTATGAAGGTGCTTAAGCGTGTTCCCCGCTCTGCGGCACGTTCTGTCTCCCCTCCAATGCAGGTCACCAGAGGGCGGACCAGGAGAAGAACCGCACTGAGGTCGAGAAGCCCCGCTGCAGTGACCGGCGTTGACTTGCCACCGGAGTAGTCCGCCAGATCGTGGACTGGTGAGGGATTGAGATCTGAGTCTGGGAGCCCCGCAGGTGCGGCTGGCGCAGACTCATCGGCAGTGGAGCCTGCCAGATCGTGGGCTGGTGGCAACATATCTCGGTCACCACACCCAGTATTTGCGGCTGGACATGACCATGCGTCGCCTTTGACCCGGGGGAAGACAGGCGGCAAGCCCGCGCGGATACCGGTGAACCCCGCTTCAGTGGCTGGAAGCGACTCCTCACCGCTTATGTCTATCCAGAGAGGCGGGCCGCTTCAGTCCGGAAGACCGCGGACTAGCGACAGAGCCCCGCAGGAGCGGCAGGCAGCGAAATCCTGCCTAGGCACCCTAGTCATCACCTCGACGAGGTGCGGGCCTATTGCAGAAGCCTCAGTTGTTCAGGGGAACCTGAGGAACCGGCGCTATCTTGCTGTCCGCATATAGCGCCGGCGGTTGCATGGCCCCTATGGAGCGCATGATGAAGCGACTCCTTGAGCGAGATCTCCCGCAGCAGGATCGGATGTCATCAAGTTCCAGGAGACATGCATCTGGGCCACCCAGCATATCCCCTTCATCGGTGGGGAGTGCCAGGAGTCAGCAGCTGGCTGACGTTGAAGAGGGGTTGGCACAGGAACCAGCAGCATGGAATACCTCAAGAGGAACTTCTCGACGTGGTTTCCAAATTTGCCCAGCCAAGGCACACAGGACAACCATTGCAGCCAAAACTAGCGGCGAGCATTGACTTCCTCACAACACACCAGCTGCAGGATCAGGTATTGACCGAGGCAATTAATAAATACAAAGCCCCGAACAACTGTGTTTTGCTGAACGTACCGACAGTTAACACGCCCATCTGGGGCAACATCAGTCCAGGGATTAGGGCTCAGGAGCTTAAACTTCAAAAAAATCCGGAAACTGTTGACATCGGGAATCACTGCCTTTGCCAGGTCGATTGACGGCACGGAGATGACGGAGGAGCAGGAAGATGCTCTTGCGCTACTGTGTAATACCCAGTACGAGATAAACTCCTTCTGGAAAATCTCCATCAAACCAACTCTCAACCCCAAGTTTGCGGGGTTGTGCAAGGCATCTGCGATGCCGCCACTGAGACAGCTGTTCGGTGAGGACCTGTCCAAACAGGTCAAGGACCTAGACGAGGAGGCGAAGGCAGTCGGTTTGATGAAACCACCTTCCTCCAGCAGGCCGGCATCTCGCAGACAAAATCCACACGTAAGACCTCGGGGGCTACCTGAAAGAACATCAAGGACCTACACGCCGGCCCAACAACAAAAAGCCTTTCTTAGGGCAGGGCCAACAGTGACTGGTGTGGAAGATGCGCCAACCCCACACCCCGGCAACACAATGGAGCGCTAAAACCCAGAACATCAGGCCCCGCCGTTAACCATGGAGGTAAGGGGGTCTGGTTCTCATGCGAGTGATGCATGTTTAACTTCACAAATTGGTGGGAGATTATGTTTATTCTGGGATGCATGGAGCTCTATAACTTTAGACTCATATATTCATTCGAAACAGCTAAATTACTGATTTCCAAGGGGTACTTCAAGGCATGCATCGATTTAAAAGATGCATACTTTTCAGTACCCATACGGAAACATCACCGAAAGTTCTTGAGGTTTGTCTGGATGGATCAACTACGGCAATATAGAGCCCTACCCAATGGGCTTACAACAGCCCCTAGGTTATTTACTAAAATTTTGAAATCAGTATTGGCATCCCTGAGAAAACAAAACCATATTGTCATGGCATATTTAGATGACATCTTGATTGTGGGAAAGACTATGGAATCGACAAATTTAGCAGTGACAGCTACTAAAACATTGTTTCAAAAATTTGGGGTTGTCATCCATCCAGACAAATCTAAGTTCTACCCTTCACAGGTCATGAACTACCTGGGATTCACAATTAACACCAATCAGATGATTGTTACCATCCCAGATAACAAGGCAATGGATATTATTGAAGCATGTAACAACCTTGCTTGCGCCAGGAAACCAACAATCAGACATGCTGCTAAGGTAATTGGGAAACTAGTAGCTACTAGTAGCTATTTCCAGCTGCGCGATTTGGCCCACTACACTATCAAAATTTGCAAAGAAAAAAAATGTCAGCATTAAAAACAAATGCTGGACATTTTGATAGGCCTATGCAGCTGCCAATCAAGGCAAAAGTTGAGTTACAATGGTGGATTGATAATATTCATGACTCATTCAATCCCATTATTGTACCGAATCCGTCAGTCGTGGTACAAACCAATGCAAGCGCCCAAGGCTGGGAAGCTACCAACACCACTTCCAGTTATGGCGGTAGATGGGATTTACACAAATCTACCCTTCTATTATCACAAGGCATAAACTATTTGTAAATGCTAGGAGCATTTCACGGGTTGCGAGCTTATTGCATGAATTTACATCAAACGCATGTCCGTCTTCAAATAGATAACACCACTGTGGTGGCATATTTGAATCATATGGGTGGTATCAAGTCAATATCTTGTGATGAATTGGCAAACTCAATCTGGCTCTGGTGTATAGAAAGAAATATTTGAATATCAGCTACCTATCTTCCTGGTAAGCTCAATACAGTGGCGGACACCAGGTCACGCGTATTCAATGATAACATCGAGTGGATGTTAAATCCCCAAATATTTGCTAAAATTAGAGCCAAATATGTAACACCAGATATCGACCTTTTTGCGTCCAGGTTGAACCATCAGATACCAACATATGTATCTTGGGAACCAGATTCTGGGGCAGTAGCAATGGACGCTTTCTCGCTGCACTTGGGGAAATGGTTTTTCTATGCATTTCCTCCATTCTGCCTCATCAGTCGGGTGTTGCAGAAAATAAAATCAGATTCTGCAACAGGCATCTTAATAATACCTGACTGGCCTACACAACCATGGTACTGATGGTCCTTGAGATGATTAAAGAACCATGGGCACATATTGATAAATGCCCGGATTTGGTAACTAACCCCACAACAGGGGAAATCATCCATGCCATGGTCATCTGAGCCTATTGGCTTGCAGGTTCTGAAGAGGCCACTCCTGCAACATGGACTAACACCAAGGACCATGGACACCATTGCAGCATTGTGCAGAGAATCCACAAGACGACAGTACCTCACCCAAATCAGGAAATGGGAGGCCTACTACAGCCGGATCAACATCATATATCACTCTGCCATGATTCCCCATGTGCTGGAATTCCTTGCGGGGCTACATCATGAAGAGGGCCTCAGCTACAGCGCCATTAACAGTGCCAGGAGCGCACTGTCATTCTACCTTTGTATAGGAGGAGGATCTCACCAGCTCGTGTCCAAATTGATGAGGGGTATCTTCAATTTGAACCCTCCCCGACCACGATACAACATCACCTGGGACATAGGGGTTGAATTGACCCTACTCAGGAGCTAGTCGCCTATGATTGGACTACCACTGGATAAACTCACCCTGAAGATGGTGATGTTAATGGCACTAACCTCGGCACAACGGGTTCAGACCTTGCAAAAAATCAAATTGGATAACATGGTCTCAACCCCTGAGAGAGTAACTTTCTTCATTGATGAGTTAGTCAAGCAGCACAGACCTGGGACTGCAGGGCTGCAATTAATATTTCCGGCATACCCCGTTGATGTGAGGCTCTGCATAGCCACCTACATACGTCACTATATCAAAGTGACCATACCATGAGGAAAATGGAGAAAGGCCTACTGATCAGCCATAAGAAACCTCATCACAGGGTGACGGTGCAGACTATCTCCAGGTGGCTCAGGTATTAATACAAATATCTTTAAATCCCATTCCACCAGGGCTGCATCCACATCAGCGGCGAGGACCATGGAGGTTCACATGGACCATATCCTCGCAACAGCGGGCTGGGCCAGCGAAGCAACGTTCCAGCGGTGACTCCGTGATTCCGAAATGAAATAGTAAGATTAAACGAGAACTTACCAGTTTGAAGTTTGATCTTTATTTTATGAGGCTTTGCGATGAAGGATTTCGTGCCCTCCGCTCCCAACCCTCTACTATAAGGTCAACTGGTAAATAGAGTCTCTTCAATCTTACTATATTTAGTCATTGTTGTTTAATCTGTGATTCCACACCATTCTTCAATGTCGCGCATGCGTGCTGGCGGGGTCTTCATGAAATTCCTCATCGCAACTCCTCATAAAATAAAGATCAAACTTCAAACCGGTAAGTTCTCATTTAATCTTACTATTATATGCCACTGAGTTTAACAAAGTTAATGGAGAGGATTCTTTGGGATAGGATTTGCTCCCATTTGGAAGAGAATGGATTAATTAGGGATAGTCACCATGGCTTACTAACTTGATTGAGGTTTTTTGCGGTGATTGATGAGGATAGGGTCCTCGATGTTGTTTACAGATATTTTATTGAGGCACGTCCCCCATGGCAGGCTGATCCAGAAGATAAAGATGCACAGGATTAACAATGACTTGGTCATATGGATTCATAACTGGATTACTGGCAGAGGACATTGTGTTATGATGGACGATATTCAGGCTGGAGGTAAGTGACCAGTGAAGATCAGCAGTGAAGTACCGCAAGGATATGTGCTGGAACCTCTGCTGTTTGTGATATAAAAAAATGATGTGGACATATATGAAGATAGGTTGGTTAGGAAGTTTGCAGATGCCGTCACATTTGTTGGGGTTGAGGAATGAGGGGTCGCACACTGTGAGGAAGACTCTCAATGTATACAGTGCGATGTAGATCAAGTACAGAAATGGGCAGAGAAATGGCAGATGGAATTTTGTCGCAGCAAGTGTGAAGTGTTGCACTTTGGGAGGTCAGATGCAAGGGAAAAATAAACAATTGATGGCAAGACCCTTAACAGCATTGATGTACAGAGGATCTTGGGGTCCAAGTCCTTAAATTCCTTAAAGTGGCAACACAAGTAGATCGAGTGGTAAAGAAGGCATATGGTATGCTTGCCTTCATTGGTTGAGGCATTGTGTCTAAGAGTCAGGTAGTCATAATACAGCTTCATCGGACTTTGGAAAGCTACGTAGCATGCAACAAAAGGTTTTCACTGCACCTTGGTACATGTGACAATAAACTAAATGAAAACAAACTACTTTTGGAGTATTGCATGCAGTTCTGGTCGTCTCAATACAGGAAAGGTCTGGTGTCTTTGCAAAGGGTGCAGAGAAGGTTTACCAGAATGATGCCTGGATTAGAGCAAATTGGCTACAAGAAGCAATTGGACAGATTTGGATTTGTTCTCTGGAACGTTGAAGGTTGAAAGTTTGAGACCTGATAAAAATATATAAAATTATGGGAGGCATAGATAGCCTCTCTATCTATCTTAAATAATAACTTTTTTTCCCCCAGGATGGAAATATCAAATACTAAAGGGCACAACTTTAAGGTGTGAGGGATAAAGTATAAAGGAGATATGTGGGGCATGTTTTTATCAGAGGGTGGTGAATGCTTGGAACATGCGGCGGGGTGGTGTTGGAGGTAGATACGATAGTGGCATTTATAAGACTTGTGGATAGATACATGAATATGCAGGGAATGTCGGTATTTGGTTATGTGGAGCCAGTAAGGGTCTTTGGATTATTTTGGGCATAGACATTGTGGACTAAAGTGCATATTCCAGGGCTGTACTGCTCTATGTTCTAGTTGTGGCCATTTCCAGCAGAAGGCTTACCTATTGTGAAATTGTGCTGGGTACTATTTGTCAGTATACTTCCTCATGCTAGTGTTACTTACTTATTGCATTTTGCACACATAATTATGTCATCAGTATGCTTGGGCAGCATTTCTGACTTACTGACAGAAATTGGATCGATAGGTTGTGACCTACGGTGTACTGTTGTTATTAGTCTTGTATCACGGTAAAACAAGATGCACATTCTGCTGCAAATCAGGAACTATAAAGTCCTTGCTGGGACATTCATTTTACTTCCCATTGATTTTACCATATTGCTTATCAAGTGCTAACTTTTTACAGATGGGTAGCAAACAGATATTTTCGCTCACACCATCTGCCTTTTCATCTCTGGCCTTTGTCCTACCATCTGCCTATCAATAACTCCCCTCACCTATATCCATCTACTATTTGCCAGATTTTGACCTGTCTTCCTCTGTTCCAGCTGCTTAGCCACCACCCCTTTCCCCACCCACCGCTCTCAACCGCAATCAGTCTGAAGAATGGTTCCGAATCAAAACATCACTTATCCATGTTCTCCAGAGATGCTGCCTGATCCACTGAGTTACTCTGGCACTTAGTGTCTATTTTTGGCTGTTTCGTACTTGATTCCTTGATACATTTCTACTAGAAATCATTTCAAATAATTATATGAACTAATCTTTCAAACCACATGTGCCAGTTTGATTTTCCTGGTCAAAGTGAAAATGTTTATTTTCTGTTCTACAAGGTTTTCCTTGATTTAATACTGTATTTAACAATATTACCATTATCTCTAGCACTGTAAATTACTCATATAACCAATCCCTGGTTATTCATTAACTGTAGACATACCAATTCTGCCTCATTCTGAGCCATGATCATTCCTCATTATTGTCCTTGCATCTCAATTTCCTCCACAATGCCCTGCAATTTACTTAAAACTCTCTGTACCATAAAATTGGACCATTAGAGAACCAGAATGGACAGCTATCTGCAGAGCCAAAAGAGATGGGGGAGATATTGAACAATTTCTTTTCTTCGGTATTCACCAAGGAGAAGGATATTGAACTCTGTGAGTTAAGGGGAAAAAGTAGAGTAGCTATGGAAACTATGAGATTCAAAGAGGAGGAAGTACTGACACTTTTGAAAAATATAAAAGTGGATAAGTCTCCAGGTCCTGACAGGATATTCCCTAGGACATTGAGGGAAGTTAGTGTAGAAATAGCAGGAGCTATGACAGAAATATTTCAAATGTCATTAGAAACGGGAATAGTGCCGGAGGATTGGCGTACTGCGCATGTTGTTCCATTGTTTAAAAAGGGTTTCAAAGAATAAACCTAGCAATTATAGACCTGTTAGTTTGACGTCAGTGGTGGGCAAATTAATGGAAAGGATACTTAGAGATAATATATATAAGCATCTGGATAAACAGGGTCTGATCAGGAACAGTCAACATGGATTTGTGCCTGGAAGGTCATGTTTGACAAACCTTCTTGAATTTTTTGAAGCGGTAACTATGGAAATTGATGAGGGTAAAGCAGTGGATGTTGTCTATATGGATTTCAGTAAGGCCTTTGACAAGGTTTCCCCATGGAAGGTTGGTTAAGAAGTTTCAATCTTTGGGTGTTAATGGCGGAGTAGCAAGATGGATTCAACAGTGGCTGAATGGGAGATGTCAGAGAGTAATGGTGGATGGCTGTTTGTCAGGTTGGAAGCCGGTGACCAGTGGGGTGCCTCAGGGATCTGTGTTGGGTCCACTGTTGTTTGTCATGTACATCAATGATCTGGATGATGGGGTGGAAAATTGGATCAGTAAGTATGCAGATGATACTAAGATAGGTGGTGTTGTGGATAATGAAGTAGATTTTCAAAGTCTACAGAGAGATTTGGGCTATTTGGAAAAGAGGGCTGAAAGATGGCAGATGGAGTTTAATGCTGTTAAGTGTGAAGTGCTACATCTTGGCAGGACAAATCAAAATAGGAAGTACATGGTAAATTCAGATCAGATTCAGATTCAGATTCAGATTCCTTTATTGTCATTCAGACCTTTCGGTCTGAACGAAATTTCGTTACCTTGCAGTCATAACATGTAATAAATTAAAACAAAACACACAATAAACACATAATTTAACAATTTAAATGGTAGGAAATTGAGGAATGCTGTGGAACAGAGGGATCTAGGAATAACCTGAAGGTGGAATCGCATGTAGATAGGGTAGTAAAGAAAGCCTTTGGTGTGCTGGCCTTTATAAATCAGAGCATTGAATATAGGAGTAGGGAAGTAATGTTAAAATTGTACAAGGCATTGGTGAGACCAATTCTGGAGTATGGTGTACAATTTTGGTCGCCTAGTTATAGGAAGGATGTCAACAAAATAGAGAGAGTACAGAGGAGATTTACTAGAATGTTGCCAGGGTTCCAGCAACTATGTTACAGAGAGAGGTTGAACAAGTTAGGTCTTTATTCTTTGGAGCGCAGAAGGTTAAGTGGGGACTTGATTGAGGTCTTTAAAATGATGAAAGGGATAGACAGAGTTGACGTGGATACATTTTTCCCATTGAGGGTAGGGAAGATTCAAACAAGAGGGCATGACATGAGAATTAAGGGACTGAAGTTTAGGGGTAACGTGAGGGGGAACATCTTTACTCAGAGGGTGGTGGCTGTGTGGAATGAGCTTCCAGCAGAAGTGGTGGAGGCAGGATCGATTTTAACATTTAAAAGAAAAGTGGATAGGTATATGGACGTGAAGGGAACGGAGGGGTATGGTCTGAATGCAGGTAGATGGGACTCGGGGAAAACAAATGGTCGGCACGGACTGGAAGGGCCGAGAGGGCCTGTTTCCGTGCTGTAATTGTTATATGGTTATTCATTCCCGCTTCTACCAATTTTCATTTCCTGTCATAAATCCATAATGTCATAACAGTGCAGAAACAGGCCCTTTGGTCCATGTTCATACTGATCATTGTACCAATCTGTAGTAATGCCAGCTATCAGCACTTGGTCAAGTCAAGTTTATTCGTCACATACACATACGGGATGTGCAGTGAAATTAATAGTGGCAGTGCCTGCGGACTTTGTGCAAAAAAACAAACAAACAAACAACCAACAAACTACAAACAGAATGGAACAGAATCACATGTTCTTTTCCATATTAAATATTGTGGGCGGTATTGTGGTACAGTAAAGTTAGTAAAGTTAGTCGCTGGTGAGATAGGAGTTTACAGTCCGAATGGCCTCTGGGAAGAAACTCCTTCTCAACCTCTCCGTTCTCACAGCATGGCAACGGAGGCGTTTGTCTGACCGTAGCAGCTGGAACAGTCCGTTGCAGGGGTGGAAGGGGTCTCCCATTATCTTATTGGCTCTGGAGTTGCACCTCCTGACGTATAGTTCCTGCAGAGCGGCGAGAGAAGTTCCCATAGTGCATTCGGCCGAACGCGCTACTCTCTGCAGAGCCTTCCTGTCCTGGGCAAACCAAATTGTAATATTTCCAGACAATGTGCTTTCCACAGCCGCTGAGTAGAAGCACTGGAGGATCCTCGGAGACACTCTGAATTTCCTCAATTGCCTGAGGTAGTAAAGGCGCTGCCTTGCCTTACTCACGAGTGCTGCAGCATGTGACGTCCATGTCATATCCTCAGCCTTGCATGATTCTGCGACCCAATTGTTTATTTCATGCTTCTTTATCATTGTGAGAATGCCAGCCTTCACCACCCACCCATGCAGTGCATTGCATTTCAGATTACAAACATCATTTGAGTGAAAAGGTTCCCTTTCAGTTCCCATCTTACCACTTGACCTAAAGCTATGCCCTTCAGATACTTCGGCTATGGGGACATGTTTCTTCTTATCTACCTGAATGCCTCTCATATTTGGTATAGCTTTATCTGAAAACAAATGCAGTCTCTCATATCTGGAACGCTCCAATCCAGACAATATCCAGGTGAAACTCATCTGCACCCACTCTAGTGAAATAATGTCCTTCTAGCAATTGAACAGTGTAGAATACTCCAGCTATGGTCTAAGCAAAGTTCTATAACAATGTACCATAATCTCCCTGCTCTTACATCTTATATTCTTCATCCAGGCTAATGAAGGCAAATATCTGCAATGACTTTTTCACTCCTTTATCTAAATACGCTGTCAACTTCTTGATGCTCCTTGGGTCCTACTATTCACTGTGTAAGTCCGCACCTTATTAGATACCAATTTGCAACAACTTGTACTTATCAGGACCAATTTCTGTCTGCCCTTAATGGCCTGTCCCAGCAGCATGCAACTCCATGCGATGAGCGTGACCTAACATGGTCGCTTGAGCCGTCCGGCGTCGCGGGGCCGGTCCCACTTCGATCGCCGGAGCCGTGCGGAATTGTGCGGAATTCGTCCCGACATCGCGCGGGGCTCCGAAAAACTGACCATGTTCAAAAATTCCGCGTCGTGCCTCCGTGACCCTCTCTGTAGGTGCCTCCGTGACCCTCTCTGTGTGTGCCTCTGTGCCTCTCTCTGTGTGTGCCTCTGTGCCCCTCTCTGTGTGTCCCTCTCTGTCCTGGCGAACTTACCTTTAGGACTTCGCTCCAAGTTCGCCTCACTTTGCGCCGCGTTGCGCTACTCAGCCCACCTCCGCGCGGCCCCCGCTGCCGGTTTGGTCACGCTCTTCGCTTGCAGGCGCTTGCTGTTGAGAACGGCCCTGTACAGGGATCAACCGACCTCCGCACGGCCCCCGCTGCCAGTTTGATCGCGTTCACCGCGTGGAGTCGGATGCTGGTAGGACAGGCCCTTACCTCATTGAACAACATCATCCTGTACACTAAGATCATCTTCCTCACTATCAATAACATTACTGATTTTTGGGCCATCTGAAAACTTACTAATCATGCCTCACCATTCATATCCACATTGTTACTGTAAAACAAACAGGTAAGAGTCCTAGTGCCAACTATTATAGTGTTCACAGGCTTCTAATCACAAAAACTACCTTCCACAATCACACTCTGTTTCCCATTACCAAGCTAATTTTGGAATAAAAAATGAGTCTGATGTTTTGTAGTAGTCTTCCAAATAGGACATTGTCATCAACTTTTACTGAATCATCAACCACAATTTTATCTGTTTTAAAAATGCAATAACGTTATGCAGAAATGATTTCTCCCTAACAAAACTGACTATCTTTGTTTAATTCTTGTTTTTACAACTGTAAGTTAATCCCGTACATAGAACAATTTTAATAACTTTCTGTTGTGTTCGATAAATCACCGGATTCAAATAACAGAGTTTGTATAGCAAGGTATTTTATTACGCTACCAAATAAGGCACATAGACTCACCAATCCGCAAATCTGCAATCTGCACTCGCAAATCCCGAGTACAAAGCAAAGAGTGCCTCCAGGTGGTGATCTGCTGTCGATGACACGGTCATCGTGACACGGTCCAAGGCCGGGGTTTTCTCCTCCTCTGGAAGGGCCCACGACATGGTCTTTAATGGCGTTTCTCGTCCATTCCAAACGTGCCATACCCCCTCCCAATCATGAGCCTGTCCAATCAGGCCTTGCTTAGGTAGTTGTGCGCATTGTTTCTGCACTACTTGCGGCAGTGACCTGCCCAGTTATTGCAGTGTTTTGCTCAGCAAACCCACACATGGGCGGCACGGTGGCACAGTGGTAGAGTTTCTGCCTTACAGCGCTTGTAGGTTAATTCACGGGTGAACAAGGGAGGAGGAGGAGGAGGACTGTACTGTATTGCCTTCCACCACAGTGAAGAATGCGGTGGTGGATGACTGTGTTGAATTACTGCACCTTATGGTGCATATGACAAATAAATTTGGATCTTTGAACTTTTGACTTGTTGTATGTGTAAATTGTCCCTAATGTGTTTAAGATAGTGTTAATGTGCGAGGATCGCTGGTCGGCATGGATTTGGTGGGCCGCAGGGCCTGTTTCCACGCTGTACCTCTAAACTAAACAAAACTAAATTAATAACCAGAATTGTTTGGGAACATGTTGAAACTACTTCTTTGGGAACATCTTAAAAACATCAACTTATTTTTTAAGAGTTTGGAATGCTGTGCTGCTAATTTAGCTGACAACTCCATTTTAGCTGACATGGTCTGTTTGACCCATACACTACACATTCCTACCTCGGTTAATAAACTTATTGTTCTGTAATTACCTGGTTTATACCTGCTTCCCATTTGGATAACAAGTACTATATTTGTTGTCCTCCAGTGCTGGCATTCACCTCTGATGAAACAATGTTTTAAAAATCTCTATCAAGCTGCTTGATTTAGAACAGTTTTCCATAAAAAAACTTTACATATGAATTATGGCTTATATGAATTGCAAATTAATGACATTCAAAAATTCAGACCAATCTATCATCTTTAAAATCTCTCTTGGTTTCAGCAATCCCTTGGTTTGCACATTCACTCAATATTATTATTGATGGCAAAGTGTTACAGTTGTGCCTAATCATTGTGTATCATTCCAAGATTTAGTAGAATTGTGATATGTCCTTTGCATCCATTGGTATGGTTTACTCCCTAATTGTTTTTATGCAGAGCTGTGTTCCTTGTTAGCAAATGTTTGAACAAGGCATTAACCAGCATTGTTTGTATATGTGTAGTCTGTGGACAATCAGCAGTTTGATTTATTAAAGATTCTCTTCAATTCCCTGTGTTTATGAGACACTCTGAGTTACAATAACCTTTGTTTACACTCATCTGATTTTTTTATCTAGTGTATTGACTTTAAAAAATGCTTTGCATGTACTCAACTACCAGTACAAGATTGCACCTGCAATTTCAAAAGTTTATAGAGATGAATAATTGGCAGATTTTTAATTGTGCAAAAGGCAATTAAATTGTCCATAAGGGATCCTTGAAGATAATGTAGAGATAATTTGATACATATCTGCTGAGATGAAGATGCAAGAAGATTTGAACTGTTGAAATATTGGCCTTCTAGGTTTCCCTGCTTCGGATCCAATATAAACCTTTGTTCTTACGGTATTCGCTACCATTGTTGTTTTATTTTATTAAATATCATACATTTTGATGAACAATCCTTGCACTATGTTAAAAAAAAATTGTGTTGAGAATTTGTTTCAGATTTTGCACCTGACGCCAACTTTTCAGTAATGAAAGGTTATGACCTTGCTATTTGTTTTCACAAGATCACAACACCATGTTTTATTTTAGCTGTAGGGATGCTCTTGAAGAACCAGCTGTCGTCTATTTTCTGACTTGGGCCTAAAATTGATTTCTTGCACATGGCAAATTTTAAGCATCAATCGATCTTCACTTGTCACAAACAAGATGAATTCTCAGGGTAACAGCTGTAATGTTGCCAATAGCTTATCTTTCTAAGCACACTTTCTGATTTTTATCTTTCAGCTAACTCCATCAGCATTCATGAGAGAGATGTCCCTTGACACAAAACAGAAGTTAGCAGATACTCATGAGATGTATCTTCCTCCAATTGTTGAACTTCTCGATATGACTGATACCACACTGCAGAAGGTACAGTTCATTATTCTCAGCGCATTTTTTTGGGTGCAAATGAACTAAATTAGATGGGATTTTACAGAATCTTCTTTATAATGTTATGTTTGTTGTTTTTCATTGTGATAGCCTTGTACTATGACATAGCTAATTTTATTATAAAATTATATTTTGCCCACACCCATGATAAGCCTGACTATCTTGGATTTATTCATACAGTGCACTAAGTAGTAGTGTCTTGAAACAGATGCCAAAGAAATAAAGCCTTGTACTTTTTGTATTCCATTTGGAAGGTCATAGTGTTTTCCACAGCCAGTGAAATACTTAGGAAACCTAAGAGCATTTGTAAATATAAGTAATGTGGCCATCACAAATAGCATTGCGATGACCATATTATCTGTTTATGTGATATTGATTGATGGATCAATATTGGCAATAATACAGTAGATAACATGCCTCCTCTTTGAAATGTTGCAATGGGATATTTTAAACTGGGCTGAGAACATTGAAAGGGCCACGTTTTACATTTTATCTGAAAAGTGACAGCTTGGACAGTACAGTACATCTTCGAAACTGGAATGTCAGCCTAGAGATTTGTGCTCAACTTGTGATGGTGGAACATGACCCACAAAACCTCATAACCCAAATGCAAGAGGACTTCCAAGTTAGCCAGAAAGAAAAAAGTTTAATTAAGCAAATTAGTTGCAGTGCTTTTGAATGGTTATTTATTATCACACATACACATACAGTGAAATTCTTTTTTTTGCATACCATTCAATAAAATATCAGTTTACTCAAGGACAATCTCCAATTAGTACAAACTGTATAGAAATAATCCACTGAGACCGCATGCAAGAGTCTCCAGGTTTTCGCATTTTAAAAGTCCACGTGCTCGATCTTCTGCAGTGGCGCCTGATCCAGGCGAGCCGCAGGTTGCTGCAGGGCCTCCAGCTGTCTCCTCCGTCCGGATTATCCAGCGAACCATATCCCTGTCCTCACCCGGTCACCTTCAGCCTTTATGCCCTGCCTTGAGGTTGTGGAAGGCAAGAACTTGGTTTACTCTCTTACTGGGCCTTGCTCTTGCGTTTGCCATTGCCGGCTCCCACCATCCTAATTTCTGGTTCTTCAGTAAGGGGGAAGAGCAGGGCTGGGCCAGGCGGGTTTTCTCAATAGTCCATGGCACTTCCTTCTGGTCAAGCAGCCAGTGAGCCCTTCCTTCTGGCCGCATGGCCCATCAGCCCTTCCGAGAGGAGAACAACGGATGCATAAAGTAGGATGTCTCTTTCACAATGTGAACATATTTTGGGTCTTGACTGAAACGAGCTGATGGTTTAATAGAAATGTAGTATGAGAAACTTAACATTTCTTATGTACGTTAGAATAAACATGGACTCTTAGTCTTGAATCATAGGATTTAGCAATGTTACAAAATTTTGAGATTTAATAAATTAAGTCTGCAATTTATCCCATCAGATAAAGCACACAAAGAAGTTTAATTTGACACCTAATTCACTTTCATATCTTCAGTATTAAAAACGTTATGGCCATTTTCATACTCAGAAATTAGCATCTTGTTCCCCATTGCCTTTCCATTGACTTAACACAAAAGTTGTGATCGAGGACAGTCAAAAGCCCATAACTTTCTTAAAAATTAAGAGAAATAAATTTTCAGTTATTATAGATTGAAGCATTCTGAAACTAATATGAAACAATCTTACTTGGATGACCTGAAATTAAAGCATATTACTAGGTACAATTAGTTACCCAATTGTAGCTAATTACAAAATTCAATTACTAGATCTAAACATCTATCCATTTCTTAAGAAAATATTAACTTTTTTTTTAAAGCCTAAGTGTCCAAATAACATTCACACAAGAATTCACAATATAATATGATTTTTAAATTTCATTGTTATGAATTTATAGGCCAAATTGAAGGAATTTAGTGTTTAATGCCCATCAATAATGGGCATTTTAAAAAGCTTGCGAGTGGGATTTTCTGGAACGCGATGTATTGGAACGTTGCGGTTGCGGTGAATTTAAACCCAATATCGTCAGGAAAAACACTGCCGGTTCATATGGGGAATAAATCACCGTTTCGCAACATGAAATATTGATTAAAGTCACCTAAACAAGCAGGTTTATATGAAAAAAAAAACAGATTTTAGCTGTCCCCTACATAAAATCGGTCCCCATTGTCGGCGTTCACGGCATTAGGAGCTAATTTTTATTTTACTGTAGAGCTGAAATAGTCGGGCGATTTAAAAAAAAAAAAAAGAACTTACCGGCAGTCTGAACGAATCTCCAGAAATAGCTCGCACTCCGAGAAAATATAATTCCGGTGGCAAGGGAAAAAACGCATTTTAACCCCCCCCTTAAAGGCAACAAAGTCGTGCACACGGTAGGCGGCAGAACTGCAGCACCGCTGAAGGTAAGTTTTGTAACATACCTACAGGATTATATCATGAAAGTGATCGATTTTAGATATTAATATCTGGTTTCACTAATTTATTCATGGTTTACAACAAATATTATAGCATTTCAATTGCATAACGCACCTGAATTTATCTTGACCATGGCCCAAAGTTGAGAATCAAATAAGAAACTTTGAGATCTTTGGGGTAGCAAGCTTGAAATTCTAGTTGTTGCATGTGCAGCCACAGTCGGGCATGCATGGGCTCATTGGAGCTGGATGGCTGTGGTTGGAAAAGCCTATTTCACCAGCATCTCATACAACTGTAATACAACCATCCATCTTCAAAACCCTGACTGATAAAGGTCAATGTACCAAAAGCTTTTTTTTTTTAACCACCCTATCTACCAGTAATGCCACCGTGCATAGTGAACCGTGCACCTGTGCTCCAGGAACCCTCTGCAATACTCCCCAGGGCCCGACCATTCACTGTGAGGCTCCTGCCCTCGTTTGACTTCCCAAAATACAGCACCTCACACTTGTCTGCCTGACAAAGCCTGCTCAGTGATCGGTGGACACAGATGAGGGGGATTTTTGATAGGCTGATGCATGGAGAAAGGACAGAGATGAAAAGACAAAAGATGAGAAATAAGTATTGTAGAGGGGTGAATTGTGAAGCCAGAGGAAGGAATACAGGTGGAAGGAGAGGGGTAAGTCAGGAAGAGGGGAGGAAGGGAAAAAAGAAAGAAAAAGGTTGTTTGTACGTTAGTCACCTAAACTTGGAAAGTTCAGTGTTCATACTGTTAGATTGCAAGCTGCCCACAGTGAGATGCTGTCCCCCAATTTATGTGTAGCCTCACTCAGGTAATGGGGGATGCCAAGACAGAAAGGTCAGTATGGGAATGGGAGGGGGAGTTAAAATGGCCAGGTGATGATGTGGTTGTCCTCTACCACTGCAGGCAAGATAGAGGTGCTGCTCCGTGCCACTGCAGGCTGCGTTCGATCCACACACTCAGCCTCTTGGGGCTATATCTGATCCATTTGAGCCCCATGCTGCTGCAGGGCCTCCAGCAGCTCACTCCATCGGTACTTTACTCCAGACGCATCGACACATCCTTGGCTCAAACGGCCACCGTTCTGCCTCCGTGGCTCCTCCCGCAGCTGATCTTGGAACGCCCATAGCGCTCCTGAGAGCAGGAGGTACAACCCCACCCCACATACCAACACCATTCATTTCCTGCGTCTGCCACTGCCATCTTTACAGCTGTTGCCATCTCTTTAAGCAACTTCCCCCCCCTCTTTTAACCCCAACTCTATCTAGCCTGCTGTATCCATATTCTGGATTGTTAAGATGCTAGTCCTGTCCCTTCTCTATCCAGGTTTCTGTGACAGCAAAAACATTCCAGTCGCATGTACCTATCCACACCCTGAGTTTATCCATATTACTCGTCATTTCTCGTAAATAAATGCAACCGTCCTTCCTTACTCTTCCTGTGCTCCTGTTTTGTCTATCTGCGGACCTTGCTTTCACAGACTTCCTGCCTCTTACCTGCCGCATTCCTTTGAATAACGTCTCCATGAAAATCAGGTTTGTATCTTCCCAAGTATCACCAGCAAACCTGTCTGCCTGTATACTGGATTTCCCTCCAGTTCAGTTGCAAACCGTCCCTCTTGCAAATGTCACCGCTGTTCCAAAAGAATTCCCAATGGTCCAAAAATCAGAATCCTTGCCCCCCTGCACCAACTCCTCAGCCACACATTCAGCTGCCCTATCTCACTGTTTTACCCTCACTAGCACATGGCACTGGGAGCAATCCAGGGCTCACTAGTCTTGAGGTCCTGTACTTTAACCTTATGCCCAGCTCCATGTATTCACTCAGCAAAACTTCATCCCATTTCATTTGACACTATGTCATTTGTGCTAATGTACACAATGACCTCTAGCTGCTCACACTCCTTCTCAGGGCCGGCCTGAAGCCGATTGGACCGATTGCCCCCAAATGGGACCCACGCCTAAGGGGGCCCCGTGCTAGAGTAATCAAAAGATCCTAGAGCTCCGCAACTGTTCCCCCGAAACGCTACGAGAGGCATAACTGAACCAGCGTTGCTTTCGTCTGTCTGTCCGCACATTCGCTCGCTCTTGGTGCCGGTGCTTCTCCCCTCAGACTCCGCCAAACACACACACGCACGCACGCAGATCGGTGTGGGCCGAGACCAGGAGCAGGGCGAAGGATGGCACCAAATGGGTCATGGCAGCTATCGAAAAAGTACGAAAATGGTAAGGGGGAAATAAAAAAAACCCAAAGGATTTCCTGAAAACTTGAAGGATTTTTCCAAAGGAATAAAAACCCGATGGTTACCAAATGAAAGGGGGGCTGCGATCGCTCCATGTCGGAGGGAGGGGGATGGTTTGAGCTCCTCTTTCCCCTGACTCAGTCTGAAGACGGGTCTCGACCGGAAATGTTACCTATTCCTTTTGTCCAGAAATGCCGCCCGACCCGCTGCATTTTGTGTCCATCCTTTAATCTCTCAGCTTTGCTTTTGAGTAATCTACTCTCGGCTCGGGTAGATCTACCTCGGGTGGAGGGGGGAGAGAGGGGTGGAGAGAGTAGAGGGGTGGAGGGGGAAGAAAAGGATAGAAGGGGAGGGGGTGTGAGGGGGGATAGAGAGGGGGAGGTGCGTTGTTCCCTAACGGTCCCGGGGCAGTGCCCCTGCCTCTCCAGTCGCCGTGCTTCATGCATATAGCCCCGGCTCCACCCCTCTCTCTCCCCGGGAAGACACCGTGAACAATACAGGGAGGGCCGGGCCAGGGGTTGGTGCAACATTTACAAACCTCGGCCTCGGCTCACACCCGTCTGCCCGGACCCCGGCTTCAGCTCCTGCCGCCGGCCCTCTTCCTCCCTTCTCTCATTACCTTCCCTCCCTCCCTTCCCTTCTTCCCTTCCTCCGTTCCTCCCTTCTCTCCTTCCCTCCCTCCTTCCTCTCTCTCTCTTTTCCCTTCTCTCCTTTCCTCCCTCCTTTCTCTCCATCCTCTCTCTCTTTTCCCTTCTCTCTTTCCTTCCCTCCCTTCTTTCTCTACTTCCCTCACTCCCTTCTCTCCCACACACATAACGCACAGGCAACGAACACACACGTCACGCACAGACAACTAACACACACACACACACACACACACACACACACACACACACACACACACACACACACACACACACACACACACCTCTCCCTCCCCCCCCCCCCCCCCCCCAGTTTAGATGGGGTAGAAGCTCAAAGGGTAGGATGGGGCTGAAACCCAACATTTAATGCCTGGACTGGTCTTTCGCCAATAGTTATTGGTTTTCCAGGATCTTTTTTTTAATTTTTTTATTTCACAGTCACTAAAACAAGTGGTATTGTAACTATGTACTTTTCAGAGGTGATCTACACATTTTGTTTGTTATTTGTAGGCTTACATGTATGCAATTTTATATTAAAATGTAGCTTAGATCTGTTTGGTCCATTAACTTGCAGGCACTTTTTAAGCGTACATTTTGATTACTTTCCATTCTACCATAGAGATATGTAGTCTATAATAGACTTTATTTGTATTTCTATGATCTACAGACCTTGGCTGGGAACCTGGGGCTCACCAAAATTATTCCCAATTGGGCCCCGCACCTCCTAAGGCCGGCCCTGCTCCTTCTTGAGAATCTTGTGCTTGGCACCAGGGAGGCAATACACCTGTTGTTGAGAGGAATAGCCACAGAGGACCGCATCACTCTCTGCATAGTCCCTTTCGTAGTGGTCACCCACTACTTATAGCCTGTACCCTAGATGTGACCTAGATGTATCTATCATTCTTTTATGTGTGCAGTAGGAGCAGTCACTCTAGGATGTTAACTGCTTTCAGCTTCTCCAATCTCTCCTGTGCCTCAGGGAAAAATCACCCAGCCTGTTCAATCTCTCCCCGTAACTCAAATCCTCCAATCTAGGCAATGTCATGGTGAATCTCCTCTGCATTTCAATGCTGTGATTGATGCAGTCATTAATTTGCTTTTTGCATTGAATATTCTATGTAGTTTCATGGTACTCTGCATTATTCACTACATGGCAAAACTCACCATTTGGAAATTGTAGTTTTGCAACTCTATACCATTTTTGTATATTCTTCAAGGCTCATGTTAAAGACAGGGAATCACCAAGTCTGATGAGACAAATCTAAAAAAGTCTGGAGATTGTAAGAATTTAGATTTTGATGTTCAGGGCATCAAATCAGTAAGCCATGATTAGAACATGAGGGAGTTGGACAGCAAAGGGCATTGAGTACATAAGTTGAGTTGGTTACAATTGTACAATATGTTGTTGAGGCAGCATTTGGAGTATTCTGTTCGGATTTGGTCAATCTGCTATAAGAAAGAGTGCAGATATTTATGAGGAGGTTGTCAGGGCTCGAGAGCCTGTGCTGCAGGGAAAGGTTGGGTAGGGAGAGTTTGGGCAGGCTAGGACTTAATTCCTTGGAGCGCAGGAGGCTGAGAGGCGATCTTGCAGATGGGGTATAAAATCATGAGGGGAATAGATAGGTTGAGTGCTGACAGTCTTTTACCCAGATTAGCGTAATCAGGAACCAGACGACATGGGTTTAAGGTGAGAATAAAACGATTTAGTTTAGAGGGATATTGGCCAAATGTGGAAATGAGGGACTAGCATAGATAGTTCGGCATGGACAAGATGGGATGAAGGACTTGTTTCTGTGCTCTATGACTCTAATTGAAGATGAAAAATCACACAATAACTCTCAGAAAATGAAATACAAAATCAAATAACTTTAAAAAGATGAAAAGGGTAATATATATATATATGATTAAAATTAATAGGCTCAACACTGAAGTTAGAAACTGTTCCAAATGTCCAGTATTCTTATGTTACAGCAAGAAACCTGGTGCTCTGGAAATTGGACTGAGCTGATTGCTTTGGCCCTAGACAGCTGTTGCAGTTTGGCTGCAAAATAAATTCTCATAAGTTGAAATGTCATTTTTGATCTTGGTGTATGTCTGCTGCCAATGGGCAATCACAGATGTGATATTTGTTTGATTATGCAATTTTTCTAGACTTGGCTCAACTTAATGAATAATGACATGCATAATTGAGTTGTTAAGAGCAATTAATTTACTAGCATTTTTGCAGCTTCAGAAATGGGCCTGCTTGGCTCGGTCAGCAGTGCTTTCCCCTATGTCAAGGTAAACATTCCTCGTGCAGCCACGTATTTGTTGTATGGCCAGATTTTTGTCTTTTAGATATCTTCAACTGGTTTATTATTCTTGTTTAGCTGACATGATGGCTTTAATTTTAGTCAGAGAGTATCAGTGACTGAAGGAATAAAATTAAATAATAATATCAGACCATAACTTGTTGAAAAGTTACTGTTTCCCTGAGTAGAAACAGTATTAATGGTCCTGTGGACTATTTAAATATTTTTTTGGGGGGGAATATTATTTAATTATCTAATAAAGTCTAGCAATGATTTATATTAATGAAATATAGAAGAAACGTCTGTTCCTCAGCCACACACATATGCAATTAACATCGACCAAATTAGGCAACACAGGTTATTTTCCTGATACAAGGAAAAATCTTGAACATAATGATGAGGAAGTAAATCCAGAATTGATTAATCATTTGCTGCGAAAATAATAAATAGGGGAAAAGTTGCAGTCAGTGGTTATATTGTTCCCAAAAGTAGTCAAATAATGCTGCGATTTAGCTGTGAGCTAGTGAAGATTGATGCTTTGATGATTTAAAATTCATCTCATCCTCCATTTGCTATCCTATTTCCTATATTTTTTGGTATTATTTTAGTGTCTTCTGCAATAGAGCAGGTGCTGTTTATAAGCTATTGCCATAAATATGCTTCCCATGAGTGACCCACACTGTAGTTTCAGTGAGCACAAAAGTGATGCACTAAATGTTAGAATTTCTAGCTTCGTATATATCCAGTTGGAACCTTCAAGGGAAAGGCAAATATATTAAAATTAGACCTAGACCATTCAAGAAGGTGATGTCAGAGATCAAAAGGTTGCTGATGTGGAACGTGTTTAAAAAAGGTGAGGGGGCAGACTAACTGCAGTCCAGTCAACTGCATGTTCTTGCTGGGGAAAATGTTGGAAGAATACTGAGTGATGGCAGAAGTCAGCATTTAGAGAATATATATTAATCAGGAACCTTCAGGATTGAATTTGATAAGAGAAGGTCATGTCTGACTAACTTAATAGAATTATTTGAGGAAACGGAGTGTCAACACAGGTTGTGCATTTGATATGATAAACATTGATTTTAGCAAGGTGTTTGGCAAGGTTTCAACATAGAAAATAGGTGCAGGAAGAGGCCATTTGTCCCTTTGAGTCTGCACTGTCATTCATTGTGATCATGGTTGATCATCCACAACCAATAACCCTTGCCTGCCTTCTCCACATATCCCTTGATTCTGCTAGTCCTGAGAGCTCTATCTACTGCATGTTCTGCAATCCTTTAAATTCATCCAGTGAATTGGCCTCTATTGCCTTATGTGGCAGAGAATCCCATAAATTCACTACTCTCTGGGTGAAAACGGGTTTTTATCATCTCGGTTTTAAATTACCTCCCCTTTATTCTTAGACTGTGGCCCCTGGTTCTGGACTCCCCCAACATTGGGAACATTTTTCCTGCATCTAGCTTGTCCAGTCCTTTTACAATTGTATACGTTTCTATAAGATCCCCTCTCATCCATCTAAATACCAGTGAATAAAAGCTCAGTCTTTCCAATCATTCCTCATATGACAGTCCCGCCATCCTCATGATCCTGGACTGCACTGCTTCAATAGCAAGGATGTTCTTCCTCAAATTAGGAGACCAAAACTGCACACAATATTCCAGATGTGGTCTCACTAGAGCCCTGTACAACTGCAGAAGGACCCCTTTACTCCTATACACAAATTCTCTCTTTATAAAGGCCAACATGCCATTAGATTTCTTCCCAATAACCCTCTCTGGCTTAACCCCTCCCTTCACCACCTCTAGTTTAAATTCCAGTTGGAATATTTTGGAGGACCAAATAACCAATAACCAAGAACCAAGAACTGCCTGCTGTACCTGCATGTTTACTTTCAGTGACTGGTGTTCAAGGACACCAAGGTCTCGTTGAACTTCCCTTTTAATTAATCTGGCACCATTGAGATAATAATCTGCCTCCTTGTTTTTGCCGGCAAACTGGATAACCTCACATATACCTACATTATACTGCATCTGCCATGCATCTGCCCACTCGCTCAACCTGTCCAAGTCACCCTGCAACCTCCTAGCATCCTCTTCGCCGTTCACAGTGCCACCCAGCTTTGTGCCATCTGGAAATTTGCTAGTGTTACTTTTAATCCCTTCATCTAAATCATTAATATATATTGTAAATAATTGCGGCCCCTGCACCGAGCCTTGCGGAACTTCACTCGCCACTGCCTGCCATTCTGACAGGGACCCGTTTATTCCTACTCTTTGTTTCCCGTCTGCCAACCAGTTCTCTATCCATGTCAATACCCTATTCCCAATACCATGTGCTCTAATTTTGCCCACTAATCTCCTGTGTCTCACTTTATCAAAGGCTCTCTGAAAGTCCAAATACACTTCATCCACTAGCTCTCCATCATCCATTTTACTTATCACATCCTCAAAAAATTCCAGAAGATTAGTCAAGTAGGATTTCCACTGCAAAAATCCATGCTGACTTGGACCAATCCTTTTACTGCCATCCGTGCAGTTGATGTAAAGGTCCTTGAGATATAAGGAAATGTAGAAAGTTGGATTAAAAATTCACTCTGTGGAATAGAGTAAAGAGTAACACACTGGTGGTGTGTTTGATAGTGTGGAAGGAAGTTCTGAGCTAAAGGGACGAAACGTGAGGTGGGTTAGGAGTACATAAAATTGACAAATGGATTGTGGTAGTGGTGTGATTAATCTGGGAAGTGGTCAGATAAATTAGGGAAATCAAGCAAGGCAAGTGATAGTGTTATACCGAGAAGTGTAGAGCAATTCTTGGAATGTATGTCCCCACATATATCTGAAGGTGGCTGGATTAGGTATAAAAGGTTAAGAAGATATGCAGGTAGACAAACGTGCTGGAGAAACTCAGTGGGTGCGGCAATGGGGGGGGGGGGGGGGAGAGAAGAAAGGAAGAGGAGGAGCCAGAGGGCTGAGGGAGAGCTGGGAAGGGGAGGAGACAGCAAGGGCTACCGGAAATTGGAGGTCAATGTTCAAGCCGCTTGGGTGCAGACTGCCCAAGCGGAATATGAGGTGCTGCTCCTCCAATTTCCGATGGTGCTCACTCTTGCCATGGAGGAGGCCCAGGACAGAAAGGTCGGATTCGGAATGGGAGGGGGAGTTGAAGTGCTGAGCCACAGGGAGATCCGGTTGGTTAATGCGGACCGAGCGGAGGTGTTCGCCGAAACGATCGGCAAGCCGACGCTTGGTCTCACATGCATATTTTCCTTTTTTACCAAGCATAAAATACCAGGAATGTGAATTCTGTTTCCTACTTCATCAATGATTCCTGATCAGCTAAGTACATGAATACGGAGGTCTTGGTAGAACTGCATCAAGTACCTGCTTCCACACTGTATGACTCCATGACTCTATTTGTTTTGTAGAATTGATGTGTGATTTATGTATAATTTATATTTTCGTGCATTGTCTGTGCCTACATGATTGAGATGCTCCTGTAAGCAATTTTTTCATTGTATCTGTACCTCACCGTGCTTACACATATGACAATAAACTTGATATGACTTAAAATGGGTGGTAGGTAGTCAGCATGGACTTGTTGGGCTGAAGGTCCTGTAAGACTGGTGTACCGCTTTAAGAGTTCTATGATATTTTATCACAGTAAAAGCATTGCATGTGAAATTCTAAGCACATTTTTCTTAATGTGCTATTTCTTTCTACGATTAAGTAATCTTATTCTTTAGAAAAAAGTATCTGTTTTTGATCTTAATGTACAGTATGTTATTTTGCAACATCAAAAAAAGAAGTGTGAGAAATTGTGACCAACTTAGCCCATACCTGCCTGTATTTTTAAGCTGGAAAAATAAAGTTTATTTCCTTATCTTTTTTTAAGGCCTTTATATTTTATTCATAATCCTTTTACTAAAATCCAGCATCATAAGAGGGATTTACAATATTTAGGTGTGGGCTTGTCTCATTATGTTAATCCTTTTGAATTGAAAACTGAATGGAAAACCCCTGTAATCCTATTTTGAGTTTAAGAAGTTTAGAAATTATGGTTTATTCTTTTCATTTATTGTTTTTTTTTTAGTATTCCTCCATTGATGTCGACCAGCCATTGTTTCAGCCATTCCCTTCAGAAATTTTCTTTCAGAACTATAAACCCTGTGAAGTTTATGAGGTACCACTGAATCTCCGAAACTATGACCAGGTAGGTAAATGTTGGATGAATCAAAGAAGTTGTATGTAAAGTTCTATCCATCTGCTTGATGACAAATTTAACTGTTTTGAAGTTTCCTTTGATTAGTATTGCCAAATTAGTAAGATATTATTATTTTTACTGCCTGTTATTCATTTTTGTGGAAGTTTTTGGGTATGATAAATTCACAGCCCAGTACTCCTTCCATCTTTTCCCCTCCATATTTTATCTATTGAGGGCAGTGCATAAGTTCTGGTTTATCGCTCATGTAAATGAAGCATAACTACAAAATGTTTGTCTTATTTTGTTATTCTGTAATTATCTTCAATTTGCTACCTCAAAGGACTGTAATCCACTTCAAGCCAACCAACATCTGTGTAGAGAACCACAATTTTCAATGGAGGATATGTTAATTTCTGTATAAATTTATGTTTCTATCCCATAGTCCATATCCAACTCTGTTCTGGACGAATTAATTAATATTGCTTTGATTTAGTTCAGTGGTTCTTAAACTTTTTGGCCCCACGACCCCATCAGACATTCTTGGTCAGTACCGTGACCCCCGAAACAAAAATTGAAAAAATAGCAGCCCGATTTATTAAAATATGTCTGCCAATACTTAGTCAATGGGATGGCTGAAATTGCTTCGCAGCCATCAGGCGATCAAAACGAGGACAAATGCTCGAAAGGCAGCACCTCATGTCAGTGCTGATCACAAGCCTATTGCGTGCCTTCATTTGGTTGAGGATCCAACCTCACAGAGATAGGTTGAGGGGGACTGGACCAATTGGGTCAGGGCCCTCCTCGAAAGGACAGGACAGTCCTTCACTTTCAGCCAAAACGTGGCGAGCTCTTGTTCTATGAAGTCACTCTTGAGATGCTCATCTTCATGAATTTCGGTAAAATTCAACAAGAGCTCGCCACGTCAGTATTGCTGATGGCACCGTCTTCAACGGAAAAGGGTCGGACGATCCACTCATCACGAGAGCGGTGTTACAGTCCGGGGAAGTAATGTTCGATGGCTTCACTAATTGCCACAAGGTGGGTTGAGATCTCCTTCTGGAAGTGGCATTCATCATCTGACGTAGCATCCAGGAGAGTCGTCATCTCAGGGATGATAGTTGTGTCACCGCCCTGGACTCTTCTCTGGTAAAGGTGAATCTTCCTCCTGAACGCTGCCACTTTGTTACGAGCCATGTGTAGCATTGGGAGGTTTCCTTGAAGTGACAGGGTCAAGGAATTCACCTCGGCGAAGAAGTTAGCCAAGTAAGCAACCTTCATCACGAAAAGTTCATCCTGCATCTTTTCATGAAGCTGATTCTCTTTCTTGGTACACCCTCTCTCCAAGAACAGCTCTATTTTCCTCTCGAAGTTGAATCACACGATTGAGAACTTTACCATGTTAAAGCCAGAGCACCTCTGTGTGGAATATCAGAACAGTGAAATCGCTTTGAAGATTCTAGAGTTTGCGCTCCCTCGGATGTGGTTCACAATTTTCACCACATCTGAAAACACTTCTCGAAGACCAGGAGGGAGAGTCTTCATGTCTAAAGCATGGCGATGTATCTTGCAGTGGGTGAAGGAGACATGGGGAGCGACATCCTTCACTAAGGCTTTGAAGCTGGATCTGCATCCGACCATGGAAGGTGCCCCATCTGTACACACCCCAACAAGTCGTTCCCAGCCAAGCTCATGTTTGATGAGGAAGGCTTCCAGCATTCTGAACACATCTTCTCCCCGAGTGGCAGTGGCCAATGGCTCTGAGAAATGGTACTCCTCCTTCATGGCTTCTCCGTCGATGTCACGAACGTAGACTAGCAGTTGGGAACATGATGCAGCTTCTGTTGACTCATCCATTTGCAGTGAATACACTGGACTACTCTTCACAGCGCTTGCTGCTTGCAGCAGAATATCATTACTCATATCTGACATTCGACTTTTGACTGTATCATTCGAAAGGGATATCTGCCTGAACTTCATCGATTGTGTGAGCTTTCTTAGTCTGTGCGATTCGATAAGCAATCCGGTATAAAGCCTCCAGCGCTGCTTCATTTTGACGACGCAGTGACCGTCGAATTGATGTGGGAACCCTTGAGTGCGGCTTCTTTTTGTTTTAAATAATCCACGCCCTTCCCCGCCAGGTCACTGTGACAAAACTCCAAATGTATCTTCAGTTTGCTGGGCTTCATGCTCTCATGGCTCAAAACCTTGGCACAGATAACACATTGCGGCTTGACCACAAATTGTTGAACAATGCTTGTGAAACTGAACTTGAGAAATGCTTCACTATGCGTGCGCTTCTTGGCAGACATGGTTCGCAACACACACCGTTCGTGTGCGTATACATAATCACATACGTGAACAAAATACTGTGTGTGGTATGTACGTTTGTTAGGTTCCTAAAAATGGGCTCAACAAATTGATATGTTATTTATGACACTTCACGACCCCCATGGGGGACACCATCCCCAGGTTAAGAACCGCTGATTTAGTTGATGAAATATTGATTTGTCTTATAGGAAATATGAATCACCTATAAACCCCTTGTGTCATGAGACTCTTTGATTTTATATATACTGTATATCTTATTATGTTAGTGTGCATAATCAAAGATGGATTCATTATATTGTTATTGTTAATCGATTAATATTATTAAAGTGTAGAACATCGTCAGAATATTATTGAACTACAATGGAGTGGAAGGGGAAGGAACTGTTATTACAAGTATTCATAGTTCTATTGTTGAATAATATGACATGATTTTGCTTAATTAAATTGCAATCTTAAATAAAATGTATCTTGGAAAAATACAAAAGATGGTTTCTTAATATGAACTTTCTACAATTAGCTCTGAAGTAGATATGCTTTGATTCCACCAAGTGAATGAAGCCCCAAATAGACAACCAAGGAAGTCTTCATTTGCTGCATCTCACTCTCCATCTTTTACATCTAATCCAATCCATTGCCAAGACAAACGTGTTTGGTTACATAATGAAATGCAGAGAGTGATGCTCGGGACAGGTGTCAGAAATTGACGCTGCATTTGTTGGATGTATTGAATAATGAAATCTGATCAATGTTGAAATCAATTGTAATTAGAGCAATTCCAGATTGATTCCTTCAACACTTTTTGTCTTCTATTCCTTGGCATATAAAGTTTAGTAATATACTCAATGTGGTTATATACTGAACAATTTTTAAGAAATATTTGTATTTAGCCTGATGTTTTTATGGTTGACTTTCTCACTTTGTTGGGAGACTATTAAGGAAATTTGGACTGCAAGGTTTAGGGAAGATAAAGTAAGATATATTTTATATGTATACAGTTCTTTTCCTGACTTCTGGGTGTCTCAATGAAGTTCTTAGTGAGTAAAGTATTTTTTAAAGTGCAACAACTTCAGGAAATTGTGAGACCTCTCTGACCAACCTCACCTATCCACGTTCTCCAGAGAAGCTGCCTGACCTGCTGAGTTACTCCAACAATTTGTGGCCTTTTTGGATATAGTTTAAATCCTTGATGATATGACTCAGAATTGACTGAGCTAAAACCAATAGATCGGAGAGAGGTAGAAAGGATCATTATTCTGAAGCAGTATGTACTGAAGGAATTTTGATAGTAGAAAGGTGTTGCTATCTACCATATCTTAAAGGGATAATTGCTATTGTGATTTATTTTGTTTTCAAATCTCCATGACAACTTTTGACAACGTCAGAGTGGATTTATTAAGAATCGAAGGATTTTATGAATTGAGTATTCATAAATTGAATCAAATTTTATCAATTGAGTATCTAATCTCTTGGGACTAGTGTGCAATCTCATTCTCTGTGATATCAGCTGCATTCTGTTAAAAGTAATTCCAGTTCAGCTTTACCTGAAAATCATGGCCATCATGTGGTTAGCTGTGGATTTTTTCAGGTATATAGAAACCTTCAGCAAAGATTTTCTGGTAGCACTAATCCTAATGATAGCTACTGTATTGGCTAACTATTGCATTTTAAATAGGGAAGATTTGCTAAGGCTGCTGATAAGCTTGCAGTAAAGAAAATTTGCAGCTGCAGTACAGACGTTTGCTGTGGATAGGATGAATGCAGTAGTTTGGTGTCTTCTTGCACTGCTGATTATTGCTGATGTTTGGAAAACTTGGAAAACTTTCTAAAGGTATTCTGCATTCGATATTTGGAGTGAATTAAACTATTCCAGAATTATACTGGATAAATTATACGTGGAGATGGCCTGAAAATGCTTTTGAACACAGTGATACATTTTCCTAAACATTTGGGGCTGGAAGTTCTACCCACTTTCTTAGTGCAATTCATCCAAAGTAATGAAAAAGAATGCACAGATAGCGGAATTAAAAAAACGCCAAATTATAGCACATTGATTGTGATCTTTTGTGGTTCATTAAAAGGCCATTCCTAGCTATCCTCAAAAATCTGACTGTATTTTTCCACTAATTTGTAGAGATTTTTGAGGCATTGAAGAGGCTCTTAGAATTAAATTTTAGTTACGAATGTATTATTAAATGGAATACAACGTAGCAATGGGTACAATCATGAACTTTGGCAGAAGGAATGAAGGCGTAGATTATATTCTAAGTGGGGAGAGGATTCAGAAATCGGAGGTGCAAAGGGACTTGGAAGCGTTGGTGCAGTATTCCCAAAAGGTAAATTTGCAGATGAAATATGCAGGAAGGAACTGCAGATGTTGGTTTAAACCAAAGATAGATACAAAAAGCTGGAGTAGGCGGGACAGGCAGCCTCTCTGGAGAGAAGGAATGGGTGACGTTTCGGGTCAAGATGTCGAGAGTCGAGAGTTACTCCAGATTGTTGTGCCCATCTTATGTAAATTTGCAGGATGAGGCGGCGGTAAGAAAAGCAAATGCAATGCTAGCATTTATTTTGAGGGGACTAATGTATAAGCAAGATTGAAATGCTGAGGCTTTCTTAAGAACATTCAGTAGTTTCTGTTAATGGTGCATATGATTTAAAGGAAACGGCAAACCAGTTAAACAAGTACTTTGGTTTTATCTTCACTTAGGAAGATGCAAACAATCACCCATAAATACTAGGGGGCTGAGGATCTAGTGGGAGGGAGGAACTGATGGGAATCCACATTAGTCATGAAATTGTGTTAGGTAAACTGTTGGGACTGAAGGTGGATAAATCTTCAGGGCTTGATGGTCTGCATCCCAGAGTACTCAAGAAGGTGGCCCTAGAAATCACGGATGCATTGGTGATCATTTTCCAATGTTCTATAGACTCTGGATTAGTTCCTGTGGACTGGAGGGAAGCTAATGTAAAGCCATTTTTTAAGAAAGGAGGGAGAGAGAAAAAGGGGTATTATAGACCAGTTAGCATTACATCGGTAGTGGGGAAGATGCTTGAGTCGATTATTAAAGAAGTAATATCAGTGCATTTGGAAAGCAGTGACAGGATCGGTCAAAGTCAGCATAGATTTATGAAGGGGAAAACGTGCTTGGCTAATCTTCTGGAATTTTATTTATTTATTTTTTAAGTTAAATTTTATTAGAGGCATGTACATATCATAGTCCGAACCACTACAAACTTTGTTAAACGGTTACATATTAAATATCCAGGATTCCAGGGACTCCGCTACCAATGTAGCTGGGGTCTTCATTTATCGGTTACATATTAACATTGACTCTTATTATTATTTGTTTTTTTTAATAGATAGAAAAAATAAAGAAAAAGAAAAGAAAATTAGAAAAATAGAATAAACTATCCATAATACAACTTAGGAGATAGATCCGTAGGTAAGAAAGCATAACTATTCATCTAGTCCTGGGTTCAAGCTTCCGTCAGGTCTCAGCGCCGGCCTATTCTACCCCTTCAAATAATCTATGAACTGAGACCATATTCTAGTAAATAATCCTGGTTTGGCAATTAAGACAAATCTAATTTTTTCCAGATTTAAGGTCTCCGACATCTCCATAACCCACATTTTGATTGTGGGGGTTGCAGGGTTTTTCCAAAATTTTAATATTAACTTTTTTGCAGTTATTATACTATAATCAAGGAAATTTCTTGGGTTTATTGTAAGTTTTAGGTATTGTTCTGATATGCCCAATATTATTAATTTAGGATCGGGCTCCAGTTGAGTATTAACCACTATGGAAATAATTAAAAAAATATCCACCCAAAATGTTTTAATTTTTATGCAACTTACAAAGGTATGGGTTAAATTAGCCTCGGAATATTGTCATTTATCGCAGATAGGAGAAATATTAGGAAATATTCTATTTAATTTTGTTTTAGAATAATGCAATCTATGTAATATTTTAAATTGTATTAAAGAATGTCTGCCGTTTAACGAACATTGATGTATATGTTGTAGACTTTCATCCCAAATATCTTTCGTTATGGGTTGAACTAATTCATTTTCCCATGCTTGTCTATGTAATTCCGTCGACGGAATCTCACTCTCTAAAAGAATATTATAAATGTGAGATATTAATTTGACTGTGTTGGGGTGTTTATTCAAACATTCATCTAGAATATCTGGCTCCCTAGTTCTGTATTCTTGTGTATGTGATTTAACATAATCTTTCAGTTGTAAATATCTAAAAAAGTTATTTGAATGTAATCCATAATTCTGTTGTACCTCCTGAAATGAGAGGAATACACCTTTTCTATAAAGATGTCCCATCTTTTTAATTCCATAATTTTTCCATTGTGCAAAACCTTTATCCAATACTGAAGGCTTAAATTAAGGGTTATTTGCAATAGGGAGCGAAAGTGATAAATTATCCAATTTTAATGTCTTTTTTTAAATTTGTTTCCAAATTCGAATACCACTATGTATTATTGGATTTTCGCTATAGATTTTTTAATTCAATTTTGTAGGAGTTAACAGAATCGGGCCAATTTCAAAAGGCAGACAATCCTCCTTTTCCATCTTTAACCAGTCTGGTTGTTGATCCATATCTTCCAACCAGAAATTTAAGTTTTTGACATTGACTGCCCAGAAATAAAATAAGAAATTTGGTAAGACTAATCCTCCATTCGTCCTGGGTTTACATAAGTGTTTTTTACTTATTCTGTGATTCTTATAATCCCAAATAAAACTTGTTACAATAGAGTCGACTTTTTAAAATAAATTTTTAGGGAGATATATTGGAATTGATTGAAAGAGGTATAGAAGTTGAGGAAGGAAAATCATTTTAATAGCATTAATTTTACCGAGCATTGAAATGGGATGTATTTTCCAATATTGAATATACTTATGCAATTTATTAAGTAAAGGTACGATATTTGATTTAAATAAAGAAGTATATTTCTTGGTCACATAAATTCCTAAGTATTTAAATTTTTCATTCACTATTTTAAAAGGTGATAGTTGCAATATATATAAATTAGGTTCCATTCTTTGCATAATCTCACTCTTATTCCAATTGATTCTGTATCCCGAGAATAAACCAAATTGAGTTACAAGATTTAACAGGTTAGGGATGCTAATTTCTGGATTTGTAATATATAATAATACATCATCTGCATATAGAGAAATTGTATTAACTGTATTTTTAGTGTTATACCCATATATTTCTTGATGTGCTCTAACTCTTTCTGCTAGTGGTTCAATAGCAAGGGCGAATAGTAACGGGGATAGCGGGCATCCTTGTCTACAACCTTTAGATAAATCTTTTTTTTTTGATAACATTTGATTTGTCATTATTCTGGCTGTTGTGTTGGTATATAGAAGCTTAACCCAAGTACAAAACTTCTCACCTAATTGAAAATTTTCCATCACCGAAAATAAATAGGGCCATTCAACTTGATCGAATGCTTTCTCAGCATCTAGCGAGATCACTGCTAAATCTACATTAGCTATTCGATTTGAGTATATAATGTTAAATAATCGTCTCAGATTATAATATGAATAACGTTTTGGAATAAAGTGAGTTTGATCGGGGTGTATTAATTTATGAATCACTAAGCTTAATCTATGTGCTAAAACTTTGGTTAATATTTTCTGATCGGTGTTTAAGTGAGCAATTGCTCTATATGAACCTGGGTCTTCAAGGTCCTTATCCGTTTTTGGTATAAGTATTATTGTTGACTCATTTAAAGTTTCTGGAAGTTTCTGATGCATGAATGCTTGAGTATATAATGTCTGTAGGCGTGGCGAGATCAAATCATGAATTTTTTAAATAAAATTCACTATTTAAACCATCTGGGCCAGCAGCCTTTCCATTTTTTAAAGAACTAATAGATTCTTCAATATATTTTACTGATATTTCGGCCCCTAATAATTCCCTCTCTTTCAAGTCTAAACCAGTAAGGTTACAATTCTGTAAAAATAATTCCATTCCTGCAGAACCCACTGCCGTTTTGGTTGAGTAGTTTGATAGTAGTGAGAGAATCTATCATTAATATCTTTGGGTAGTGTTAATATTTCTCCCGTATCTGATTTAATTTTATATATTGTTTTTTCCCCTTCCTGTTTCCGGAGTTGGCGTGCCTGTAATTTTTGTGGTTTATCACCAAATTCAAAGTGGAACTGTTTAGTCTTTTGATAAAATGTTATGATTTGGTCTGAGTATATTTGGTTTAACTTATATTTGAGTGCAGCAATTTTATTATGTATTATCATAGAAGGCGCGATTGCATTTTCCATATCTAATTGCCTTATTTCCATTTCCAATACCAGTTGTTTGGCGCGGTTCTCTTTATTACGAAAGGCTTGTGCGGAGATTAATGCTCCTCGTATAAATGCTTTAAATGTTTCCCAAAGAAGGGAGGCAGAAATTTCAGGGCATTCATTTGTCTCAAAAAATATATTTATCTGTTTGATAAGATATTCGTAGCATGCTTTATCATTAAAAATTTGAGGATTAAGTCTCCATTGTGTCTGCTTATCAGTCATTCCACTTAGTTTGATCTTAAATGTTAAAGGAGCATGGTCCGAAATTATAATATTGTGATATTTCGAATTATAAGTAAATGGGATAAGTTTAGAATCTACTAAAAAGTAGTCTATCCTTGAATAGGTTTTATGTACTGATGAGTAAAATGAGTATTCCCTTCCAAATGGGTTTTCAATTCTCCAAACATCCTTAATATTGGTAGTATTGATGTATGAGTTTAATAATTCGCTTGTCTTGGATTTTGCTTTTCTTTGTCTTGATGATCTATCAAGATAAGAATCTAGTGTACAATTTAAATCTCCATTGATTATCAAATTATGATGTGTGTGCTCCGGGATAGTATTAAGTATATTCTTTAAAAACATAGGATTATCAAAATTTGGTCCATAGACATTGAGAAAAATCACTTTAAAAAAAATATAATTTACCCACTAGTATAATATATCTACCATTGGTGTCCGCAATAGTTGATATGTGTTTAAAAGGTATACCTTTACGAATTAAAATTGCAACGCTTCTGGCCTTATGAGAGAATGAAGAGTATGTTTCAGCGATCCATTTTGCTTTAAATCTATGTTGTGCGTCGTTTTAAGGTGGGTTTCTTGAAGAAATGTTATGTCTGTGTTGAGTGATTTTAAGTGTGCTATTACCTTACCTCTCTTGATTGACTCATTAATTCCCTTAACATTCCAACTACAAAAAGTAATTCCTTGACCCCAGTTTTTTCTATTAACGTATTGTCGTTAGGGTGGTCTATAAAAGAACTGTTAGCTCAGCACCATAAACCCGACATTCCACCTGAACACAGGACAGATGAGTTGTAAATCTAATTCAAATAAATCTTCCTCACGGACGTATCTCCACAAATAATATTTGTAAATTAATTTTTAAGTTTAAAATAGTAATTAAGTAAAAAATACAAAAAGTAAAAAAAATAAAATATTAATAAAATGTAAGACGAAAAAAGAAACTACATCTAAATTTAGTGTAGTTAGTGCTAGCCACACTAACATGGCTGACCATCTAAGGACTTCCGTAGATTTAAAAAAAATATATTCCTAGCTCCACGCTTAAAAAAAAATTGAATGTGAGTAATTTACAGGATTAAATTAAAACTATTTTGGTCTGGAATTTTTTGAGGATATAACAAGGAGAATGGATAACGGAGAGCCGTTGGATGTGGTGTATCTAGACTTTCAAAAAGCCTTTCACGAGATCCTGCACAAGAGATTAGTGTGCAAAATTAGAGCACATGGTATTGGGGGTAGGGTATTGACATGGATAGAGAACTGGTTGGCAGACAGGAAGCAAAGAGTAGGAATTAACGGGTCTTTTTCCCAGGCAGTGACTAGTGGTATGCCGCAAGTTTCAGTGCTGGGACCTCAATTATTTAACTCTCTCTCGCTCCCCCCCTCCCTCCCTCCCTCCCTCTCCCCCCTCCCTCCCTCTCTCCCCCTCCTTCCCTCTCCCCCCCCCTCAACCACACATTCAGGGAACAGACCCAACGGGTCTCCACTTGGTCTAGTTTACAATAAAAATTAATGATTTAACGAGGGAATTCAATGTAACATCTCCAAGTATGTGGATGACGTAAAGCTGGGTGGCATTGTGAGCTGTGAGGAGGATGTACTGAGGCTGCAGGGTAATGTGGATATGTTGGGTGAGTGGGCAGATGCATGGCAGATGTAGTATAATGTAGATAAATGTGAGGTCGGTAGCAAGAACAAACATAGAAACATAGAAAATAGGTGCAGGAGTAGGCCATTCGGCCCTTCGAGCCTGCACCGCCATTCAATATGATCATGGCTGATCATCCAACTCAGTATCCTGTACCTGCCTTCTCTCCATACCCCGTGATCCCTTTAGCCACAAAGGCCACATCTAACTCCCTCTTAAATATAGTCAATGAACCGGCCTCAACTACCTTCTGTGGCAGAGAATTCCAGAGACTCACCACTCTCTGTGTGAAAAATGTTTTGCTCATCTCGGCCCTAAAGGAATTCCCCCTTATCCTTAGATTGTGACCCCTTGTTCTGGACCTCCCCAACATCGGGAACAATATTCCTGCATCTAGCCTATCCAACCCATTAAGAATTTTGTAAGTTTCTATAAGATCCCCCCTCAATCTTCTAAATTCTTGCGAGTACAAGCTAAGTCTATCCAATCTGTTCCATTCAATTCCCTCGTCCAAATCATTAATATATATTGTAAATAGCTGGGGTCCCAGCACTGAGCCTTGCGGTACCCCACTAGTCAAAGCCTGCCATTCTGAAAAGGACCCGTTTACTCCTACCCTTTGCTTCCTGTCTGCCAGCCAGTTCTCTATCCACATCAATACTGACCCCCAATACCGTGTGCTTTTAGTTTGTATACTAATCTCTTATGTGGGATCTTGTCGAAAGCCTTCTGAAAGTCTAGATGTAACACATCCACTGGTTCTCTCTTATCCACTCCGCTAGTTACATCCTCGAAAAATTCTATAAGATTCGTCAGGCATGATTTACCTTTTGTAAATCCATGCTGACTTTGTCTAATGATTTCACCACTTTCCAAATGTACTGCTATCCCATCTTTAATAACTGACTCTAGCAGTTTCCTCACTACCGATGAACAAGAAGGCAGATTATTTGAATTGTGTCAGATTAGGAAAAGGGGAGGCGCACCAATACCTGGGTGTCATAGTATATCAGTCAGAAAGTTAGAATGCAGGTATAGCAGGCAATGAAGAAAGCAAATGGCATTCTGGCCTTCATAGTGAGAGGATTTCACTATAGGAGCAAGGAGGTCCTACTGCAGTCGTTTGGAATTTAGGGCGAGGGAATCTCATAGAAACATAAAATTCTTAAGGGATTGGATAGGCTAGATCAGGAAAAATGTTCCCAATGGTGGGGGAGTCCAGAATTAGGGGTTTAAGAACAATGGGTATGCCATTTAGGAGAAAGATGAGGAAAAACTTTTTCACCCAGAGAGTTGTGAATCTGTGGAATTCTCTGCCACAGATGAAAGTGCAGGCCAATCACTGGATGTTTTCAAGAGAGTTAGATTTAACTCTTAGGGCTAATAGATTCAAGGGATATGGGGAGAAAGCAGGCACGGGGTACTGATTTTGGATGATCAACCATGATCATGTTGAATGGTGGTGCTGGCTCAAAGGGCCGAATGGCCTCCTCCTATACCTATTATCTATATTTCTGGAAAAAAAACTGTAATTAGGTACATTTAAAATTCTCAAGCTGCCAACAAGTTATTTGAACGTTTTGTCTTTGTAGTTTATCAAGGTATTTTTATTACTGATTGATTTAACATTATGCTGCCATATCCACCATATACTGAATTTTGAATATGTTTGTTTACTGTTGTATAACAACATGATTGTGGCATGATTGTGGTCTCTTTTGTAATTTTATCTTAATTCATTAAATATATTTTTAGGTTCCACGGATGGTTAAAGTTGTTCAGGAAGATTCTCCATATTTCAGAATTGTCAGTCCCAGTGACGTTGGTCGTAAAGTAGCACCTGGCATGGTCACCACATTCAAGCTCGTTTTCACACCAGAGGAAAACAAGGTGTGTGATTGCAAATGAGTTGTATTGAAAATGTCATTCAGTTATTACAAAGAATTAGAATCTCGAGGGGTTAAGTTGGATAGGGTTGTACTCATTTTCTTTGGATATTGTGAATAATGTGTAAAAATTGGATCTGAGGCGCATAAACAGCTGTGAGGTAAAGTGTATAAGATGCCAAAAGGGTAAAGTTGTTTTCATATTTCTGCCTAACAGGCATTGGCAGCAATAAGTGTATGTGGATCATGATGCAATTCAGTGTGAAATGCTGATTAGTCATCGGGTTTGCCTTTTTCCAGTATGCCCTCCAGCCAATCCCATGTGTCAAACAGCCCTTACTACTCTTTGAAGAAGCTGAAATCCAGTTTAATTTAGTTTATTGTCATGTGTACCGAGGTACAGTGAAAAGCTTTTGTTGCATGCTATTCAGTCAGCAGAAAGACAATACATGATTACACTCAAGTCATCACAATACCTCGATACTGATAAGCGAATAACGTTCAGTGCAAGGTAAAGCCAGCAAAACCCAATCAAGGTTAGCCCGAGGGTCACCAATGAGGTAGATAGTGGTTCAGTACTGCTCTGGTTGCGGTAGGATGAAATGGAAGACAAGAACAGGATAAAATGGAATGAGGAGGAAGTAAAGGAATAGGAGGAGAGAGTCTACAACATAAATGCCCCTTCCTACCCTGTCACTAAGTGATCAAATAGTTCATGAGGTAGACAAAAATACTGGAGAAACTCAGCGGGTGAGGCAGCATTTTTGGAGCAAAGGAGATAGGCAACGTTTCTGGTTGAGAACCGTCTTCAGACTGATGTGAGTGGGGGGGGGGGGAAGAAGAAGAAAGGAAGAGGCAGAGACAGTGGGCTGAGGGAGAGCTGGGAAGGGGAGGAGAAAGCCGGGACTACCTGAAATTAGAGAAGTCAATGTTCATACCGCTGGGGTGTAAACTGCCCAGGCAAAATATGTGGTGCTGTTCTTCCAATTTACGGTGGGACTCACTCTGACCATGGAGGAGGCCCAGGACAGAAAGGTCGGATTCAGAATGGGAGAGGGAGTTGAGGTGCTGAGCCACCGGGAGATCAGGTTGGTTATTGTGAACCAAGCGGAGATATTGGGCGAATCGCCAAGCCTATGCTTGGTCTCAGCTGACATGGCCTTTTCCATGACCAGAGTGAGGCCCACCGTAAATTGTAGGAGCAACGCCTCACATTTCGCTGGGCAGTTTACATCCCAGCGGTATGAACATTGACTTCTCTAATTTCAGGTAGTCCCAGCTTTCTCATCCCCTTCCCAGCTGTCCCTCAGCACACTCCGTCTCTTCCTTTCTTCTTCCCGCCCCCCCCACCCCGCCCTCACATCAGTCTGAAGAAGTGTCTTGACCCGAAACATTGCCTATTTCCTTCGCTCCATAGATGCTGCCTCACCCACTGAGTTTCTCCAGCATTTTTGTCTACCTTCGATTTTCCCTCTTAAACAAATAGTTCATGAGTACACTTAAACCTTGTGCACTCACTTTTCACTAATGGCACACTTTTTATTTTTCATCAGTCACTGACTCACAAGCGTAAAGTGCACACTGTAATATAATTTGAAGGTCAGTAATTTAATCATGACTCCAAGGAATTGAATTTAAGTACCAGAGTACAACCCTGGTAAGCCACTGAATCTTTAGTGTATGTGACCAAGGATGGATATCTAATCCATGGTATTTAGATCTTTTCATGGGCTCACGTATGTCCATTCATTTATTCTTCTTCATCGCCCTTCTCAACAGTTCCATTGTGTACTCTATTTACAGCCCATTGAAATGATAGAATGGAGTAACTGCATTGCCTTGGCACATGCATTATACTGGATCAGTTCACAGCTAGCTCACACTGAGAAATATCCTTTAAGCATTGACATACTGTGGAGTGCCCACCTGGCAATTATTGACATGATTCTATCTGACCCGTGTCCTAACTTTCAATAATAGCAGTAAAAGAAAATTGTGCTCTTTATAATAAGGTCAAGTTGATTGAGTATTTATAGGCTGGCAGATAAATACTTGGTAGGAAATACGTTGAAGGTAGCTCAGATTGAAACAATCATATATTTTGACAAAGCGAAAATAGCAGCCAGCACATAGGGGTAATCTTGCCTGGCATGCCTCCAAAGAATGTATTTCCAGTGGTACAGACATGTTAAATCAGGGAAATGATGTGAATTTGGAGTGCATAGACATTAGGAAGGCCTTTTGACAGCTACCACTGGAGATAAGAGTATGAAATTATGGGACAATTAGAATTAGGTATATAATCAGACTTGGATATCAACTTTAGGAGAATGATGCTAAAAATTGCAGATTATACCAAAATAGCTGAAATGGGGTATAGTTTTAAAATGTCAATGTTGTAGCGAGTCCAAACTTTGTGATCAAACCGTTACTTTATTCCCTGAGATAAGTTTGACATACATGTGCGTTGGGACTCTAACATGTTGAGTCATTGCTGCTGCTGCTGAGTGAGGGTGTTGACTCGAGTTCAGTTACCTGTTGACTGATGATCTCAAGATAAGATCTGCTGATGTAGCAGGGCACTCCCCTTAACCCATGACGTCACGTGACAGTCCTCGTAACCACTGACGAGGGTTTCGACAGTAAGTGGTCTGACCATCAGGTGATGCCACAATGTGAAGCATTAAAAACAAAAATCCTCAAAATGTGGAAGTGCAGGGAAGTAATCCGAGTACCAGAAAGCTGCAATATCAGAGCTTTAAAATCAGCTTCTTTTTTTTTACAGAAATATGTAATGAAATTCCAGATAATAATACAAAAACTATTGATAATAAAATCCAAAAGAAGAGAGTGAGCCTTTGTATTTCCATAATAATCCTACAACTACTTAGTTGTATGGAACATTGGACTCCATACTAAATATATTGACGGCTTAGAGAGAATGAAGTATTTGAAAGATACACTGCAAATCATCAGAATGTTAGAATGAGAAAATATAAATTTAAATAAAGATTGAGAAGTGGGTCTCTTACAGTTTACAAAATAGCATGAGAGCAATGAGTGTGTAAATGGCCTTCAGTTGACGTTCAAGATTGCATAGCTCATTTAAAGGGCTTTAGATGGCATATTGAATAACCTTTTTGCTGACATGGATAAAAGACATTTAATTGGGTCAAATGAGCTGTTTCATCTTATCTCCTGTGCACCTGTCCCTCACTATCACACAAAACTGAAGTAGATTGAAAAAGCAATATTTTGTCGCCCTCTCCTTCTATGAGAAGTGATCATGGTCAAGCCCATAACTCAAAAGTCTAACTGAGGGAGAAAGTGAGGCATTGTTAAGATCATGAACTAATTGTAAAACATGCCAGGTACCCTTATCTTTCCGAGGTGTGGGGCATTCACACCAGAAAATAATGCTGGTGTCCTCCACTATATGTCAGAAACCCTCCTCACTCTCAACTCAATACCTATACACTCTGCAGCCTTAAGGTAGGCAGGAAGGACTCCAAAATCTTGCTTCTGTCATCTTGCACCGTTGACGGAAATTTCCCAATCACATCACAATTCCTATTGAAATGGTTTTTCTACGATCTTCACAAGGCAATCAAGGTTACCAAGAGACAATACCAGGGCAAACTTGTGTCCTGATATAATCATTCGGACATCTGCAAACTGTGGCAAGACCTGAATACTGAGAGGTGTCAGTGTGCCTTCTTGACTATTGCATTCATGTGGTTGGTTGTTGTGTTCGAAAAATCACTGGATCAGACAACAGAGTTTGTTTCACTAGGTATTTTCCAAACTGCTAAATAAGGCACATACACTCGCGTATCCTCGTATATCCCCATACACACTCGCAAACCCCGAGTACACAGCAGAGCACACCGCAGGATGCTTCTATATACACTCATGTATCCCTGTATTCACTCGCAAGCACAGCAGCGCACACTACAGGATGTTCCTGTTCTTGATCACTGGGCCCGATCGCGACATGGTCCAAGACTGAGGCTCTCTCTCCAAAAGGGCGCCCGACACCATCCTTCATGGCATTTCCAATCTGAGCAGACTGTGCCACTGCTCCCTCCCCGAGCCAATCATAAGCCCCCCTTGTTTGCAGTGTTTCCGCACTACTAGCGGCAGGGGGCGTAGGTGGTCTGCCCAACTATTGCTGTTGTGTTTTGTTCATAGAATTAGGTTCCCAGGCATGAACATGTGCAGAAAATATCTCCCACTTGGATGGGAAACAGTGTGTTTGAATCTTGTTTTCAAACTGTTGCTAATTTTACATTTTAGTTGAAATTGTCTTTTTAACGCTTACACTACATTGGTCCACAACATATCGTTGGTAATGTTAATGCCAAGGAACGTGCAGCTCTGAACCATTTCCATTTCAGCACCATTGATGCTGATTGGGGCATCCACGATTCCTGAAGTTGATAACTATCTCCTTCATCTTGCTGACATTGAGGATGTTATCTGCAAACTTGTAGATAGAGTTGCAAATTTGGCCATAACTTAATCTACAAATTTGCAGATGACACCACTGTGGTAGGCCGGATCAGATATAACGATGATACAGAGAACAGGAGGAGATTGAAAAATTGTAACTTGATGTCAGGACACCAACCTCAATATCAGCAAGTTAAAGAAGCCAGTCGTGAGTGTATAGGGAGTATGGAAATGTCCTGAGAAAGGTCCTTGCAGGGCACCAGTATTGAGAATTATTGTGGAAGCTGTGCCGTCACCTATCCTCACTGATTGTCAGCAAGTCAGCAAGCCGCGGATCCAGTGGCAGAAGAGGGTGTGCTGATTGCTGGGTCCAGGAGTTTGGAGATATGTTTGGATAGGATTATGGTGTTGAAAGCAGTGATAATCAATAAATAGAAGTCCTTGTTGCCTAGGTGTTCCTTAGGTGTTCCCTAGATAAGTTTAGAGTGAGGAAGTTGTGATCTGCAGTGGATCTGTTGTGATGGTAAGCAAACTACAGTTGTTCAAAGCTGGCTGGGAAGTTGAGTCATGTGCGCTATGACCAGTCTCTCGAAGCACTTCATGATGGTAGATGTCAGAACCACTGACGGTAGTCATTAAGGCAGGCTACACTTCTTTGGGATCTGGATGATTGTGAATTTAAAGCAAGTGGGGTGCTCAGAATGGAATAGTGAGAGTTTAAAGATGTCTGCGAATAACATTTCCAACTGATCTGAGCAAGTCCTGATGACGTGATCAGGGACTCCATTATCTGGGACAATTTGTTTATGTAAAATCACTGTCAGGAAGGCCAGTGTTACAACTGTCACAGTAACCGTCAGTTTTGGCGTACCTGAGATTGGTGGGGCAGGTGATTCTCTTCCACCAACCATCTGTTCAAAGTGGCCGTTGAATGCAATGAGCTCATTTGGGAGGGACCCATTGTTGCCAGCGAAACTGTCCACCTTCGCTTTGTAGCCCGTTATAGCGTGCAAGCAATCAACAGGAATTCATGTCATTGTCTCGGGACTCCATTTTAGCCCGGAATTCCCTCTTGGCATCCTTATTGGCTGTGCCAAGGTCGTAGATAGATTTCCTATTCTGGTCAGGATCGTTTGACTTGAATACAACAGACTTGGACTTCACCTGAGAGTGGACCTCGCGTTTCATCATGGTTCATAAAAGGTGTTATTGCATTTGATGGCGAAACACATTTCTTGGCCAGGTTTCCATACGAAAGACAATAAACTTCTGCACTAAAACCTTATTACGAAGAGGGTATATTCTTGGAAATCACTTTGTTATGCAATAATATTGTATGTAAAGCACAAAAATATTTATTAACAAGATGTAGTTTTGTACCTTGTACCTAAGCAGAAGACACGGGATATTGGGATTTAGTTTAGTTTAGAGATACAGTATGGAAACACGCCCATCGGCCCATGGGGTTTACTCTGACCATCGATCACCCAGTTCACACATGTTTTATGTTATCCCATATTCTCTTGCACCTCCTACACACTAGAGGAAATTTACAGAGGCTAATTAGCTTACAAACCCATGAATATGAGATTAAACCTGCGCAGTCATGGGAGAACGTTCAAAGTCCACACGCATCCGAGGTCAGGGTACACTCTGGATCTCTGGCGCTATATAAAATATGGTATAGCAGAAGACCTTCAAGAGAGAGGTAGATAGGGCTCTTAAAGATAGCGGAGTCAGGATATGGCGAGAAGGCAGGAACGGGGTACTGATTGGGGATGATCAGCCATGATCACATTGAATGGCGGTGCTGGCTCGAAGGGCCAAATGGCCTACTCCTGCACCTATTGTCTATTGTCTATTTATACTTAAACTAAACTCGTTGTTATGAATCACCGCTAAAAGACAGTGCTTGGTGTATATAACACAGAAACCTATTGTGAATGCAGCTACTTGCTGATGAAGTAAAGGAGTATTGATCAATAATTTATTTACATCACGGTTTTTGAATTGCAAAATAATGCTGGGAATGATAAAATAATGTTAATGAAAAATTATTGAAAACCTTAATTAATGTAATGTCAAAGTGGAATGTGGAACTTAGCCTAGATTAGAACACTACTTTCTTGGAGTTATCCCAAGGAGTTTATTCTCTAGTACCAGGAGTTGTTTCTGTTTTTAAAAATAGCTACCATGAATCTGGAAATATGGATCATTGCTCAAAAGTAATGGAACAGTAATGACCCATAATCTCCAAAATAGCTAGACTGGGATTATCTGATGCTGGGCTTCTCTAATAGAGTAGGATATTGGTCTATAATGTGATGTTCTGCTAAATATGTTCGGCAACATGCTTAGGTTTAACATCTGGGAGTTTGGCTTGCTTCTATTGGGTGCTACATGTTGAGCTATCTGAATAATTGGTCAGAATGCTAGGAAAAATTCTTGGAGGCTGCTCCTGAGGCTGATGTGCTTTATAGATCATGAAGACCCCTCTTCCATCATTTTCTTCGCATCTTATATGGCTTCCTTGCTGACATCACGGGCTTAGATGCTGATACAAACATTGTTCTGGACCCAGTGCTTTAGTGTTTGCTGTTTTTTAAACCACTTACCCAAATTGGAGCACATATTTCTCTCATTAAAAATTAATTTGAAATGTAAAGTTTATGTATTAATCTGCATTGGCTAAGAATGTTTCTGGCATTAATTAGGTATCTAGCTTAATTTTATGAACCAAATGCACTCGTAAATCAAGCTGATTGCTGTAATTTCCATATTTCCCATTAGTAATAATGGCAAATAAATTAAAAATATAAATGTTGTTTAAAAATTCCATAAAGCCTAAGAGCAGTGCTGCCATTTTGTTTCCAGCATTACTTAGAGACTGGTTTTTATTTATCCAAGATTTTTTTTGTTGCCCGTATGGATGATTTGACAGTTTACATTTGAATAAGTGAGAAATATTGTAGTTGTCCTGTTTTCTGAGTTAAACTCAGTTTCTGAATTCTATGCCTCATGTGGATAACAATTAAATGACTATTCAGCAACCTGCTTCATTCTAACTTTTTTTTTCAGGACTATTTCCATGAATTGATGTGTATAACCGAGAGAGAGAAGTTTTTGGTGCCTGTAAAAGCTATTGGAGCACGTGCTATTTTGGATTTTCCTGATCAAATCTACTTTTCAGTGTGTCCAGTCAAATACAACTCTCAGAAAACTCTTCTGGTTCGGAACATTGGTAACAGGACAGCCAGGTTCATCCTGCAGACCAATAAGTAAGAGCTGTTGCTCTGTCTTTATGAATATTTGATGCATAAGGAAATAATAGAATAATTACTGGAGATTCAGTGTACCTATTTGAATGTTATGATTTGACTCCTAAAACATTTGAAAGTGCTCCTCTTCCAACGCACTGCTGTTATTTTAGAAAATTAATATCATAGAGAAATAGTCATACAGGATTGAAGTAGGCTCTTTGGACCAACTCGTCCATGCAGACCAATATGTTTATCTGAGCTGGTTATCTTATTCTACAGCAGTTCCCCTTGACTCGTAGTCTGCAAGCCCTCACTGTGGATGAAGTGTTACTGGATGGAACCATTTTAATAAAGATTTTCCCAAGAGTCTCAATCAATGGGCTGTAGCACTGGAAGCACTTATTCTAATCTTCCTTCTCATACGCTTCCTCAATTTGTTCAGTGCAGAAAACATCAAAGCTGACTAGGCCTTCTTTTCTTATATTTAATTGCTTTAAAAGAACGTGGATGTCTCTGCTGTTTGCCTTTGTGAAGGGCACAGTGTCTGGATCAAATCTATCATCTTATCCTTTTCAATTTCCCTAAAAGTCTCAAGTGAGTGTGAGTCTGCTTTAGAGCATGGATTGATCTGCATGCTCACAACAGGGCTAACAAGACATCGGGTTTGTAGATCATCAGTTATGCTTACTGGCTGAAGTCTCTGTCCATCCCCACATGTTTTTAAGAATTGCTTCAGTAATGTCAGAATTTATTTAATCACTGACCTGTATTGCACTTGAAATTGTGCTGCTCAGTTACTTGAAAGAGGAGTTTGCTATTGAATGTAATGGTAGGCTTTTCCAGGTGTGGGTTTGTGCATCACTCTCCATGTTAATTGTGAGGCTTTGGTTGTCACAAGCTGAAGAATAATAGTCTATACTGCAATGTTTTGGAATTGGATCTTGCTTTTAGAGAATATTCACCAAACAAAAGACAATGTATAAGCGATAACTTGGGTAGGTTGAGGGAAGACCTGATAGAAGTACATAAAATGATGAGAGTCATAGATAGATGTAGACAATCACAATCTTTTTACTTAGGAGAGAAATGTCAAAGACTGGAGGGCAAAGTTTAAAGGAAATGTGTGGGACAAGCTTTTATGCAGAGGGTGGTGGATGCCAGGGTTAGTGGTGGAAACAGATACGAGAGTGAGATTTAAGCAGCCTTTAGATAGGTGCATGGATATGCAGGGAATGGAAGGTTATGGATCATGTGCAGGCAGATGAGATTAGTTTGTTTTGGCATCATGTTCGGCAAGGGCATGTGGATCAATGGACCTATTTCTGTGCCATACTGTTACATATTTTATATCTACATACCCTTAAATCTAGAAATGTCCTGATCCATTGGAATTGTCAAGTTTTGGAAAGATTCGGTAATTGTCATATGTTTCAAGTAGCTCTTTCGGTGCTTTCCCCGTCTGTATAGGGAGCTGCAGGCAGAAACTTGGGTGAATAGTGTGAAAAGGTACTACACCCCTGAGAGAAATTAAAATATTTCCATCTCCATTCCAAGTCCACTTTAAAGTACAGGTTTTGCAGGTTCAGATCTTTAGTCTCATTTGTACCAAGGCAGACATTACTGCATGGTGTTGGGGATATGCACATTTGCTGATATTTATTTTTAAGGGCTTGATTAGTCTACCTTTTGAGCATATTTATCCTCTACCAGCCCAACTTGTAATGTCAAAATTCCTACTGGAATCCTCACCAGGACCCATTCATCTAGGTTCTAGCTAGGTTCATGGATGTGCTAGTGAATTATGAAAAAATGGCTGTATATTTTCTTTACAGCATTTTTTGACAAAAACAGCAGTGCTATTATTTTTCCACATGACATTGCTAACTAACCTACTGGGAGTTTAAGTTATTACAGGAAAGTGAAGTAAATGTGTTGCTTAAACAACTCAAATGTAATTTTTTTAATTAATAATTAAAACAGAAAATAAAAAAGACACTGTCTGGTAAAAGAGAGAGTTAACCTACTGAAATATTCTTTATTAACTGAATGCAGTGTTCACTTTTGGAGTTTAACTAATACCACCACATTTGTTCAATCCAGTTTTTCATTTTCTCTTGTTTATACCTTCTAGTACAGAATTTAACATTACATTTAACCATATACACTTCCTTTTGGCTTCACCTTGCTACTTTTAGAATCTTTCAATTTGATTGATGCCGAGTTCACTTGGAATCCAGTATCTATAGAGGGCACTGTGGTGTTCCAACTCACACTTCCACCAGCTTGCAGTGGACAACCTTAAAAGAGGCAAGAATGAATTGTTCCAATAGTGGATGCCTTGCAATGGCTTGCTACTATGATGTCGGGGCAATTATGTTTCATATTTTGTATATCTTGATCTGCTCATTGTAATTTATTGTCATGTACAAACTTGACCACTTATTCAGCATTTCTGAATCCAAATTATTTTGGAGGTGTTAATTGTTCTAACACTGAAACCTAGGATTCAAATACAAGATAGTGAGAGTTCAGGGGCAGCATGTTCCTAATAGAGTGAAGGTTAAGGTTGACAGGATTAGGGAAGCTTGGATGACAAGAGGTATTGAGGCTGTTTTGCCTGACCTTATCCCTTTTAGAATTTTCTGTCTCATGCTACTAGAGACATCAGTTATCTCTCCTGCATTTTCCTCCCCTTTAACCCATGCATACATTTCCAATTTGTTGAACTCACCCTCTCCCACTATTTAGTTTAAAGCCACATTTGCAACCCTAATTATGCAATTCACCAAGACCCTGGACCCAGTAGGGTTCAGGTGGAGTCTGTCCCATCGGAACTGCTCCCTCCTTCCCCGATTCTGATGCTAATGTCCCATAAATTCATACCCACTCCTACCACACCAACCTTTGAGCCATGCTTCCAAATCTTTAATCTTCTTGACCCTATATCAATTTGCTCGTGGCTCAGATAGGAATTCAGGGATTATTATCTTATTGGTTCAGCTTTTTAATTTAGTCCCTAGCTCCTCAAATTCCCTAAGGAGAACCTCCTTCCTTGCTCTACCTATGTCATTGGTACCAATATGGACCATGACAATTGGTTCTTTTCCCTACCACTCCAAATTCCTCTGCAGGTCAGACGAGATGTACTGACCCTGGGCAGAAGGCAGGCAACACAGCCTTTGCTTCTCTCAATCCTTGCAACAGAGAATCCTGTCTAGTCCCCTTACTATACTATCCCCAAAGACAACTACTTGTCTTATCTCTCTCCCCTCTTCAATGGCTCACTGATCCACAGTGCCATGGTTAGGATGCTAATCCTCCTACAACCCACACATTCATCTGCTCAGGGAGCAAGAATCTCAGTTCCACTAGACAAGCTCAAGGAACATACTTAAGCAAGAAACAAACTTAAGAGGGAAATCTGGAAGGCAAAAAGGGGGATGGAATAGCTCTGGCAGAGAAGACTAAGGTGAATTAAAAAAGATTTTATGTATATTAGGTGAAAAAATCAAAGTTGAAAGAGACTGGGGCGCCTCAGAAACCAAAGTGGCCATCCGTGTGTGGAGCTGTCCAAGGTAGATTAGGTCTTCACGGAATATTTATCTTTTTTATACTGTGGAGAAGGACATGGGTAACTTGAGAAAGTTAATGGAGATGTCTTGAGGACAGGCTGTATTACAGCCAAGAAGATGCTGGACATCCTAAAATGTTTGAAGCTAGATCAATCTCCTGGGCCTAATCAAGGACACTGTGGGAAACTGGAGACAAAAATGCAGGGGTCCTGGCTGAGGTATACGAATCATTGTACATGGGGGTGAGGTGCCCGAAGACTGGAGAGTGACTAATGTTGTGCATCCATTTAAGAAGATTAGGATAGTCAGCATAGCTTTGTGCATGGATGATCGTATTTCACAAATTTGATTGAGGTTTTGAAGAAGTAATCAAGATGGTTAGTCATACAGTCATAAATCACAGAAACAGGGCCTCTGGCCCAACTTGCCCATACCAACCAAACTGCCCCATCTACACTCGTCCCACCTGCCTGAATTTGGCACATATCCCTGAAACCCTTTCCTATCTGTGTACCTGTCCAAATGACTTTTAAAGGTTATTATAGTACCTGCATCAACTACCTCCTCTGGTAGTTCGTTCCATGTTACTATGCCCCTGTCCCATTTAGGAAACCTGAACGGAAACCTCTGAAGACTTTGCGCCCCATCCAAGGTCTCCGTGCGGTTCCCGGAGGTTTTTCTCCTCCGGCAACCACCTTCATCTAGCATCGCAACCGACTAAAAAATTACCGATTTTTAAAACTGAAACCACTTTTGACCATTAGGGAGACTGACAAAAACCTCCGGGAACACCCGGGAACCGCACGGAAACCTTGGGTGGGGCGCAAAGTCGCCAGAGGTTTCTTTTCAGGTTTCCTAAGTGGGACACTATCTCCTTCCTGCACTCCGTCTCGTTATTATTCATGATCCAGCCCAGCACAGTGGTGTCATCTGCAAATATATAGATGGAGTTGAATCCAAATTTGGCGACCCAGTTGAGAGTGTAAAGGGTGTATTGTCGGGTACTGTGAACACATGCTTGTGGGTCATCGACATTGAGAAGCATTGTGGAGGAAGTCTTGCCATTTATTCTCACTGATTGTGGCTCATGGGTCAAAAAGTCAAGGATCCAGTGGTAGGGGGGTGGGGGTGGGGGGCTGACTTTAAGGTCCAGGAGTTTGGAGATGTGTTTGGATGGGATTATGGTGTTGAAAGTGGAGCTATAAATAGGTGTCTGATGTAGGTGTCCTTACTGTCTGGGTGTTTTGGAGGTGTGTTTATGCGAGGGCACCTGCTGTGGACCTGTTGCAACAGTTTGCAAACTGCAGTGGAACAAGCTTGTCTGGGAAGCTGAAGTTACTGTGTGCCATCACTAGTCTCTCAAAGCGCATGATCGTGAATGCCAGAGTCATGGACAATAGTCATTATGGCAAGCTACCTTATTTTCCTTTGGCACCGGTAAGTTAGTGATCATCTTGAAGCAGGTGGGACCTTTAGAATCGGGCAGTGAGAGGTTAAAGGTGCCTATGATACCTCTGCCAGCTGGTCTGCACAGGTCCTGAGGATGCAGCCAGGGACTCCATCCAGGTCATTTGCTTTCCATGGATACACTCTTAGGAAGGCCGAATTTACATCTGCCACTGTAACCGTTAGTACAGGCGCACCCGAGGCTAACTGGATGCTCCATCACTGACGTGCTGTTCAAAACAAGTGTAGAATATAGTGACCGCATTGGGGAGGGACCTGTTGTAGCCTGATATAGCCTTGCCACAATTTACAGGTGTCTTGTGACATTGCCTTGGAGCTCTAGCGTGGTCCAGAATTCCCTCTTGTAATCCTTAATGGCTCTGCAAAGGTCATAGATAGATTTCTAACATTTGGAGTGTCGAGGTTGAGGGGAGACCTGATGAGACATATATAAAATTATGAGAGGCACAGATAGGATAGATAGTCAGAAGCTATTCCCCAATGTAGAAATGTTTATGACTGGAGGGCATAGCTTTAACATGAGAGGGTAACATTTTAATGGGTGGTGGTTGAGGCAGATATGATAGAGGCATTTAAGAGAATTTTAAATAGACAAATGGACATGATGGGACTCCTGGAATAAGGATCAAGAGCAGGCAGAGGAGATTGGTTTAATCTGACATCATTTTTAGCATGGACATTGCAGGCTGAAGGGCCTTGTCCTGTGCTGCATGTTCTTTGTTCTAAAAGATAGGGTGAACGCACAATCTTTTTCCAAGGGTAGGGAAATCAAGAACTGAAGAACATTGGTTTAACTGAGAGTGGAATGATTTAATAGGAACCTGAGGGACAACTTTTTCACACAGAGGGTGGTGGGTATATGGAACAACTTGCCAGAGGAAGAAGTTCAGGCAATATTTGATAACAATATTTCAAAGATATTTTGACAGGTACAATATCAAAAAGGTTTAGAATGATATAGACAAAAAGCATGAAAATGGGACTAGATAGATTGGGACATCTTGATTGACATTGTTGAATTAGACCAAGGGGCTTGTTACCATACTTTTTAACTTTGACTGATGTAAAAGTCTGAACTGAAGTCACATCTCATGGGAAGAGCCATTGGAAGTGAAAATGGAATTTTAGGACAGAATGCCAAATACAGGAGTATGATTAAAAATATTGCAAGAAGTGCAGGTTTCCAATTGAGCAGCGTAGTGAAAACTGATGCAGGAGACATTAACTTGAAGGCGCATCTAAGTTTATAGCATAATGAATAAGGCTAATGGTCTGCAGGGATAAACTGGTAACCTCGACGGAAGGATAGCTCAAGGGAAGCAGGACATCTGTGTGCTTGAAAGCCTCAGAGGAAATGAATAAGGACCAGGTGGGTTGCACAGCTGACGCCCAAGGACCTGGTGGGCTGCGTGGCCGGAAACACAAGGACCCAGTTGACCGCGTGGCCTGTAGAGGGGATGCCGCTAAGTCGGCCCTTGCTCGTCCCCCGAAGACCAGAGATCGGAGAGAAGGGAGCTGGCGACAATGGACGCGAGGCATGTGCACCGCGGTCTGGCCTCAAAATTAGCTGGGGGAGTCGCCCCTGGGGCCAAAAGTTGATTGGGTGAGGACAGGGGCATTGGTTTTATGGATGATCCAGATGTCCAAGGAAGGTGACCTGCACTTCTTGCAGTATTTAAATTTTACTCTTGTATTCGGAGGCCCTGCAGCAGCCTAGGGCTCGCCTGGATCGAACACACTCATAAAACCTAGAGTGAGAATTGGACTTTTAAAATGGCGCCAAATTTTGGCGTCACTTGCATGCGATCTCTGGACTATTTCTGTACACTTTGCGAATCAGTGATTGTGCTTAGATATGGCAAAACGTTACGGAACTATATGCAAAAAAAGAAATTTTACTGCATTTGCACATGATAATAATGCACCATTGACCATTTAATGGAATTACAATATCTCCAATTACCAAAAATTCAGGATGGACAGGAACTAAAGGAGGAAAAGAAAGAGAATTATAGCAGTGTTGATTTTATCAAGGAAGCACAAAGCAGATGATGCAAGGAGAAAACATCTTTAGTAGAAAATAGTAGAAAAATCAATAGGGTACAGCATGTCTTTTTTAGATAAAGACCAGGATAACGCATATCCCATCCTATTGATCTGTAAACCTTTCCCCACCAACTATCAAAATTGAAATAACTCCCACTGACACAATCATACCCATGGAACAATACCTTTCAGCTTTTTCCTCACACTCCTTCATCACTATATTTTCGTAATTCATGACCCAATGGAATACAGAATGGAATGGTCTCCTCCAACACCATTGATATTGGGGACGGACCAGCTGAATATACAGAAGGTATACTGTTGTGAGGGAATGTACATTGGTAGGCAAAAGTATCATGGGAATACATTAAACAAGCATATAAAATATCTTGTTGATTACTATCAACTTTAACTGGTGAATCAGAACTTGGGGGGAAACTGTATGAGGAAAGCAGGATCTAATCTGTTAGGAGAATGTCACAGAAGTAGTTTGAGATGACATTACTGATCATTCGTCCCGAGAGGCTATATGGATGGAGATGAAAAATAAAAAGAGGATGATCAGTGATCACCTTGATGGGAGTGTACTATAGGGCCCTTAATAGTCAATGGGAATTAGAAGAACAAATAAATATTCCAGCAAATTGCAGGCAGCTGCAAGACTATTAGTAGGGGATTGTTGTTATAGTAGGGGATTTTAACTTTCCAAATATACAGTAGAATGGGACTGCCACTGTGTTATAGGCTCAGAAAGAGTGGAATTTGTCTAAATTGTCCAGGAAGGTTTCTTTAGACAGTAAGTAGAGGTCCCTACAAGGGAAACGGCAAAGCTTCGCATACTCTAAGAAGTTTGGGAAAGGCAAGTGACTGAAGTGTTTGTGGATCAGCCTTTTGGGATCATCAACCACAGTTCTATTAGCTTTAAAATGATTATGGATAAGGACAGGGCAGGCGCACCAGTTAAAATTCTGCATTGGGACAAAGTCATCTTTGATCGTGTTAGACAGGGATTTACTAAAGTTTTCTAAACTTGTCATGCCTCCAGCTCTTCAACCCCCCCCCCCCCCCCACCACTTTCACTCTGAGGAAGGGTCCCAACCCGAAATGACACTCATCCTTTTTCTCCAGAGATGCTGACTGACCCGCTGAGTTAGTCCAGCATTTTATGGGATATATTGGTGGAGCTGCGGAACAAGAAAGGGATGATTACCCTGTGTAGGAAGGAACTGCAGATGCTGGTTTAAACTGAAGATAGACACAAAATGATGGAGTAACTCAGCGGGACAGGCAGCATCTCTGGAGAGAAGAAATGGGTGACGTTTAGGGTCGAGACCCTTGTTCAGACAGATCACCCTGTTGGGAGAGTACTACAGGTACCAAATAGGTGACAGGAATTAGACGAGCACATATGCCAGGAGATTGCAGGCAGTCATTGGTCTAATAGGGTTGTTGTGGTAGAGATTTTCATTTTCTCAATATTGAATGGGAATGTCATAGTACTAAAGGTTTAGATGGGGTGGAATTTGTCAAATGTGTTCTGGAGAGTTTCCTCCCGCAATATGTAGAGTGCTCCACACTGGAGAGGCCAATGCTTGATCTGGTCTTCTGAATTTGGGACGGGCTGTTGGACCTCGCGTTCATGGATGATCCTTTTGGGACCAGCAACCACTGTTCTATTAGGTTTAGCATAGTTATGATAGAGACAGGACAGGCCCACAAGTTAAAATTCTAAATTGAGGCAAGGGGTACTTTGATGGTATAAGACAGAAACTTGCTCAAGTTGATTGGAACAGATTGTTTCAAAAAGAAAAGGGATATCAGGAAAGTTGGATGTGTTTTGAAAGTGTGGTAACAAGAGTCCAGGACATGCATGTTCCTGTTTGAGTTAAGGGCAAGGCAGGTGCGTGTAAGGAAGCTTGGATGACGAGGGAAATGTAGGCTCTGAAGGAGGCAAAAACAGGACAGGAGATAGCTCTGGCAGGTAACGTTAAGAATAATCCCAATAGATTTTATAAGTGCATAAAGGAAAAAAGGGTAACCAGGGAGAGAATAGGACCTTAGGAATCATAGTGGTCAACTCTGTGTAGAGCCACAGGAGATTGGCAAGGCCCTCAATGAATATTCCTCCTCTGTTTTTATAGTGGAAAAAGACATGACGACTGGGGAACTTGTGGTAGTCAATGGAAGTGTCTTGAAAGCAGTTGGTATTATGGTTGAGGAGGTGGTGACGGTCCTGACTCTTATGAAGGTAGACAAATCTCCTGGGCCTAATCAGACATATCCAAGGACACTGTGAGAAGCAAGAGAGGCGATTGCAGGTGCCTGGCTGAGATTTATGAACCATCATTAAACACAGGTAAGGTGCCAGAAGGATGGAGGCAAATGCTCTGCCTCGATTCAAGAAGGGCTGCAAGGAAAAGCTAGGGAGCTACATAGCAGTAAGCCGAACAACTGTGGTCAGAAAGTTACTAGAGAATATTCTAAGGGATAAGATATACATGCATTTAGATAGACAAGGGTTGCTTAGGGATAGTCAGGGGGTACACAAAAGGCTGGAGAAACTTAGCGGGTGCAGCAGCATCTCAGGAGCGAAGGAGATAGGTATTGTATATTGTATATCTTTATTATCATTTTTCTGAGTACTTGCATACCCAGAGGAAAACGAAAAAGCATTTCTCAACCAGTGTCCATTCAGTGTGTGGTAAAAAATAAATAGAAATAAAGAATAAAAGTACATATATCACGAGTTCCGATCGGCAGTGGCATGACAATGGCTCTGCTTCAGTGTGTCCAGGTTGGTGTTTGGTGCGCGATACTTTGGCAGGGGGCAAAGTCCGTTTATCAGTCTAATTGCCTGCGGGAAGAAGCTGAGGAACATCCTGCTGGTTTTGCAGCTGATGCTCCTGTACCTTTTCCCAGATGGCAGGTTGGAGAATATGTGATACGATTCTATGTGGTAGTGGTCTTTGATGATGGAGATGGCTCTGCTAATGCATCTCTTCCAGTATATGTCCAGCAATAAAGGGAGTGGAGCACCAATAATCCTGCTGGCGGTCTTCACAATCCTGTCCAGTTGGTGCCGTTCGTACGCCTTACAGCTCCCGAACCAGGAAGTGATGCCGTAGGTTAATGTGCTCTCGATTGTCCCCCTACAAAAAAGTTTGTAGGTGTGCAGTGGGGAGACCTGCTTTCCGTAGTCTTCGGAGAGGGTGTAGTCGCTGCTGGGCTCTCTTGACCAGTACTGTGGTGTTGGTCGTGGACATCAGGTCATCTGACAGGTGGAGTCCTAGGAACTTCACACTGCTGAGCTTTTCCACATCGGCTCCATCGATGTGCAGAGGTGTATGGCGTTGTTTTCCCGCCCTCCTGAAGTCAACCACCATCTCCTTCGTTTTTCCCACGTTGAGAATGAGGTTGCGTGAGGTTGAGAATGAGAATGAGTGTGCCCATAGCTACGCCTTGTGTTTGGAGGAAATGGGAGGAGTCAAAAGAGAAGTTATTGAGGGAAATATCATCCGCTGCTCCGGGTCGAGACCCTTCTTCAGACTGGTCAGGGATCAGGAAAACGAGAGATATAGACGGTGATGTGGAGAGATAAAGAACAATGAATGAAAGAAATGCAAAAAAGTATCGATGATAAAGGAAACAAGCCATTGTAAGCTGTTTGTAGTGTGAAAATGAGAAGCTAGTGCGACTAGATTGGGGGAGAGAGATAGAGAGAGAGGGAATGCCAGGGCCCGAGGCTGAGGGAGAGGTGGGAAGGGGAGGAGACAGCAAGGGTTAACAGAATTGAGAAAATTCAATGTTCAAGCCCAGAGGATGCAGATTCCCCAAGCGGAATATGAGGTGCTGTTCCTCCAACTTGCGGTGTTGCTCACTCTGGCCGTGGAGGAGGTCCAGGACCGAGAGGTCGGATACGGAATGGGAGGGGGAGTTGAAGTGCTGAGCCACCGGGAGGTCGGGTTGGTTATTGCGGGCGGAGCGGAGGTGTTCGGCGAAACGATTGCCAAGCCTCCGCTTGGTCTCACTGATATAGATCATCTGGCATCTGGAGCAGTGGATGCAGTAGATGAGGTTGGAGGAGGTGCAGATGAACCTCTGTCGGACCTGGAAGGACTGCTTGGGTCCCTGAAAGGAGTGGAGGGGGGAGGTGAAGGGACAAGTGTAGCATTTCTTGCGGTTGCAAGGGAAAGTGCCCGGGGAAGGGATAGAGCGGGAGGGAAGGGAAGAATTGACAAGGGAGTTGCGGAGGGAGCGGTCTTTGCAGAGGCAGACAGGGAGGGAGATGGGAAGATGTGGCGAGTGGGGGGGTCACGTTGGAGGTGGCGAAACTGGCGGAGGACTATGTGTTGTATTTGCCGGCTGGTGGGGTTAAAGGTGAGGACCAGGGGGACTCTGCCCTTGTTGCGAGTGGGGGAATGGGGAGCGAGGGCAGTGTTGCGGGGTATGGAGGAGACCCTGGTGCGTGCCTCATCTATAGTGGGGGAGGGGAATCCCCATTCTCTGAAGAATGAGGCCATTTGTGATGACCTGGTGTGGATCACCTCATCCTGGGAGCAGATGCGGTGTAGACGGAGGAATTGGGAATAGGGGATGGAGTCCTTACAGGAAGCAGGGTGGGAGGAAGAGTAGTCCAGGTAGCTGTGGGAGTCAGTTGGTTTGTAGTGGATGTCGGTCAGGAGTGTATCACCTGCAATAGAGATGGTGAGGTCAAGGAATGGTAGGGAAACGTCGGAAATGGTCCAAGTGTATTTGAGTGCCGGATGGAAGTTGGTGGTGAAATGGATGAAGTCAGTCAGTTGTGTGTGGGTGCAGGAGGTGACACCAAAGCAGTCGTAGATGTAACGGAGGTAGAGGTCGGGGATGCGGCCCTGGTACGCCGAGAACAAGGATTGTTCGACGTACCCGACAAAGAGGCAAGCATAGCTGGGGCCCATGCGTGTGCCCATAGCTACGCCTTGTGTTTGGAGCAAATGGGAGGAGTCAAAAGAGAAGCATCCGCTGCTCCAGATCATTCTAGCTTTCCCTATCAGTGAGACCAAGCGGAGGCTTGGCAATCGTTTCGCCGAACACCTCCGCTCCGCCCGCAATAACCAACCCGACCTCCCGGTGGCTCAGCACTTCAACTCCCCCTCCCATTCCGTATCCGACCTCTTGGTCCTAGGCCTCCTCCACGGCCAGAGTGAGCAACACCAAGTTGGAGGAACAGCACCTCATATTCTGCTTGGGGAGTCTGCATCCTCTGGGCTTGAACATTGAATTTTCTCAATTCTGTTAACCCTTGCTGTCTCCTCCCCTTCCCACATCTCCCTCAGCCCTCGGGCCCTGGCATTCCCTCTCTATCTCTCTCCCCCACCCTAGTCACACTAGCTTCTCATTTTCACACTACAAACAGCTTACAATGGCTTGTTCCCTTTATCATCGACACTTTTTTGTATATCTTTCATTCATTGTTCTTTATCTCTCTACATCACCGTCTATATCTCTCGTTTCCCTGATCCCTGACCAGTCTGAAGAAGGGTCTCGACCCGAAATGTCGCCTATCTCCTTCGCTCCTTAGATGCTGCTGCACCCGCTGAGTTTCTCCAGCCTTTTGTGTACCCTCGATTCTCCAGCATCTGCAGTTCCTTCTTTAACACTTAGGGATAGTCAGAGTGGTTCTGTACGTTGGAGTTGTACCTCATGAACCTGATTTTTATTAAATGTTTATTTTATTAGAAGCAATTGTACAAGAAGAAAGCATAACAATTGTACAATTTTCGTACAGCTTCAGTTTTAACATTGTATAAACTGATAAATGAATTGGAAAAAAAGTAAAAAGGAAAGAATGAAGAGAAAGAAGATACAAAAAAGAGAGAAGAAAAAACCCCTGAACGGACAAAGAAGTGAGAGAAACAAAAAGAGAAAAAAGTGGATATGTCCCACTATCCTTTCCTACATCTGCTCACCCAACTCAAGCATCGGTTTTGAATTTGTGTTCAACCATTCTGTTGAAGAAATTCAATGAAAGGAGAGCATATTTTGGAAAATTGGTCTGATTTATCAGCCAAAACAAGCCTTATTTTTTCTAAATGTTAATGTCTCGGTCATTTCTGTGATCCACATCTTCACTGTGGAAACTGTCTTTTTCCAGAATTTAAGTATACATTTTTTTGCAGTTATTAAACCATAGTCAAGGAAACGTCTTTGGAATATCGTTAACTTAGAGCAGCTCTCTGACATTCCTAATATTATTAATTTTAAATCTGACTCCAATTGAATTTTGCGTGTTTTAGAAATGGTATTGAATTTTCCCATCAGAAATTTTGTTTTTTTATACAGGATACAAAAGAATGGGTTAGGGTTGCTTCTTGGAGGTGACATTTATCGCAGAGAGGGGAGACAGTTGGAAAAATCTTATTCAATTTGGTCTTTGAGCAGTATAACCTATGCAATACTTTGAATTGTATCAGGCAATGCCTGACATTTAAAGAACAGTAATGTATGTATAGTAGGTTTTCCTCCCATTTATCTTTTGAAATGGATAAACCCAACTCGTCCTCCCATGCTCGCCTATAAATCTCAGAAGGTGGGGTATCAATATTTAAATGTGTTATATGTAAGATATCAACTTACTTTTATCGGCATGTCTATTCAAACAATCGTCTAATATATCTGGATTGATTTTGTTTTCTGAAGATATGACGAAAAAGGTTGATGAGGGCAGTGCACGCTAGTAAACTCTGGTCCCTCAACACCTTTCAATCTGCTTTTCTGTTTTTTTCTACCAAATTATATGACCTTGCATGTTCCAACTACACGTCCTTGTTGAATCACTTAGATATCCCCTTGAAGCCTTGTGGATACTGTAGATTCACTGAGCAAAAATTATTGTGGATATACACAAGTTATAACTTTTACGATGTCCAGGGAAATGTAAACTGAGTAATATCAAAATAAACTGGTACTGTGACAAAGGATGTGTACATTAAAGTGATATTGCAAATGAAGAAGGGTCTCGACCTGAAACGTCGCCTGTTCCTTCGCTCCATTGATGCTGCCTCACCCGCTGAGTTTCTCCAGCATTTTTGTCTACCTTGCAAGTGAGTAGTGGTCTTTGTACCTTTTAAACAAAAGTAAGATCACAATAGTTATTATGTGCATCTAATCAGCTGCAAGCCTGTGCCTTATATTACTTGCAATTTGTTATTTGTTATCTCTTACAGGCCATTCAAGGTGGCACCCATCCATGGAAACTTGGACATTGGGGAGAGCATGCAAGTGACGATAGAATTCATTCCACAACATATTGGGGATCATTGTGAGGATCTAATGATACATTTGGATACAGGTTAGTTCAACGTCTAATGTAGCACCAACTGTCTTGTAATTTCTAACATTAAATACATTAGTTGCAATAAATTGTGTGCTGCACAGAACATATTCAGATATGATCAGAGATTTAATAGATCACATATATTGAGTCATATCTTCAGTAGGCCACTGTGACTGGAAATGTGGGCAGGATCTTTAGTTCATCAAAGATATTGTCGAGGTATCTGAGGCATGCCATATGGTATTCTTAGATTGCTTTTGTGGGAAATTATCTGTGTGTCAGGTCATTTATTTAATCATTAATCAGGAATGCAGTGGTTCAGACTTCAGAGTCTGAAGAAAATTCCGACCCAAATCGTCACATCCATTCCCTCCACTGATGTTACCTAGTTCCCTGTGTGTCTCCAGCATTTCGTTTTTATCTCAAGAAGGTTGGACTACAGGAGTAAGGAAGTCTTATTGTAGTTAGGCAAGGCCCTAATGACTATGCATATAGTATACAGGTTTATTCTTCTTGTAGGAATGTTGCAAAGATGGAGGCAGTAGATGCATAAAAATTCATTCCTGGAGTACCATTGACAGTCATCAGCAACCAGTCCTTTTGTGATGATTAAATTTTCATAAATTGAAGGTTTCAGTCAGTGTTTCATTATGTGCAGATACCTCATATAATGTTCTTTGCAAGGATTCCTGTGGAAAAGTTGTGTTTGAAAAATTATCAGAGATACAGTTTGCACGGAAGATCCCCTCTCTTTATATTCTCCAAAGACGCTGCTTGACCTGCTGAGTTACTCCAGCACTTTGTGTCTTTTTTTAGGGCATAGAGAGATGTGGATCAATGCAGGCAAGTGGGATTAGTATAAAAGGCATGGTGATTGGCATAGACATGGTGGTCGAGAACATGTTTCTATGCAGTTTAAATCTGACTAACTCTAACTCTGAATACTTGTACTCTATTCTGTAACTCTGAATTCTTGTACTCTATTCTTGCAATATAGTCCAACAGTCAACTTGTCTTCTCAGTTGTTCAAGATAGATCTGAGTGTTTCTTTGTCATATGCACTGGATATGAACTGGAATAATCAAGTTCTTATTTGCTGCAGCTTTACAGGGCTGTTAAATGCAACAATAAAAAAATACATGCAATTAATTATCGGTTATTCTAAGTAAACCAGGTTGTGACAGAGTGCAAAAAACCAAAATATGTCAAGCAACCAGAGTAGTGCAAAGTCCGTTGTGTTTCAGTGATGAGGTCGGGTTGTAGTTAAGGTTGTGCAGGGTGGGTTCAAAAACCCGATGGTTGATGGGCTAAGCTGTTCTTGAGCATGGAGGCTACTTTACCTTCCTCCCAATAGTAGCAGTAAGAAGAGAGTGAAGCCGGGGTGGTTTTGGTCTTTGGAGATATAAGCCGCTTTCTTGAGGCAGCGCTTCCTTCGTACCCTGTTGATGGTGGGGAAGTCAGTACCTGCGATGAACCAGCAATATCCACCACTTTCTGCAGTCACTACGTTCGTGAAAGTACCCCGCACTGGCTGAAGAACACCAAATATACCTCAACACCTGCTATGGGTGCCCTCACTGATTGCACACCATCACTACAATGAAATATATTGGAAAAAACAGCTAACAGGATAAACTGGTTCCTTGTTATTACATGATCCTTATCCCTCTATTCCCTGCGCATCTATATGTCTATCTAAAAACCTCTTAAAACCATTATCGTATGTGCCTCCACCGCCACCCATGGCAATGCGTTTCAGGCCTCCACTGCTCTACGTGTAAAAAAACATTGCCCCGCAGATCTCAATTAATCTTAACCTCTCTCCCCTTATAGCTATGCCTTCAAGTGTTGGACATTTCTACCCTGATAAAAGTTCTATGTTATCTTACTTTCACATCCATTCACTGCCCACGAGGGCGAATTTATGGAGGCTAATTAACCTACAAACTTGCAAATCTTTGGGATGTGGGAGGAGCTTGTCGCACCCACAGGAAACACACGTCTCAGGGAGAACATACAAACTCCACACAGACATCACCCAGGGTCAGATCGCACTATGAGGCCACAACTCTCCCAGCTGTGCCTCCTTGTCGCCCTCGAGGCGCCCACATATTTTCCTGCATTCATAGAAAGAATGCAATCTTTAGTTTACTCAAGGTAAAGAAACTGTGACCCCACAGCACCTGGTGATTTCTACAGATTTCCCCCACAATATATAATGCTTAGCATCCTGCATGTTGTGAAGTGGTTCCATGTTAATCTGCTGAGAAATAACTAATGAAACTGAAAGACATAGTACAAAAGGGGTGCCACCTTACTCCTCATCCACTTAGGCTTCAAAGTGTACATCCTTTATTCTAATGCTTGTTGGGAAAGCAATGTCTACGTGGGTATCCCTTGTACAAGGTAGTCCTTGCTCACTATGTGACATCAGAAAACCTAAAGTATAGGTGTCTGCTTTGTTTTCAAGGCTAGGACCTTTCTCAGGATCTTTCTACCTTTCCATTGAATGTACCACACATAACATTACCTATTCACTGCTGTTGAAATCAAAAAAAGGCTAACCTATCATGTTGGGCACTACCGATGACGCCCAGCCCCGCTGCCTGCCCGGTAACTCTGTTTATCTCCCCCTCCCCGATTTCACCGCCCATCACCAGCACAACGCGACTTCTGAACCTCGCCGCCCCCCGGGACCACCTAACCCCATCGCCACACCGGGCTCATCCAGCATCGCTGTTGTACTGGGCCCGCCGAAGACCACAGCCGCACCCGCCTCACCTTGCATCGCCACCGGACAAGGCTCCACGAACATGGCCGTCGCACTGCACCCCACTCATCTCACCGCCTCACCGGTCGGACCGACCACCCGCCCACCGGGACCTCCAACGCATCGCCTGCCGACCCCGACTCCACTGACCGCGGACTCCCACCTTCGGGTCCGCCGATCCACGACACTCCACTGCCCTCCAGCAGCCCGCAACCGTCACCTCACCTGCAGACTGGACTCTGCAGTGGGCCTGAAGCCTCCACGTTGCTAACTCCTCCCACCACTTTGTTTTTAACGGCACTGGGTCCTAGTGCCCGTCTCCCCAGCCCCAGTAACCTTAGTGGCTATTCCACTGGGTCTTCCCCATCCCCCCCTACCATGTAACCCCTGCTCTTCCCCACCCACACCACAGCCCCATACCCCCCCACACTCTGACCACCCTCCACCCTCCCACCACACAACGCTCCGTCCTCAGTGCACTCACCTGCCTTCCTCCGGCCACAACCCCCATCCTTGCCGCGTGTTCACCATACCCCTGGACCTCCCCCTCTCCGACACTGAAAGGTCGGTCCTCAGCAGAGGTCTTACCTTTGTCCCCCTCCGTCCCCACCTCAATGAGTTCCGCGCCGACCACGACTTGGAGCTCTTCTACCGTTGCCTCCGCCTCACAGTGTTCTTCCACGGAAAGAAGTCCTCGTCCCCCACTGATGATCCCTTTTCCTGTCTCCAACGTACCTCCTCCACTTGGACCCCCCCTCGTAGCCTTCCGGCTCTAGAACTATTTATCCAGAACTGCCGTCGGGACATCAACCGCCTCCACTTCTCCACTTGCCTGTCTAACTCCAATCTCTCCACCCCCGAACATACTGCCATCGACTCACTCCGTAACAACCCAGACTGAGTTATCAAACCTGCCGACAAGGGAGGTGCCGTGATAGTCTGGCGCGTCGATCTCTACAAAGCGGAGGCCACGCGCCAACTCTCGGACACCTCCTCCTACTTACCCCTGACGAACACCAGTCCACCATTTCGAGCACCATAACCGACTTACCCCCCCCGAGCCGCCAACCACATCGTTTACCAGCCCCACATGGCCCGATTTTACCTTCTCCCCAAAATCCACAGACCCGACTGCCCTGGCAGATCCATTGTCTCTGCCTGTTCGTGCCCCACCGAACACATTTCCACATACCTTGACGCCATCCTATCCCCCTTTGTTAAATCCCTCCCCACCTATGTTCAAGACACCGCAGACACTCTCCGTCGGCTCCGCACATTCCATTCTCCAGGCCCCCATCCTCTCATCTTTACCATGGACGTCCAGTCACTCTACACCTCCATCCCCCACCAGGACGTCTCAAAGCCCTCCGGTTCTTCCTTGACCAGAGGAGCAACCCATACCCGTCCACTGACACCCTCCTCCGCCTAGCGGAGTTGGTCCTTACCCTCAATAACTTCTCTTTTGAATCCTCCCATTTCCTCCAAACGCAAGGCGTAGCTATGGGCACACGCATGGGCCCCAGCTACGCTTGCCTCTTTGTCGGGTACGTCGAACAATCCTTGTTCTTGGCTTACCAGGGCCCCATCCCCGACCTCTACCTCCGTTACATGGACGACTGCTTTGGTGTCACCTCCTGTACCCACACACAACTGACTGACCATCCATTTCACCACCAACTTTCATCCAGCACTCAAATACACTTGGACCATTTCCGACATTTCCCTACCATTCCTTGACCTCACCATCTCTATTGCAGGTGATACACTCCTGACCGACATCCACTACAAGCCAACTGACTCCCACAGCTACCTGGACTACTCTTCCTCCCACCCTGCTTCCTGTAAGGACTCCATCCCCTATTCCCAATTCCTCCGTCTACGCTGCATCTGCTCCCAGGATGAGGTGTTCCACACCAGGTCATCACAAATGGCCTCATTCTTCAGAGAATGGGGATTCCCCTCCCCCACTATAGATGAGGCTCGCACCAGGGTCTCCTCCATACCCTGCAGCACTGCCCTCTCTCCCCATTCCCCCACTCGCAACAAGGGCAGAGTCCCCCTGGTCCTCACCTTTCACCCCACCAGCCGGCAAATACAACACATAGTCCTCCGCCAGTTTCGCCACCTCCAACGTGACCCCTCCACTCGCCACATCTTCCCATCTCCCCCCCGTCTGCCTTCCGCAAAGACCGCTCCCTCCGCAACTCCCTTGTCAATTCTTCCCTTCCCTCCCGCTTTACCCCTTCCCCGGGCACTTTCCCTTGCAACCGCAAGAAATGCTACACTTGTCCCTTCACCTCCCCCCTCTACTCCTTTCAGAGACCCAAGCAGTCCTTCCAGGTCCGACAGAGATTCACCTGCATCTCCTCCAACCTCATCTACTGCATCCGCTGCTCCAGATGCCAGATGATCTATATCGGTGAGACCAAGCGGAGGCTTGGCGATTGTTTCGCCGAACACCTCCGCACGGTCCGCAATAACCAACCCGACGTCCCGGTGGCTCAGCACTTCAACTCCCCCTCCCATTCCGTATCCGACCTCTCTGTCCTGGGCCTCCTCCACGGCCAGAGTGAGCAACACCGCAATTTGGAGGAACAGCACCTCATAATCCGCTTGGGGAGTCTGCATCCTCTGGGCTTGAACATTGAATTTTTCCACTTGTTAACCCTTGTTGTCTCCTCCCCTTCCCACCTCTCCCTCAGCCCTCGGGTACTGGCATTCCCTCTCTCTCTATCTCTCTCCCCCACCCTAGTCGCACTAGCTTCTCATTTTCACACTACAAACAGCTTACAATGGCTTGTTCCCTTTATCATCGATACTTTTTTGCATATCTTTCATTCATTGTTCCTTATCTCTCCACATCACCGTCTATATCTCGTTTCCCTGATCCCTGACCAGTCTGAAGAAGGGTCTCGACCCGAAATGTCGCCTATCTCCTTCGCTCCTTAGATGCTGCTGCACCCGCTGAGTTTCTCCAGCCTTTTGTGTACCCTCGATTCTCCAGCATCTGCAGTTCCTTCTTTAACACATGTTGGGGAACCATCAGCTTTTGTTTACTGTAACTTTATCATTCTGAAGTGGCGGGAATATTTGGTTATAATGCAGACATTCAGAGAGTTGCCTTCGTGGTAACCTCCTATCAGAAATTTCCTTGTGCAATTGTTCTTCAACAGCCTGTGCAGATTCTCCTGCCAACTGTCACCATTGGAGTGTGCACATATTTCTTGCTTGCACTCTCCTGTAGCTTGGAGAGTGTTGCTTGCATTGTAGTAAGTGCGGCTTCCTGGGGTCGTCTCTGTGAGGAAAGGTGCCTGACCCACTGAGTTACTCCAGCACCTTGTGTCCTTTTGGGATAGGGATCATGTACAGTTAAATGAGATCAGTTTAACTTGGCATCATGTTCGGCATAAACATGGTGAGCCGAAGGTCCCGTTCCTGTGCTATACTGTTCTATGTTCTATATTGCAATGTTATATGCACTTCCTGACCTTCATCCCTATTCTCTTTATTGTTTTAGGGATTAAAAATAAATGAATTTGAACCTTTTGTGATCTCAGAAACTGATTTTAGCAAGATTGGATTGCTGCACTGGAACATTACTGCACATCAATTGGAGTTCCTAACAAAACAGAGATTGCACTTCATTGTTTGTGAATCGAAGCACAGTAAAATAGAGTAGAAATGGGATTATTGTTTAAAAAAAATTCAAATGTTCATTATGCTCCTTTTCAGAAGAAAACATCTGTGTCAATCTACACGGAGCTGCTGTGGATATAAATGTAAGGTTGGATAAAAGCACAGTAACAATAGAGAAAACCTACATATCATTGGCCAACCAGAGAATTGTGTCCATTTGCAACAGAAGCGATATAATTGTACACTTCCAGTGGAAAGCTTTTGCAACCCATGAGGAGGAGGAGCAGCAGAAAATTAGGTAAGGACAAATATTTTGAAAGGAAGATACTGAACATGCTGTGGATCTGAAATAAAACTAGAAAGTGTACAAAATAAGTTGTGCTGCAGGGTTATTGCAGCTTCCTAAATTCAAGATATCTCAGACTGGGTCGCATGTTGCTGCTCGTACTCTTGACAGAAGATCTCAAGTGAGCCTATGGAATCATTTTTTGTATATCAATATTATGATCCACGTTCTCTGTCCTTGTTTAATTATCAACTCCAGTGTACATCTTCTGCTCAGAATGCACAGGATCACCTTGTCATAACTATTTATGGTATTCCTTTCCAGCATCATCTTCCTTTTCAGCATTCTTCCTAGAATGTTACTATTTAAAAAAAATTGTTCCTTTTGCTTGTTACTTTTTAATTATTCCCATATTCCTGTTTTATTTCTACATTATTCAACATTTTAAGTTTATGTGGAGCTCTGTGTGAAGTAATAAGAGTATCCGACTACAATGTAAAATTTAATATCTATAAGGCACAGCTAATGCATGTGGCAGATATTGGAAATTATGCATTCCTGGTTCATGTGATGTTTAAATGGTCCATGTTCTTTGCCACTTCTGACATCTACTCCAGACTCCCCACATATGCTTCCATATTGTAGGCTTCATCTGAATCCTCTGTCATTACTGATGTTTACATTCACCATCTGGTAAGCTGGCACATCAACCTGTTCTTCCCTCTTGCCAAGTTGCATCTCGCTAATGCGAGATGTCTCTTTCTGTGAAACAGGTTCTCTATTTCTCGCCTCTACTGTCTTTGCGATGCCAATATGTAAGCTGGTGCTTGGTTGTGTAGGCACGGTTTGTTCCTCCTTGTCTAAATTGTCTTCATCTTTCTCCACTGTCACCTCCCACATCTTCATACCACATATGGTAAATCATATTCTTAAGCATACTTTTTATAACATGGAAGGAGGCTACTGAGTCAGTGCCATTTCTCAGAGTAATCCCACCCATTTATTCACGCTGTAACTTATTCTCTCTTACCTGAGCACCAATTCCCCATTGATTCATCGACCAACCATCTATACTGAAGATAACTTACAGCGGCCAATAAACCCACTAGCACAGTTTTGGGGTGTGGAAGGGAAGTCAAGGACCTGCGGAAACCCCATGAGGTCACAGCGAGAACATGCAAACTCCACATAGACAACACCTGGTCAGTTCCAACGTGGATCACTGGGTTATGGTGGCAGCATTACTAATTGTTGTATCACTGTGCCATATTGTCTGATCAGGTTAATTGTAGTTGATGCGTGTGATATCTCTACAGCCCCCTCTTTTAAATCCTTGGCGTAGTCATAAAGCACGCAAATGACGGCCCTACTCGTCCATGCTGACCAAGATTATCCTGAATTATTGGTGGAGGCAGATGCAATGGTGATATTTAAGAGGCTTTCAGTTAAGCACATGTATATACAGGGAATGGAGGGGTGTGAAACATATGCAGACAAAGAAGATTAGTTTAATTTGGCTTCCTGTTCGGCATGGTGTTTATGAGCCAGTGGGCCTGTTTCTGTACTGTGCTATGTTCTATGTTTTATGTTCTCATGTTTGCAGAGAGAGGGGCTGCAAGCAAGGGAAAATAATTACAGGAAGTAATGGAAATTCTGGAAGGGGAAGGAAGGGAAAGATACCTGTGGTAGTGGAATCATGCTGGATGTGGTAGAAACTTAAGAGGAATTAGCTGAATTTGAAGTGGGACACCAAAGATAGACACAAAGTGCTGTGTTACTCAACGGGGCAAGCAGCATTTCTGGAGAAAAGGAATAGGTGATGTTTCGGGTCGAGACCCTTCCTCAGACTGAGAGTCAGGGGAGAAGGAAACTAGAGGTATGAAAAAGTACAGAACAGATCAGAGCCGATGACCAGAGATGGCTGTGGAGGAGGTGATAACGAGGGAATGGAAACAGTAAACCTAGCAGAAAGACGAGGGTTGGCGAGGGACGGAGAGAAAAAAGGAATGCAATGGTTACTTGTAATTAGAGAAATCAATATTCATACCGCTGCCCAAGCAAAACACGAGGTGCTGTTCTCTAATTTACATGAGACGTCGCTCTGACAATGGAGGAGGCAAGTCAGGGCCAAAATGTGGAAAGTGGAAACCCTAATCTTATTGTGGTTGGGAGCAGAGCAGATGTGTGGAACATGCATTTTGCGATCCATTTCAACAATGCAAGAGGAAAAACCTTGGGAAAGGGAAAAATAAGCCATATTTATGGCTCTTCCGTGGAAAGTCTTGTCATCGGAACAGATGTGGTAGAGTTGGATAACTTGGTAGAATGACATACTAGTTGCAGGGTGGAAGGATGTTTATTCAAAACATGACAAATGGATCCGACTTGGAAATTGACAGGAGATATTAGCAAGGAGATAAACTGGTATGAAGACAGAGGGCTACATCCTGAGTGCAACAACCATTTGATGTGGCATGTATAAAGGCCATTCAACAGCTGGATGAACCTTGGACGTCTGAAGGGCACTGAAAGAAGACTGTGCTCCTCTTGCCGTGTGACAATCAGTGCTGCACTGTTATTTAGAATGATGTACAATTTGTGTAATTTATATATAATTTACATATAATTTGTTTTTGAGTGTTGTGTGAGTTTGTGTGTAGTGTGTCTGTGGTGCCGATGTTCAATGTACCTGTGTCGCGCTGCTCTTGGAGATATGACACCAAACTCCACGTGACAGGGCGGCACAGTGGTAGAGGGCGGCACAGTGGTAGAGTTGCTGCTTTACAGCGCCAGAGACTCGGGTTCGATCCTGACTACGGGTGCTGTCTGTACAGAATCTGTACATTCTCCTTGTGACACCTGGGTTTTCTCGGCTGTAAATGACTTCTAGACTCAGTACGTGATTCAAATACATCTTTAATCAGCACTGAAACTTAACAGCATGGAGGATGATTAGTTGTCAGTACATCCTGGCTGCTCCAACTGTCGGTGCTGGGAAACAAGTGCTAGTGTAAGTATTACAGTGGGGTGGAGTTAGAGATGCTGGCTGGTGTGTGATTGGTTAACATGCAACATCAATCTACATCCTTCCCCCTAAAGATTAAGTGTGAAAGGGCATCCATGCCATGGGGTTGAACATACTCGCCATATCTTTCTGGTGGTCTACTAACACGGCCCGAGCGTGTGTGGGCCAAACCCTCCCCCCCCTCACCGGAAAGATGAGACGGACAGCCTGGAAGCGGGAATGACGTGGTGGAGGCTTGTGGTGACCGAAAGGGGAAACATGCGGTGGGTGAGGCCCCGTGGTTAGTGGAGACCGCGGGATGTGGAGGGGTGCAAGACATGCGGGGATGGGTGGTAGACATTGCAAAAGGCGGCTGGAACTGGAGCGGTGGAGCATAGGGACCAGCAGGCGGTGGTCGAGGCTCCCTCACAGCAAGCAGATGTTGTCGACTTCTCCGGAATACTGCTCCCTCACAGTCAACCAGGTAAAACCGTGGCTCATCAATTGGGTTGACAACAGTGCCCAGACGGGAATGTCCAGTTGAAGTTCGTAGGCTGACGACCTAACCCGGAAGTAGAGGCTTGAGTGGTCTGCTGGAGCTGTCGTATGACTGTTTCTGGATATCGTGGTTCTCTTGTAGACGTTTCTGGATAGTGGCGGGCTTCAGCACCTGAGGACCAGAGGCCTCGTCAATCTAGACATCAGTCGCTGTGCCGGCGATCACAGGGTTCCGTCCCTGGCAACGTTTCTGAGATTCAGGAGATTGAGATAAACGTCTGATTTTGAAATCTGTGCTCGCTCCAGCAAATGTTTGGCGCTTCTGACAGCGCGTTCAGCGAGTCCATTACTCTGTGGATACTCGGGACTGGTCGTGACGTGCTGGAAGTTCCATCTGTCTGCGAAAAGCTTGAATATGTGGCTGGTGAACTGCCGACCGTTGTTGGTTCTCAGGCTGACGGGGCGCCAAAGGTAGAGAAGTGTCTTTTCAGCTTCTGGATGACCATCTCCGATGTGAGGGAGGTCAGTTGGCCTAGTTCAAACCAATTGGAAAAGGAGTCGACTAGAACGAGGTAGTGCTTCCCGCACCATTCGAAAATGTCCGCCGCCAGCGACGTCCAGGGCAGAGCTAGTGGAGGTTGTTGCAGAAGGGGTTGCCGCTGCTGATGAGGCGCAAGGCTGTTGCAAGCGGGGCAGGAGGCTACACGGTCCCAGATGCAACTGGCCATTCCCGGCCAGTAGAACAGACTATGGACACGTGCCAGTGTGGCGTCGGCTCCTGGGTGACCGCTGTGTTCCTCTTTGAAGTATACGTCTCATAGCGATGAGGGTATCACCACCTTGTGACCCTTGACGACAACCCCATCCTGAACTACCAGTTTATCACGAACCAGGAAGAAAGGCTGCACCTCTGTGGGCGTGTTGGATTGTCTGTCTGGCCAGCCTGTTTTGATGATGGAGGAGAGGATTTGAAGCATATCGTCAGTGGCGGTGTGCGCGGCCAAGGTGCGCAGTTGTTTGCTGGAGACGAAATCGACACCGAGGACCGTGAAGTTTTCCTGTTCATGGGGATGTTGTTCGCAAGATGCCCGAGGTGCACGGGAGAGAGTGTCGGCGATCTGCATGTCCTTACCCTTAGTGTAGGTAATAGAGAAATCGTACCGCTGCAGCTGCCTCATCATACGCTGCAAACAAGCTGGCGCGGCGTGAATGGGCTTGTTCAGGATTGTCACCAGTGGTTGGTGGTCCGTCTCGACCGTGAAGGTGCTGCCAAAGATGAAGTCGTGGAATTTGGAGCAAGCAAAGACGACGGCCAACAGTTCCTTTTCGATTTGCGCGTAGTGCTGCTCCGTGTCGGTCATAGTGCGAGAGGCATACGAGACAGGTAGTAGATGCCCTCGGCAGATGGTTGCAAGCAGGCTGCGCCGAGCCCGAATTTCGAAGCATCGCAGGTGATCGTCACCGGACGTTTCTGGTAAAAAAAAATTTAGGGTTGGTGCACTGGTCAGTTTGGACTTTAAAACGTCAAAAGCAATCTGATGTTGCTGGAGCCATGACCATGCTGTGTCTTTTTTTGTCAGCTCCCGCAGCGTGGAGCTTAGTTCACTGAGGTTCGGTATGAAGTTGCCGAGATAGTTTACTATGCCCAGAAAACGGTGCAGGGCTTTCACATCTGTGGGGCAGGCATTTCTGTGATGGCAGTAGCCTTCTTCAGATTGGGTTTGAGACCATTAGGAGAAGATGTGGCCGACGTAGGAAACCTCTGGAACCCGGAACTCGCACTTGTCAGGATTGAGCTTGAGGTTGATCTTGCGTGCGCCCTCCAAGATGAGCCTGACATTGTGGTTGTGCTCTATTGCATCTTTGCCATACACTAGGATATCGTCGACAAGGTAGGTCCTCGAATAATAGTTCTTTGGAAGACTTCACTGGCAGAGTTGATTCCGAATGGCATTCTCAGAAACTTTTATCTGCCGAATGGGGTGGCAAATGTGGTGAGGTTTGATGACTCCTTGTCCAGCGGTATCTGCCAGAAAGAGTTCTTTGCATCAAGGACAGAAAACAGGGTGGCCGTTCCAACCTTTGCCGCAACATCCTCGACAGTCTTCATGGGATGGTGTGGGTGCTTAATGGCAGTGTTCAGTTCTTTCGGGTTGATGCACAAGCGGATTTCATTTTTTCCCTTCTTAACTGTGGCAATCATGGTTGAGACCCAGTCAGTGGGGTCACTTGCTACTTCAATTATGCCTGTGGAGGCCACGTCCTTCAGCGCAGGGTGAACCCTGTCAGTCATGGCAAATGACAATCGGTGTGGAGGTCGGATGACGGGTGTCACTTCGGGGTCAATAATAATCTTGTAAGTCACGGGGAACTTGCCCAGGTTATTGTCGAAAAAATCAGGGAATTCACTCAGCGGGTCCAGGGAAATTTGCAGCTTGTGGACCGTTTTGTCAAAGGAGATCAGCCCTAGTTCCTGACAGGCCCGGTTGCCAAGCAGAGTAACTGAATTAAAGTTCAAGACATAGAAGGTCAAATTCCACGTGGTTTTTTTCAGCACACATTTCAAGTTGGTTTTGCCCAGAGGCACCAGCACCTCCCCTCCAAAAGCATGTAGAGTGGATTTGTCCTTGATCAGTGGCTCGTTAGATCTTATCTTGTTGAAGAGGTTGATTGACATTGTATTTACTTTTGCCCCCGTGTCTAATTTTGTGGCAAAATCGACGTTGTTTACAGTTACTGTCACAGTCGGATCATAATTCTTAGCAGCAGCAAACTGTAACGAGTAAACAGTCGGGTCCTCTTGTGAGTTAATTGGAGTCTGTTCGGAGGCAAGTTCGAGCTGGAATTGGGGAGTGAGATTGTTGCTGTCTCGTTGCAAGAAATTGAGATAAGACCTAAAGCTAGGCGAATTCTTCCCACGGGCCCGACTTGCTGCCCGACATGCAGAGGCAAAGTGATTTAACTTTTTACAGTACTTGCATGATTTACCAAAAGCTGGGCAAGCTGATTGTCTGCTGTGTGAGTAGTTGCAATTTGGGCATTTCTTCTGAGGATCGCCAAGAGCCGCCTGACTAGTTTGGGTCATAAATCGCCTGTTATCTGTGTTGGTTCGCTGCCTAGTGAGGCCCGTCAGATTGATGGTTTTGGTTTCGTGCGAACTGTCTATAGGGTCGATAAATTCAGGTGTCCTGCATGTGTGTGCTGCTTCATCCAGTGTCAAATCTGGCCATCTCAGAAGCTCTGATCTGAGCTTTAGGTCACTAATGCCATTCACTAAAATGTTCCTTGTTAACTGATCAGTCAGCTGATCGACCGGCATATTTTGGAATCGGCTATGCTGGGCTAAATACATTAAGTCTGAGATAAATGAGTCTACTCGTTCACCAGGGAGTTGATGGCGAGAGAAAAACCTAGCTCTGTCCAAAATGTGATTTGAGGGTAGGTCACAGATCTGGCTAAATTTACGCATCAGAACATTGGGGACATCAGGCGATTCAGCTGGGGTTATTACCTGGTCGTTGGCATTGCAGTCGGCCGGAGCATAGCGGAATGTTCTGGATCGCCGAAGGGCATCTGGGCGACCAAGGTTGAGTAGGAGAGAGGCCTTGACAGCATCAGGCTCATTTCGGTGTGCAATGTTCATGTAGTGTCGGTAATCAATTTCAAACGTGGCCCAGCGTTCGCTGATATCCGCATCAAAGACGAGAGGGTCAGGCTTTCGATAGGAAGAGGCCATCATAAAGCAAAATAAAAACTCACAAAAGGGTAAAACAAAAAACTGTTATACAGAAGGAGTGAATCCAATCGCTTCTGACGCCATGTAAATGACTTCTAGACTCAGTACGTGATTCAAATACACCTTTAATCAGCACTGAAACTTAACAGCATGGAGGATGATTAGTTGTCAGTACATCCTGGCTGCTCCAACTGTCAGTGCTGGGAAACCAGTGTTAGTATAAGTATTACAGTGGGGTGGAGTTAGAGATGCTGGCTGGTGTGTGATTGGTTAACATGCAACATCAATCTACATCGGCTGATCCGGTTTCTTCCCATATTCCAAAGACATATAGGTTTGTAGGTTAATTGGCTTCTGTAAATTGTCCTTAGTGTATAGGATAGAACTAGTGAGTGGGTGATGGTCGGTCAGCCTGGACTCAGTGGACTGAAGGTCCAGCTTTCACGTTGTACCTCTAAACTAAACTAATGTCTTTGCTTGCGCAGCTTGCCAATCATTACAAGATGTGGCCCACTTCAGAAAGATCATCTTTCTTTGTCCTCATCTGTCATTTCTCCCTTTGATATTTTGTTCTGATTACTTCATCTGCTTCATTCCACCCATAGATATTTTTTCTCGAGCTTCCTTCTTTTCTGCCAGCCAGTTTGGTGGATTTTTGCCTGTATTCTTTAGTTCAGTACTTTTTTCATATGCATGATGTTTGATGTCTGATGGTGAAAGGAATGGGACATCCGTGGCCTTGGCCTGTCTCAACTAAAATTCACTGCCTGAAGGAAGACATGAGAATTTAAATAGCAAATTTTCTGGGCCTGAGAATCATTGCAAGGGATTGACAAATATCACATAATTAAAAGGAAATGCATTAATTATTCTAACTTTGTTCTTTATTTTGAACTTTAATGGGCAATTAATGTGCAAATGCAAAGGTTTCACAATCCTCAGCAAGGGATGCCATTATTCTGAAATCAATGGAACAGTTCAAATTATGCACCAACAAATTGTAATTTATAAGGTGTCTTCTGCTTGCCATAAGATCCTGCGTGATTTGCACATCAGCAAAGAGTTTCATATTTTGCTTCAATTACACTGTGGTGTTGCAATCATGCAAGAATACGTAACGGTGATATTTGTAATAAATACAGAAAATAAAAGGCTCATAATTGCCAGAAGAGAAAACAATTGGCAGGTGTAGAGTTCCACTCGGGTGTCAGCGTGTCCTTTTAATACATTGTATATTTTCAGCCATTCTTATTATTATTACTGTCAGTTTTTAAGAGAAGACAGTTCATGGATGATGGATGTGATATATGTGTAGAGCACTCAATCCTGTCCATGTTTGTAATTTGAACTTTAGGATCAGCACCTCACCTAATCTGGGTGTTTTTGTCAGATTCCTTTCAGACTTGAAATGTGAGGAAGTGGAAGAGACAGAGTTTTTTTTGCAGGAGTGCGCTGGAGATCCTGCACTACGTGAACGCATTTCCATCCTTTCCCGTACCTTTCTGAATCGTTACCGAATGGCGCAGGATGACAAGATGCTGCTGTCTGATGATACCTTGTTCATTGAGCCATTGGTTAGTGGTAGGATTGGATCGCACAGATAATCATGCATATGTGGGCAGTGGATGTGTTCATATTTGTTCTGCACAGGAGATGGGCAAGGTCCTCACTGACTATTTCTCCTCTGTTTGACTATCGAAAAAAGATGAAGAGTGGGGAATTTTGGACAATTAATAGAGATGTATTGAGGACAGTCGTTATTATGGTCGAGGAGGTGCTGGATTTCTTAAGGTATATGAAGGTAGACAAATCTCCCGGGCCTGATCAGAGGACACTGTAGGAAGCTAGGGAAGAAATTGCAGGCAGCTGACTGAGATAAATAAATCTTTATTAGACACGGGTGAAGGCCAGAAGCAGTGGCGGATCTACATTGTTGGGCCCTGAAGCTTGAACTGTTATGGGGGCTCCTTCGCAACCAGCAACGAGGTTTGGGTAACCACTGTTATCTTCTTCAATGACGTTGTTCCACGACAGGCTGTCTCGGCCCCCGGCATTGAAGCTCCTGCATTTTCTATAAATTGAAAGTGGTTCTCAAGTTTTCTGCTAGTAGTTTACGAAACAGAAGCTTCAAAAATTTCTAACACATAGCAGTAAAATAACTCCCAAAATAGATATATTTCTTGAAATAGACAATAGACATTTCTATGATCATCCACAATCAGTACCCCATTCCTTCCTTCTCCCCATATCTCTTGACTCTGCTATCTTTAAGAGCTCTATCTATCTTTTAATTGAAAGCCTCCAGAGAATTGGCCTCCACTGCCAATCCACTTCTGAAGATAGTGGAGTCAAGGGATATGGGGAGAAGGCAGGAACGGGGTACTGATTGTTGATGATCAGCCATGATCATATTGAATGGCGGTGCTGGCTTGAAGGGCCAAATGGCCTAATCCTGCATCTATTGTCTATTCACAACTCTCTGCGTGATAAAGTATTTTCTCTTTTCCGTTCTAAATGGCCTACCCATTATTCTTAAACTGTTGCCCCTGGTTCTGGACTCTACCAGCATTGGAAACATGTTTCCTGCCTCTACCGTGTCCAAACCCTTAATAATCTTATATCATAAACTTATTAAAACTCGGGATGTTTGTTTTTTTGTCCTCTTGCTTTCAAACTTGAACTTTTTCTGTGATTCACATCTCCTCAAAAACCCGATGCGGCAACGGTGACATTTTTACATATTCCGGCAGAGATTTACCTCATGATTTCAAAAATCCCCTCATCTGAAAATATGATTCATTATTTCCTGAGTGTTTTACTAAAATTGTTCACCAATCTGGCATATTTTTCAAATCGAACTGCTGAAGCCAGCTGATGATGTCACAATGCCTTTGCTCGTGGCCAACCCGGCTTGTGGCCCAGCCCCCCCCCCTCCCCCCCCCCCTCCCCCCCCCGCTCTGGATTAAAGCAGCTGACAAGTTACGTTAACCCCCTCCCTGGGGCAGAGAAAGAGAGAGAGGGGGTTAACCCCACTCCCCCTTCTTCACACATCCTCTCTCTCCCCCCTCTCCCCCTCTGCCCTCCCTCATCCTCACCCCACTCCCCTCCCCCTCTCCCCTCCCCCTCTCCCCTCCCCCCTCCATATCCACCTCCCCCCCTCCCTTCCTCCCTCTCTCCCTACTCTCCCCCAGTCCCCGCTCCTTCCACCCATCGGCACGGAGAGAGCCCGTGGGAGGGGCTGCGGGATTGAAATCGGAAGAATATGCTTCTGGGTCCCCTCCGCTATCAGTGGCCCTGAAGCATAAGGTTCATTAGTTTCATAGTAGATCCGCCTCTGGCCAGAAGACTGGAAGATGGCTATGTTGTGCCTCCATTTTAGAAGGGTTACAAGTAAAACTCTGGGAACTATGTATGAACCAGTGGGCCTAACATCTGCTGTAGGCAAGTTACTGGAGAGGATTCTGAGGGATAGACTGGGATAATTAGAGATAGTCAGCACGGTTTTGTACATACTAGATCTTTTACAAATCTACTTGATTTTTTTCCAAAGAAATAACCACAAAGGTTGATGAGGGTAAATCTACAGATGTTATCCAAGGAAAGCTAGTGAATTGGATAGAGAAATGTCTTCATGGAAGGAAGTAGAAGGTGATGGTGGAAGGTTGTTTTTCAGACTGGAGCCTGTAACTAGTGAGGTGCATCACTGATTGGTGTTGGGGCCCATTGCTATTTGTGATTATTATTGATTTAAATGAGAATATACTGACATGACTAGTAAGTTTGCTGATGATACTAAAGTCGGTGTTATCATAGATAGCAAGGATAATTATCAAAAAATACAGTAGGATCTTGATCAGCTGGGCAAGTGGGCTGAGGTATGTATGGTGATAGTTTAAAGCAGATAAGTGTAAGGTGTTGCATTACGGAAAGTCAAACTAGGGCAGCACATTCACAGTGAATGGCAAGGCATGGGGAGTGTTATAGGACTGAGGGATCTAGGAGTGCATGTACATAGTTCCCTGAAAGTGGTATAGGGTGGTCAAGAAGACTTTTAGTACATTGGCCTTCATTAGTCAGGATTCTGAGTATGGAACTTGGTATGCCCTATTCTCATTAGATAAGGTTGTTTTGTATTAATTTGGTCATTTATTATAACTATGATTGCTATCGTAAGTCACATCTCCTCTCTGTTCCCCTCTCTCATGACTTCCTGGTTAGTTAATCAAACATCCATCTCATCCTCCACCATGCTTACTTGAAACATAGAAACATAGAAACATAGAAATTAGGTGCAGGAGTAGGCCATTCAGCCCTTCGAGCCTGCACCGCCATTCAATATGATCATGGCTGATCATCCAACTCAGTATCCCGTACCTGCCTTCTCTCCATACCCTCTGATCCCCTTAGCCACAAGGGCCACATCCAACTCACTCTTAAATATAGCCAATGAACTGGCCTCAACTACCCTCTGTGGCAGAGAGTTCCAGAGACTCACCACTCTCTGTGTGAAAAAAGTCTTTCTCATCTCGGTCTTAAAGGATTTCCCCCTTATCCTTAAGCTGTGACCCCTTGTCCTGGACTTCCCCAACATCGGGAACAATCTTCCTGCATCTAGACTGTCCAACCCCTTAAGAATTTTGTAAGTTTCTATAAGATCCCCTCTCAATCTCCTAAATTCCAGAGAGTATAAACCGAGTCTATCCAGTCTTTCTTCATAAGACAGTCCTGACATCCCAGGAATCAGTCTGGTGAACCTTCTCTGCACTCCCTCTATGGCAATAATGTCCTTCCTCAGATTTGGAGACCAAAACTGTACGCAATACTCCAGGTGTGGTCTCACCAAGACCCTGTACAACTGAAGTAGAACCTCCCTGCTCCTGTACTCAAATCCTTTTGCTATGAAAGCTAACATACCATTCGCTTTTTTCACTGCCTGCTGCACCTGCATGCCTACTTTCAATGACTGGTGTACCATGACACCCAGGTCTCGCTGCATCTCCCCTTTTCCTAATCGGCCACCATTTAAATAATAGTCTGCTTTCCTGTTTTTGCCACCAAAGTGGATAACCTCACATTTATCCACATTATACTGCATCTGCCAAACATTTGCCCACTCACCCAGCCTATCCAAGTCACCTTGCAGTCTCCTAGCATCCTCCTCACAGCTAACACTGCCCCCCAGCTTAGTGTCATCCGCAAACTTGGAGATATTGCCTTCAATTCCCTCATCCAGATCATTAATATATATTGTAAATAGCTGGGGTCCCAACACTGAGCCCTGCGGTACCCCACTAGTCACTGCCTGCCATTGTGAAAAGGACCCGTTTACTCCTACTCTTTGCTTCCTGTTTGCCAGCCAGTTCTCTATCCACATCAATACTGAACCCCTAATACCGTATGCTTTAAGTTTGTATACTAATCTCTTATGTGGGACCTTGTCGAAAGCCTTCTGGAAGTCCAGATATACCACATCCACTGGTTCTCCCTTATCCACGCTACTAGTTACATCCTCGAAAAATTCCACAAGATTCGTCAGACATGATTTACCTTTTGTAAATCCATGCTGACTTTGTCCAATGATTTCACCACTTTCCAAATGTGCTGCTATCCCCATCTTTAATAACTGACTCTAGCAGTTTCCCCACTACCGATGTTAGACTAACTGGTCTGTAATTCCCCGTTTTCTCTCTCCCTCCCTTCTTAAAAAGAGGGGTTACATTTGCTACCCGCCAATCCTCAGGAACTACTCCAGAATCTAAAGAGTTTTGAAAGATTATCACTAATGCATCCACTATTTCCTGAGCTACTTCCTTAAGTACTCTGGGATGCAGCCTATCTGGCCCTGGGGATTTATCGGCCTTTAATCTATTCAATTTACCCAACACCACTTCCCGACTGACCTGGATTTCATTCAATTCCTCCTTTGACCCACGGTCCCCTGCTATTTCCGGCAGATTATTTATGTCTTCCTTAGTGAAGACGGAACCAAAGTAGTTATTCAATTGGTCCGCCATATCCTTATTCCCCATGATCAACTCACCTGTTTCTGACTGCAAGGGACCTACATTTGTTTTAACTAACCTGTTTCTCTTCACATATCTATAAAAACTTTTGCAGTCAGTTTTTATGTTCCCTGCCAGTTTTCTTTCATAATCTATTTTTCCTTTCCTAATTAAGCCCTTTGTCCTCCTCTGCTGGTCTCTGAATTTCTCCCAGTCCTCTGGTATGCTGCTTTTTCTGGCTACTTTGTACGCATCATCCTTTGCTTTGATACTATCCCTGATTTCCCTTGTTATCCACGGATGCACTACCTTCCCCGATTTATTCTTTTGCCAAACTGGGATGAACAATTTTTGTAGTTCATCCATGCAGTCTTTAAATGTCTTCCATTGTATATCCACCGTCAACCCTTTTAGAATTAATTGCCAGTCAATCTTGGCCAATTCACGTCTCATACCCTCAAAGTTACCTTTCTTTAAGTTCAGAACCATTGTTTCTGAATTAACAATGTCACTCTCCATCCTAATGAAGAACTCAACCATATTATGGTCACTCTTGCCCAAGGGGGCACGTACAACAAGACGGCTAACTACCCCTTCCTCATTACTCAAAACCCAGTCTAAAATAGCCTGCTCTCTCGTTGGTTCCTCTACATGTTGATTTAGATAACTATCCCGCATACATTCCAAAAAATCCTCTTCCTCAGCACCCCTGCCAATTTGATTAACCCAATCTATATGTAGATTGAAGTCACCAATTATAACTGTTTTGCCTTTGTCGCACGCATTTCTAATTTCCTGTTTGATACCATCCCCAACTTCTCTGCTACTGTTAGGTGGCCTGTACACAACACCCACCAGCGTTTTCTGCCCCTTAGTGTTTTGTAGCTCTACCCATACCGATTCCACATCCTCTAAGCTAATGTCCTTCCTTTCCATTGCGTTAATCTCCTCTCTAACCAGCAACGCTACCCCACCTCCTTTTCCTTTCTCTCTATCCCTCCTGAATATTGAATATCCCTGGATGTTCAGCTCCCAGCCTACGTCACCCTGGAGCCATGTCTCCGTGATCCCAACTATATCATAATCATTAATATCTATCTGCACGTTCAACTCGTCCACCTTATTACGAATACTCCTTGCATTGAGACACAAAGCCTTCAGGCTTGTCTTTACAACGCACTTATCCCTTATACAATTTTGCTGAAAAGTGGCCCTTTTTGATTTTTGCCCTGGTTTTGTCTGCCTGCCACTTTTACTTTTCACCTTGCTACCTATTGCTTCTACCCTCATTTTACACCCACCTGCCTCTCTGCTCTTGTACCCATCCCCCTGCCACATTAGTTTAAATCCTCCCCGACAGCACTAGCAAACACTCCCCCAAGAACATTGGTTCCATTCCATTCCAGGTGCAAACCGTCCTGTTTGTACCGGTCCCACCTCCCCCAGAACTGGTCCCAGTGCCCTAAAAATTTGAATCCCTCCCCCTTGCACCACTTTTCAAGCCACGTATTCATTTGCAATATCCTCCTATTTCTACTCTGACTGGCCCGTGGTACTGGTAGTAATCCGGAGATTACTACCTTTGAGGTCCTACTTTTAAGTTTATCTCCTAGCTCCCTAAATTCACCTTGTAGGACCTCATCCCTTTTTTTACCTATATCGTTGGTGCCAACATGTACCACGACAACTGGCTGTTCACCCTCCCCCTCCAGAATGTTCTGCAGCCGTTCAGTGACATCCCTGACCTTTGCACCAGGGAGGCAACATACCATCCTGGAGTCTCGTTTGCGGCCGCAGAAACGCCTATCTATTCCCCTGACAATTGAATCCCCTATTACTATTGCCCTTCCCCTCTTTTTTCCCCCCTCATGTGCTGCAGAGCCACCCATGGTGCCATGAACTTGGCTGCTGCTGCATTCCCCTGATGAGCCATCTCCCTCAACAGTATCCAAAATGGTATACCTGTTTAGGAGGGAGATGACCGCAGGGGACTCCTGCACTACCTGCCTACTGCTTTGCTGGCTATTGGCCACCCGTTCCCTTTTTGTCCTCTTACCTTTTGCCTGCGGTGTGACCAACTCACTGTACGTGCTATCCACGACTTTCTCCGCATCGTGGATGCTCCAGTATGAATGCAGCCGCAGTTCCAATCGTTCAATGCGGTCTGCCAGGAGCTGCAGCTGGACACACTTCCTGCAAATGTAGTCACCAGGGACACCGACCATCTCCCTGATCTCCCACATGTTGCAGGCTGAACAAACCACGGGGCCAATCTCTACTGCCATACCTTACTCCCAAATTACTCTGTATTAAATATAAAAAAACACAAAAACTTATCCTTTAAACTTTACTACTAAATACTGAATCCTTAACTCCCAGAATCCCTAACTCCCAGAGTCCCTAACTCCCAGAGTCCCTAACTCCCAGAATCCCTAACTCCCAGAAGGCAGAAATGTAAAATTGTAAACCCGGGGTTGCACCCAATCAGCTGCTTCCTCGGGTCCTCTTCCACCAATCAGAGGCTTCCTCAAAAAAACCCACTTCTCCAAATGGAATGTTATGGATTTGGGTAAGCCTCTGAAAAAACAAGCCCCGCGCTGGATTTTATAGCTTACCGGTCGGGTGTCGCTCCTCCCCCTCCTCCTCTTCCAACGGCTCCCGTGGGCCTCTGAAAAAACAAGCCCCGCGCTGGATTTTATAGCTTACCGGTCGGGTGTCGCTCCTCCCCCTCCTCCTCTTCCAACGGCTCCTGTGGGCCTCTGAAAAAACAAGCCCCGCGCTGGATTTTATAGCTTACCGGTCGGGTGTCTTTTTTTCATCAGGAAGGAGATATCTGGCCCAATTCAACAAATGAAATAAGTATAATCTGCAAACCGAAGGAAGCAAAGTTTTTTCAGTGGACAATCTACTGTGATGTCACAGGTACAGAATATTGCATGTTAATTATTCCACTTTAATGACTGTTCTGCTTTACGCCTTTGCTCTACTGAATATTAAGCTTAATTTGCCTTGCTCTACTTCTGGCACTTCCTGTTTTGTCACCTGACTTGTCTCTACCTGACTAGCTCATTCCCTTGCTGAGCACACATCTTTCACCACTGCAGATAAATGTCTTAACGTTCTCTTGTGGCAATTTCTAGTCTGAATCTCGGTTGTTTGGTTGTTTGCTTGCTTTTTCCTCTGCCTTCAAGAATTTTGACTGTGCTTCGATATTTTGTTCTGTTTTACCATTCACGATGTATTTGAACCATGTTCATCGAGTTTGATCCAGTTAATCGGGTTATTATTATGTTCCCTTCCTTTGTCATCCTTATCCCTCCTCCGTACTGGAACATGCCGATCCTTTCTTGGAGAAGCTCCTCATGTCGATGCTTTTGATGGTGGAGAGAGCTGTGCCCAGGGTGGACTGGGCATGGTTCATGATGATTAGCGGCTCAATATGGTGCCCCTAATACCCAGCCGTACATGAAATTGACATCTGAGTTCCAGGCATTAAATAGGATCAGTGTTTAATAGCTCCTACATGGCTCAAGGTGTACCATTGGGAAAGGTTGTCATACTGGTGAGATGTTTATTGGGTGCTGTTGAGAGTACAATTCATGCCAGAACGATAGTAGGAACCTTCTATCACTCCTGCTAAACTGTCAGTTACATGCACGTTTGATTGGCTAAACTTCAATGTCAGAGTTGCCAATTCATTCAGGAGTTTCACGTGATACATCATGAGTTGTGTGGTGTCACTAGAAATCGATCTTTCATGACTATAGAAGAAAACTGACTTGGTTGGCCACAATGACAGCTTGGACTGTTCCTCATGTTCGAATTGTTAGGCAGGTTGGTCACATTTTCCCAAGCTGGCACTGCAGCTGTTGAAACTTGTTCAATTTTCATTGAGTCACAGAGGGATATAGCATGGAAACAGGTCCTTCGGCCCACTGAGACCATCCTAACCATTGAACACATTTATATATCAATTCTACCCTAACACATTTTATTCTCCTCATGTTCCCATCAACTCCCCTCCAAATTGCACCATTTCAGGGGTGATTAGAGTGGTCAATTAACTTCCAGACTCACACAACTTTGTGGGAGTAAACCAAAGCACCAAGGCAGAATCCTGCTTGGTCACAGAAAGAACAGGCAAACTCCACACAGGCAGCAGTTCAGGTATCCTAAAAGTTTAGAGCCTGTGACTTCTTACAATAATATACTATCTGAATTAGAAGACAAAACATTATGTCCCAAGCCAACCTGTTTTTCATAGATCTTTAATACCTTGGCAGGTTCATTTTAATTACAAGATTACAGATTGTGTTTTCTGTACTCAGCCAAGTGTTATGCCATCAAGAGTAGTGTTCATTAGGTCTGTTGAGTGTAGAGTGTCCAGTCCAGGCTGCGGATTTCAGCCAGGTTTTGTGTGGAACTTATAGACTTTTGTCAGGCAGAGTGATGGTGCTCTCACAAGGAGGTGTTGTTCCCTACAGACATCAGGTGGTTTAGTGTGTGAACTACCTCAGTTTACTGAGATCACAAAAATGATCAATGAAAACAAGCTATCACAAATGCTGCTTTCCACTGCTTATACACATTCTGTTAGATAAATCTGGTAAAATTAGATATTGACACACATTGATGCTTTGGTCCTCTAGGTCGGCAGACTCGCTTGCCTCTCCGTATCAAGGCTGAAGGTCTGGGCCCCAGGCTGCTTCTGAATTTTGACCTGATTGACATGGGACACATCTTTTTAAACTCTCGTCACACATATGAGGTAAATTATATAATTACATTCTGTCAATCTAGAAAATCGGCTTGAATGCTTTTTTTCTGAAATAATTAGGATACTTAATCCAGTTAAATGAAAAATTCAGTTATGGAGTTTCATAGACCAGGCAAGAATATACTAGCTGATTAGAACACAAAGTATTATGTCCCAAGCTGATCTATTTTTTATTTACTTGTCCATTTATCTATTATACCTTGGCAGGTTCATTTTAATTCTATATCTATCCTCTGGTTCTACGATTGAAAGGTCTGAAAAAACTCATTGCCCTGTCCATCTGTGGTCTGTCAGCAGAAGTTGGAAATAATTTACACATTTAAGTGATAAATTGCACTGAAAACCTGCTTTAGTTTTGTGAGGTTCAGTTTTAAGAAAAGGAGCGGGCTGGGACAGAGAATGTCTTTTCACTCTCAGGACCTGGTTTCAAATGTTTTCCAGACTATTCTGCCTTGTGGCTTTAAAGTGCATATGTGGAATGAGTTTGCACAGGACATATTGGATTCAAAACAACACTGCTTTTATTGGGATCTACACAGGCAGTATTATTTTGAGAAGTCACAGGGCCGTGGCGACTGAAATGCATTGCACTATTTCCTTATGCTCTTACGGTTTGGGGGGTGAGTCGTATTGCTTGGACATAATGGATGTTTTATTTTGCATGAAACCACATTGCACATATTCTGAAAGTATTCTATTCTGTTAATAATCTTCATCTTGCTCAAAGCATTGACAAGAAGTGTGGAATTGATTTTCCACATCACCTTATTGTTGTCTATACATATTTTTTCCCCATAAATAGAATGTCGACATTGCTGACAAGGCCCACATTTAATTCTATTCTTTATAGCCCTTGAAAGGTGCTGGTCCTTCTTTAAGTATAGCAGTGTTATAAAGTTGTACAGCATGCAAACAAGCCTTTCTGCCCAGCAGGTCCATATTGACCATCATGCCGATCTATACTAATTCCACTGGTTTGCATTAAATCTATAACCCGTTTTGCACTGGTCATTCAAATACCTGTCCAGACACCTCTTAAATGTTGTCACTGTTCTGTCTCACCTCCTCCTCTCACCATGACATACTTTGAGAAGAATATACCGCTAAGATCTCCTTTGAACAGCACCCTATGCCCTCTGGTTTTAGACACGCTTACCGTGATAAACATACAAGAGCTATCTACCCTATCTATGCCTATCATAATTTCAAATACCATGGAATTACTTCATATTGCTGTTAGTCAGGTAGTCTTGTCTATTTATATTTCTTGTTTTAGTCGTTCTGCTGTAACTGATTGACTTGTTCGGCAGTTTCAGAGGGAAGTTAAGAGTTTATAGCCTGAAGTAATATTGAATAAGAAGATAAGAAAGCACATTTCCTCTCCTAAGGATTATTAGCGATCCAATGGGTTTACCACAATTGATTCACTGAATCAATTTACCATCATTGTTCATTGAGTCAATTTATTTTGAATCTGGGTGCCACTGGTGGAGCTGGCTGTTCTTATCTCTCCACAAATTAAACATAATGTTTGGCTTGGAATTATGGGTATGCCAGATTGAGTAAAGGACAGCAGATTTTCTCCTCGAAAGGATAGGTTTGCTTATAACAGTGTTAGTTTTATGGTCCTTGTTACTAATGACAATTTTGAGAAAAAAAACACATTACAAGGTGAACATATATTTCACAATTTCCATTGGGGGACTTCCATTTGGATTGAATCAAGTTGAGTTTATTGTCATAATAAACTTGACGACTTGAATGGACTTGACTTGATCCAAACTGAATTACCACAATGGAAATTGTAGAAGTTAAATTCAGTCAATAGTTTTGACTGAATTAATGATGATGACTAATAATGCTGAATCTTTAATTCAAGTACTCATCTGGTGGGTATATGGGAGAAGTTGCCAGAAGAGGCAATGGAGGAATGTACTATAACAACATTTAAAGGACATGTTGACAGGTACATGGTTAGCAAAGGTTTAGAGGGATATGGGACTATCGTGGGTCGGTGGAACTAGTGTAGATGGGGCATCTTAGTTGACTTGGGCAAGTTAGGCCAAAGGGCTTATTTCTGTGCTGCATGACTGTGCTGCAAAGACTCTAACATCTTTGTGAAATTTCCTCTGCACTCTTTCCAGCTTAATGGCATATTTCCTTAGCAGTCTGACCAACACTAAACACAATGCTTAAAGTGCGGCCTCACCCACATCTATATAACTAAAAGTCTCATCTTGACCACTTCCTGTCTGCGCTGTATATTGATTTAAAAAAAAAAAAACACTACCCTATATCGCTATGATTTTTGGCCATCTTACTCACAGTACCCCTCCACTGAGGCAGCCCCGAGGATTTTTCCGATCGCTGAAAAATAAAAAAGTTATGAGTTTAACAAAATCCTGATCAGCTGGTGGTTGGTCCTCTCGCCTGTAAATCACCATGATGAAGGTAACGTCCCTTCTGGGGGGGGGGGGGGGGGGTGGGGGGGAGGCAGGACTATAAAACCCTGGATGCCTGGATGTGAGTCTGTCACTCTGGAAGATCTTGAGGGAAAGGTCACAACTGCGAGTCTAAGCCGTGAATCAACTGAACTATGAGTCTGCAATGAACTTGCAATAAATGATTTGTTAGCCCTTAATGAAAATGAAATGAGTTGTTTGGCCTGCCCTGTGCTTGAAACTGCAGTGGAAATGGAAATTAAATGAAAATGCAATGGCCTGGTTGGCCTGCCCTGTACTTGAAACTGCAGTGGAAATAGAAATTAAATGAAAATGCACTCAGCTGTTTGGCCTGCCTTGTGCTTGAAACTGCAGTGGAAATGGAAATGAAATGAAAATGCAATGAGCTGTTTGGCCTGCCCTGTGATGAAACTGCAGTGGAAATGGAAATGAAATGATAATGCAATGAGCAGTTTGGCATGCCCTGTGCTTGAAACTACAGTGGAAATGGAAATTAAATGAAAAGAAAATGAAATTAGTTGAAATTAGAAATGGAAATGAAATTAAATGAGTTGTTTGGCCTGCCTGAAACCACTAATTTCGGCACACAAAGCCCCTATTAGCCGAGAAACCAGTCCCTTTTGCCCAAAATGCACGTATTAGCCCAGGAAGAGCATTTTGGCTCAAAAGGCCCGTGCCAGGCCAGGAAAAGTCCAGAAAAAGTGCCTTTCACTGAGGTTTCACTCAGCTTTTTGATATTTTTAAAGAGCCCTTCAGCCCATCGGGCCTGTACTAGCCCAGGAGGTGTCCTTTCGGCCCATCAGTAAGTAGCAGTGAAAATACCGGCGAACACAGTATTTTTCTCCCTCTCTTCATTGGCTCCCTGTGAGATCCTGGCCAGGATAGACTTTCCTCCCTGTGATCTGCAGAAAAAGATGAACAATGTCTAAAATTGATTCTCCATCCTCTCTCCCTTCTCTTTCACAGTCTCTCACCTGTTTTGGGTAGAATTTCTGGCAGTTTCTGAGCTGCCAGCCCACAAGGCCTGAGTGACTGAGCTGCCAGCCCACCAGGCCTGAGTGACTGAGCAGCGTTCCAACCTCCTTTATCACCCCTATCCACCTATGATGCCATGTACATTGTATCCCTAGATTCCATTGCTCTACAACACTCCCTAGAGCCCAACCATTCATTGTGAAGTTCCTGGTTTGACTTCGCAAAAGGAATACTTCGCACTTGTCTGCATTAAAAACTTCATTTGCCATTCCTCATCCACTTGCCAGACGTTCGCCTCCTCCCACACCTCAATGAGTTCTGGGTTGGCATGACGTAGAGCTTTTCTTCCATCGCCTCCACCTCCGTGCCTTTTTCTATGGGTGATGACCCCTTCTCCTATCTCCTCCGGTCCCCCTCCTCTTGGACTCCCCAGAACAGCCTTCAACCTTCTCTAGACCTCTTTATTTCCATCTGCTGGTGTGACATCAACCATCTCAATTTTTCCACTCCCCTTACTTACTCCAACCTCACCCCCTCTGAATGTACAGCCCTCCACTCACTCTGCAGTGACCCGCCGACAAGAGAGGTGCCGTGGTAGTCTGGCGTGCTGTCCTCTACCAGTGAGGCCAGGCCACAACTCTCAGACACCTCCTCCTACTTATCTTTGGACCATGATCCCACAGATGAGCACCAGGCCTGAATCTCAAACACCATTACTGATTTCATCACTTCTGGCTGTCTGCCTTCCACAGCCTCCAACCTTATCATTTCTCAGACCCGCACAGCCCGTTTTTACCTTCTCCTGAAAATCCACAAACACAACTGCCCTGGCAGACCCATTGTTTCTGCCTGCTCCTGTCCCACGGAATTGATTTCCATGTACTTCAACTCCATCCTGTCCCCGCCCCCAGTATAAAGTCTCTCGACCTATGTCCAAGATACCTCACATGCCCTTTGTCTCTTTAATGACTTCTGCTTTCCAAGCCCCCGTTTCCTCATCTTTACTATGCACGTTCAGTCACTCCACACCTCCATCCCTCACCAGAAAGACCTTAAAGCCCTCCAATTCTTTCTCGACCGCAGAACCATCCAATTTCCCTCTACTAACACTCTACCTAGCAGAGCTGGTCCTCACCCTCAACAACTTCTCCTTTGACTCCTCCCACTTCCTCCAAATCCAAGGTGTGGCGGTGGGCACCGGCATGGCCCCTAGCTATGCCTGCCTCTTTATAGGGTACGTTGAACAATACCTGTTCCAGGCGTACACTGGCCTCATCTCTATCACATTGATGACTGCAGTGGTGCTACCTCCTGCACCCAGGCAGAACTCATAGACTTCAACTTCATCACCAATTTTCATCCTGCATTCAAATTTACTTGGACCATCTCCGACACCTCCCTCCCCTTTCTTGATCTCACAGTCTCCATCATAAAGAATAGACTATTGACTGACGTCTATTACAAACCCACTGACTCCCACAACTATCTCGACCACTTTTCTTCCCACCCTGTTTCTTGTAAAAACTCTATCCCTGACTCCCAATTCCTCCGTCTATGCCACATCTGTACCCAAGATGAGGTGTTACATACTAGAATATCTGAGATGTTCTCATTCTTTAGGGAATGTGGGTTCCCCTCTCCCATCATAGATCAGGCCCTCACTCATGTTTCCTTGGTACCCCGCAGCTCTGCCCTTGCTCCTCCTCCCCCTAGTCGCAACAGAGACTGAGTCCCCCTAGTCCTTATCTTCCGCCGCATAAGCCGTCGCGCACAACATATAATCCTCCGAGATTCCAACGGGATCCCACCACTAGCCACATTTTCCCATCTCCACCCCTTTCTGCCTTCCGTTCCCTCTGGTTAACTCATCCTTTCCACCCAAACCACCCCCTCCCCACGTAATTTCCCCTGCAACCACCGAAGATGAGTTAACCTGCAACCTGTCGCTATCCCTCGATTCTGTCCAAGGACCCCGACAGTCCTTTCAGGTTAGGCAGAGTTTCACTTGCACCCTCTCCAACCTCATCTACTGTATCCGTTGTTCAAGATGTGGACTTTTATCTATCGACGAGACCAAATGCAGACTGGGCACTCATTTCCCGGAACCCCTTTGCTCAGCCCACATGAATCAACCTGATCTCCCGGTTGCTGGACACTTTAATTCTCCTTCCCATTCCTGCACAGACCTTTCTGTCCTCGGTCTCCTCCATTGTCAGAGTGAGGCTAAATAGCATCTCATATTTTGTTTGGGCAGCTTACAGCTGAATATTGATTTATCTCACTTCAGGTAGCCCCGGCATTCCCTCTCTATCCCTCCCACACCCAAGTGGCACTAGCTTCTAATTTTCAGCCCACAAACAGCTTACAAAATAGCCTGTTTCCTTTTGCACATCTTTCATTAATTGTTCTTTATCTCCCCACATCACCGTCTATATCGCTTGTTTCCCTTATCCTTATCCAGTCTGAAGAAGGGTCTCGACCCGAAACATCACCCATTCCTTCTCTCCAGAGATGTTGCTTGTCCCGCTGAGTTACTCCAGCTTTTTGTGTCTATCTACGTGAACATAGTAATCTGTAAACACAATAAACAACCAAAAAGGTTCCGTGTGAAAACTGTGTTTGTCTTTACACTATTATTATTTATTTCTTAAAATAACACTAAACTTTTTTTGTCGTTGATTGTCATGTTTACAGAGCACTATGTTGTGCTGCTGTAAGTTCCATTTTGGCATATATGACAATCAATCACTCTTTATTCTCTTGATTTGAAGCCTTGATCTTTTCAGAGGAAAGGTATACAGTAATTGTCGTAGAACACGTGCAAGATGGTTTAATGGGTTGATGCCAATAATAGGGGGTAGATTGTTGGAGGCAGGGACATGGAATTATCCTAAGAAGAAAGATTAAGATGATTTTGCCTAAATCTCCTGGAATTTTGAAAAATAGCAGCGATCTCGTTGGAACATATACAGTCCTTAAAAGGCTTGATAATGCATCGTTGGAGAATCGATCAAGACATCATGCTTTCAGAAGGAAAAATTAGCAATTTAGATGAAGAACATTTATTCACAGTTTGCTATAGATTTTAGATTCTGAGGGCTTAGTTGATAAGAATATACAAGACTTGAGATTGATTTCTGATACTATTTAGATTAGGAAATACTGAGGTATAGTCTGGAATTAGTGTTGAGGTTGAAGATTAATGTAATGATAGGGAACTATTTAACCTATTCAAGCTCACTTTTGGATACTTGTCTGAAATCCGTATGGTTTGCAGTTTGGGATGCACCACCTTCTTCATGGTTACTTGCACTCCTCGTTGCTCATTGTAACTACTATGTTTCCTGAGACTATTGCTTGATAGGACGTAAATGGGGCATATGTGATGGGACTGACTTCTTCTGTAGGTACTTTTACTGCTGTAGATCCAAAGCCCTGGTAATTAGTATATGGCCTGTATTATACGTGATATAAAAATGTAATAATATATGCACAAAACGTTATTAAAAAGGTCAAATCAAGAGTCATAAGTTATCCAGTTATGCCAAAATAAGATATCTGAGAAGAAGCTATCCATGCTGTGCTGGAAGTTTGTATTAGGATTTAATAAATCTAAATTGTATACCTGTGGATCAGGAAACCCCTTGAACATCATGTACTGGTTTGCAATGCTGGTCTCCAGCATTCAGTAGCGGCACATTTGCCCCATATGTCATGCGTTAATTTCTCTGCGGGAAAATAAATGGTTGACTGTCCATATTTTTTGCAGTGTATAGGAATTTTGATGAAGTTCTGACTGTCTACCCTATCTATGCCTCTTGTAACTGTATACTCTGTCAGGTCTCCCCTTAGCCTCCAGTGCTCCTTGTAGCTAATACCCGCTCATCCAGGCAGGATTCTGGCAAATCTCTTCTGCACACTTTCTAACGTCTCTGCATCCTTCCTGTGCCCAGAACTGCACACAATACTACAAATATGGCCTTACCTAAGTCTTCTCGAGCTGCATTATGACATTTTGACTCACACTCAATGCCCAGACCAAAGAAGGCAAGCATACGGAATGCCTTCTTTACTCTTTCTTGAAACTTTGCATTGAGGGTGTTGTTGAAATTTGTGGCCGCATCCCATAATGGCAATGGCTACTAAGGTATTGCTGCTGTTACAATTTAGCACATATATAGACTGCACTAGTATTCCTCACATAGTTGCTCATTTTCAGCACCTGGGTTTCTTTGAACATTGTCCTTATCTTTACCGTTACCATTTACATTGATAAAACTTGCAAGATTTGTTTCAAATTAGATGCTAATCTATTTTAGAGTTCCTTTACTACTCATTTTTTTAGCTCTCTACCAAACATTTGAGATCTGGGTTCATAAGTTCATACATGAGACATAAACAGAATTAGGCCATTCGGCCCATCGAGTCTGCTTTGTTATTCAATCATGGTTGGTTTATCTTTCCCTCTCAATGCCATTCTCCTGCTTTCTACCCATAACCTTCGACAGCCTTCTAATCAAGAACCTGTCAATCTTTGCTTTAAAAATATGTAAAGACTTTGCCTCCACACCCATCTGTGGCAATGAATTCCTCAGATTCACTATCTTCTTGTATAAGAAATTCATCCTCATTTTCTTTGAAGGTATATCCTTTTATTCTGAGGCTTAGACTCTCCCACTAAAGGAAGCATCCTCTCCACATCCACACTATCTGGACCTTTCAATGAGATACTCCCTTCATCCTTCTAAACTCAGTGAGTACAGGCCCAGAACCGTCAAGCACTCATCATATGTTAATCCAATCATCCCCAGCATCATTCTCGTAAACCTCCTCTGGACCCTTTCCAACACCAGCACATCCCTCCTCAGTTATGGGCCCAGAATTCCTCACAATATCTAAATGCAGTCTGTCCAGTGCCCTATAAAGCCTCAGCATTACATCCCTGCTTTTATATTCTAATCCTCTTGAAATGAATGCTAACTTTGCTTTTGCCTCTCTTACTAATGATTAGAATTAACTTTTTGGGAATTCTGCACCAGTACTCCCATGTCCCTTTGCACCTCCGATTTCTGAAACCTCTCCCCATTTAGAAAATAGTCTACGCCTTTTCTCCTATTACCAAAATGCATCACCGCACACTTTGCTGCTCTGTCTTCCATCTGGCACTTATTTACCCGCTCTTGCAACCTGTCCAAGTCCTTCTGCAGTCTCTCGAGTATCATCATCATCATCATCATCATCAATCTAACAGTCACTGTAGTGATTCCCACTCTTTGCCTTATGCCAGTTAGCCAATCTTCTATCCATGCTAGTATTTTCTCTCTAATATCATGGGCCTCCATACTCTGTGGCAGCCTCAAGTGTGGCATTGTATCAAAAGCCTTCTGAAAATCCAAGTAAACAACAACCATTTTACCCTATTATATCACGTGCTTTTAGAAACATAGAAAAACATAGGTTGCGTAGGCCTTTCGGCCTTTCGAGCCATTCAATATGATCATAGCTGATCATCTAAAATCAATACCCCATTCCTGCTTTTTTCCCCATATCCCTTGATTCCTTTGGCCCGAAGAGGTAAATCTATCTAAACCTAACACTCTTAGAAGTACAAGGAAACCGCATCCTTAATAAATATATTATTCTAAAATCTTGTCAACCATTGAAGTCAGGCTAACCGGCCTATAGTTTCCCATCTTCTGCCTCGCCCTCTCTTGAACTGTAGAGTAATGTTTGCAATTTTCTTGTCCCCTGGTACCACTATTGAGTCTAGTGATTCTTGAAAGTTAACTACTAATGCCTCCAAAATCTCTACACCTATCTTTCAGAACCCTGGAATGTAGTCTGTCTGGTCCAGGTGACTTGTACACCTTAAGACCTCTTAGCCTCCCAAGCACCTTCCTCTTAGTAATACCACTCCACTAACATCTGCCCCCGACTCTCTTGAATGGCTGGCATGTTGCTGGTGTCACTGTGAAGACTGACGCAAAAAACATATTCAATTTGTCTGCCATTTCTTTATTCCCCATTCCTACTTCTTCAGTGTCAATTTCCAGTGGCCCAATGTCTGCTCTTGTCTTTCTTTTAATCTTTATATCTGAAGAAACATTTGGTATCCTCTTTTGTATTATTGGCTAGCTTATCTTTATATTTCATCTTTTCTCAGTTTATCGCATATTTAGTTGCCTCTATTGGTTTTTAAAAGCTTCCGAAACCTCTAGCTTCCTGTTAATCTTTGCTTATTATTTGCTTTTAATGCTGTCTTTGACTTTGTTAGTTCTTCACGTTAGAATAGAATTTGCATGTGCCATAGATTTCTCTATCCTGTATTGTTTTAATTCTTGATCCTTTAGTGCTCAAGAAGATATACTTTTGCATGCTTTTTCTTTTCTTCCTGCATTGGTCAATAATAGATTGAGAAACCTCCAGTTCCCCCCTGTCAGCTTATTTGAATAGTTAATTAATTTCTGAGAACCTTTCATCTGATACACAAAACAAAATAAAAGTCTGGCAAACAACTAAATTTGTGACATCTTAAAAGCTTCTGCATTCGAGACTGGCTACTGTTTCACACTTTTTTTATAAAGCTTTGATGTCAATTTTAGATAGTGCTAGTCCTTGATAAAAACTGCATGTTCAAAGAACTTTGCAGGTTCTATGAGCAAGCAATGAAAAATATCACCTGTAGCTGTTGACTCATGGCAAATGATACTCAGAAATTTTAAGAGGAAGAAACGGAAACTATAGCATCTTTCTGCAATGAAAGTAGGCTAGTTACTGCAGAAACTACAGAAGGTGGAGACGAGACACAGATACTGTAAGATAAGTGCAGATATTCATCTTCGTTACTCAACGGCATGTTCATTCTGCTTGATTGCTAGTGAATTACTCACTTATATCCCCTGTGACTAGGTACATTGTTATTTTATTCGGGCTTGAAAGTTAGTGCAGTAGGTGCAAGACTTGCATTTCACTGGGTGCACCACAAAGTATGGTAATGTGTGGTGGTAATGTGTGTGGTAATTGAACTCGGAGTACATTTCTTGCAGACTTTAGGAGCCAGTCCTTATGAAGGCATTATGCCTTAGATAGAAAGACAATGTAATAACATCTGACATTGTGCAGGCCACTCAAATTAATGCCTGTTAACTTTATTCACTTTCACTGCATGCCCACAAATTACAGACCTTTATTGCTGTTTTTTTCATGAAAACATGAAGGCACACAATCGAAATGTAACATAAACATTAAAATAGTAATTTGCTTACACCTGAAAAAGGATTTAAAAAAAAAATCTCTTACAGCAAAGAGAAAGAGTGAAGCAAATCTGCAACATTGATACTGATTTTATCATCTTTTAAACATCTTTGATAAATTATGTTCTAATAAATATATTACTGTTCCAAGATCAAAATCTTGGAACATCTGACCTCACGGCTACCTTATAGCAACATGAGTACCTTCTCCAGAACGACCTGCGGGGTTCAAGAAGTCAGCTCACTGGCGCATTCTCAAAGGCAATTATTGGTAGGTCATAAATTCTGGCCTTGTCAGTGATGGCTGTTTGCCATAAAATGAATTGAAAAGCTGTCCAGAGAGAAAGTACAAAATATTGCACTTTCAATACATTTCTGGCAGTGTGATTCAATTTAAACTGTGATTTCCACTAAACTTCAATCCTGGGGTTTCTGCAAAATACTATTTTAAACCGACTAAAGCATAGTCTGAAGAAGGGTCCCGATCTGAAATGTCACCTATTCCTTCGCTCCATAGATGCTGCCTCACCCGCTGCGTTTCTCAGTTTCTCCAGCTTTTTGTCTACCTTTTGTCTACCTACCAAGATGGACTGTGACACACAAATATTATGAATTCTGTTCTTCCTGGATGATTCTAAATTGGAAATGGGATGGTAGTGTTGCAATTAAATGCTCTGGCAGTTCGTTCCATACACTCACCACCCATTGTGTGAAAAAGTTAACCCTCTCGTTCCTATTAAATATTGCTCCCCTCACCTTAAACCTAAGTATGTCCTATGGTTCTTGATTCCCCTACTCTGGGCAAGAGACTGTGCATCTAACCAATTTATTCCTCTCATGATTTTGTGCACCTCTATAAGATCACACCTCATTCTCTTGTGCTCCAAGGAGTGATCCTCTCCATGTGGCTCAGGCCCTTGCGTCCTAGCAACATCCTTGTAAATCTCCTCTGTTCCCTTTCCAGTTGGAAAAGCTTCTTTCCTTTAACATAGTACTTAGAACTGAACACGTTACTTTAAATGCAGTCTCACCAACGTCTATGTAGCTGCAACATGAACTCCCAACTTCTGTACTCACTACTCTGACTGATGAAGACCAGTGTGCCAAAGCCTTTTTGACCACACTATCTACCTGTGATGCCACTTATAACAAATTGTGTACCTGCACTCCTAGAACCCTCTGCTCTACAACACTCCCCCGAATGTAGTTAAACTGGTCGCCCACTTGTGCAAGTGGACATTGCAGGATGACTATGTACTACTCATGATCTACAAATCCCAGGTTTAGATTGAAGCATGTGTAGCAGGACTCTGGATAAGATGGCTAGTAGATAAAGGCACTGTGGTGGGAGTACTACGTTATTACCCTGAGAGAACTGTAAGCCTTAAGTACATCTGAATGCAGCATTAAAGAAGTGAATAAGATCATAGAGTCCTAGAGAGATACCGCATGGAAAAAGGCTTTCGGCCCATTAAGTCCATGCCAACCATCAACCATCCATTTACACTAATCCTACATTCTCCCCACATTCTCAACAACTCCTCTGAAATTCTACAACTCAAATGCACAATGGGGTCAATTCACAGAAGTCAATTAATCTACCAACCTGCATGTATTTGGGATGTGGGAGGATATCTTGGTATTCGGAGGAAGCCTGGGTGGTCAGGGGGAACATGCAAACTTCACACCAGGAACAATTTACACAAGCCAATTAATCTACAAAGGTTTCAAAGGTCTTTTATTGTCACATGTACCAATTAAGGTACAGTGATATGCAAATTACCATTACAGCCATATGAAGAAAAAGCCACAAGACACACAACTACATAAAAGTTAACATAACCATCCACCACAGTGGATTCCCCACATTCCTCACTGTGATGGAAGGAAAAAAGTCCAAACTTCTTCCTCTTTATTCTCCCGCGGACGGGGCAGTTCAACCATCCGTCGGGGCGATCGAAACTCCTGTGTCGGGGCGATCGAAACTCCCGCGTTAGGGCGATCAAAACTTCTGCATTGGGGCGATCGATACTCCCGAATCGAGGTGGTCAAAACTCCCACGGCTTGGAATTCCAGAAATCAGTCTCTGATTAGAGGTCGACCCGTGGAAAAGGGATTGCAAAAATCTCATCTCTGTCGAGGTAAAAGATTAGAAAAAGTTTCCTCCAACATCCCCCCCCCCCCTCACCATAATACAAGCTAAAGAACACTAAAAACATACATTTAACACATAGAATTAAAACACAAAGAAGGAAAGGACAGACAGACTATTGGCGAGGCAGCCATTGCTGGCGCCACCTGGTGGTTAAACACACCGTCTTTGGAATGTGTGAGATGTGCACCCGAAGAAAACCCACGTGACACAGGAAGAACATACAAACTCCGTGCAGATAGCACCCATAGTCAGGATTGAACCTGAGTCTCTGGCGCTGTACTGCATCAATTCTACCGCTGCGCCACTGTGCTGCCCCTGCCCCACTATTAGCACAGAGAAGTGGGATATAACTTGAGTTGGAAATAGTACAGAACTAGTTGGAGGTAGATTAAAGAACTATGAGAATGTCAGAGGCAAGTACGTAATGCAAGAGTGTAATTTCATGAGGTGTGGTTATTCAGATTGGTGATAGGAAAATGTCAGAATTGATGTTGAGACTGAAATATGGCTTCAAAAAGGAAAGGTAAAAGTTACCAAATAAATGGATGCTACCACACCTCAGGAGATATTTTGACAGCCACCAACGAGCAAGATGTAAATGGAGGAACAAACAGGAAAATTACAGACATATGCAATAATTATATTAATGGCATTAGGAAATTTCAATCACCCTACATTAATTTGGCTGTTATTAGAGTAAAGGACAAAGGAGGGGGTGCAATTTCCAAACAGTGGTCAGGATAACTTTGTTTCAGTGTGTCTTCAGTTTGTTTCAGTATGTTGTTCAGTCAACAAGAATAAAGAGGTATTCTAGGATTGTATTCTAGCGAATGAGCTGGACCAAGTATACAAAGTGTTACTGAACACAATGTTTAGGAACAGTGATCATTGCATCAGTAATGGGGAAAGGCATGGATGATTATAAGGTAGGCAATCATTACCTGAGGGTACATAAAAAGCTGGAGAAACTCAGCGGGTGCAGCAGCATCTAAGGAGCGAAGGAGATAGGCGACGTTTCGGGTCGAGACCCTTCTTCAGACTGGTCAGGGATCAGGGAAACGAGAGATATAGACGGTGATGTGGAGAGATAAGGAACAATGAGTGAAAGATATGCAAAAAAGTATCGGTGATAAAGGGAACAAGCCATTGTAAGCTGAGGATCATTACCTGAGGATGCCTAACTTCAAAGGCTTGAGAAAGGATGTGGCTAGGATAAATTAGAACTAAAGGTCGATTGATAAAACAATAAGAGAATAATGATTGTGTTTTGAAGAATATATGTTTCATTACATGTACGCATACTCTCGGTAGAAATGGAGAAAATGAATAATGAAGAGATACTAGAAAAGCTGGCTATACTTTGAAGTCAATGTCATCTGATCTGAAGGGGAAACAGTTTTAGTTTACTGATACACGTTAAGGTGGAGGCATCAGAAGTAATTGCCATAATAGAGTAGGTACCAGAAAAAAAAAGAAAATAGCAAAGGTGACAACCTTATTCCAGAAGGACATTAGGATATGGCTAGCAACTACAAACTGGCTAGTTTTTCTGGTGGAAAGCATTTAGTAATGATTAACAGACATTTTGTTGGCTTTGAGTTACATGGAGCATAGAATAGTACAGCACGGATGAGGCCCTTTAGCCAACAATGTTCATGCCAAACATAGTGTCAGGCTAAACTAATCTCTTCCATCTGCACATGATCCATATCCCTCCATTCCGTGCAAATCCATGAGGGTGGTTAGTGCCTGGAATGTGCTGTCTGGGGTGCTGGTGGAGACCGATACGATAATGACATTTAAAAGACTTTTGGATAGGCACTTGGATATGCAGGGAAAGGAGGGATATGGATTATATACATGCAGGGAAGAGTTGGTCTTGGCATCATGTTCAGCACAGATATTGTGGGCCGAAGGACCTGTTCCTGTTCTATACTGTTCTATATTCTATGTTCGATGTTCTATCTAAAGGGTAAATATCACTCTTACGTCTGCCTCCACCACCACCCCTGGCAGTACATTCCAGGCACCCACCATCCTCTGGGTGAAAGATTTATCATGCACATCTCCTTTAAATTTTGCACCTCTCACCTTAAAGCTATAGCCTTTACACTAGGAAATAGGTTCTGACTGTCTGCCCTATCTATGCCTCTCATATTTTTAAATAATTCTATCAGTTCTCACCTCTGCTTCTGATGCTCCAGAGAAAAAAATCCAACTTTGTTCAACCTCTTCTTATAGCTATGTAGGAAGGAACTACAGATGCTGGTTTACACTGAAGATAGACACAAAATGTTGGATTAATCAGTGGGACAGGCAGCATCTTTGGATAGAAGGAATGGATAACCTTTTGGGTCGGGATCCTTCTTCAGACTGAGCTCAATCTGAAGAAGGGTTTCGACTGAAACGTCACCCATTCCTACTAACCAGAGATGCTGCCTGTCCCTCTGAGTTACTCCTGCATTGTGTGTCCCTCTCTTGGAGCTAATATACTCTAATCCAGGCAGCATTCTGGTAAGCATTTTGTGTACCCTCGATTCTCCAGCATCTGCAGTTCCTTCTTTAAAGCATTCTGGTAAACCTGTTCTGAACCCTCTCCAAAGCATTCTTAACCTTTCTCTAATGGAACAACCAGAATTTCCCACAATATTTGAAATGCAGCCAAACGAAAGTCATATAAAGCTGTAACATGACTTCATAGTTTTTATAGTCAATGCCCTGACTGATGACAGCAAGCATAACACATAACACCAATGACAGCAAGCCAGAATGGACATTAAAGGCAAATCATATTGATGAGATATCAGAGAAGATTGATTAAAGGATTGTAGTAGTCGACCTCTCTGTATGCATTCAACAAAGTCCCACATATAAGAATGGTCAACATGTTTTAATTTTAATTGTCTACTGTATATCGTGTTGTTACTTGCGAGCAAAGCACCAAGGCAAATTCCTTGTATGTATACATACCTGGCTAATAAAATGTATTCAATCAATCAATCAATCAATCAAGTTGATTCCAATAGAGTTAAAGGATCCATGAGCAGCATAAATAAGAACTTAGTTTAGGGTCCAAAACTAGAAAAGTATGGCAAATTAATATTTTTCAGGCTGGATGATGAAAGGACCATCACTACTTTTATATCAATGACTACTTCTATATCAATGGATGGAAGTGATGAACGGTGAGGACAATAGTTAGGGACATAAAGAGAACATAGACCAGCAGAATAGGCTGACAGGTGGTGGATGATATTTTAATACAGAGAAGTGCTAAGTAATTCATCTTGGCAGAAGGAGCGGGGAAAAGCAAAATAGAATAATTGCCACAGTTCTAAAAGGTGTACAGGAAAATAATATATGGATGTCTTTGAATCTTTGAATGTGGCAGGAAATGTTGCAAAGGCTTGTAAAGAATTAGGAATCTTGGCAGATTAGAGACAAAAATACAAAAGCAGACTAGTTATATATGAATGGTTCTGGGGTATTTTATCTAATTCTGATCACCACATTTTGTAGTGGCACAGCAGTTAGTATTCTTCATAAGTTATAGGAGCAGAAGTAGGCCATTCGGCCCATTGAATCTACTCCACCATTCAATCATGGCTGATCCCTCTCATCCCCATTTACCTGCTTTCTCCCCATAACCTTTGACACCCTTATTAATCAAGTATCTGTCAATCAAAAATACGCCTTAAAAATACCCAATGACTTGGCAATGAATTCCACAGATTCACAACCCTCTGACTAAAGAAATTACTCCTCATCTTCTTTCTAAAGGTATGACCTTTTATTCTGAGGCTATGGCCTCTGGTTCTGGACTCTCCCATTAGTGTAGTAGTCAAAATTGTTTCTGGCTACTAAATCCCCCAAAGGTCATCGTCTCCAAGTACAAAAGGACCAACCCGATCTGCCCACGTCTGCAACAAGATTCAAGATCCCCATTATTGTTGCATTCCATTTTCACCATTATTGCCATCACAGTTTGCTCCCCACCTCACTGCTTTCTGTTTAGAGTTTGCATGTTCTCTATGTAATTGTGTGGGTTTCAGTTGGGTGCCTGAGTTTTCCTCATGTCTGAAAGTAATTGGTTGCTGGAGTACATAAGTTGCAAAGGAATCAAAAGTGCATTAATAAGCATGTGTGCAAAACAGTAAGTTGCAAGGGCGCAAGTAAAATAAGGGACAAGGGGACCGATGTGAGCAAACCTTTTTGGTGTGGCCAAACACTCTCTCCACATTCATTATACCTGTAGTACGCAAGAGTTTTTTATTGTCATATGCACAGAAATGGAACAAAGGCATTCTTACTTGCAACAGCACAACAAGTTTGTAAATACAGTACTCAATAGGTAATATAATAAACATAGAACAAAGTTCAAAAATAAAAAAACGAATATAGTGCAAAAAAAACAATGCCCAAAATTTGTAGTGCAACCATGGCAGTTTGCAGTTTAGTTGGAGTTCGTAGTGTTCATTAGCTTGATGGTTGTTAGGAAGAAGCTGTTCCTGAATCTGGGCATAACCTTTTTCAGATTCCTATATCTTCTTCCCGATGACAGGAGTGACAGGGTGGTAGTGTCCTTGATGACGCTGGCTACCTTTTTGAGATATCGCCTCCTAAAAAATCCTTTGATGTTGGGAAGGTCAGTGGATGAGCAGTGTTCATCACTTATTGTAATCTCCTTCATTATGTTGCTGAACCAGGCTATGATGCAGTCAGATAGTATGATCTCTACTGTACACATGTAGAGGTTCAAGAGAGTATTTTGCAACACACTGAATCTCCTTAGTTTTCTTAGAGGCATTGATTGGCTTTCTTTATGATTGTATCAATTTGCTGGCTCCAGAGATATGCATGGCCAGGAACTTGATGTTGTTGACTCGCTTCACCATTCGCTTTCTTCACAGCCTGCTGCACCTGCATGCCTACTTTCAATGACTGGTATACCGTGACACCCAGGTCTCGCTGCATCTCCCCTTTTCCTAATCGGTCACCATTCAAATAATAGTCTACCTTTCCTGTTTTTGCCACCAAAGTGGATAACCTCACATTTATCCACATTATACTGCAAGTGCCATGCATTTGCCCACTCACCCAGTCTATCCAAGTCATCCTGCAGCCTCCTAGCATCCTCCTCACAGCTAACACTGCCCCCCAGCTATCGCAGATGAATTGCTGAGAATCCCACCTGGTTAGGGTCTCTCCCCCACAAAGCTCTAGTGAGAAAGCTATCAATTACGCGGCATTGTGTTGGATGTCTCCACACACCAGTTTGGCTCCTAACACTACAAACGCATTTCATGGGATGGCACACCGGGCAAAGATGGGGTGCAGTGAGGATGGGGTATTGGGGATTATTTTGGAAGCTGCCTGGAGGCTGAGATCTCGCACTGATCCTGCTCAAAGGAGGATTATGATAGAATAACCAGCACAAAGCAGATTAGATAGTAAGATTAAACGAGAACTTACCAGTTCGAAGTTTGATCTTTATTTTATGAGGAGTAACGATGAGGGATTACGTGAAGAAGCCCCGCCTGGCGCTGGAACGGCATACTTCAAAGCAGCGGCATGAAAAACACAGAACACAATAGCCGGAGTAAGATAGCAAGGCTCATCATAGATTTAGAACTACCAGATGATCATTTATTTTATGAGGGTGTGGAGTGGAGGGCACATAATCCCTCATCGTTACTCCTCATAAAATAAAGATCAAACTTCGAACTGGTAAGTTCTCGTTTAATCTTACTATTTTACTTCGGAGTCACGTGAGTGACTACGTGAAGATTTTGAAGCTTCTGTGTTTTTCATGTCGTAGAATTCTTCCATACGACAGTCCGGCTAGGTCAACACATACATGAGAAAAACCAGACTAGTTTTAGTTCTTTCCATAAATCTTTTAATGATAAAAGAACATATAATAACCCTCTTTTTACACCTGAGGGAACCATTACAAAGTGATAAAAGATATAAGTGATAACATAATTGATAATATCAATCAATAGTGAAACAAAGCTGGTGATTATAGTGAACCCAACACCGCGTGTCCAAAGCCTGTCATTGTGTGAACAGGTTTATTGTAGAACTTTGAAAAAGTTTCTTCTTTACACCACCCTTCGGTTTCTAAAATATGTTCGAGTGGTACGTCCTGTAACTTCGCCGCGGATGTAGCTGCTGCCCTGGTGGAGTGAGATTTGAACACATCAGTGTCTACTCCTGCTAAAAGTAACACCTGTTTTAACCACCTTGGGATTGTTTGCACTGAAGCTTTTGTGTGTGGTTGCTTATGCGTAATCATTAATGTTTTTTCATCTCCTCGAAGAGTTTTGGTAACTTTTACATAATGATTCAAATGTTTAACTACACACAACGTTGGATCAATGGGATAAGCTTGAAACATTACCTTCGCTCCAGTTCTCCCTGGTCTGCTTTGTTTGATCAGATCGTAAACATAGAACACAATGTTATCTGCAGTCACATGCATACAGTCTAAACGTAACATTTGTAATGTTTGCACCCTTTGAGCTGAAACCAATGCCATTAACATTACTAATTTAAATGTTAACCTTTCCAATGACAAAACTTCGATTGGAGTCCATTGCCTAAGTAAGGTAAGTACAATGCTGACATCCCAAATTTCTGTATATCTTGGTTTGGGTGGATTTTTGTTAAAGATTCATAAATCTGGATATTAATGGATGTGATCCAATTGATTTCTGGTCAGAGATTTGTCCTAAATAAGATGATAAGGCACTACGTGCACTATTAATGGCACTGTAACTTAAGTGTTGTTCAAAATGCAACTCGGCAAGGAACTCCAATATGTTTGCAATGTTCACAGTATGATAGGATATATTTGACTGTCTGCAAAAAAATTCCCATTTCTTTATATGTGTCATATATTGTCTCTGAGTGCTATCTCGCCATGATGCGACTATAATATCCATAGTTCTATCCGACAATCCAAGCTCCTGTAGTGGTCTGGTCAAAACCGGCAGATTAACAAATTCATATAAGCATGTAATGGATTAATTTCTTTGGTTACTGGTTTTATCAATAAATCACTGCTGCTCGGAATTGACATATATGGTTCTTTAATCATGTTTAACATCAATGGGAACCATGGTTGTGTCGGCCAATTTGGAATTACCAATAATCCTGTGGCAGAATCTTGTTCTATTTTCTTCAGACATTGCTGAACCAGAGCAAATGGCGGAAAAGCATAACAGAACATATTCCCCCAGTTTAGTGAAAAAGCATCTACTGCTACTGCGTCTGGATCTGGTTCCCAAGACACATATTTAGGCAATTGATGATTTAGTCTTGATGCAAACAGATCAATGTCTGGTAACCCATATTGAGTCACAATTTTACTGAAAATTACTGGGTTCAACATCCATTCTGTGTTGTCTTTAAACATCCTTGATCTATTGTCTGCCACCACATTGTCTTTACCTGGGATGTAATTTGCCAAAATCCAAATTTGGTGGTTAATACACCATTGCCATATCTGATTGACCAAACAATCACATGATCTGACTCCACCCATGTGATTAATATATGTAACAGCTGTTTTATTGTCTAATTGTATCAGTACATGCAGATTCTTTTTTTGTAGAACAATATGCCTTCAACCCATAAAATGCACCCAATAATTCTAAATAGTTAATACCATATGTTTGGAGAAGCATTTCCTCTTGGACAGTCCATCTGCCCCCACAGCTGGTGAATGATCTGTCGCCCCCCCATCCGAGAGCACTAGCATCTGTTTATAAAATTACTTCAGGCTGTTGTATCAGAATGTTTTTAGCAGCTTGTGGGACATTTTCAATCCACCATTGTAATTCCAATAAAGCTTCTTTTGTTAATTGCATACGCCTATCAAAATGGACTGCTCTCTTTTTTAGAGCTCTTATTTTGTCCCTTTGAAGGTTTTGGTAATGTAATGGATCAAATTCTACTGCAGGAAATGCTGCTACTAATTTACCAATAACCTTTGCTACTTCTCGGATGGAGGGATAAGGTTTGTGAATGAGACCCCTACAGGTCACTAAAATATCATCAATCTTATCTGTTGGCAAAGTTACTAACATAGTAACTGAGTTAATTACAACCCCAAATAGTTAATTGACTGTGCTGGCTGCAGCTGGGACTTAATTGGATGAATCAAGAAACCTAACTTCTCAAATAAAGTTTTAGTTGCTGAAATTGATTTTTCAGCTTTCCTGATTACTATTGATGATTAAAATGTCATCCAGATAAGCCATAATGATGTGCTTTTGTGCTCTTAATTGTGCTAAAGCTGGTTTCAACAGCTTTGTAAAGAGCCTGGGAGCTGAACTTAACCCATTTGGTAAAGCTTTGAATTGCCACAGCTGACCCAGCCAATTAAATTTTAAATACCTTTGAAAGAACTGATGTATTGGTACTGAATAGTACGCATCCTTTAAATCAATTGTAGCCATATAACAACCCGCTGATATCAAATGTCTTGCAGTGTTAAATGTTTCCATTTTAGAATGTTTATATTCGACAAATTTATTAAGATTTGTAAGGTCCAGAATAATTCTGCAACCACCATCTTTTTTATTTCTTGGAAATATATTTGACACAAATTGATGCTCATGTTCAACAGTTTTTTCAATAACACCTTTTTTAAACAATTTGTCAATTTCCACATTTATTTCTGCCTCTTCAATTGCAGAAAACATTAAACCATAAGCAGGTTTATTTTGTACCGGAGAATTAACACCTTCTTTAAATGTAATAGTAGCTCCTGAAACTGTTTGTAAAATAAACCGATCAGATGTGATGGCAAGCCATTCATCATAAAACATTTGTAATCTCCCTCCAACTGGAGATTTGTCCACAGTTTCTTTAAGCATAGAATAAATTTTTTGTACCTCTCCATATGAACGTGGTGGTCTCCTTCTCCCTGTATACGGGTGAACATTAGGCTGTGTCAGATGATAATATTTTCTTATCATACTCCTGCCTCTATTTCCAAAATCAAATTCCCTTCTTGACGAAAAAATACCTTTTTTGTCCAAAGACGAAAGGTCTCATGGGGCTAATAGATTTAGCCTCTTCATCCATTTCTCTTATTTGTTTAGGCAGGTTTTCTCCAAATAGATAACCAGGAGCTTGATCACCACTTGATCGACACAGACCTGCAAACCTTGGATGAAATATGGGCCGAATCGCAATTTTCCTCATACAATTAATTTCATAGAAGGAATTGCATAATAAGCCCAAAGTATCTTTTTGGATTTTATCCATCTCCAACCCCTCCATTTGCCTTCCAAAAGCAGTAATGGCAGCAGAAATTAATTTGAGGATTCTTTGAAATCTTATTTCTTGTCCTCTCATGCCTGGAGTCATAGGCGTCCATATAGACGGATTAACCGTAGGTACCTTCAATGAGGTGCAATTTTCCGGTGTTTTATATAATTCTGCTGTTTCAATCATCACAGAATCTTGAAGTTGGTGAGATACCATATAATTAATACTGGCAGCTAGGTTTTCTTCCATAGCCTCACCACTTCCTTCAGGTATAGCAAAATCTTTTGCCATCTCAGGCACATCTGGCCTTCTCTTTTTTATTTGTGGTGTGCACTCATAATCCACATCACCACTTGCAGGGTCTGTCTTTTGCAGCCCTGATACACTTGGAATTATATCCAATGAGACTTCCTCCGCCCTTAATCCTGGGTCCGGAGTTTCAAATTCCCAATTCTGTGAATATTCTGTATATTCAAACCCTTCAGGGTAATTTTGGGAAACTTCTGGGTACTGTGATCCTTGTCTCATTATATTTTGGAGCACTTTCTCCATATGTTCCATTTTTAGCCATGTAGCTTTATTATCCGGAGGACTTTCATTATCAGAGTCATTATCAGAAACCACGGGCCTCACGGATTTCTTTTTACATTTTCTAGGAAAATTTTCCTCCGTGGTTTGTATTTCTGGAGAAATTATAGTCTCACTAACGGGTGAATCAGCGGCCACCGGTATCGGAACCGGATCCGCACTAAACTCTTGTCCCGTTTCTTTAGCTTCATCCCCGGGACGATCTTTTTACCCGCGAAATTTTCCTTTGAGTCTGCTCCATTTTTCTTTTCCATTTATCTGGCTAAATCAGTACGCCAGCGTGACTCTGATTTTAACTTTTACTTTCTCTTTTGCTGGTTTTACCAGCGTAACGTCTTTTTTAGAACGTCCCCACTTTTCCTTACACTTACCTGCGGGTCCGTTCCGGCCGCTGCGAGGAGCTGCGCTCTGCAACTCTTGCTTCTGCCGTCAGCGTCGACGTAATGCCGTTCCAGCGCCAGGCGGGGCTTCTTCACGTAGTCACTCACGTGACTCCGAAGTAAAATGGCGTATTGAAAGGCTTAATGTATTATCGGGGTTGCCAGGAGATCTAGAACTGCAGATACTGGGGACAATACACAAAAGGTCACAGTTCCCTCAGCACTCAGAACATTAAATTCTCCAATTTTAAGTAACCTCTAACTAACACCCTATCCCACACCTGTACCCCACCTGACTCCCACCTATTTCTCCCCTCCACTCCCTCCCTCCCCCCCGCTACTTTCCTCCATCTATCTTCATAAACCGCAATTCTTTCTATCTCTAGCCTTTGTTGCAAACATCTGCTTATCAACTATGCCTCTCTCTTTACAGCTTTCTTTTTGGAAGAGATGTAAAATGGCTGCTGTTATTGCACAAAATTATTTTTGCAATGTCTAATTTTCTGAAAGAAAATAATTAAAATGTTTGTGTTTTTGCGGCAGAACAGTTGTTTCTTCATTTTGTGTTTATTCTTTTAGGTATTGATGGCGAACAAGGGTGACATAGTTGGTGTGTACAACCTGACTCCTGCATTCACTGCCATAGGCTCCATGTTCAGCGTTGACCCAAGTGAAGGGTCGCTGTTGCCAGGCGAATACCAAGTATTGGATGTTGCATTTAAATCCAGCATTCTTGGGGACTTCATGGAAGACTTATACTTTACTGTGGATGGGTCCGCAAAACCAATCAGAATTACTTTTAAGTAAGTAGTTCAGTCAGTTTAATTTGCTAGAATTTTCATGGCAGTCTTTGGGTAAAGACGAAGAGGTGGTTTCAGGAAATGTTATTGAGTCATACAGCATGGAAACGGGCCCTTCGGCCTAACTCATCCACGCCAACCAGGTTTTATAGCTGAGCTGAGGATTTTCATGCATTTGGCCCATATTCCTCTAAACTTTTCATATCCATCTACTGGTCTAAATGTATTTTAAATACCATTTTACCTGTCTGCCCAGTTTCCTCTAGCAGCTTGATCCGTATATGTTTCACCCTCTGCATGAAGAAATTGCCCCTCAAATCCCTTTTTAATCTTTGGTTTAAACCAACATCTTCAGTTCCTTCCTTCCTACACAGCAAATATACTCATTGGGTCCATTTTATCCTTACCAACCTTTTTGGTCATCTAACTAATCCCATTTGCCATGTTAACACAGTATCCTTCTATCCCTGGCCTGTGCAAGTGTTTCCAAAATTCCTCTTAAATGTAGTGAATCTATCTGATTTCTCCTCATTCCCTGACAATGCATTTGTGATATCAACCACTCTCTGTGTAAACACACATACCTATCAGATCCATTTAAATCTCCTAACTTTTGCCTTAAACACAAGAGATGGTTTTCTGGTGAGAGGTAAACCAGAGCAGGTTTATAAATCAGAGCATTGAATATAGGAGTAGGGAAGTAATGTTAAAATTGTACAAGGCATTGGTAAGACCAATTCTGGAGTATGGTGTACAATTTTGGTCGCCTAGTTATAGGAAGGATGTCAACAAAATAGAGAGAGTACAGAGGAGATTTACTAGAATGTTGCCAGGGTTCCAGCAACTATGTTACAGAGAAAGGTTGAACAAGTTAGGTCTTTATTCTTTGGAGCGCAGAAGGTTAAGGGGGGACTTGATTGAGGTCTTTAAAAATGATGAAAGGGATAGACAGAGTTGACGTGGATACGTTTTTCCCATTGAGGGTAGGGAAGATTCAAACAAGAGGGCATGACATGAGAATTAAGGGACAGAGGTTTCGGGGTAACATGAGGGGGAACTTCTTTACTCAGAGGGTGGTGGCTGTGTGGAATCAGCTTCCAGCAGAAGTGGTGGAGGCAGGATCGATTTTGACATTTAAGAGTAAAGTGGATAGGTATATGGACGTGAAGGGAATGGAGGGGTATGGTCTGAGTGCAGGTAGATGGGACTAGGGGAAAACAAATGGTCGGCACGGACTGGAAGGGCCGAGAGGGCCTGTTTCCGTGCTGTAATTGTTATATGGTTATATGGTTAAACACGTGTTACACAGTGAGAAGTCCAGAGCATACAGGGACGGTTATAATCCCATCTGGTTCTTCAGCTCTACCTATCATCACCTATTCCTCTTGGTACCAAGTACCTTGTCTTTACAAAAGCAGTTACTTTTAACCTTTAATGGCCACACCATATGCACTGATGAATAACCTAGGTGTAGATATTCTACCACTTATAGTATGAGGTTAGCACCATGCATGATAGAATTTATTCTGTCACTGCAGAGAATGGAGACTGCAGAGGGAGTGTTGGTGAATGGACTGTGGAGGTGGACTTTAGAGAGATGGAGAGATAGAGAGGTGGGTGGGGTTGAGGGTCAGAGGGAGGATTGAGTCCATTGCGTATTCCTTGATGAGAAGGTGGTTCAAAGAAAGCAAAGTGCTAAGGTAGGAGAGATATTGAAGACGATAGGGCGGCACGGGTTGAGAAGATGGGGTGGCAGAGGGTTGGATTTGGAAAGATGATTGAGTCTTTGGACTTAGCATGGATCAGTTGGATTGAAGTTAGGATGTTGGGGGTGAGCGTTAAGAGCTGGAGAGATTGCCTGAGGGAAATTCAGGGAGGGAATCAGATAGATGTTCTTGACATGGAGGACTTGTTGAAGACATCAGCAGTGAGGATGTGCATGGATAAGGTAAACTTCAAGACAGAAATGTTAAAGAAGACACTTTGGCTGGAGGAAGATGAAGTCCTTGGACTCTCTAGCAGCAAACCTATTACTACCAGAAACTTTTTTTTTTAAATGCAAAGGAGACCTCAACTTGCTGGTTAGTTCTGCTTCATGATTTGAGGCTTGGAATTTTGTATAAGTACTTCTAATGAACCTTCAATTTCCTCAGGGGTGCTGACAGCAACAAATTTGCTCCCTGATTTTCTGCCTAAATTTCAAGCACAGCATTTTTGCAATCCTTTTGTTTCCACAGTTTAATCTGACAATGAATCACAGAATCAATGAGTGGCATTGAGATGTCTGTGGCTGGCTTTATAGGATTAAAAGGACAGATATGTTAAAACATGCTTTTCCCCCAACAGTTAGAAAATAATTTTAATCGACAAATAATTTTAATTGACATATATGACTTTATATATATGACATATGATATTTATGACATATGACATACTTTATATGACTTTATAAAGTCATATGACTTTATGACAAATGGGTGTCCCACTTAGGTGACGTTTTAGGGGACTGCAGGAGACTATGCAGTTGCCACATGGTCAGCACATGTTCGCGGGGGGTTGCTGGGTAGTCGCCTTCATGGCCGTGAGGAGTTCCCGCATTTTGTGAACCAGTTGCCATTATGGTTGCTGCAAAATTCTCAACACGTTGAAAAATTAGCGGCGGATAGAATGAATCTGCCATGGAGATTAGTGAGAATTCTCATGCCGGTGGGTCGCCAGGAGGTCCGAGTGGTTTGCCAGGAGGTCGAAGGTTCTAATAGGTTGTAGCTGGTGCTGACTGGTGAGTTTCATTGGCTCATTGGGAAAAAAAACCATAAGCAGTAGTTTTCAGAACCAAGAATAATCGACCGGTAATGTTAACTGTCTGCTGAGCTTTACAGCCGTCTATCACTGGCTTTTTCCACTCCTTCTCTCCCCCCTCCTTTAAAGTACTTACCATACACTGTGTTTTAGCCATCTTAATTACAGCACCAACCTTCCTGTTCATCGCAGTGTGTGTCTGTATCACCTTGGCTTTTGCACCGTGTGAATTTCACTCAGACAGTGCTCCCCCCGCTTGCCCTATCCCCCGCCTGCATAACGGGCTGGTGAAGGAAGCGATGTGAGTGTGTGTGTGTTCCACTCTGACACTCGCCGTTCCAGTTGCCGGTTTTTCAGGTGATTGCCGGCAACTTGACAGTCGCTGGCAGTCGCCTGAAAAATTGCCGACATGGGACAGGCCCATTACATTTTATATCCTTGTAAAGTGGTTTTGATTACTTACACTGTTATTTTAAAACTACCTATTGTTTTGAGGGTAATTTTGGGAATTGTGCAGCACCAGTTGGTTTGTCATTTCACATTATTTTACATGCTATCAATAAACCCTTTAAATTAGTTTCTGAGAGTAATCTCGCATGAAATTTATTGTACAATGTCGATTCCAATTGCAGAGGGAAATTTTCTGCTGCTCTGTTATAAATTGAATGAAATTGCCCAGGTTGTTTCACTGCATTATTGACGCATTCACCTTGCATTTATTCATTATCATTGAAACTTGCTGAGAGCAGGTATTGTGACCGCTCAGAATTAATCGTTAAGTGACCTCCTGCATTGTTAATTGTTAACCCCACTGCTGTTGAAAACATGCTGATAGCTACATGTTCTCTACAGGGGACGTATCATTGGACCTACATTTCATTTCAATTTGCCTTTACTGAACTTTGGGGAGGTTTCGTTTGGTGAGTAATAAGAGGTTGTAAGAGAGATGGAGAGGAATTTTTTTGCATTGTTTAATAATGGAAAGTAAAGTTGTTGAGTATTTAAAATTGTACTTAATTAAATGATTTGTACTCTAAATCTTAACCAAAATATTTCCCTTACATATCTGAGGAGCTGGTTGTATGTGTTATTAAGTGCTAGTTGCATTTAAGAGAGAATATGTAAATGAAGCATTTTGAAATGGGCACCGTTATTCCTAAAATGGATTTATATCTTCCAAGATGTATGATATAAAGTTCAGAGCCTGTTACTAACCTGAGCATAATGCAAAGTGCTCGAGGAACTCAGTGGGTCAGGCAGCATCTATGGAGAGATTGGGCAGGTGACATTTCGAGTCGGGCCACTTCTGTGGACTGGTGGGAGTAGAAAGTTAGAGAAGAAAGGTGGAAGCAGGATGAAACCTGGCAAGTGATAGGTCAATGCAGATGCAGGGGGTTTGATTGGGAGATGGGTGGAGTATGTGGCAAAAGCTCGAGGTGAAAAGGAGACAAAAAGGAGTCTCATAAGGCGTGAAGAGGAGAGAAATATAAAGGAGGGATATAGCCAATCAAGCGTAGACTAGGCAAGCATTTTGCCACAGACTAAGTGGAGAGAGGACAACCGTTTCCCTGAACACTTACGCTCTGTCCGGCGAGGCCTGCTGTTTCTCTAAGTTACTAACCATTTTAACACCCTTCCCATTCCCAAACTGACCTTTCTGTCTTTGGCCTCCTCCATTGCCAGTGTGGCCTCATGTAAATTGGAGTAACAACACCTCATATACTGCTTGGGTAGCTTACAACCCAATGGTATGAACATCAAATTCTCAAATTTCAAGTAATAACCCCTATCCCTTCCCTCTTTCCTGTGCTCCCTCTTGCCAGCGTGTACCTATTTCTCCCACTATATCCCAGCGCACCCTCCCCCTCTGCAGTTAACCTGCTCCTATTCTCTCCTTCACACACTCATCTCCCATTCACGAGTCCCTTATTTCTCTTTTATTCCTAACTTTTCAAATCCTCCCGTCCCCATCCACCTAAATTCTGCTCGCTGGCTTTACATTTTATTACACCTCTCCTTACCAGACATTCTTTTGGCTCCTTTTCACCTCCAGCCTTCGTTACTTACTCCATCCACCTGCCAGTCGAATCTCTCTCACCTCTATCCACATATTAATTGCCAGGTTTTGTTCCACATCTACCTCTCTTTTCCAGCTTTCTCTGCCCTACTACAATCAGTTTGCAATTCGATACGTTACCTGTCCATTTCCTCCACTGATGCTGCCTGACCCACTGAGATCCTCTCACCCTTTGAATTTTTCTCAAGATTCCAGCATCTGCAAATTCTTGTGTCCCCACTCACATGGGCAAGCTGATTTTAAACATCTTAGTGTAATACCTGGTAAAATAGTCAGATATAATGTTTTCAGTGAAATATCTTGTGACATATTATTAGACAGCATCCATTTATTTTCAAGTTTATGGTCATTCAGTGGGCACCGGCCATTAATAATATCCATTTTATGCCAAAATGATTGATTATTTAGTCTATTGTTACTGATATGTTATCTATATGAGCTTTAAATTGCTGTTCTGCATTAGAGACAATTCTGTCATTTCTTTTTAAGTTGGACAAATTGATGCATTGGAATAGGTATTATAAAATCAATGTAGATTAGTTGTGGAAGAGCAAGATACCATTGTTAGGAAACCTAAGTTATTCAGGTCCATTTAAACAAAACAAAAAGTTGTTTTCTCAATCATTCAGTTTGTGCACACAGAGAAGAATGTTTTTTCTCTCAATGCAACACATAACTCTTTAATTGGGCAAGTGATCATCCCACTGATATCCATATATGTCCAGCGAGGCAAAATATATTGTTTGGAATCTCAGAATAAAATGACATACCTTTAGAAAGGAGGTGAAGGGGAATTTCTTTAGCCAGAGGGTGGGGAATCTTAGAATTCATTGCTGTAGACGGTTGTGGAGGTCAAGTCATTGGGTATTTTGAAGTGGTAATTGACAGGTTCTTGATTAGTAAAGGTGTCAAAGGTTAAGGGGAGAGGGCAGGAGAATGACGTTGAGAGAGAAAGATAGATCAGCCATGATTGAATGGTGGAGTCGAATTGATGTGCATAATTTCCTATTTCTACTCCTATGATTTATGTATTTATGAACATGAATAAAGTCCAAGCTAACTTATCCTCTCCCTATAGCTCAGGACCTTGAGTACTGGCAATTTCTTTGTTAGTATTTTCTGTGCTCTTTCCAGCTTAATGGCATGTTTTCTATAGCAAGGTAACAAAAACTGAACATAATACTTCAAGTATGGTGTCACCGACTATCTAATAAAGTTTCAAATTCCAAACGATTCTCAACTCTCAAACGCTTTCTTCAACAATCATGTGACGTTGCTCTCATGATCTGTGCACTTGGTAAAATCTTCCCGGGCACATTTTCGTTGCCATGGCAGCGAGCTGCGGCTCGCCAGGCGGCTGCGCAGCATGCTGGGAGACGATCTTCGTCTTTTACATCGGTGAGACCAAGCAAAGATTTGTCGACCGTTTTACCGAACACTTGCTCTTGGTCCACAAAGGCCTGCTGGATTTCCCGATTGCTAACCATTTTATCTCCCTTCCTACTCCCATACTGATCTTTCTGTCCCAGGCCTCCTCCATTGCCAGAGTGAGGCTACACGCAAACTGGAGGAATAGTACTTTATATTCCGCTTGGGTAACTTACAACCCAATGATATGAACACAATTCGCACATATTTTGTTCTTATCTCATACCTTTGTTTTTACACCTCTGCCTTTTTACAACCACTTGCCTATCTTAAACTTCCCTCACTTGTTTCCACATATCACTTGCCAGGCTTTGTTTTGCCCCTCCTCTCTCACAGCTCTCTCCCCCTCCACCACAATCAGTCTGAAGAAGGGTCCCGACCCGAAATGTCACCTATCCATGTTTTTCAGTGTTGTTACCTGACCCACTGAGTTACTCCTGCACTTTATGTCTTTTTTTTATAAACTCGCATCTGCAGTTCCTTGTGCCTACTTAGGAGAGGACATTGCATCTGGGTATAAAACAGAGCACACTTGAACAGATGGAGTTGCAACTTAAATCTCCAGATTAGTTGAGGTTTATTTTCATACCCTCTTACAACATGAAAAGGATTTGCCTGGCCCATTTAATCTATGCTGACTTTCATAGCAAACTCACCAATCCACCTATTTCTCTATAACTTTGCTTTCTCCACCCTGATTCTCCTGCCAGACAGCTACACTGGGGGTAACTTACTGGAGCCGTTAAACGTGGTAACAAGGACATCTATGGGAAGTATGAGGAAATCAGGGGAAATCCAGGAAGAACACCCGAACTGCACTATCAGCTTATTTCCACAATGAAATAAGCGGGAAGCTTCCACTTCTGCCAAAAAGCTTTGGCCTCCCTTGTGATGTGTGCCAAGCTTCTGTCTATTTTATTCTTCTATTTATACAATTTCCATTTGATGCATCTCCCTTTTTTATATCGTGCCTTTAACTGTAGTAGAATGAAAAAGTTTATCAAACCATAATTTAATATATCACTCTTTGTTCTGCTTTTCTCAGTTGTCAGAACCCAATATATGTTTTTGCAACTCCTCCTAATCAGCTTTTGTTGGTATCTTCTCAGTCTTTAAAGCTAGTTTGAAATGACATCTGATTCATAAGACAGTTGTTGCAGGCAGTATAGAGCAAGCAGAGCATAGAACTCGTGCAACAATTGGGTCATACAATGGTAGAACTTGCTTACCCAAAGAGGAAACTATTTTAACTACCAAATTACTAGTTTACTGAGAAGTAATGAATGGTGGAAGGACAGAGCATGCAGACGCTGCAGCCTGGAGCAAAGAAACAAACTGCTGGAGGAACTTAGAAGATCAGGCAGCATCTGTGGTGGCAAAGGGATAGTAAATACTTCTGGGTCTGATGCAGGGTCTTGTCGAAAACATCGCCTTGCCTCCACATATGCTATTCGGTTGTGGTATTGCACATTGCAAGGTCGAATGTGAGGGGAAAAGTATATAGCTAAAGACCCTTAACAGCATTGATTTACAGATAGATCAGGAGATCCAACTCCATAGATCCGTGAAAGTGGCAACACAAGTAGATATAGTGGTAAAGCATGCATGTGGCATGCTTGCCTTCATTAATCGGAGCATTCAGTGTTAAAGGCCTGTCCCACTTAGGCGACTTTTTAGGAGAGTGCAGGGGACTTTGTGTTCGCCACATGGTCGCCACATATTCGCTGGTGGTCTCTGGTGAGTCTCCTTCATGGTCGCGAGGAGTTACCGCATTCTGGAAACTAGTCGTGGCCTCAGTATGGTCACCGCAAATTTTTCAACATGTTGAAAAATGTTCTGCGATCAAAAATTGGTTGCCATGGAGAAAATCGATAATCCTGTAGTCGTAGGTGCAGTTGTAGTGGGGTCGCCATGTAGTTATGGGTAGTCGAGGCAGTCGTAGATAGTTTTAGTTAATCGCCTTTGCTGACCATTCATTGTCATTGGCTCTTTGTGGAAAAAAATCATAAGCACGATTTTTCAGAACCAAGGATAACCGACCGGTAATTTTAAATGCCGGCTGAACTTTACAGCTGTGCATCTCTCGCTTATTAAAAGTTGTCTGGCTTCTTAAAAGTGTCTCCCCCTTCTCCCCCCCCTTCTCCCCTACCCCCCATCTTTTAAAGGACTTACCGTACACTGTGCTAGCCGTCTTAACCTTCCTATCATCGCGGTGTGTGTCTGTATCACTTTGGTTTTGCACCGTGTGAACTTGACAGTCGCCGGCTGTCCGCTGAAAAGTTGCCGAAGTGGGACAGGCCCTTAAGGATCAAGAAGCCATGATGCAGCTCTATGGGACTTTGGTTAGGCCGCATTTGGAGTACTGAGTGCAGTTCAGGTCATCCCTTTGCAGGAAGGATGTGGAGGCTAAGTAGAGGGTGCAGAAGATGTTTACCAGAATTCTGCCTGGATTAGGGCGTATTAGCTACAAGGAGAGATTGGACAGACTTGGGTTGATTTTTCTCTGGAGCGCTGAAGGTTGAGGGGAGACCTGATGGAAGTATATAAAGTTTTTAAGAGGCATGGATAGGGTAGACAGTCAGAACTTTTCTCTCAGGGTAGGAATGTCAAAGACTAGTGGACATATCTTCATGCTGAGAAAAACAAAGTTCAAGGGAGATGTGCGGGTAAGTTATTTATCTAGAAGGTGATGGGGCCTGGAAAGCGCTGATAGGTGTGGTTGTGGAGGCAGGTATAATAGTGGCATTTAAGAGGAAATTAGATATGCACGTGGATATGCAGAGAATGGAGTGGTATTGACCCAGTGCAGATAGATCAGATCAGTGTATCTTGGCATCGTTTGGCACAGATATTGTCAGCCAAATGGACTGTTTCTATACTATTCTCTATATTATAATCTGTCAAGTTCCTTCAGCAACTTTATATTTGCCCCAATATATGTAGACCGTGGAGTGAATGGGCATGGGTTGGTTGTTGGCTGTGCACCAAGAAACACTTTTTAGGCAGAGGAGATGTACTGTTGCTCCTTCTGGAGTCCCAGCATAGTGATATACATTGTTTTTAACACTGGACACAAGGAAGAAGCAAATATCCAACTATTCATATTAGCAAAACTAAAGGAATGTCAGGACAATAGCCATAGCAATCTGGAGTTGTGTGTGCTTATGCCCAGAAAAGGTGACAAGGTATAATGAAACAAAATAAGCAACCACCACAGAAAATTGTGGGTGTGCTTAGCAAGACTCTGAAACCAAGGGGCGGATGCTTTCTGGTTTACTAGTCAAGACGTACAGAGATTAGGAGCTCTCTCCCTAGATCATATGCTAAATCAGATTTGCAGCCAGTAGTTGAGAAACTACTTTTTGTAGTTAATTTTTACAATGTCATATGCCTTCTCTTCTAGTCTTATGCTGTTTTTGACTTCCTTTGTCAGCCACTGTCGCCTCATTTTCCCTTAGACTATTTCTTCCTCTTTGGTCTGAAAAGATCCTACATCTTCGGAATTACTCCTAGGAACTCCTGCCATTTCTGCTCCATCATCATTTCTACTAGGGTCCCTTTCCAATCAACGTTAGCCAGCTCCTCTCTCATGCCCCTGTAGTTACCTTTACTTAATAATAATATCGACACATCTGATTTCATCTTCTTCTCAAACTGCAGGTTGAGCTTTTCTCGTATTATGGTCATTACCTCCTAGGGGTTTCTCTATCTTAAGCTCCCTAATCAAATCCAGTTTGTTACGCTACATCAAATTCAGAATTGCCTTTCCCCTAGTAGGCTCGACCACAAGCTGCTTTTAGAAGCCATCTTGTAGGCATTTTCCAAATTCCTGCTCTTGGGATCCAGTACCAACCTGATTTTCCCAGTCTAACTGCATTTTGAAATCCCCCTTGACCACTGCATCATTGTCTTTCTTACATGTCAATTGTATTTCCTGATGGAATTTGTACCCTGCACCCTGGCTATTGTTTGAAGACCTGTATACAACTCTCCTCAGGGTCTTTCTACCCACAAGCATTCAATTTCTTCTGATCCTATGTCATTGCATTTCATTCCGTACCAGCAGAGCCACCACACCCCCTCTGCTCACCTGCCTGTCTTTTCAATAGCATGTGTATCCTTGGATTTTCTGATCCCAACTCTTATCCCCTTTCAGCCACATCTCCACGATGCCCACAATGTCATACCTACCAATTTCTAACTACACTACACTTTGTTCCGCATACTGCTTGCATTCAAATATAACACCTTTAGTTCAGTATTCACCACCTCTCTTTTCAAATTGGTTTCCATTTTGCCTGACCTTAGACTCACATCCCTCTTTAAACTTTCTGTCTTATTACTTCTTCTGGAGAAGTCATTAACCTCTCCGGTACTCTCCTTCCCTTTAGCCTATGGGGACAAGGCAGGGGTATGGGGTTGAGGGGGAAAGATAGATCAGCCATGATTGAATAGCGGAGTAGACTCAATGTGCTGTTAGAGTCAGGCAAATGGGACATGCCCAGTGTGCCACATTGGTTAGTAGGAACAAAGTTGACTGAATGGCCTGTTTGCCAGCTGTATAGCTTTATAACTGTAAGGAGTAAAGTCTTTGCTGATCTTGTTGGAAGTGCTCTAGAGTATTATGCGAAGTTGAACCAAAACAAATATGAATTTTTGCAATGAGAAGTAGGATACCTGAAGGGTAATTAATCACTAGATCTTGATGACCTTCGTCCCAGAGTTTTGAAAGACATGCCAAAGAAATAATAGAGACACAAAGAACTGCAGATGCTGGAATCATGGGTAAAACACAAAGTGCTGGAGTAACTCAGCAGGTCAGGTAGCATCATGCCAAATGGCGCCAGTTATGTTTGTCACTTTGTTGGTTGCATCGGATAGTCCTTCTAAATGCATCCCCCAAGTCTTTCTTCATGACATCGATCACTGCATCACTGCTGCCTCCTAATCCTATGCATAACTCATTGATTTCTTCAACTCGACCATTAATTTCCACCACGATCTTCAAATTCACCTGGACTCTCTCTTGACATCCTTTTCCCCTTGTATAAACAGGGAACTTCAATGCCGATTTATACCCAGAGATAGGCACAAAGTGCTGGACTAATTCAGCAGATCTGGCTACATCTCTGGGGAAAAAAGATGTGTGATGTTTTGGGTCAGGCCTCTTCTTCAGACTGAAAGTAGCGGGTGGGGGGATTCAGATAAGGTTACATGTTGGCATGCATTGCTTCATTTGCGAACGAGTTACAAATAGAATAGAAGATTTTGCAATCATCAAATTATCAACTGAAATTAAATTCTACCTGGGATTTGAACGTTGCTAGTCTATGTATCTGAATTGTGATTCTGGGAATTTAACTCTGTGTCACTCTGGTGCCTATTATAATAGTAAGATTAAACGAGAACTTACCAGTTCGAAGTTTGATCGTTATTTTATGAGGAGTTACGATGAGGGATTACGTGAAGAACCCGCCTGGCGCTGGCAAACGGCATACTTCAAAGCAGCGGCATGAAAAACACAGAACACAAAATAGCCGAAGTAACATAGTAAGGCTCATAATAGACTTAGAACTACCAGATGATCATTTATTTTATGAGGGTGGGGAGTGGAGGGCACGTAATCCCTCATCGTAACTCCTCATAAAATAACGATCAAACTTCGAACTGGTAAGTTCTCGTTTAATCTTACTATTTTACTTCGGAGTCACGTGAGTGACTACGTGAAGAGATTAAAGCTTTCTGTGTTTTTCGTGTCGTAGAATTTATTCCATACGACAGTACGGCTCATTAACACAATAACGAGCGAATAACACATTTTCCCCAAACATTGCCTCAAGTTATGTGAAAATAATGCCCTTTCTATTGAAAAGCAAATTTATCACAAATACCAATTGATATATATTTTTTTATGGCATGACAAAGCGACAATTATAGCGAACCGAACATTGCGTGTCTAAATCTGACACCATGACTGGTTCCTTTATTTTAACAGTAATCTACAGCCTCCTGCGGCCTTGCATCTTTGCTCGAGTGGCTCATCCTGTGCCATTCCTGTGAATGTATTTTCCTCATTAACAGAGTGATTTTCCATCTTTCAGTGTCTAGTTCCTACTGAATGTATCCAATTATTAACCATCTAGAAATACATTCCTCTATAACCATCAGTTTTACTGAACCCAATGTGGTTTTTGTGTGTAATAAGCAGTCTCATTGCCACAGACTCTTACCTACTGCAACATTTTCATCAATGTTCACACACACACACACACACACACACACACACACACACACACACACACACACACACACACACACACACACACACACACACACACACACACACACACACACACACACACACACACACACACACACACACACACACACACACACACACACACACACAACTTAAAGCCAGCAGGATGTGCTTATAGGTTTACCTTGGTTTTGTTTTCAGGTCTTCTTGGCGTGCTTTGTTTGGTAGATTCATAAACATATATGATAATGCAATTTGTATCCACATGCCATTATAACGTAACATTTGCAATGTTTGCACTCTTATATTGATACTAAAGTTATCAGAATTATTATTTTCAATGTTTAAGTTTTTTGAATCATAGATATAGTTAAAGTCCATTTCTTAAGGCATTTCAAGATTTTTTATCTCCTGCCTTTATATTTTTTACAATTTTGGACAGATTATATATACATATACACATATCTATATCTATATCTATATATATATAATATATATATATATACACACACACATATATATATTTTATTAACATTTACATATATATCCCTTTCCATATTGGGATATTATGAATGCATCTGATAACTTCTTGGTTAATATATTGTCCGTTTATAAGACGGTAACACTCTGAGCCCTATAATTGGCTCTATCAATTAGATACTTAGAAAATGCAATCCACAAGGAATTCACATATATCTAAATGACAAAATAACTTTACTGTATATACAGACCTCCAATTTCTTATAACAAAATATAGTTATTTAGACTTATTTCTGCAAATTGCAGGTATAACACTTCTTTATACATAATTATTTTATTGATATATCGTAATATTGGTTTACATTCATAGACTTCTTTGACCATCAGCTGTTGAGATGGTCTAGTCAACCTGTAGTCAAATTCATATTTTCACTTATGGAGGTTTTTGTACAACAATAAATTACTGCAGGGTTTCTCAACCTGGTGATCCCAGTGGGTGCAGCAGCATCCAAAGAAACAAAGGGATACAGGCAACGACCTAGGTCGAGACCCCTTTTTTGACTTCAATAAATTGCTGCCATTATGAATCATCACTAGCAGTTCAAAATCACACAATATAAATGAACCATAAAGGACCCATATTGGGCCACCAAAATGCCTCTGGCAGTGTCCTGCTACATATTCATCAGACACTGCCCTATTAAACAAAAATGAGGAACACAAAGAATCTTTTCCTCATGTAATTGGGAGAAAAGCATCCACCTTCACTGTTCTTAGATTACCCACAAAAATATTCGAAAGATCGGTGATTTAATCTGTATGCAATCAGATTAATCGTAAGTAATCCATATTAATGACAATATGTTTTTCTTCCCAAATTTGTTATCTTCCGATACCATTGTCTCTTCCTTAGAGATAAACAGGTGGACTAAACTTTAAAACATACCACATCTGTTTACTTAGATAATCCCATTATTGTTGTTTGACTTATCTTGTGACCCACAAGAAATATTTAAAATCAGTGATTTAATCTGTATACAACCAGATTAATCGTAAGTATGCAAAATAATGACAATATATTTTCTTCCCAAATTTGACCATAGTTAACATATGCCACAGCCGTGGTATTGTTCATCTTGATACGACATGGACAGTTCCATAATAAAAAAAATCGATCTTTTTTATCCATAACTCCTTATACTTCAACAATTAATACGAATGTTTGGAAAATTCTTAGGACAAACCATTTATGTTTGCCTGGTATAATTGTCTGCAGACCGCTTAACAAAAACATATCAATTATTGTTATAAGAATAGATAATATTCTTATCTTTACCCAAACATTCACAGAAGCTGTACATCATCTGTAACACTTGCTTCAATTGTAATTTTATAGTTGAAGCAGCTTATGAACCTTTTTTACATTACTAATAATGATAACGTATCATTTGATATTTTGCATAAGCCTCTTCACAAGGCATACATATTCTATAAGCTTCTGTATTCCTTCTTTTTGGAACTTTATTTATATTTTCCCCTAACCTAATGGAGGAACAAAGTATGTCAACAACAATAATACATATTTGTATCATGGAACAATTTTCCCCACTCTTATGGTGCTTAAATTACTTCTGAATTCAGAATAGTAATTTAAAAATATTTTATTAATGCCTGAGCATATGCTTTATGTAATGGGTCAAGTCCTACCTACCACCAGGTTTGTAATGGCATGCACTAATTTGCAGCTGCTCTTTATCTCTTCTAATTTAAATGTAATCGAGATAACCCATACCATGTACCTCATTAGTGGAAGTGCTGATCTTTTATCAGTATATTGTTCCTTCAGTGTTCAGTTTAACAACTTGAACTGATTGATTGTTTGGACAAGTTTTAACTTGCACAGCTTGACCCACTTTAATTAATTTCAAGCACCTGTAATATTGATTAACACTTTGTTAATCACAACAGTTTTCCATGGTCTAGATGTTTCTATTTTCTTACACTGTGAAAGTGTAAATAATGATATTATTGTATGGTTTATACCATGAATCTTTACACTAAGGTAATTTTATAATATACATGTACGTTCCCCTTCTTTTTAAAATTTACTTTTGAGTGCAAACCTGAAATCAGTCCCTTATACAGGTGAACCAATCCTCTTTAGTTATATTAAGTTTTAACCACCATAATACACCTGTAATCCCCCATAATTGGAGATTTCATGACTTATTTTGTAACCAGATGTTTGCACCTCTTCAACGTACATCAAGCCTTCTTTTCCCCAATTATATAGGTTAAGATAAGGCTATGTTTGGATAATACCACTTCTGCCTTTATTTTGATCCATCATCAAATTTTTCATTGGATCATAGTTTTTTCACCGTAAGATAAAAGATCTTTGTCTTTGTTTTGATCCATAATCAAAATTTTTATTGGATCATAATTTTCCTTCCCAAAGTTTAAAGATCAGTGGTCTGTTCTTTTGTAATTAATATCTTTGATTTATCATAAGGCAGGTATTCTATAATAATCAGGAGTTTAATATATCCTGATTTGTATTAATCTGCAACCCTATGATGCAGATTCGGTAAATTATATATATTTCTTACTATTAAGCTCCACAACTAATGACAATTTATTTTATATTGAAAGTATTACATATTTGCACCATTTTGAAACTTTGAAATTGTATTTCTTATATCTCATATATTTGAGACATGGATATTTTTAAATGGATTAACCATTGATATTTAAATAAAACATAAAGTTTTATCGTATTCTTGAAGTTGGTGAGATACCATATAATTAATGTAGGCAGCTAGGTTTTTCCATAGCCTCACCACTTCCTTTAGATATAGCAAAATCTTTTGCTATCTCAGGCACACCTGGCCTCACTTTTATTTTTATTTTATTTGTGGTGTGCATTCATAATTCACATCACCACTTGCAGGGTCTGTCTTTTGCAGCCCTGATCCACTTGGAATTATATCCAAAGAGACTTCCTCCACCCTATCCAGGGTCAGAGTTTTTATTTCTCAATTTGGCACATAGCCATATTTTGTATATTCAAGCCCCTCAGGGTCTTTTTTGGGCAACTGTTTGGGTACTGTGACCCTGGTCTTTAGTACATTCAAGCCCCTCAGGGTCTTTTTTGGGGAACTGTTTGGGTACTGTGACCCTAGTCTCTTTTTATATTATGGAGTACTTTCTCCATATCGCGAATTTTATTAACTTTTTTAAAAAATACAGTCTTACTGACTTTTAAAATATCCTGCCAAAATTGTGGAGCATTTAAACCTTTCTACCGTATTTTAAACGGTACCAGTATCGGAACCGGCCCCGTAATTAATCTCTCGTCCCGATCACTGGGTATTCTTTCCCCGGGACGTTCTATTCAAAACTTTGTTGTTTAAACAGAGTATTTCAATTCAGTTTAAACTTTATTTTGTTATTTAAACCTTTAAAACCCTGGTTTCCATCAGGCACGGAGTTTTTCCCCGTCCTAATATTTTTTCACTGCACTTACCTGCCGGTCCGAACCTACCGCTGTCGAGGAGCTGTCTGTGCAGCTCCTGCTTCTGCCGTCAGCGTCGACGTAATGCCGTTTGCCAGCGCCAGGCGGGTTCTTCACGTAGTCACTCACGTGACTCCGAAGTAAAATTAATGGTCTATGGAATTCTTTGTAAGACCAATCTTTGCAGTGACATGGTTTCTTCTAAAACACAAAGAGAAAGCAAACTATCAAAAATGAAAGGGTCTTGAAAACTGAAATGCAGTGGCCACAGATTTAAAATATGGAGAAAACCACCACACATGTTTTTGCATCATGCCTTTCATAAACTTAGAATGCCTAAGAGAACTTCTTGATCGACAAAATCTTTCTGAATTATGGTCAATGTTGAGTTTAGACAGCCAATCTGTACATAGCAACACAGTGCAAGAAACAATGTCAAGAAGGACCAGCAAATTTGTTTAAGATTCATACAAAATGAGAAAACAATGGCCAAGATGCCTATCTAAGCGAATCTGTGTTTGTCAAGTCCTTCTAAACCTTTCCTATTCAAGTACCTCATCAAAAAGTTGTAATTGTACCTGCCTCAACTACCTTCTCTGGCAGCTCATTCCAAATACCCACTGCCTCTTTGTTAAAAACTTATCCCCAGGGTTCCCTTAAAATATTTCCTTTGTTCTCCTGCTTTCCAAATCATGACTGCCTCACTTGAAACCCAATCCGAACCCAAGCACTAATTGTCTCTGTGGTAATCTCTTACCACCAACAACCCTCATCCTCACCACAGTATGGTTTCCCCCTAAAACCCTAAAAATCATACCCAAGGCTTCAACATCAGCCTACCCTCTCTTGAATGGCTTAGATTGTTTTCAGAGTCACAGGTTGAATTTCTCCAACTGGAAGTTTTCTGAAACTGTGCCTGACCAGTCTTTCTGGTAGATATTATGCAAGATACAGCAGACATGGAGTCTGGAGAAAACAGAAACAAACTTATCTGTGGAGGTAGAGAGATGTTTGAAATGTTGGGTTGAAGCCCAGCATCAGGTGTTGCAGTTATCTGTTGCGAAGGGTCAAAATGATAATGAAAATTGAAATTGATATTGAGATCCTGCCCTTTAATTCAACTGGAACTTTGTTTCCCTGGCCTTGTTAGATTATCAGGTATTCTGGCATCCCAGTATTAGATTTGAACAGTTTACATTTGCTAAGCTAACAGCTGAAAATGAAGATAAATGAATTTCAAATATTAAACGTTGCACAAAATAAAGTGCTGCATTGCTTTTGAATGTTTGGTTTTGATTCTGTTAAATAACATGGTCAGTATTGCAGTTTCTTTCTTGCAACAAATCCTGCAGAGATTTGAGAAGCCCACCAGTTATTAAGAAACTTCTCAATGAATGAATGTTTGGAGTAAATTATAGCTCAATGGTGCATGGTGTAATTGCATCTGCATACTTTTTTTATAGATCTTTCTTTTTCTCCAAATTTCAGGTTTTCCCAGCACCATATCATGTCGACTTACCAACACTTCCATTGTACCAATGGCATTTAATTTGTGGGTCCCTGGTGATGGAACTGCTGATGCCGTTAGAGCAAATGCCCATCAGCCCTCAGAAGGGAGAAGAATCCTTTCTTGGGCAAACCTTGGGTATGGAGCAAAACCCAAAGAATTCAGTATAAATCCTAGCAGAGGTACTATCATGGCACAAGAGGAAATGGAGATTCAGGTAACAACATATCACCTTAACTTTTGTCATTTGTTTTCTGGTTGAAACTGTCTTGTCAAAATCCTTGGTCTGAGAGGGAAAAGGAAAATTGCCAATGTATAAAAGTACCGGGGAGTTAATTCACACTGTCGCCCAGTATTCTCCCACATACACACATATTTACCTTATTTTCTTCTTTGTTCACCTTTCCCATACCATCACCTCCTTTCCCCTTCCCCACCTCGTTCAATTTCCCCATCACCTCCTTCCCATCTGGATCCACTCTATCACCCTAAAGCCCTTTTTTAGGAAGGGGAGGTGAGGGGGGGGGGGGGGGGGGGGGGGTTAGTTGTTGACATTTTGGGTCAACACCCTGTATCGGGACTGAAAGTGGAGAGGGAAGATCGTATACTGCTGTACCGATGTCTAACCACACAACAATCACCACTCATTTATTTGACTGAATACTAACCTCTGATCTATGATCTGACTAACCACCCACCCCAACCTATGATTGCCAGATTGATCAGGCCTCACTAACCAAGCCTGGTCTGCTCTCTTACACTCCATCTGATCCTGTCACTACCATGATCCAAACCACTTAAGCTCAAACTGTAAATAGCAAAGGACACCGTATATTGAACTCACACATAGGAGAGTTATTTCATCACCCTGGAGAACTTGGGATTTGAGTTCACTGCTGAGATACTTAATCGATGCATGCAGATTTTATTCCAACAGCTCTCATTCAGATATTAGATATAAATCTTCTTTTTCAAGAAATTCATACTGTGAACCAGAAGATAAAAGCACTGCAACAAACTTGCCATCTGTATGTTTTTTGTTAAGCAGGTGCACAAGCATGCACACACACACAATATAATTTACAGCAAAGTTTCTCCGTGGACGAACCAGGACTGCGACATTGTGCCAAACTCTGTGGGTAGACAAGGGTTTCTTATCCTGATACATGCATTTTTTCTGCCAGGTGACGTTGTGCTCCAACACTGTAAAGAAATATGAGTCGGCCTTGGTTGTGGACGTGGAAAATGTTGGTGAGGAGGTATCAGCAATCCCCATCTCGGCACGGTAACTTCCCTTTTCATTGATCCTGCGAATATGGGTGTTAGGGTCAGAAGATGTGAAACCACTTTGCTGAATAGTGTAATGACTTGGTTTGCAGATACCCAGCCATTGTTTTTTTTTGCAGAACGCTGCATTTCAAGTATTGTTGTAGTATTCAAGTTTGTAAATGAACTGGGAAATTGCAGAATCATCAGCATTATTTGAAATATAAACTGGATGGTCCACAATGTCATATCTCCACTCAGACAGCTGCCTACAAATCTCTCTCAATGTACCCATGAAAAACTGCAAGAAAGGCATGTTCTTTGCTCCTTTCACAGTGGATTGAGTCCAAACTTTAATTACCTCACCAGATGTCTTTAGACCAAATCTTTGAATAGTGAAAGGAGGGGAAGAATGGGCAGTAGAGGATTGAATTTTAGCAAGGGTTGGGAGGGGGGGAATTTTGGGGGAGAGAGAAGGCAGTGTGATAATTTTGCGGAATATATGCAGGTGGAAATTTTGGAGGTGGTGATAATATATATTTTTTTAAAGGGAGTGGGGTATTCATGGAAGGGTGAGGACGTGGTGGATAATTTGGGTGTTGGGTGGGAGTTGGTGTGGATTTTGGAGGAGGATAAGGTGATAGTAGAGATTATGAGGAAGGAGATTGGTGTGGATTTTAGAGGAGGAGGGGGGATGTTAGCGATTTCGGAAGAGCGTATAGTGGTGGTCATTTTGGGAGAGGGTGAGGGATTGGGAGAGGGTTAGGATTTTGGGAGAGGGTTGGGTTGGTGAGGATTTTTAGGTTGGGCGGGGATTTTGATAGAGAGTTGGGAAGTGGTGGTGATTTTGGAAGAGGGTGGGGTGGTGGCGATTTTGGGGAAAAGTGAGTCTTTGAGGAAGAATCTTTGGAGCGATAGCACAAATATAGATTTAAGTCTATCATTTTTTAGTTCATCTCTTTTGCATATAATTTAGTAGACGTTTTTGGAAAAAAACTACATGATTTGAAGCTGATGCTTACCCCATGCTTAATAAGAATGCAACTGATTTCTGAAACATTATTGAGGACTGTGTGCCTAATGTTTTGTTGCATTTATAGTATTAGTGTATTCTTTCAAAGCCAAACAAATAAATATCTGATGGATTTTAAATCATCCAAAACTGACTAACTGCCTGGCTCAGGTACATTTTTTGTAAAGAATTGTGGGAAGGAATTTTCAGGCCTCTATGCACAAATTATTGGTAATCCTTTTTGTTCACCATTGTTTCAAACTAGCAGAATAAATGGCTAATATTTTACCGATTTTTTTTTTCCTACCTTTGTTTCACAGGTGTGTCGTTCCTATTGTGGAGGTAATTAACTCACAAATTGATGTTGGACGCTGCTTTATCAACTATCCCTACGAATGCCTGATAAAGCTTCAAAATACCAATGACCTTCCAGCTTGTTATGGCATAACTCCACAGGTGAGTTTTAACTTGAATAGTTTGCAACTGGGTTGATATCAGAGTGGTCATTGCATAAATCGAATGCAGGTCCGCCCTGGGTTTCAAATCCCCAATTTATGGAAACTCGGTACATATGAATGGGAGATCTGCAGGATGGATGGTACAGATAAATTCACTGGCTGCTACAGGGCATCTTTTGCTGAGTGGGAGAAGGCATCTCAATATGCTTTCTATCCCCTCAAGCCCCACCTAGCCACAACAATTGGGAGCTAGGTTGAGCTGAACAGCGCCGGGAGTGCTGGACAGACTCACTAGCTCATTCTCTGATCTAGGGGGGATAGTTAGAGGTTACCTAAAATTGTAGAATTCACTATTCATACTACTGGGTTGTAAGCTATTGCTGGTGCAACAGGTAAGACCGAGGTTCACGTGCACCAGTCCTAACCTCATGTATTGCATCTGGTGTTCCCAATGTGGTCATCTGTACATTGTTGAGACAGAATATAGACATGGCAACCATTTCGCTGAGAAGTTATGCTCGATCTGCCAAAGACCACTGGATCTCCTGGCTGTGAACCATTTTAACTCCCCTTCCCATTTCCATACTGATTTTTCCGTCCTGGACCAAGAGTGAGGTCCCACATAAACTGGAGGAAAGGCACCTTATAACTTGGGTAGTTTACAACCCAACGTTATGAACATTGAATTCACCAATTTTATGTAACCTCTAATTAACTCCCATGCTTCTACCCCCCACTTCCAGTTGCACTTGCATCTGGCCTCTGACCTATTTCTCCTTTCTCACTGCCCCCTGCCTGCCTCCTGCTTGCTTCTTTCTTTTGTCTTCACAATTCATACTCTGCAATCCTGCCTCATATCTTCTGCTGTCTTGAATTAAAAAAAATACTTGTATCATTTACGATAACGGTGAAACACTAGATTATTGTAGAAACCCATCTGAGTTAATAATTCTCTTCAGAGAAGAAAGTCTGCAATTATTATCAGTTCTGGCCCTTAATGTGACTCCAGGAGCACTGTTGAGCTGACTCTTAAATGCCTCCTCAATTAAGGGGCAGTTAGAGATTTGTGAATAACACATCCTGGGAATGAATAACAAATAAAAGGCAGTATGGACCATGAAACTGTGCTGGTTAAGCTATCCTCCTGTATGAGTTGCTATTACAATGATGGATCTATACAATACATTGTAATGATCGATCTATGCAAAGCAGGCGGCAAACACCCAAACCAGCCGATTGTAGATAATGTAATGAAAAGTGCATGTGCAATACATTTGGAGGACAAGAGCATTCTGTCTACATTACAGGAATGATAAAGACTTAATATGGAGACCTACTGAAACACATTGCTTGGTGCATGTTTACTTTGCTGATTGGTGTGTGTGAACCTCCACTATGCAATGCTTCACCAGGCATTGTTGTAATTGAAAATATGATATATACTGGCTACATATAAGTGAACAGAGATTTTTTTAACAGATTGTTTCTCTGAAGCATCTGAGGCTGAGGGAATACATGAAAGAAGTATAAAAAATTATGAGACGAATAGACAAAAAGATGCTGGCACACACCTTTAATAAACACACGTGTCAGGTGGCTGGAAAATAAATTAATGACGTTTAACTTTTTAGACATGCCATTACGTTGTTCTGACGGATGCCATCATCAAAAACATTAGGTGTATAGGTAGAATAAGTTGTCAAGGGCATGGATAAGGTATATATTAGAGTCTTTCATTCAGGGTTGAAATGTCAAATACCAAAGGGCATAGGTTCAAAGTGAGAGGGGAAAGGTTTTGTGAGGCGGGTTGTTTTTACACAGAGAGTAGTAGGTGCCTGGAACGGGCTGCCAGGAGAGGTATATAGACTGTGTGTAGGACAATGGATTCGTTAGATTGGCATAATTTCCAGGACAGTCATGGTGGGTCTTTGCTTTACTGTTCTATGTTCTGTATTTCATGAGTCTGCTGTCGTTTACCTCATCTGCGAGGTTTTTGATGATGGTCGTACAAAATATGTACAGTAGCAATACCACCCTTTGTCATGTGTAGGAAGTACCTGCAGATGCTGGTTTAAACCAAAGATTGACATAAAAAGCTGGAGTAACTCAATGGGTCAGACAGCATCTCTGGAGAAAAGGAATAGGTGACGTTTCGAGTCGAGACCCTTCATCAGACTGAGAGTCAGGGAAAAGGGAAATGAGAGATATAGACTGAGATATAGAACCAATGAATGAAAGATGCAAAAAAGTAAAGATGATAAACTAAACAGGCCATTGTTAGGTATGGGCTAGATGAAAACGAGTCACAGACAATGAGACTCAACAAGACGACTTTGAAGCTAGTATGACGTGTGGGGGAGGGATGGAGAGAGAGGGGATGCAAGGGTTACTTGAAGTTAGAGAAATCCATTTTCACACAGCTGGGTTGTAAACAGCTCAAACAAAATATGAGGTGTTCCTCCAATATGCGCAAATTGTGCAAATCACCCTGTGATCGCAGGAAATGTAACACTTGTCTGTACACCTCCTCTCTCACTTCCATTCAGGAAGCCCAGCAGCTCTATCAGGTGAGACAGAGATTCACATGCACCTCTTCAAACCTCGGCTATTATATTTGGTGCTCCTATGTAACCTCTACATCAGTGAAACCAAGCGTAGGTTATGCGACCATTTAGTTAAACACGTGCTCTGAATACCAGGGCCTCCCATATTTCCTGGTTGTTTGAAGGAGGGTCCCTACTCAAAACATCGTTTGTTCATTCCCTCCTCAGATGTTACCTGACTCGCTGAGTTGCTCCGTCACTTTGTGTTTTGCTCAAGATTCCAGCATCTACCTTTTCTTTTGTTTTTATATAAGGTGATTGTTAGGAGGAGATCTTGAGGTGATTTTTTTCTTCCAGAGATTGGTTATAATCTGGATAATAATTGCTGGTAAATGGGACGTATAGATGTACAGTGGCTAAAGTGGACCTGGTGGTCTGTTTTTGTGCTGCACAACTCTATGAGAATGTACAAGACAACATTCATATGTTGTGTGGGAACAAATGAATGTCAAATATATGAAAGTGATCCATTCCCCAGCCTTCATGATGATGATGATACTTTATGATACTTTAATGTCACTGGCACCTAGTTAGGTGCAGTGAAATTCTTTATGCATACAAAATACACAAACGAGTAACAACAAAGGCATCGACAAAGTTAGGTCTCATCCCTTCTTCATCCCCCCACGCCGGGTTCCCATTAGTTCACGGCGATGTGGCCCATCCACCTTGGCCCGACTTAGAGATTACTACCTGGGTCCGACCCCATCCTCGGCCCAACCCTGTCCTCGGTCCGATCTTGAGGCTCCAACCCATCCTCGCCCTCGGCCCGGCCCAAACCGACTTTGAGGCTGCGATCCATTACCTCATCCGCGGGGATCCAGGAGCCCGACAATCTCTGGGCTCCGACCTGACCACCTCGCCTCGATCACTCACTTCGCACCAGCATCTCCGCATGCCACGGCGCCTATGGGGCGAGTCCTCCTCTGTCTTCCGACCTCGGCAGGTGAGCCAGGCCTGCACATCAGGAGTGTCCCAGCCCGTGTCCATATTCAAATGTCAATATTCCTTCTCTGCTGAGTAACTGTTCACAAAAAGTGATTGAGTTTAGTCTGAGAGTATTACTTTGTTTTATCATGTAAGTATTTTTAATGATTGTTTTTACATCCTACTTCAGTGATCCAGTATCCAAACTCGATTTGGATATTTGACTTGTTTTTGTGTTTTCTTTCCACAGGAGTTGGATGACGACCAGGGTGTGGTTTATTCCAGTCTCAAGCCTTGTGGAATTATTAACCCTTGCTCGATTGTTGAGGTTCCGTTATTAGTGGAAGTACAGAGCCTTGCAGAAAAGAACATAGAACTGTCTATTGCAATATTCGGCAAAAATCAATTCCCTCTTGTGAGTATTTTGCTGGTAACAATATAATCTTAAGTGGAAAGATTTCAAATGGAGATGTGGTCTGTAGTTCAGTGCCTGGTCTTTGTCCAACATCTGTAGGCGGATGTATCAATAGGATCACTTGCCAATGTAATGCCATAGGCCATATGGTGATGCACATGGTATTGCTAAAGTATTTCCAAGAACTGTATTTGGTAAAGACAACACTTCAGAATTATCAGAAATTAAATCCATTAGCCATTTCTCGGCCTGCTTAACCAGCTGATCAATATCCCACTGTAATTCTTGACAACCATCTTCACAAATGACATAGCCACCTATTTCTGTGTCATCTGCAAACTTGTACATTCTCAGCCAAATTGTTCATATTGATGACAGACATCAATGGGCCCTGCACCGATATTTGAGGCCCATTACCAGTTACAAACCTCTAGTCTGAAAATTATCGATCCACCACCTCTCCCTGTTTCCTACCATAAAGCCAATTCTGCATCCAATTAGCTAGCTCTTACTGGATCCAAAGTGATCTAACCTTCCACAGCAGTCTATCGCATGGAACATTAAATAGGCCTTGCTAAAGTAAAATACTTTGACCTAAGAGGAAGAAAAACACCTGCAGTGTCTCAAACTCATCTCCTCCCTTCACTAGTCAATACTACCAGCTGGATTCTACATAAAAACTATTCCTACAACAGGGGAGAGGAGAAAGAATGGACATAAATTTAGGGCAGAGGAACGTGTCAATTGGAGGTTCCTCTGTAGGTGAGGATTAAAGTATGAAACCTGATAAAGCTCATAATTTTGTCTATGTTGTGTGTCCAACCTTTTTTGCTCTTTGATCTGCCATCTTTGTTCTAATAAGGAAGCAAAATGTAACCATTTTATCAAATACAATTCTTGGAAATACTTTAGCATTACCACATGACAAATCATTATACCGCAAAAGCTTTAGTCTTTTTAAGTCGTTAATCATTACCATAGCTAAGATTTTAGCAATGTTAATTGCACATATCACAAAGTGTTAAGAAACCATTAGAATGTAAAACAGTCTGAAGAAGGGTCTCGACCCGAAACATCACCCATTCCTTCTCTCCATAGATGATGTTAGTCCCGCTGATTTACTCCAGCTTGTTGTGTCCATCTTCGGTTTAAACCAGCAAATGCAGTTCCTTCTTACACTATTTAAAAACTATTACAAAGTCCTTGCTCACTTTTACATCACTCTATACATAGTCATAGCATCATAGAACCATGCAGCACAGAAACATTGCCCAACTTGTCCATGCCAATCAAGATGCCCATCTAAGCTACTCCCATTTGTCCACATTTGGCCCATATTCCTATAAACCTTTCTTATCCATGTACTGCCCTAAATACTGTTAAAGTACCTGCCTCAACATTTCTTCCATATGACCCAGAGGGTCATATATTTATTACCCTCTGAATGAAAAAGTTGCCCCTCGTTAGTATTAAACAGTGTCATAGAAGCATACAGCGTGGAAATAGGCCGTTCGGCCCAACTTGCCCATGCCGACCAAGATATCCCATCTATACTAATCCCACCTGTCTGCAATTGGCCTGGATCCTTCCAAATCTTTCCTATCCTTGTACCTCTCCAAATGGATTTTAAATGTTTTAATAGTAGCTGCCTCAGTTACCTCCTCAGGCAACTCCTTCCATATACCCACCAACGTTTTGCGAGAAGGTTGCCCCTCAGGTTACAATTAAATCTTTCCCCTCTTATCTTTAATCTATGTCCTCTGGATCTTGATTCCCCTGTTCCGGGTAAAATACTTTGTGCATTTATTCTTTCTATTACCCTCATGATCTTATACATCACTATAAGATTACCCTCATCCTTCAGTCTCCAATCCTAGCCTGCTCAACCTCTCCCCCAGCTCCAGCTCAGGCACTTGAATCCTGGCAACATCTTCATAAATCCTCTTTGCAAGCTTTCTAGCTTAACAACATCTTTCCTATAACAGGGACCAAAACTGAACACAATACTCAAAATGTGGCGCCACCAATGTCTTGTAACATAACATTCTAACTTCAATACTCAATACTCTGACTGATGAAGGCTAATGTATCAAAATACTTCTTGACCACCCTATCTATTTGTGAGGCCACTTTCAGGGAACTATATTCTTGTACTCCATGATCCCTCTGCTCCATAGCACTCCCCAGGTCCCTACCAGTCACTGTGAAGGTCCTGCCTTTGCTTTGACTTCCCAAAATGCAACATGTGCACTTTCTGTATTACACTCTATTAGCTGTTCCTCAGCCCACTTGCACAGCTGATTAAGATCCTGCTGTAATTTGTTATCACCATCTTCAGTGTGTATGATACAACCTACTTTGGTGTCATCTGCAAACTTATCTTGTCTTGTACATTTTAAATCATTGATATGAATCACAATGGCCCCAGATTCAATCCCTGAGCCACACCAATGAACATGGGCCTCCACCTCCACCCTCTGCTTCCTTCCATGAAGCCAATTCTGTATCCAATCAGCTGGTTCTCCCTGGAGCCCACCTTACAGCTCAGCCTATTGTGTGAAACGTTTTTACGAGCTTTCCACATAGACAACTTCTATGGCTTTTGCGCTTGTCAGATTTCTTTCAATCATATTTGCGTACAAAACAATGCTGACTGTCCCAAATTAGACCTTGTTAATCAAAATATATATAGTGTGAAGAAGGGTACCAACCTGAAAGATCACCTATCCATTTTCTCCAGAGTTGCTCCAGCATTGTTTAATCTATCTTTGATATAAAGCAGCATCTTTTTTATTTAGGTTTGGGCTTGGATTTATTATTGGTATTTGTAGCAAGTTTCTGGAAGGACCATTCAGAAACCTGATAACAGAGGGGAAGAGTTATTCCTGCGTCTGGCGGCATGCATTTTCAAGCTTCTGTATCTTCTGCCCGATGGGAGCGATGAGAAGAAGGAATGACCTGGATGGGACAGATCCTTGATTATCTTGTCTGCTTTACCGAGACAGCATGAAATGTAGATGGAGTCAATAATGGGGAATTTGTTCTGTGTGATGGACTGGGCTCTCTGCAATTTATTGTGATCTTAGGTTCCCAAACCAAGCGGTAATGCAACCCAACAATATGCTTTTTATGGTGCATCTGTGGAAGTTTGTAAGAATCTTGGAGACATGCCAAATGTTCTTAGTCTCCTAAGGAAGTAGAGATGTGGGTGTGCCTCCTTCGCTGTAGCTTCAATGCATTTGGTCCACAGCAGATCATTGGTAATATTAACGTCAAGGAACTTGAAGCTGTCAATCATTTCCACTTTGGCACCATTGCTGCTGATTAGGGCATGTACTCCACCACGCTTCCAAGAAGTCGATAACTAGCTTCGTCATCTTGGTCTAGCTCACCACGGTGGTGTCATCTGCAAACTTGTGGTTGGTGTTTGGGAATAGAGGGTGTAGAGTAGGGACTGAGAACACATCCTTGCAGGGCATCAGTGTTGAGAGGCACCTATCCTCACTGATTATGGTCCGTCGGTCCAAAAATCGAGTTCTAATGGCCGAGGGGGGTGGTGATTTCAAAGATCACCCTTACTAATCAAGAACATATCAATCTCCATTTAAAAACTACCCTACCTTCTTGGCCCCCACAGCTGTCTGTGGCAATGAATTCCAGAGATTCACCAACCCCCGGCTAAAGAAATTACTCCTCATCTCCTTTCTAGAGGTATGTCCTTTTAATCTGAGGCTGTGCCCTCATCTCCGACTAGTGGAGACATCCTCTCCACATCCATTCTATTTAGGCATTTGATTGTTCAGTAAGTTTAATTGAGATTCCCCTTCATCTTTCTAAAGTCCAGTGTATACAGGCCCAGAGCCAACAAACGTTTATCATATGTTAACCCAATCATCCCCTGGATCATACTTATAAACCTTCCAAAGCCAGTCCATCCCTCCTCAGATATGGGGCCCAAAACTGCTGTCAATACGCCAAATCCCATCTTGACCAGTGTCCTATAAAGCCTCAGGATTACATCCTTGCTCTTATATATTCTCGTCCTCTTAAAATGAATGTTAACATTGCATTTGCCTTCTTTACTACAGATTCAACCTGTAAATTAAACTTTTGGGAAACCTGCACTGGACTCCCAAGTCCCTTTGCACCTTCGATTACTGAATCCTCTCCCCATTTAGAAAATAGTCCACACCTCTATTCCTTCTACCAAAGTACAAGATCGCACACTTTGGTGTGCTGTATTCCATCTGCCACTTCTTTGCCCACTTTCCAAACCCGCCCAAGTCCTTCTGCAGACTCCTTGCTCCACCTACCTGCGTATCGTTCTCCAAATTTGGCCACAAGTTTTCACAATATTTCAGCAGGAACCGGGTTCTGATTTTGGATGATAGGCCATGATCATATTGAATGGTGGTGATGGCTCGAAGGGCCGAATTGCCTACTCCTGCACCTATTTTCTATGTTTCCAAATCTTATTTATTTATTTATTTATCTATCTTTATTTATTTATTTATTTATTTATCTGTTTATTAAATCCAGGAACAATTTAAGATAAACTCACCACCACAAAAACCTGTTGAGGTGAAGGATAGCTAGATACGAGTTTGTGGGTGAAAGGAATAGAAAACCATGTTCTTAAATAAGATGAAGGAAAATGAAGGGAGATTCAGTGAATTATAGTACTATTATACCACAGAAAGTCATCTGAGAAATCCAGTTTTACCCATTCCATCTCTTTTTTACCCTGAGATGTGCTATGTGGACGCATTAGAATGTAGAATATAGAACAGTACAGCAGAGGGACAGGCCCTTAGGCCTACCATGTGTTTAGAAACATAGAAACATAGAAAGTAGGTGCAGGAGTAGGCCATTTGACCCTTTGAGCCTGCACCTGCATTCAATATGATCATGGCTGATCATCCAACTCAGTATACCTTACCTGCCTTCTCTCCATACCCCCTGATCCCTTTGGCCACATCTAACTCCCTCTTAAATATAGTTTGAAACCCAACTGATCCCAACTCCCTGGAGATCTTGTATATCACTCCATTCCCTGCCTGTTCAAATGCCAGTCTAAATGCCTCTTAAATGTTGCTATTGGGTCTGCTTCCACTACTACCTCCCCTGTGTGTGTGTACCAGGCATCTATCACTCTCTGTGCAAAAATAAACCTGCCTTGCAAATCTCCGTTCAACTCACCTTAAACCTATGTCCACTATTATTCGACATACCACCTTGGAAAAAAGACAATATCAATCCTCTGAGTAATCTCTCCTTCTAACCAACACACTCCAATCCAAGCAATACCCTGGTGAATCTCTTTCACATGCTCCCCAGAGCACCAACATCCTTCCTCCAATGTGGCAACCAGAACTGCATGCAATACTCCAAATCTGGTCTAACAGAATGTTGATACAGCTGCAACATGACTTGCCAACTATTATACTCAATGCACTGTCAGATGAAAGCAAGCATGGTATACCCCATCTTTACCATCTTATACCCTAGTGTTGGCACTTTTTAGGGAGCTAAGAGCTTGCATGCTTAGATCCCTGTGATACATCAATGGTCCTTTGGGTACTGCCGATTATTGTGTGATTCAAGGACTAATTGACCAGTTTCTATAACTTTCATGCTGGGTAACTGTAAGTAATTCTCACTGTCTATACTTATAATAAACTCAGTGCCAACCATCCATTAACCTGACACAATATTTTCTTTTTCGTTTTTTTCAAACTAGCAAGTCCACTTATCTTGCATAGGTGAGGGGCCGGTAGTCTATGTTAATGCTACACATATCGACTGGGGAAAGATCCGTGTACTGACCGATGTCCCCAAGACCATCTGCCTCTCTAACGAGTCACTTATCCCAGCCAACGTCACGGCCAAAATGGTAAGTCATTTGCAGTAATTAAAAAGGGAAATTGCTCGATAAAGACACTAATTGCTTCACATGTGGGATTTCATGTGCATCTGTCATTCTCGCAGCTTCTTTCCTCCTTTTAGAAAATATGTTTAGGTAGATAGACGTTGCGGCTTTCAAAAATAATTGCAGGATTCAACACATACTAATTCACAGTCTCAGCTGTCTATTATGTTTTATCAAAGCAACAACCAAATTTTAACATCTGCAGCATATTCACCTTCTTGATCTGCTGTTTACTAAAATAAATAGTATAAAGCCTGTATGTTGCACAGGAATACTAATTTAGTGTTCAGGGCAGTAGAACATTGTTTTAAACTAAAGACAATTTTCAAGTTAGGTAAGGTCATTTAAGCTGATACCATAAAAGATGATAGAAATGTTTGATTTTAAGGGGAAAAAATTCCACCAAACTCCGTAAATAACTAAATAACCTGGAGTCTTATTAAATTTAAGTGCATATAAAAACAGAATGAGTTCTGATAAAGGGTAAATATATATTGCTGCAAGTTTATCCACTGCCCATCCAGTCCACTCCACCATTCAGTAATTTTTCCCTCTCAACCCCCTCAACTGGATTCTTCTACCTTCTCCCCATCACCTTTGACACCCTTACTAACTAAGAACCCACCAACCACTAGTTGGCCAACCAAAGTCCAGGAGTTCCGTAACAACCATGCAACTCAGAATTTGCAACAGACTAACAAAAGGAAGTCAAGTAGGTGTAGGACATATGCATTAAATGGTAGTGTATGACGGTAGTGAGTGAAGGGTTCAAATTGTAGATCCTGAAAAGTAATAAACACAGGTCTATAGGATAGTGAAGAATGCATATGGCATGCTAGGCTTCAAAGATCCAGATGTAGCACAAAACACTGGTTAGACCATAGTAAGTGCTGTGCAGCTGCCTGCAGTGTAACATTTTTGCCAACAGAGAACATGCATTTACTGTAACCATTATAAACTATAGAAGAGAGACACAAAAAGCTGGAGTAACTCAGCAGGACAGGCAGCAGCTCTGGAGAGAAGGAATGGATGACATTTCGGGTCGAAACCCTACTTCGTCAACCTTTTCTCTTCTGCAGAGACGCTGAGTGTCTATCTTCGGTTTAAACTAGCATCTGCAGTTCCTTCCTACACATAAACTATGGAAGGGTTTATTAGGAAATTCTGCAGTGGAGAAAGAGGCACATAAATCACTCATTTGGTGATAGAAGTGATAACAATAAAATCGGATGCACGATGATTGCATTGGGATTCAAAGGGATATCATGGAACACTGCACAAATTCCAACAAGCATACAGCAGGAAACAAGCGAGAAGTTAATTAATTAATTCACATTCCACTACAATGTTATCATATTAAACAGCACTTTGTTGTTAATTGCTACAGCATTTTTTGAACATTTTAGCAGATTAAGATTCTTGTTCATCTTTTTACATCTTTGCCTGTCTCCTATTCAATGCGCCCCCTGTGCTGCATTGAAAGCAAATAACTTGCAGTGGAAGAAGCTAAAGATAGCTTTGGAGGATAACCAGGAGACCTGGATTGCATTGTCATGCCATGATTGGTTCGAGCCTGGACTGACTGATTGATCAGCAAGGGCATGAGCAGAAACACCTGAGATCACAAGGGCTGCCTTCCTGACAGAGATTCTGTCACAATAAATAAAGGAGAATATTTCATATTTGTCTTAATCATTTTATCTACGTCCCCTGACACTTCCAAGAATCGAAGGACACGGACTTCAAAGTCCTCTGCTTCTCTGCTCTTGTTTATTTATATAAATTCATAAGACATAGGAATTAAGCCGTTAGGCCCATCCAGTCTATTCTACCATTCCCTCTCAACCCCCTCATTGTACCTTCTCCCCATCACCTTTGACTCCCTTACTAACTAAGAACCTATCAATCTCTGCTTTATAAATACCCAAAGACTTGGCCTCTACAGCCATCTGCAGCAATGAATTCCATAGATTCACCACCCTCTGGCAGAAGAAATTCCTTCTCATCTTACTAAGGTTATTCCTTGTATTCTGAGGCTGAGCCGTCTTGTCCCAGACTCTCCCATTAGTGGAAACATTCTCTTTACATACACTCTATCCCGATCTATCATTATTCAGTGATTTTTAATGAGATTTTCCCCCTCCTCCTTCTAATTTCCAGCAAATATAGGCCCAGTCAACCACTTATCGTATCTTAACCTAATAATTTCAGGATCATTCTTGTAAACCTCCTCTGTACACTCTCCAGACCTCTTGAAATTAATGCTAACATTGCATTTGCCTCCATTTCAACCTACAAAAAAATTAACGTTTCAGGTATCCTGCATCAGCACTCCAAGTTCCTCTGCACTTCCGATTTCTGAATCTTCTCCCCATTTGGATAAGTCTATGCTTTTATTCCTATTATCAAAGTGCATGACTTTATTGTGTTGCATTCCATCTGCCACTTCTTTGCCCACTCTCCCAACCTGTCCTAGTCCTTCTGTAGATTCCCTGCTTCCTCTACATTATCTGTCCCTCCACCTATCTTTGTACCATCTGCAAACTTGGCTGCAAAGCCATCATTTCTATCTTCCAAATCATTAATATACAACATTAAAAGTCATGGATCCAGCACCAACCCCTGCGGAACCCCACTAGTCACCTGCAGCCAACTAGAAAAAGCTCCCTTTATTTCCAACCTTTGTCTTCTGCCATTCAGCCAATCTTCTATCCATGCTAGTATCTTCCCTTTAATACCATGGGCTCTCACCTTGCTTTGAAGCTTTGTGTGTGGCACCTTATCAAAACCCTTCTAAAAATACAAATAAACAACATCTAGTGACTCTCCTATCCTGTTACTTACTTTTTCAATGAATTCCAACAGATTTGTCAGGCAACAAATTCCCCTTCATAAATCAATGCTGAAGGGCATTTTATCATGTGCTTCTAAGTATAATAATGGTCTCTAAGATCTTACCAACCACCGAAGTCAGGCTAACCGGCTTATAGTTTCCCCTCTTTTGCCTTGCTCCCTACTTGAACAGTGGAATAACATTTGTAATTTGCTAGTCCTCTGGGACCACTCCTGACTAAGGATTCTTGAAAGATCACTACAAATTCCACAATATCAAATGCTACTTTTTTCAGAACCTTGTGGTGAAGTCCATTTGGTCCATGTGACTTATCCACCTTCAGCTTTCCAAGCACCATCTTCTTAGTAATAGCAACTCTTCTGACTTCTGCCCCATGACTCTCTTGAATTTCAGGCATATTGCTGGTGTCTTCCACTGTGAAGACTAACGGAAAAAATGTACTTAATTTGTCCGCCATTTCTTTATTCCCAATTACAACTTCTCCAGTGTCATTTTCCAATGATCCAATGTCCACTCTTGTCTCCCTTTATTCATTATATATCAGAAGAAACTTTTGGTATCTTCTTTAATATTGGCCAGCTTCCCTTCATATTTCATCTTTTCTCCCCTTATTGCCTTTTTTGTTGAGTTCTGTTGGTTTTTAAGTTTCCCAATCCTCTAGTTTCCTGTTAATCTTTGCAATATTATATGTCTTCTCTTTTATTTTTATGCTGTCTTTGATTCCTTTTGCCAGCTATGTTTACCTCATTGTCCCCTTAGAATTTTTTCTTCTTCTTTGGGATGAAATGATTCTGCGTCTCTTTGATTACATTTCCTGAATGACTTTCTTTTTTGTAATCAACTTGCAACCGTCTTTTATGTTTATGTTTTTTATGTCTAAGACAACTTCTTGTTATCTATATTAAAGTCATCAATACGCACCCGCTGCAACCTTCAGAGCCAACACTCCCGTCTGTAAAATCCACTGCAAACAGTGTCCATCAATTAAATAATCTGTCAACCATTACCCTTTGCTTTCTGCCTCTCAGATAATTTGTAGCCAGGGTTGTGTTTTCCTTTGGATCCATTGGGCTGTCATTGTCCATTTGGAAGGTTTGTTAAAATCCATGTAAAATATATCAAATGCCCTGTCTTCGGTGACACTCCTTCTTCTCAAATCCATGCTGGCCATCCTTGATCAAGCTATGATCATCCTAAAGATGATTTATATCATTTTCCAATAAGTCACCATGTTAGTTTGATTTCCCATTTCATTACCTTATCTATTAAAGGTGCTGTCATCCAGTCATCTGCCCTCTAATCCTGTGACAATCTGCCTGTTGTTCTATATTTTATCATGCCTAATAATTATGTTTTTCCTCCTTAATCACGGTGTCTGCATCATTTTTTTTGTGAAGACATGTTAAGTATTCATTTAAAACCAAACCATATTTTAGTTTAGTTTAGTTTAGAGATATAGGGTGGAAAGAGGCCCTTCGGCCCACTGAGTCTGCACCGACCAAAGATCCCCGTACATTAACACTAGCACATTAGCACTATCCTACACACACTAGGAACAAATTTACACATATACCAAGCCAATTATCCTTCATACCTGTACGTCTTTGGAGTGTGGGAGGAAACCGAAGATCTCGGAGAAAACCCACGTGGTCAAGGGGAGAATGTACAAACTCCCTACAGACAGCACCCTTAGTCTGTATCTAATCCAGGTCTCTGGCGCTGCAAGGCAGCAACTCTACCGCTGCACCACCTTGGCCACCGTTTACTTTAGACTTTAAAGATTCATAGAAACATAGAAAATAGGTGCAGGAGTAGGCCATTCAGCCCTTCAAGCCAGCACTGCCATTCAATATGATCATGGCTGATCATCCAAAATTAGTACCCTGTTCCGGCTTTTTCCCCATATTCCATGATACCTTTAGCCCTAAGAGCTAAATCTAGCTCTTCAGCATGGAAACAGCCCTGTGGCCCACCAAGTCCGCACTGATCAGTGATCACTTTGTACACTAGCGCTATCCTACACATTGGGGACAATTTACAATTTTTACAAAAGCCAATTACCCTACAAACCTGTACATCCTTGGAGTGTGGGAGATAACCGGAACACCCGGAGAAAACCTACGTCAAAGGGAAAACATATAAACTCTGTACAGACATCAACCTTAGTCAGCCTTAAACCCGGATCTCTGGCACTGTAAGGCAGTAACTCTAGTGCTGTGCCATTGTGCTGCACTTAATCTTTAAAAGCCCTATTTTTTCCTTTTATTATATTCTTGCCCCTCTATCCATCCATTAAACTCTTGCATTTATAAATCCCCTAACTTTACCTGCAAATATTTTTCATGCACTTTTTTGCCTTTTTGACTTTTGTTTACATTTCACTTTAGTGCGAAACACTTCAGATATTTCTGCAGTATTAAGATGTGACTGATGGACCTGAGATTTTATTACTGTAGGATATTTCCTCGATGTCCCTTTTTTTATCAGAAAACTTGCTTGTTGTTTATTCTTTGCTGTCTCTTTGCAGTCAGTGCGCTCATCTATAATGTCTGTTTGAAGTCCCCAAGCGCTTTAAGAGTTGATAAAGAAGAAGAATCTCAGATTTAATATATTAGTTTGCCCGAGATAATTAGATGCAAAATCCTAGCTTGTGCCAGGAAATATTGGAAATCTATGTTGGGGATTTGTTGTATAACACATAAATTGTTACCATTTCAGAGTACTTCTCAGTTTAACTGCATGACATAGATTTGTTTTACCAAATAATTTATGTTGTTAGTGATGAATAACATAATTTAAGTTAAATGCACTGTTTCACTATTGATCGGAACTACTGAGATGGAAAGGCTGATGGATTAGAGATGAATTGTTGTGATATGTCAGCAATACTTTGACCAACAGCACTGTTGATGAATTGATTGGATTAGAGGGGATGTGTCAGTGTGAAAACCAACTTGCAATTGGAATGGCAGCTTCATTTTATAGTTACCCTGAAATTCTAATCAGCCTTGGATCAGCTTCAAGCCCTAGCCTTTATTTATTACAGTGTCTGAAAAGCATGGCACTGAGCTGGTAATTACCAACATCATTAACATGCTCAAAACTATTTAATTGTATGTTTGCATGCTTTACCTTTGTAGCTGAAGAACTGTAAGTTTTGGTGGAGTTAATAAGGATCAGGAGCAGTTTTACAATAACAAAGACACAGATTTCATATAATTGGCATAAATATATATTTAGGCTACAGAGTTGCAGATCTGGCGTGCACCATCTGAAAGGGTGGTGAACACAGATTCCATGGTATCTTTAAAAGATAAATTAGATATATTAGATAAAAGATAAATTAGATATATATTTGGAAATTGGTATTTTACAAGTCTATCAGAATATAACAATATGTACTGCATTGGACAGGTCTTATATGTCGGATGGCCTCCCATTAAATTATTTAATTAAGAATACAGTTACATTCAGGTTTTTCTCCCACATTCCCTTGTACGTAATGAAAAACATTAACAGTTCAGTTGTTCTGTATTATCACAAGTACAGAAGTAAAGTGAAATTATTTTTTCACATACAGTTCAGTAAAGTATTACCATACATAAGCATGATCCACAATTGTACAATACGTATAGAAATAGTCCACTGAGACCTACAAGTCACCAGGTTTTGTCCCCAATTCCAAATTCCAAGTTGTGTTTAGTGCAGCTAGCCATAAAGGCCTGTTGTCCCGGTGGTGTAGCATGGTCAACCTGGCCAAGGGAAGCTGTAGGCACCCTCCACCGCTGCTCCACTGCTCTACTGCTCTATGCTGCGGCAGGCCGGGTCTGGTCCACACGCTCAGTCTCCTGAGCGAGTGCCTGGTCCATTTGAGCCCCAGGCTGCTGCAGGGTCTCCAACTTTCATCTTGATCTGGATTGACCAGTGAACCATCGTCCCTCTCCTAGCCTTGCCCAGCGATGTTGCAGGGTTGTTTCCTGCAGCCAACCTTGAGGGCGCATAAGGTAAGACTCCTGGTCCTGGCACTTTGCTCTTGTGTCCTCTGCTACTGACCACCTCGATTCTCCACTCCGGTTTCACTGGTCTTCAGGGGTGAGCAGGGACTGGGCTTGGCGGCTTCCTTTTACTTGGCAGATTTCCCGGCCTTGCGGCAGGCGAGTCAGAGCTGTTGCCGGCGGATAGCAGCACGATGATCCATTCAGGTACTATCCATTTAGTCCCTTCAGACTCAAGCATTGATCATGATACCAATTTAAGTCAGTTAATAGAAATAGAGTGATGTAGCAGTACTTTGTTATTTCTCACAGTTTTTGAATTCATGCAACTTGGCATTAGATGACCTCTCAAGGATCCAGTGATAGCACTCAATTTCTCTATGATTGAAATGTAGCCTCATAAGAGGCATCAAGAAATAAACTAATGAAATATTGCTGAAAATTATTTAGCTTAAAATCATCCATTGATTTGTATCTATCAATAGACAATAGAAAATAGTTGCAGGAGTGGGCCATTCGGCACTTCAAGCCAGCACCGCCATTCATTGTGATCATGGCTGATTATCCACAATCAGTACCCCGTTCCTGCCTTCTCCCCATATCCCTTCCGTCCTCTATCTTTAAGAGATCTATCTAACTCTCTCTTGAAAGCCTCCAGAGAATTGGCCTCCACTACCTTCTGAGGCAAAGAATTCCACAGATTTACAACTCTCTGTGTGATAAAGTTTTTCCTCATCTCCGTTCTAAATGGCTTGCCCCTTCTTCTTAAACTGTAGCCCCTGGTTCTGGACTCTCCCAACATCGGGAACATGTTTCCTGCCTCTAGCGTGTCCAAACCCTTAATAATCTTATATGTTTCAATAAGATCCCCTCTCATCCTTCTAAATTCCAGAGTATACAAGCCCAGCCGCTCCATTCTATCAACATACGACAGTCCCACTGTCCCGGGAATTAACCTCGTGAACCTATGCTGCGCTTCCTCAATAGCAAGAATGTCCTTCCTCAAATTTGGAGATCAAGACTGCACACAATACTCCAGGTGTGATCTCACTAGGGCCCTGTACAATTGCAGAAGGACCTCTTTGCTCCTATACTCAACTCCTCTTGTTATGAAGGCCAACAAGCCATTCACTTTCTTCACTGCTTGCTGTACTTGCATGCTTACTGATGTGACTGATGAACAAGGACCCCCAGATCTCGCTGTACTTCCCCTTTTCCCAACTTGACACCATTCAGATAATAATCTGCCTTCCTGTCTTTGCCACCAAAGTGGATAACCTCACATTTATCCACATTAAACTGCATTTGCCGGTGTTTGGCCCATATCCTTCTAATTTTGCATATCCATGTACACGTTGAATTATCTTACTCAGACGTCATTGTGCATTAGTAATAATGACTTTGCAACATTGCTAATGACCAAGGTGCTGAGTTCTAAAGAGAAAAAGCAACCAGACTGGGTCTGTATCAAGTGGTGAGTGAACCAAAATGGGGAAGGTATTGACAGTTGTAGTAGATTTGTTTGTCCGTGAAGGTAGATTCACAGATTCATACAGTGGTACAGCAAAGAAACAGCCCTCTCGATCCAAATTGAACAATACTGATGAAGAAGCATATCTATGCCCAATCCCATTTGGCTATGTTTGGCCCATATTCCTTGAAATCTTTCCCATCCATTTACCCATCTGAATGACTTTTAAACATTGTAATTGTATCTGCTTCTTCATTGTAATTGTACCTGCCTCTGGCAGGGCATACCATATATTCACCACCTTCTTTGTGAAAATGCTACCCCTCAGATCCTCTTTAAACCTTTCCCTTCTCATTTTAGACCTATGCTCTCTAGTTTTAGACTCCCCTACCCTCTGTAAAAGAGTGTGACTCCACCCTATCTATTGCACATCATCATGTTATAAACCCCACACATACTTTGACCCAGAAAACAGTCCGAGCCTATCAAAATTTTTCTGATAGCTCAAACCTTTCAGTCGAGACAACTTGTGAGTCTTTTCTGCGCTTCTTTAGCTTAATCCCTATAGTATGATGCTGCACAAAATGCTCCGAATGCGACCTAACCAACTATTTGGACAATTGTAACTTTGGATCTTTGGATCCCAACTCCTTTACTATATGTCTTTTACTATATGGCCAAGCATATCATATGCCTTCTTCACCATTCTTTCCACCAGTGTCACAACTTTCAGGGAACTATGTATTTGTACTCCAAGGAGACTCACTGTTCATAAACACACCGAGGAACCTGCCATTTACTTTATGTCTGTCCTGGTTTATTTTTTCGTAAATATATCACTTCTAAATTCCATCTACTATTTTCTTGCCTCCTTTCCCATTTGATCAAGACCTGTTTTAAAGTTACAATTTTCCAAGTTTTGCAATTTTCTTCCTTATTCACTACACCACCAGAAGACTAGAGAGCATAGGTTTAAAATGAGATGGGAAAGGTTTAAAGAGGATCTGAGGGGCAGCTTTTTCACAAAGAAGGTGGTGGATATATGGTATGCCCTGCCAGAGGCAGGTACAATTACAATTTAGAAGCAGGTACAATTACAATGTTTATTTCCACAAGGACTATTGCATAGTCCTTGTGGAAATAATGCCATCACAATGCAATACTCTGCCTTGTGTTGTGTGGCACCACACATATCCTAAATGGATAGTCTCAGAACAGATCTGGCAACTCAAAACTGGGCATCCATGAGGTGTTGTAACATGTCATCAGCAGCAGGCTTGATGTAATGGGCTGTCATATTGGTCACTCTACCATTTCTGTCAAGCCCAGGTATCAACCTTGATGTCATGAGGAGTGCAGAAGACACAACTGTAGAGTTGCTGCCTTACAGTGCCAGGGACTGGGTTCAATCCTGACAATGGGTGCTGTTTGTACGGAGTTTGTGAGCACATGGGTTTTCTCTGGGTGCTCTGGTTTCCTTCCACACTTCTAAGTTGTACAGGTTTGTAGATTAATTGGCTTTGGTAAAAAAACAAATAAATTGTGCTTATTATGTAGGATAGTGTTCATGTATGGGGTGATCACTAGTTGGCGCATGTACTCAGTGGGCCGAAGGGTCTGTTTCCACGCTGTATCTCTAAAGTCTAAAGGATATCAGCAGCAGCACCAGTCTTAACTAAGCATACAAATGAGCAGTCTAGTGAAGCTGGTCTACAAGTATACTGAGCAGCTAAGCAGCATGTAGTGGACAGTGCAAAGTTATTTCACAACCAAGGGATCAGATTAAATCTCTGCAGCTCTATATCCTTCACGGTTGGTGGAGTTAAGCAACTAAAGGAGGTGGAATAACCCTATGTTCAGGGGTAGCAGGGACCAGCATGTGGGTGCTACATATGACTGAAGCAATCACAACCCCATCTGTAGCCAGAAGTGTCAAATAGATGATTCATCTTAGCTTCCTCCTGAGATTCCCACTAACCCAGAAATCATCGCTCGTCCATGCAATTTGCTCAACAAGATAGTGTGAAATGGTTGAAAGCATAGATACATCAAAGGCTACAGGATAGACAACATTTCAGTTGCAGTACTGTAGCAATGTTACATAATTTTGAGATTAAAAAAATCAAGTCTGCAATTTATCCCATCAGATAAAGCATAAAAAGAAGTTTAGTTTGACACCTAATTCACTTTCATATCTTCAGTATTAAAAAAGTTATGGCCATTATCATATTCGGAAATCAGCACAGCTCCCTATTGCTTTTCCATTGACTTAACTCAAAAGCTGTGATCAAGGACGGTCAAAAGCCCATAACTTTCTTAAAAATTAAGAGAACTGAATGAAATGTTCAGTTATTATAGATTGAAGCATTCTGGAACAAATATGAAACAATCTTACTTGGATGACCTGAAATTAAAGCATATAATTAGTTAGTTACCTAATTGTAGCTAATTACAAAATTAAATTACTAGATCTAAATATCTATCCATTTCTTAAGAAAAGATTAACATTTTTTAAATAGCCTAAGTGTCCAAATAACATTCACACAAGAATTCACAATATAACATGATTTTTAAATCTCATTGTCATGAATTTATAGGCCAAAAGGAAGGAATTAAGTGTTTAATTCCTGTAAATTAATGGCCATTTAAATCATCTTGTGAGTGGGATTTTGTGGAAGGCGATCGTTTGGAACGTTGCGGTTGCGGTGAATTTAAACCCCATATCGGCAGGAAAAATACTGCCATATCTTATCTAAGTCACCTTTTCGCAACATGAAATTTTGATTAAAGGCATCCTAAGAAGCACTTTTTTCTGTAAAAATAAACGGCGTACCTTGCTTTGTCCCGTACGTGAGATCCGTCCCATTGTCGGCGTTCACGGCTTTAGAAGATTATTTTTAATTTACTCTAGCAATTAAATTATCCAGTGCAGTTTAAAAAAAAACTTCAGAGAACGAATGTCAGAGCGACTAGTTTTCTTCAGCAACTAAACAGGTTGACAAACATTGATTTGAATAGTCTGGAGAAAACAACATTTTACACCCGCCCCCCTCTCAAAGGCGCCAAAGTCCTGCACACGGGCAGTGACAGAACTGCAGCGCCGCTGAAGGTAAGTTTTGTAACATACGTAAGTACTGGAGACCTTTGCTTCAGAACTAACTGCACCTCTTGCCAAGCTGTTCCGTTAATGTTAAACTCTGGTATCTATCCGGCTATGTAGAACATTTAAGAAAGAAGGAAATGCAGGTGCTAGTCTAATGAAGGATCCCAGACCTGAAACATTTACTATTTCTTTCTCTCTGGATGCTGCCTGACAGGAGTGCTTTCCACAATTTCTGTTTTTATTTCAGTTTTCCAGCATCTGCAGTGTTTTTGGCACTCCAATATAATGTTAGAAAATGCAGAATTTGAACTGTATTTTGTGCTTCATATATGTACTTTGGATCATTAGTTGAAATTTGAAAATGTCATGTTATTTGTATTATGGTAGAAATTCAGAGTCCAGATGTTATGTTATGTGATAATAAAATGGTAACATTTGTTTCTCCCTTACATTCACCGCTCCTGTTTTCATGAAGTTGTTGACATATATAAATTCCATCCTGGTTCTTGGTACAATGGTTCTTTCAGTCTTTATACCAAACCTATCTCCAATCTCCTGGACTGAGGATTCAGCACCCACCTCAACTGGATCTTCAACTTCCTGACCTATAGAACACAAACAGTGAACATATGCATAAAGTGTCCTCCCTATAATTCACAACGCCAATGTCTTGCAAGGTTGTGCTTTCAGGTCCTTAAGATATTCCTTATATATTAAGAGTATGTGGCCAAAATCTGCTCATTTTCCATTTACAAGATGACTGTTGTGGCTGGATCTTGAACAATTACTAAATGGAGTACAGGAAGAAGATAGACTGTTTAGTAACATGATGCCAAGCCAACAAACTCTTCCTCAACATCAGTAAGGATGAGCTCATTATTGACTTCAGGAAACAGAATTGAGTATGGCCCCATCATCAAAGATGCCTAAATGGAAATAGTCGATAGCTTCAAGTTCCTCGGTGAAAATACCACCACAATTTGTCATGGATCAACTGTATTGAAGCTATGACCTAGAAAGTGCACAAATGCCACTACTTCCTCAGAAGACTAAGGATGTTTGGCATGTCTCCAACAACTCATACCATCTTCTGCAGATGCACTACAGAAAGCATCCTATTGGGATGTATTGCAGCTTGGTTGGCTACTGCTCTGTCCAAGACCGTAAGAAATTGCAGAAAGTTGTGGATGTAGCCCAGTCCATTACGCAGACCAATCTCCCCACCATCGACTCCATCTAGACTTCATGCCACCTTAGGAAAGTAGTCAACATAATCAAGAACATTTACATACAGGTCATTCCTTCTTCTCACCTCTCCTGTCGATTGGAAGATACAAAAGCTTAAGAAGATACAGAAGCTCCAGATTCAGGAACAGCTTATTTCCCAGTTATATCAAACTACTGACCAGTCTTCTCATCAGCAAAGGTTGTAATCCCGATCTTCCAACCTACCTCATCATGGCCCTTGCACTTTTTTAAATTTGCACTTTCTTTTAAACTATTATATGTTGCTATAATGTTGTAACAAAATGTTCTATGCTCTGGTATTTTTCTCTTTCCACTTGTACTTGCGTATGGCTTGTTTGTTCTCATGTATAGTATGATTTATAGACAATAGACAATAGGTGCAGGAGTAGGCCATTCAGCCCTTCGAGCCAGCACTGCCATTCAATGTGATCATGGCTGATCATCCCCAATCAGTACCCCATTCCTGCCTTCTCCCCATATCCCCTGACGCGGAGCCGTTTGTAGCTCTCTCTTGAAAGCATCCAGAGAACCCGCCTCCACCGCCCTCTGAGGCGGAGGATTTCACAGACTCGCCACTCTCTGTGAGAAAAAGTGTTTCCTCATCTCCGTTCTGAATGGCTTACTCTTTATTCTTAAACTGTGGCCCCTGATTCTGGAATCCCCCAACATCGGGAACATGTTTCCTGCCTCTAGCATGTCTAAACCCTTAACAATCTTATATGTTTCAATGAGATACCCTCTCATCCTTCTAAACTCCAGAGTGTACAAGCCCAGCTGCTCCATTCTCTCAGCATATGACAGTCCCGCCATCCCGGGAATTAACCTTGTAAACCTACGCTGCACTCCCTCAATGGCAAGAATGTCCTTCCTCAAATTAGGGGATCAAAACTGCACACAATACCCCAGGTGTTGTCTCACTAGGGCTCTGTACAACTGCAGAAGGACCTCTTTGCTCCTATATTCGATTCCTCTTGTTATAAAGGCCAACATGCCATTCGCTTTCTTCGCTGCCTGCTGTACCTGCATGCTTATTTTCATAGACTGATGTACAAGGACCCCCAGATCCCATTGTACTTCCCCGTTTCCCAACTCGACGCCATTTAGATAGTAATCTGCCTGCCTGTTTTTGCTACCAAAGTCGATATCCTCACATTTATCCGTATTAAACTTCATCTGCCCATTCCCCCAACCTGTCCAAGTTACCCTGCATTCTCATAGCATCCTCCTCACAATTCACACTGCCACCCAGCTTTGTGTCATCTGCAAATTTGGTAATGTTACTTTGAATCCCTTCATCCAAATCATTGATGTATATTGTAAATAGCTGTGGTCCCAGGACCGAGCCTTGCGGTACCCCACTAGTCACTGCCTGCCATTCTGAAAGGGACTCGTTAATCCCTACTACACAGCAGGCAAACTAACCTCCTCACCGTATATCAGCACATGTTGCAATAATAAACTAATTCCAATCTGGTTTATATTCACAGAAATCTTTGTACAGATTAGGTAATTTGTCTTGCTTCATAACACTAATGGATTGTCTCTTATCTATATCTTAGGCACTAGAAAACTCAAAATGGCACTTGGAACCCAGTGAAACTGTGATCCCTCCTCATGGACATGTTGATGTGACTATTGTAGCACATCTTGATGACACCATCTGGTGTGAAGACAAGTTGCACTTATTGATAGAGAACGGTCATTCAAAAAGCATCTGTGTGCAAGCCAAGGGCATTGGATGTACCATCATATCTAACAAACCCTTTGGACCACATCTGAATCTTGGATCAGTATTCAGGCAAGTAGCCCCATCCAGGACTTTCCAGTTGAGGCATCTGAAACATTTAATGGGGAATTGTTTTAGAAGTTAAAATCACAGAAAAGGAAAAGTAAGCGTGGCTTGTTTTAACCACCTGAACATTGTAAATTAGGTTGAGACCACCAGGGGCGCCGGGGAGATGGCAGCCCTGCCATCAGTCTATTAGTTTTTTCTTTCTTTTTGTTATTTTTTAGTTTGTTAAAAGTTGGTTTTAATGTTCTTCGGTTTGTTTTATGTGGGGGGAGGGGATCGGGGGAAACTTTTTTTCAAGTTCCAACCTTCCCGGAGATGTGATCAATTTTCGGATCACATTCTCCGGGCTCTGCGGCCTACCATCGCTGGAGCTGGAAGCCACCTCGGACTGTCGGGAGCCCCACCGCGGGGGGCGGACTTAACAGTGGAGCGGATCCCTTGCCTGGGATCACTCCCACCGTGATCACCGTGGACTTACCATCAAGGGCTCACAGCCTCGGGAGACGCTAGTCGGGAGCTCCAACACGAGGTTCGATCGCCCGTCGTGGGGGAGCTGACATTCCCTTTGATGCAGGAGCTGAACGCCTCGATGCGGAGGGCCCGAATACCGCCAGCTACAGGAGTTAAGACCATCCCATCAACGGAGGGCTCGAGGTCCCCGACCGAGGAAGAACATAAGGAAGGACTTGAACTTTATTTCGCCTTCCATCACAGTGAGGAATGTGTCGGAGTCACTGTGGTGGATGTTCATGTTAAAATGTGTTTTTGAGTGATTTGTTGCTTTTAATTGTATGACTGACCTGGCGTATTCCTCGTATGTTGCAAAACATACTTGGCGAATAAAGTGTGATTCTGATTCTGAAGTGAAATGTCAAACGACTAGAAGGCAAAGATTTAAGATTAGAGGGGAGAGTTTTTTTGCATTGAGTTGTGGGCGCCTGGAATGTGCAGCTAGGGTGGAAGCAGATATGATAGCAATGTTCAAGAAACATTTAGACAGATAAGGAGATAAAGCAATATGGATCATGTGCAGATTGATAGGATTAGTTAGATTGGCATCATGGTCAGTGGAAACATCGTAGGCCGAAGGCTTGTTCTTGTGCGGTACTGTTTGCAGTCATATGTTCCATACTCTATGAAGGGAAATAAGAATATAAGAATGACAATATCCCACCAATCCTCTTCAATTGCATAAGTCCACAGCTTCAGTGATGGCATGCATCACCTCCCCTGTGGTTAAGGCAATACAGTCAACCCACTCTCTGTCCTTAGATTTTCACTCTTAGCAGTGTCCGCACCTATAGATTTTCTGCAGATGGATCTCTCCATCCTGCCTCCTGTACGTCTGCCTTCACTGCAGCTTTGCTGTGATGCCTATTTCTTAATAGCCTCTCAGACCAGATCAACTGGCAGAATGCCTGCCAAGCTCTACAGCAGCCATGACTTGAGAGGTGCAGGGACGCTTAAATAGAGCTTTAAGTGAAACTAGAACTCTCAGCATTGTTATTGCTGGATATATTGCCACAATCATGAAGAATACCTGGCAGCATGAATCCTGAAGTTCTGTTTGTACCTGCAGGTATTATGCATACATTTTATATAACAGGTGGTGGCCGGAAGAAGGGAAAAGTTCAGTGGGGCCTGTAAAACGACCCTTCTGCGATTGCCCTGGACTGTTATGGGCACAAACCAATTGTGGGTATTTTAATAAGCATTAGAAAAAAATGTCCATATGGAACCTAAAAGATCAAGCACAAATCTTCTATTTTATCACAAAGTGTTTATTATTTTAGACTGAATTTTAATGACCCCATCACTATTCATGAGTATAATTTTGAGGTAAATTTGTGGTGCTCATTGGAGCAGAACATTTTGAAATCAAATTTAATGGAAGTGTTGAACGATTTTGATGGTGAAAATAATGATAAACAATTTCCATTAGAACACTAGTCTCCTTTTCAAATGGAAACTGTTTATCAGAAGGTACAGATTAAAGGTAATTTGCAAAGGAACTAGAAGAGACATGAGATTTTTTTTCTTTAATGTGGAACTCATGGTGTGAAATAATGAAGGAAGTAGAAATCAGTTTGTTTGAAACATATGTAATGAAAAGGAATTGCAGCTGCTGGTTTATACCAAAGAAAGACACAAAAGTAATTCAGTGGAGTAATTCAGCGAGTCAGGCAGCATCTCTGGAGAAAATAGATACGTAACGATTTGGGTCGGAACCATTATTCAGGCTGATTGTGGTACAAATGTAGTGATAATCTCTTTGATGATACAGTGGATGGCAGTGTGCACAAGATGTGAGTTGTTGGTGTTAGGATGAGTGGGTGGTTATACATTGGAGCATTAGTTGAAAAGTTTGTGAAAGTTTAGTTGAAGCCATTATTCTCAGTAATTGTTGGTGGGGAGTTATAGGATATGGTGAATTGCATAATGCTTGAAATTGGTGGTGTGGCATTTGAAGATGCATTTATTGACAATAAGAGCTTCAATGTGGTTGAATTATTGCGATATTGGTTCTCAGAGCTTAATACCTGAGCCTTCATTTACATGCTCTTGTCATGAGTTTGGGTCCCTGGGTGCTCCTGTTGCTCATTATAGTGACTACTAACAGGTTAACATGTTAACAACTACTAACATGACTACTAACATGTTAATCGGAAGTCTTGATAAGCATTTATGTCCTGTCTTATTTGTAACAGTTCTCAAGTTTGCCGCTATTCAGTTAAGCTGACGAACTGTGGTCGGCGCCACCATCAAATTTATTGGAAGACTGAAGGATTTCCCCTCATTTTCAAGCCCACTCCGCAGAAACAGCCCATATCTCTTGATATGAAATATAAAATTTCCCCCCCTCTAATGGGGCATTACGTTCCCTGCTTCAAAGTCAGACCACTGCGCATGGACCTCGATGCAGGCCAAAGTGCTATCCTGGTATTAGAGGGAGAATCAGACGAGCCTAAGGTAAGGAAACATGTCTTTTAAAAAATAAGTAAAATATGTTATTTCCACTTCTTTTTCACCTGACTCTCACTGTCTTTTCATGAATAATTCTAATGTACCACTTCAATTTTATTTTAATAATCACAACTCTTTAAATTGAGAGATATCCACAGTTATTTTTTTGCTAATTTGTGTGGGAGTATTTGGATGGGCAACATGAGATGATTGGTACATCTAGCTTAATGGCTGATCCAAGCAGTCCCTTAAACCTGTAAATTTCAGAATTTTCAGAAGGCCTTTGATAAGGTGCCACACGTCAGGCTGCTAGGGAAGATGAGAGCCCATGGTATTAAAGGGAAGATACTAACATGGGTAGCGGGTTGGCTGGATGGCAGAAGGCAAAGAGTTGCAATAAAGGCGCTTTTTCAGATTAGCTGCCAGTGACTGCCAGTGGGGCCTCTTCTCCTCATGTTGTATATTAATGATTTGGATAAGGGGATTGAAGGCTTTGTGGCCAAGTTTGCAGATGATGATAAGATAGGTGGAGGGACAGGCAGTGTAGAGGAAGCAAGGACACTGCAGAAGGCCTTGGACAGGTTAGGAGAGTGGAGAGAGAATCCAGAAATCGGAGATGCAAAAGTCCTGCACCAGTACTCCCAAAAAGTTAATTTGCAAGTCGAATTGGTAGTAAGGAAGGCAAATTCCATGCTAGTATTTATATCAAGAGGACTGGAATACAAGAGAAGTAATGCTGAGGCTCTATAAGAAGCTGGTCATGCTGCATTTGGAGTACTGTGAAAAAATTTGGGCCCCATATCTGTGGAAGGATGTGCTGGCTCTGAAGAGGTTACAGAGGAGGTTTACAAGAATGATTCCAGGAATGAGTAGGTTAGCATATGATAAGCGATTGACAGCACTGGGGGCCTCTACTGGCTGGAATTTAGAAGGTTGGGTGGGTACCTCATTGAAACTTACAGTATAATGAAAGGCATAGATAGAGTGGATGTGGAAACAATGTTTCCACTTGTGGGAGAGTCTTGGACCAGAGATCACCACCTCAGAATTAAAGGGCACTCTTTTAGAAAGGTGAGGAGGAACTTCTTTAATCAGAGGGTAGTTTATCTGTGGAACTCATTGCCACAGGGGGCTGTGGAGGCCAAGTCAGTGGATATTTTTAAGGCAGCGATAGACACATTCTGGATTAGAACAGATGTCAACGGTTATGGGGAGATGGCAGGAAAATGGCATTTGGAGGCTGAGACCAGCCATGATTTAATGGTGAAGTAGACTAGATGGGCCAAATGGTCTAATTCTACTTCTATAACTTGTGAACTTGTGAATTGATAGAATTTTAACTTCACACCTGTAAGTTATGACTCACTTTTACTAAACTATCATCTTTCCCATCTTTACATCGGCATTTGTTTTCAGACCCTTGGCTTCTGTGGATATTTCCTTCCAGGCCACCTTTCAGCTTTCCCAGTCATTGTCTCTAGAATTCACTCATAGTACCTTTCCATTCCACGAGCTGCTTGAATTATCATTGCAAAATCCATTGCTTTGACCAACCTTTGTTAAGAAAACTACCTTAAACATACTTCACAGGAGCCTTTTCAAAATATTTTTGTCACCAAATCACATGAAGGGATCTTGGAATAGATTTGCATAAAAGTGGGTTGGGGTAGAGGGATTTTTGGAAGCTTATGGTTTAGATTGCTGAAGGCACCGCCTACAATGGTATTTATAATTGAATATGTGCAAGTGGTCAGAATTGGAGGAATTTAGATGTCCGAAGATTGTAGGACTGAAACATAGAAACATAGAAACATAGAAATTAGGTGCAGGAGTAGGCCATTCAGCCCTTCGAGCCTGCACCGCCATTCAATATGATCATGGCTGATCATCCAACTCAGTATCCCGTACCTGCCTTCTCTCCATACCCTCTGATCCCCTTAGCCACAAGGGCCACATCCAACTCACTCTTAAATATAGCCAATGAACTGGCCTCAACTACCCTCTGTGGCAGAGAGTTCCAGAGACTCACCACTCTCTGTGTGAAGAAAGTCTTTCTCATCTCGGTCTTAAAGGATTTCCCCCTTATCCTTAAGCTGTGACCCCTTGTCCTGGACTTCCCCAACATCGGGAACAATCTTCCTGCATCTAGCCTGTCCAACCCCTTAAGAATTTTGTAAGTTTCTATAAGATCCCCTCTTAATCTCCTAAATTCCAGAGAGTATAAACCGAGTCTATCCAGTCTTTCTTCATAAGACAGTCCTGACATCCCAGGAATCAGTCTGGTGAACCTTCTCTGCACTCCCTCTATGGCAATAATGTCCTTCTTCAGATTTGGAGACCAAAACTGCACGCAATACTCCAGGTGTGGTCTCACCAAGACCCTGTACAACTGAAGTAGAACCTCCCTGCTCCTGTACTGAAGGACATTGCTTTATTTTTGTCATGTGTACTGAGATACAACAAAAACCACGGCATAATATTTCGTCAGATCAAGTACAATCAAACCATACATAGGTAATGCAAAAAGAAAAACAGAATACGGAATATAGTGTTTCAGTGTTATAGAGATGAAGCTGCAGAGAAAGTTCATAGGCTGTGGGCTGACAAGCTTTTTCGTTCAAGTTCATGACCCAACTCATGGAACTACATGAATTTTTAACATATTGTGTAAAAATACTATATAAATCATACCTGAAACTCGTCAACCAAAATCTGCACATTTTTAAGAAATATGAGAAAAACCACAAATTTTCCGAGTAGTAATTGCCCAATCAATACATGTTTGATATTGATGTCGGAAGCAAATTGACCAATCCCGCGCTTTGTTTTATGGTCGCTAGGCAGCGAGGACCCTGGGATCATGGCTGCCTCCTAATTATATCAAAACAATAATAAGGTTTCCAAGGAATAAAGGTACTGCTAACCTTGCTGATCATTTTGTTGTTCAATTGATTGATCTTTATAAAGTTATGATGTGAACTGTTAAATAAAAATGATGAATAACAAATGTAGAGCTAGGATTAGGGTCAATCGACCAGTCTGTTGGTCGGGCTGTCGGTAGGCCAATGGATGCTGTGGAGGATCGGTCGGGCTGTCGGTGGGTGGTGAGAGTTGGGCCGGGCCTCCGATGGGTGGTGAGAGCGGTCGGTCAGGCTTGGCCGCTGGTGGGTGGTGAGAGTTGGACCAAGCCTCCGGTGGGTGCTGTGAGTGGTTGGAAGGCCGATGGATGCTACGAGTGGTCGGATGGCCGGTGGGTGCTGCGAGTGGTCAGTCCGGTGTTGCAGCGAGCGAGTGGGCGGACTGACGGAGCCAGCGCTATTGGGGTGCTGAAGGCGGCCTGAGCATCGTGCTGCTCCCCAACATCATCACCACGATGATCCAAAAGGGCATGCAGGCTGATGTGCTGCAGGGTCACACTTACGGAGCCAACAGCCAGTCCCAAATAGGCTCCAGCTCCAGCCATGGGCAGCTCTGGAAGGGAGGGGGGGGGGGGGTGGAGTGGGGGAGTTAGGGTTAGGCAATATCCTGTCAGTGGAAGATGCCTTGGGCTTCCCCCAGCCTGGCTCTGCCCCAGTCCCACTATGGCCGTAACCCCCACACTGCACACTGGCAGTCAGTGGCGTTCAGTAAATGGGGCACACACAGGAACTGCCCTCACCCATTAATTAGGCTGGTTCAGGAGCCAGTCCTCTGCGGCAGTCTCATTCAAAATACACACTCACAATTATATTAATTATATTATTTTATATATGATTACAGTCATGGAATTCGGCTCCCCATGGTGTAATATGGGCATTGGACACTAGATGGCGCTTACATTTTCGATCTCATTTTCTATTTAGTTTAATTAATTAATGTGAGACTTTTGGCACTGACGAGTTATGACTTCCTTATCATTTATCTATTTTATCTAAATCTGTGCAAAATATCATGTAGTTCCAAGACATGGGTCACGAAAGTTAAATTCTAAACACATTTATGCTCGTCCCACAGCCTATCAGATAAAAATGTTCAATGTCTGCTTTAAGGTAGGTTGGAAGACTGAAACTGCACCCAGCTAGTGAGAGAAATATTCAATCATCTGAGAACAGCAGGGAGAAGTTATTCTTGAATCTGGCGGGATGTGCTATCAATCAATATTATACCTTCTGCTCAATCAGAGAGGGAAGAAAAGGGAATGATCAGGGTGAAAATTGCCCTTAAGGTCAAAAGGAATAGGAATCGAATTAGACCATTCGGCTCATCAAGTCTACTCTGCCATACATCATGGCTGATCTATCTTTCCCTCCTAACCCCATTGTTCTGCCTTCTCCCCATAACCTAATTCACCTGCACAAATCAACATAAAAGTGATTATAGTGGCTTGATTTTTCTGGTTGATTTTCCGAAGCTGCATGGTGTAAATAGAGTTGATGGGGTGGAGGTTGGTTTGTGTGATCTGTTGAGAAAGGCAGTGAAGAGGAGGAATTGACACATGAAGATGGGATTTTAATGTTTAAGTGTTAGTGGTTCAAAAACTAATGCAAATCTATGAGCAAAGGTGGGTTAAATGGCATTTGCGAATGGAGAATACAAGGTGGCTTGGTGAATAATTGGGTGGAGAGGTCATTAATACTTGACCATATGCAGCAGATGAGCTGAAGCAGGGGTGGTGCAAGGTGGCCTTAGGGTAGTGGCCATAATTGATAGAAAGGTGGTTCAGCTTGGCTTAGAGTAGCATGACAAGGTTCAGATGGTCTGGCTCAGCCTTGGTTAATTGAGAAATATAATTGCTGACATTTTCTGCTTATGATCACCCAAGATTAATGGCTTGAAAGAGTTAATGAGGAAAAAAAGCTGATGGACAAAGATCAATAGTGCTCTCGGGATATATGCCAATGCTGTAACCTACATCTGAATAGATATTAGCTTATTTACATATTATTTTATCACTGCCAAGCATAGGATAAAACAATATTGGGGTTTTTGGATTGCTGGAGCTCCTAAAAGTGCTGCTTTAATGCAGTGGAAATAATGTTGAGAAATTCTTCTATATGGGGAGGTGATACAATTTGAGAGAGAAAAGGTTTAGAATAGTATGGGCTAAATGCAGGCAAATAGGACTAGCTCAGATATAAAACCTGGTTGGCATGGATGAATTGGGCCAAATTGCCTGTTTACATGCTCTATGACTCCCTGAATCCATTTTCTCCTTTCAATCTGTTTTCATCCTTCGTTATTGGACGATCTACTAGTGAACAGTGTAAATTCTTGCATTCATAGCAAAATTCATTTGCTTACTTTGTGGTCCACAGTAAATAGGTATATACTGTAACCCCTTGCCACTATAGTGGAGGGGAAAAGTGGCTTATGCCCTTTGAATTTCCAGAGCATTCTGAGTCCAAATGCTTATCTCCAAGCTGTTTATACATAAAATCTATTTTTTTTACTTTTGCTGATATTTACACAGCATCTAACTGATTGATTCTCTATTTGATTCTCTGCAGGTTGTTCGTGGGCAACTTGTGGGCAGTGCCATCATTGGTAAGAAATCTGGGAAGGAGAGGTTAAAAACTGTGAACATCATTTGTGAGTTCATTGGACCCATAATGGAGCTTTCTACAAAGCAGTTGAACTTCCGACTAGAGAAGGTAATTGCAATTAAATATGTTTACTCCTTGTAGTTTAAAAAATAATCTATGACGTGTGTCAATAAAGAGAAAGAAGATTGGACTTTTTTGCCTTCCATCACAGTGAGGAATGTGGGGAATCCGCTGTGGTGGATGTTTATGTTAACTTTTATGTAGATGTGTGTCTGGTTGCTTTTTTTTCTCGTATGGCTATAATGGTAATTCGCATATCGTTGTAACTTAATTGGTACATGTGACAATAAAAGACCTTTGAAACATTTGAATGTGTAATTTTGAGTTGTGTTATGGCAGTACTCTGCTGTTTGTTTTTCGTACAAGGACTTGATTTTGCAGTGACATCCCTGAGCTGTATTACCAAACTCTTCCACCTGCACAGGGGCCATGCAAATACCCTAAGAAAACAATAAAACAATACCTTAGGCTTCTGATGCTGCATAATTTATGGAGAATCAATATCAAGATGAGATATAATAAATTACATTGTTTTTGTTTAAAAGCGCATCTATTCTAAATCTGGTTATTTTGAGTTAATGTGAATGCCTGCACTTAAGCCAAACCCCCTCTCAGGTCCAAATGCAAAGGTCACCTTCATCAAAAATAGGTTTCTATTTTGCTGGCAAAAGTTTTCTTGGTCACTGCAATGAAGCGATGAGTGGAAAAATGTCATGTGTGTTTCAACTCAGCCAGACAAGGTGTCTCATAGTGACCTTGATTATGAGAGCAGTGCAGTCGTTGATGTTTGTTATCCTGAGTGTGAAGTCCATTGTGAGAAGAGGATTTCATCATCACAATGAATCGTGAAACATTTTGATACTTGTCACGATATGATGTTAAAATTTTCCATACTGCAGCTTTTCAATAAATGTTCCTCAGCTTTTCATTAGGCTTTTCCTTAGCTTTTCATTAAGTGATAATGTTACTGAATTGACTGTACGTGACAACATGCTATGATGCAGCTTGCCATTGCTTTTAGAGTGTAAGGATGGATTGCAGTAATGGAGAGGGATAGGGCAACAAAATTATTTGAAAACAAGTATGATAATTTTTTAATCAAAATATTGGTTAAATTAGAATTAATGTAAGTGAGCAGTTTTTTTAATGACACATATATTGATAGTTTAACTGCGTTTGCTCACTATAGCCCGAACATGAGATGCTGGTTGCTCAATACAAGCCTCTTGATTTAAAGAACATCTCTCCATTGCCACTGACCATGACTATCAGCATGAAAGGACCTTTCACAATCGTAGACAAACAGAATGAAGAGTCACTGGTCACTTCAAAGGTAAAATGACATTATAGTTTTGCTTTATGTTTACTGTTTAATATTACAGCATCCAATGGGGGGAAATGTAGCCACGTTTGGTTTGTTATTATCACATGTACTGAGGTACATTCAAAAGCTTTTGTTTTTGTGTTGTCCAGTCAAGGAAAAATCTATACAGGAATACAATCAAGCTGTCCACCATGCCCAGTTCAGGATAAAGGGTACAATATTTAGTTCAAGGATATAACATTGAAGTAACAGTGAAGGGATTGAACAACTTTTTTGCATCAGTCTTCACAGTGGAATACACCAGCAGTGTGCCTGCAATCCTAGAGAGTCAGGAGGTGGAAGTTAGTGGAGTGGTGATTACTAAGGAGACGGTGCTAGGAAAGCTGAAAGGTCTGAGGGTGAATAAGTCACCTGGACTGGATGGACTACACCCCAGGATGCTGAAGCAGGTGGGCTCAGAGATTGTGGAGGTATTAGTTGTAATATTGCAAGAATCACGAGAGTTAGGAGTGTTTCCTAAAGATTGGAAAATTGCGAATATCACTCCGCTGCACAAGAAGGGAGAAAAACAGATTATAATCCCGTTAGCCTGGCTTCGGTGGTTGGTAAGATTTTAGAGTCAATTATAAAGGATGAGGTTATGCAGTACTTAAAAGTTCATGATAAAATAGGTGGTCAGCATGGTTTTGTGAAGGAAAAATCTTGCCTGACGAATCTGCTGGATTTCTGTGAGGAAGATAATAGCAGGACAGCCAGAGGGGAGGCTATAGATGTTATTTGCCTAGATTTTCAGAAGGTCTTTGATAAGGTGCCGCACGTCAGGCTGCTTGGGAAGATGAGAGTCCAAGGTATTAAAGGGAAGATACTCGCATGGATAATGGGTTGGCTGGATGGCAGAAGGCAGAAAGTTGCAATAAAAGGCGCCTTTACAGGTTAGCTGCCAGTTACTAGAGGTTCCGCAAGGGTCAGTGCTGGGGCCGCTTCTCTTCATGTTGTATATTAATGAATTGGAGAAGGGGATTGAAGGCTTTGTGGCTGGGTTTGCAGATGATGCTGAGATAGGTGGAGGGGCAAGCAGTGTAGAGAGGAAGCAACAAAACTGCAGAAGGCCTTGGACAGGTTAGGAGACTAGGCAGAGAAGTGGCTGATGAAAGTCAGTATAGCAAAGTGAGGAGTCATGCATTTTGATATTAAGAATGAAGGCGTAGATTATTTTCTAAATGGAGGGAGAATCCAGAAATCGGAGGTGCAAAGAGATCTTGGGAAGGCTGGCGTGGGACTCCCAAAAAGTTAATTTGCAAGTCAAATCGGTAGTAAGGATGGCAAATTCAGTTAAGATATTAAGTACAGGAGTTGGGACGTCATGTTACAGCTGTACAATATTGACAAGGACACATTTGGTGTAATGTGTACAGTTCTGGGCACCCTGTTGTAGAAAGGAAATCATAAAAATTAAAATGGTGCAAAAAAGTGCAGGGGGTAGAGTTATACGGAGAAACTGGGTCTTTAAGAGGCTTAGAATTGAGTATATACATAGAGGTCTATAAAATCAAGAGTGGCATAGGTAAGGTGAACAGCCAAGTATTTTTTCCCCATGGTGGGTGAGTCTGAAACTGGAGGGCATAGGTTTAACATGAGAGGGAAGAGATCTAATTGGAATCTGAGGGGCAACTTTTTCACAAGAGCGTGGTACATCTAAAGAAGTGGTAGTGGTAGAGGTGGGTACAATTATGACCTTAAAGGACACTGGATAGATGCATGGATAGGAAAGGTTTGAAGGCATATGGGACTTGCTTATGCCGCTGTTCCACTTAGGAAATCTGAATAGAAACCTCTGGAGACCGTGCCCCACCCTTGGTCTTGAAAACCAAAGAAGATTTCTTTGCTGAAAACTCCAATGAGCCAATCAGAATGGCCGGTCAGTGAAGGCCTTCGACTGGGTGTAAGTAAAAATGCGACCCCACCTTCGACAAAACGGCAACCTATTTTTAGTCGCGGCCGGTTTTGGGTTTTTTGAAATAATCGCAGGAACATAGCAGATGCCGTGACTATGCAGAAACCACTTTCCACAATTAGGGGGAGTGACCGGAACCTCCAGGAACCTCATGGAAACCTTGGGTGGGGCGGAAGGTCTCCAGAGGTTTCCGTTCAGGTTTCCTATGTGGGAAGAGCCGCCGGAAGGTAAAATTCCCGCTAACTTTATTAAACTTATTAAAACTTTCTCCACTCCTTCTCCCCCCCATTCTCTCTCTCATATAACCATATAACCATATAACAATTACAGCATGGAAACAGGCCCTCTCGGCCCTTCCAGTCCGTGCCGACCATTTGTTTTCCCCTAGTCCCATCTACCTGCACTCAGACCATACCCCTCCAATCCCTTCCCGTCCATATACCTATCCACTTTACTTTTAAATGTTAAAATCGATCCTGCCTCCACCACTTCTGCTGGAAGCTCATTCCACACAGCCACCACCCTCTGAGTAAAGAAGTTCCCCCTCATGTTACCCCTAAACTTCTGTCCCTTAATTCTCATGTCATGCCCTCTTGTTTGAATCTTCCCTACCCTTAATGGGAAAAGCTTATTCCATTCAACTCTGTCTATCCCTTTCATCATTTTAAAGACCTCAATCAAGTCCCCCCTTAACCTTCTGCACTCCAAAGAATAAAGACCTAACTTGTTCAACCTTTCTCTGTAACATAGTTGCTGGATCCCAGGCAACATTCTAGTAAATCTCCTCTGTACTCTCTCTATTTTGTTGACATCCTTCCTATAATTAGGCGACCAAAATTGTACACCATACTCCAGAATTGGTCTCACCAATGCCTTGTACAATTTTAACATTACTTCCCTGCTCCTATATTCAATGCTCTGATTTATAAAGGCCAATCTCCTTCTCCCCCTTCTCTTTCCCCTTCTCTCCCTCGCTCCCGCGCTCTCTAAAGGACTTACCATGCTCTGTGGCAGCCGTTTACTTTCTTCTTCAACACGCAGAAAGCACTCCTCCGTTGTCCCTGGCCCCCACCTTTGCGATGTGTTTGTGTGTGTGTGCGCGTGGTCGGTAGCAAAGATCCTATAGGATCTTTGGTCAGTAGATGCAGCTCACGCTTCGGTTGAGACTTTCCAGGCAATTGAGCAGAAACTCTGGTGACTCATGGAGAGTGACTGGAACCCCCGGGAACCTCTCGGGAACCTCACGGAAACCTTGGGTGGGGCACATGGTCTTCAGAGGTTTCCGTTCAGTTTTCCTAAGTGGGACAGGGGCATGAGGAAGGCAATTGGTCAATATGCATGAAATTAGGAACGTCATAGAAGGCCTCCATGCTGTGTAGCTTTATGACTCTGATGCTATGACCTTACTACTTGCAGAACACCTCTCTCACTTGTTTAATGCCTCCTCTCCCACTTGTTTAATGAATTCCTCTCACTGTATATAAACACTTTTTATATATTGGTTTCAAGTCAAACATGGCAAGAAATCCTTCTGCTGAGGAATTTACTCCACCAATTAATTCATATTTTTCATATTAAACAACACCTGGAAGATGCACTAAAAGGATCAGGGGTTCAATATACTTGGGTCAGAGAGTTTAACGTCTATTTTGAAGATGGGCTCTGTGATCCCTTACTGAACTGGCCAAAGCTTCAAGGACATTTATATTAGACAAGACTGCGATAACAGGAATCTACTTGATGTCATCTCCCTCACTGCACCGGTTCCAAGTGGATCTTTCCACTTAAGGAAGAGGAAGAAGAGACCAATGTACTAGACAGTATTTCCTGTTCTTCATTGTCATTTGATGAAAATCTTTTATACTCTCTACTGTGGTGATACCTTCAACATTAGTGGTTAAAAAGACAACTTACCTCTAAATTTCAAAATAAATATTAGGGATTGGATTATAAAATAAAACCCTGTGTCCTGGGAATTAATAAAAGTGAATAAGGACCTACCCAATTCTACCCTTTAAAATGTTTCTCTTGCCGTTAAACAACTTTCCACCTCACATGCAATTGGGCACTTTATCTAGTGATCCTCTCTCCCACTATAAATGTTTGTGCTTCACATTAAACACAAATCTTGCATTTGCTAAGTCAGCAGGCAGCAGTATCCAACGAACAAGCCTAGACAATGATTGTCAGCAGGCTGTTTTACCCTGCCGGACATTGTAGCTTATTCTGATGCTCATCCTACATTGCACTTAATTTGAAAGTCTTTTGTGATCATTTTACTAAGAAATGGCCTGTTTAGAGAGCAGTGGGACTGCCTTTAGGTTTCGGCACCCTTGCACGCTTTGGCTATTAAGTGAATGAAAGATCTATTTAACTGCAGTGTTAATTCCACCCGGCATTACTACGGTGAGGTCCTGAGATTCTTATGCTGATGTTAATAGTTTTAGAAAGCAATGTCGCAAATTCTGGGACTGAGATAAAACCAGACAACTACTGAAAATCAAAGCAAATGGATAATATCCATGGCGACAGAGTTAGGGTTAACATTAAAACATGGTTTTCATTTAGTACTGCTAAAATTGTTGCCTATGCCTCCAATATTTCTAAGTCTTCCTGTGATTCTTTTCCCCATACAGACTGTGAAACTGAATGTTGGTGAGAACCTGGAACTGTCAATTCAGTTTGATCCATCTTACAAGAATGACTTGTACACACGTGTAGCAGAGGAGTTTCTTGCAATTAAGTACTTGGAGCACCCACAAGTGGACTATGTGGTTTTGAGGGGTGAGGTGAACTTTCCCAACTTGCATTTTGAAACCACTGAAGTGGATTTTGGCTGTATTCTGAATGATACAGAGATGGTGCACCATGTTACGATGACCAATTGCAGCCCGCTATTAGTGAAATATCACTGGTCCTTCCTTCGGGGTGATTCAATACACCAAGAGAGGTAAGATAACTTATTTAGTGCTATATCAATTTTTTTAAATAATATCAGATTCTATAGGACTTTGCCAGAGCCCAATGATAGTTAGGTAGCAGTTATGGCTGCTGGCCGTAGTGCTTACAGACTACATCACCTTTACTCTGCAGTGTGCAAGTATGTCTTCCATGCTTGCATGCTGCTTTGCAAGTCGGACCTCTGGTTTGGATTTGCCACTGAATCCCGGGGTGTCCTGTAACATATTGAACTAAGTTGCTACATGTACTTTGCAGCTAGCTCCTCAGATCTACACAGTCATAGTGATTAGTCTTAAATTTAGCATGGCTCCATTCAACTGAATAGGGATATCAAAATGGGTAAGTGAAGGGAAATGGGTTTTCTTTCTTAATTTAGTTGAATTAATATTATGGGCTTATGGAATTAATTATTGCTGGGATTCATGCTCTCGTGACCCAAAACCTTGGCACAGATAACACATTGCAGCTTGACCACGGATTTTTGAACAATGCTTGTGAAGCCGAACTTGAGAAATGCTTCACTATGTGTGCGCTTCTTGGCAGACATGGTTCACAACACACACACAGTTTGTGTGCGTATACGTAATCACATACATGAACAAAATACTGTGTGTGGTAGGTACCTTTGTTAGGTTCCTAAAAATGGGCTCAACAAATTGATATGTTATTTATGACCACTTCATGACCACCGGTAAACCCCAAACGACCCGCATGGGGGTCACGACATTTTGTCTCCTTAGCCAAATTGTTGATATAGATCTATCTCAAAAATGTGGCAAGGAGACCAAATGTTATATGTCCAGGTTATATGTCCCGAGGGTACTAAACTAGGTGGGTGCTGAATCTCTGGAATTCTTTATTCCATAGAGTTTTATTAGTTAGATAATGGTAGTTATTTTAAGAGGAAATAGGTAAATCTTAAAAAAAATCAAGGAATTGAGCGCTGTGGGGAAGTGGCACAGGAGTTGAAGCTTGGGGCAGATTATCCATGATCATTTGAATGGCGTGGCAAGCTTGACAGCTTAGAGGTTGACTCCTCAATGAATACAACCTTGCAGCACTCCGTTGCTGGTGGCATCATTATGAATTTGTCAGGTCACTCAAGATAGGAGGCCAGTGAATTCAAAACTTAGTGGCCAACACTTGTGGCAACAATCTTACCTCCCTACTCTCCCTGTCCCTTTCCAGCCACCAAACTTGCTTGTTGATTGCCCACCCACAGTCCGAGGCCCTGTTCTTGCTTTCCAACATGACCATCCATCCCACCCAACTCCATTTGAACATCAGGTCCTCATGCTCAACTTGTAGCCATAAGCTAGCTAGCTCTAGCTCTAGCTCTCTCTCTCTCTCTCTCTCTCTCTCTCTCTCTCTCTCTCTCTCTCTCTCTCTCTCTCTCTCTCTCTCTCTCTCTCTCTCTCTCTCTCTCTCTCTCTCTCTCTCTCTCTCTCTCTCTCTCTCTCTCTCTCTCTCTCTCTCTCTCTCTCTCTCTCTCTCTCTCTGTCTCTGTCTCTGTCTCTGTCTCTGTCTCTTTCTCTTTCTCTTTCTCTTTCTCTTTCTCTTTCTCTTTCTCTCTCTCTCTTTCTCTCTCTCTTTCTCTCTCTCTCTCTCTCTCTCTCTCTCTCTCTCTCTCTCTCTCTCTCTCTCTCTCTCTCTCTCTCTCTCTCTCTCTCTCTCTCTTTCTCTCTCTCTCTCTCTCTCTCTCTCTCTCTCTCTCTCTCTCTCTCTCTCTCTCTCTCTCTCTCTCTCTCTCTCTCTCTCTCTCTCTCTCTCTCTCTCTCTCTCTCTCTCTTCTCTCTCTCTCTCTCTCTCTCTCTCTCTCTCTCTCTCTCTCTCTCTCTTCTCTCTCTCTCTCTCTCTCTCTCTCTCTCTCTCTCTCTCTCTCTCTCTCTCTCTCTCTCTTTCTCTCTCTCTCTTTCTCCACATCTGACTAAGGCTTGCATGGTACGATTCTAACTTATTGGCATGGTGCTGCTACAGCTACTTGGCACATTCATTAGGGGCAGTAGAATTTCTTGGCATTGTCTCCAAACTTGTGTCACCTTTGTTATTTTCCACAGATGTAATTGTAAATATTGGTTGCATCAAGAGTATAATATCACTGGTATAATTTTGAATGGTTTGAATGTTTGTAATTTTGAATGGTTGTATTTTTGAGTAAATGAACAAACCTAATTAAATTATCTTCATTCATAGATGAGGTCCTCACATGCGTCTTGAATGGGGTTGTTCTCTTCTATCATAGATAGGCCCTCATACGTGTCTCCTCAGTATCCCGTAGTTCCGCTCTTGCTCCCCCTCCTCCCACTCGCAACAGGGACAGAGCCCCCCTAGTCCTCACCTTTTACCCCATCAGCTGTCACTTACAGCATATAATCCTCCAACATTTCTCACCACCTCCAATGGGATCCCACCACTAGTCACATCTTCCTATCTCAGCCCTTTTCTCTTACCCACCTAAACCACCCCTTCCCCAAGTACTTTCCCCTGCAACCACAGGAGATGCAACACCTGTTCCTACAACTCCTACTTTGACAGGGACCACAACAGTTCTTACAGGTGAGGCAGAAGTTCACTTATACTGCCTCCAACCTCATCTACTCTATCCGTTGTTCTCGTTGTTGGATGCTCTATATCAGCAAGACCAAAGGCTGACTGGGCGACCATTTCACTGAACACTTACGCTCAGTGTGCCTCGACCCAAGCGATCTCTCAGTTGCTAAACATTTAAACTCCTCCTCCCACTCCAATATTGACCTTCTGTCCTGGGCCACTTCCTCTGTCAGAGTGAGGCCACACACAAATATGAGGAACCGCACCCCATATTTTGCTTGGGCAGCTTACAACCCAGCAGCATGAACTTCAAGTAACCCTTGCATTCCCTCTCTCTCCATCCCTCCCCTACCCTAGTCCTCTTGCTGATTTCACTGTTTGTATTCCTTTGTTATCACCTCGTCCCCAGCCAATAATGGACCATTGTGGGCTCCACCTTTCCTAAGTCATCGATGTAGGCTCTGCTTTGTTCTGTACCTTCCCATACCGCTAGTTTCCCCCTCCCTGACTCTCAGTCTGATGAAGGGTCCCGACCCAAAATGTCACGAATGTTGCTTGACCTGCTGAGTTACTCCAACATTTTGTGTTTATTTTCAGTGTAAACCAACATCTGCATTTCCTTCTTAAGGGCTTGTCCCACTTGGGCGTCATTTGCATATCATTTACCCAACAGGCCGGTAGTGACTGTCGCGCGAAAATCGTCTAGTAGTACGACAGTCAGGCGCCTAGTTCTCTTGAGGGCCCTGCTTCTTTTGGGAGCCATTTACGATGTCCGATCTCCGTGGCAAGGATTTTCCAGTAAAATTTTTTCAAAACTACGCACCCATGACACATAATTAAATAAGCACCCTGCATCAAATTGATGCTATTGGGGGTGAGGTAGGTAGCTAAGTCACTCTTTGATTAGACACGAGAAGTGGAGCAAATGGTTTCTTGTTGTCTTCGTTTGGGTCCTTCACCACTATTCTGAGATTTCTCTTTCTCAATTCCATTACTGAGTTAAGAAGGTTATTATTTGAGGAATGTACAAACAATTCACTGATTCCTATCAGCTCACACTATCAAATTCATTTTGTTATATAGAGAAAGGTGTTGGGTATAAAATAGCAAAATATATTTGCATAATTTGTAGATATGGATGCTCGTACAATTTTTGTTTCTCTGGAAATGGCATGTTGGACATTCTAATGATACTGGTATTGACTCTCTCTATCAAACAATTTTGATGTTGCACGTATCTGTACAAAATTAATGTTGAACTGTATTATTTCACAGTTTCACATTGATGGGGTTTTGATTGCCACATTATGTCAATTGGCCATATTTCTGCAACATCTCCAAGTTTGCAGATGACACTAAGCTGGGGGGTAGTGTTCGGTGTGAGGAGGATGCTAGGAGGCTGCAAGGTGACTTGGATAGGCTGGGTGAGTGGGCAAATGCATGGCAGATGCAGTATAATGTGGATAAATGTGAGGTTATCCACTTTGGTGGCAAAAACAGGAGGGTAGACTATTATCAGAATGGCGGCAAATTAGGAAAAGGGGAGATGCAACGAGACCTGGGTGTCATGGTACACCAATCATTGAAAGTAGGCATGCAGGTGCAGCAGGCAGTGAAGAAAGCAAATGGTATGTTAGCATTCATAGCGAAAAGATTTGAGTATAGGAGCAGGGAGGTTCTACTGCAGTTGTACAGGGTTTTGGTGAGACCACACCTGGAGTATTGCGTACAGTTTTGGTCTCCAAATCTGAGAAAAGACATTCTTGCTATAGAATGGGTACAGAGAAGTTTACCAGACTGATTCCTGGGATGTCAGGACTTTCATATGAGGAAAGACTGGATAGTCTTGGCTTGTACTCACTAGAATTTAGAAGGCTGAGGGGGGATCTTATAGAAACTTACAAAATTCTTAAGGGGTTGGATAGGCTAGATGCAGGAATATTGTTCCCGATGTTGGGGAGGTCCAGAACAAGGGGTCACAGTCTAAGGATAAGGGGGAATTCCTTTAGGACCGAGATGAGGAAAACATTTTTCACACAGAGTGTGGTGAGTCTGTGGAATTTTCTGCCACAGAAGGTAGTTGAGGCCAGTTCATTGGCTATATTTAAGAGGGAGTTAGATGTAGCCCTTGTGGCTAAAGGGATCAGGGGTATGGAGAGAAGGCAGGTACAGGATACTGAGTTGGATGATCAACCATGATCATATTGCATGGCGGTGCAGGCTCGAAGGGCCGAATGTACTCCGGCACCTATTTTCTATGTTTCTATATGATCTATTCCAAAGGATGTTTTAAGCATTTAATGTCTGTAGAATTTTTACACTTTTTTAATGTTATAAGCGGTGCAATTTTTTTAACAAAGGCAAATAAATTATTATTTTTCAAACCTGATATCTTATCAATCCAGTGTTTAAGATACTTCCACTTGCTTGCAAATGTGGGGATTCAGTGTGAGCTCTTGTTCAAAGCAAGTGGAGGCCATTTGTATCACTGAGCCCATCCAAACAGAATCCCTTTGAAGTGCTATTCTATTATAGGCTTGCTCCCATCAGCATTTATGTCATAAACCCATGAAATTCCCTGTGACGAGTCAAGGAAAGCAAAGGACAATAACATTATGGCTCAGGTATCCACCATTGGCATAGGCCTCAGGTATCCAGCATTGGCACCTTTGCACAAAGGTTAAGAAAGACCTGCAATTCACTCTCCCAAAAAAACTGGAGGTAAATTCAAAGCCCCAAAACTGAAATTGCTGGAGTTTTCAAAATTAGGAATACAGGCACACGACAAATAAATTAAGTTAGGATGCACATCAGCCATGATCTAATGAGAAAAATTATGATGGGCTGAATGGACTACTTTAGTTACCATGCCTGTTCCTTCTGTAAAGGAAAAGTTTTGCTATTCTGCTACTATTTGCTTTAGTCCCTAATCTCTGTTCTTTATCGGAATCTGATTCCTGGACAGAGGTAAAAATTGATCCTAAATTGTCTTCATTTTCTCCAGGAAATCCGTCACTGATTTCATCTGAATCAAGAAGATAGGGCAAAGGTTCCAAACTAACTGAGAATCTGTAATTTCTGTGCATTTGAGCTGATTATCACAGTAAAATAACAGCCTACCTCAGCCTTATACACATTAGAGGGAACAAATAGAGTGGCTGACATTAGCAGTCGGCAGATTATTGGGAAAAATACTGAGGAACAACATGATTCAACATTTGAAAAGCTGTAGGTGAATTGAGGACACTCACTGGATTTATTAGGTGGGTCATGTCTTTCTGGCTATTGGCATTTTTCAGGAGGACAGATTATACCACTTTTGATGCGGTTTATGTGGATTTAGGTTGTATCTATCTAAATTCATGTCATAGATTGATCAGTTTAGTACAAGATAGTGACAAAATGGATTAAGATTTGCTCTATGAAAAAGAAAGGGTAATTAATAACCTTGAGATGGTGGTTTAATTGAAAAAAATAGGTCTTTTTGAAAAATGAGGTTTTTTGCATGGTAGAGATCAAGATTTGGACAAATGAAGGGCCCCTGGTGTAACATTAATGAAGCGAGATTAACTAGCCTTAGGGTATCTACTTCAGAACAAATGAGGCAAAGGCTCATAAGAAATTTGAGTTGTACAAAGTTGTACAATGTGGACAAGGTGAGATCAGAGAGGTGAATAACAAAGGAGATGGAATTACTAAAGTGAAGAATTAGAAGGAACTTAGGCACCATTGATACTGATTGGAGTATGTACTCCACTATGCTTCCTAGAGTCGATAACTACTGTAGCTCTTTCATCTTGCTGACGTTGATGGAGAGGTTGTTTTCCTAACCTCACATTACTAAGTTCTCTATCTCTTTCCTGTACTCTGTCGCATCACTGTTTGTTATCCGGCCAACCACAGTGGTGCCGTCTGCAAACTTGCTGCAAGTAAGAATTTCATTGTTCTATCTGGGACAGTCCGGAAGTGGCGGCGCTGCGTGGCAGCTGCGGCTCACCTGCAGTCCGTCTGTTTTTTTCTTTTTTTTCGTCCTTTTGTGTCTGTTTTTAGTTAGAATTTTGGTTTATTAGGCTGTGTTTGTGTGGGGGGGGAGGGTGGGAGAAACAAGGTTTTAGTCTCTCCCTTCGGGGGGATGCGACCTTTTCTTGTCGTGTCCCCCGTCACCGTCTCCGTCTGTGCTGAGGCCTAATGGCGGAGCTGGTGGCCTCGGAGCTGTGGCGAGCGTTCAGAGCTCCAGTGTTCCAAAGGCGGCGGCGGCCCGGCTTCGGGGCTTCGGGGCTTCGGCGCTCCAGCAGTTGCTCCAGCGGTGCTCCAGCAGCGGCCCGGCATTGGCGCTCCGGCGGCTCTCCAGCGGTGCTCCAGCAGCGGCCCGGCTTCGGCGCTCCGGCGGCTCCGGCGGCTCTCCAGCGGCTCTCCAGCAGGTGCTCCAGCGGCGGCCCGGCTTCGGCGCTCCGGCGGCTCCGGCGGCTCTCCAGCGGGTGCTCCAGCGGCGGCCCGGCTTCGGCGCTCCGGCGGCTCCAGCAGATGCTCCAGCGGTGCTCCAGCAGCGGCCCGGCTTCGGGGCTTCGGCGCTCCAGCGGCTCTCCAGCGGTGCTCCAGCAGCGGCCCGGCTGCGGCGCTCCAGCGGCTCTCCAGCGGTGCTCCAGCGGCGGCCCGGCTTCAGAGCTCCGGCGGCTCCAGCGTTCCCGTGGTCGATCCTGGCTGGGGGCTGTGGTGGTGTTCCGGCGTTCCGGCGGCGGCGGCGGTGGCGGCCTGGCTTTGGAGGCTCGGCCGCGGGCCTGGTGGACGATGACATCGAAGGCCTGGATTGCCTCAGTACAGAGGGGGAACAAGTAGGGGAAAATGACAAAGACTTTAAGACTTTTGCCTTCCACCACAGTGAGGAGGTGCTTGGTGAACTCACTGTGGTGGATGTTAAATTATGTGTTTATTGTGTGTTTTGTTTTAATTTATTACATGTTATGACTGCAAGGTAACAAATTTCGTTCAGACCGAAAGGTCTGAATGACAATAAAGGAATCTGAATCTGAATCTGAATCTGAATATGGCAATAAAACAATCTTAAGTTAGAGCCAAATTTGGCCGCACAGTCATGAATGTATAAGGAGTATAGTAGGGGGTGATAATGCATCCTTGCCACCCATCAGTGTTAAGGATTATTGTAGAGGGGGTACTGTCACCTATCCTCACTGATTGTGGCCTGTAGGTCAGAATGTTGAGTATCCAGTGGCAGAGTGTGGAGTGTGGAGATGAGTTTGGATGGGAAGATGATGTTAAAGGCGGAGTTGATTCAATAAAAAGGGGTCTAACATAGGAGTCCTAGTTTCTTGACATTCCAGAGATAAGTTTAGTGCAAGGGAATTGACATCAGCTGTGGACGTTGCGACGGTATGAAAACTGCAGCGGATCAAGGCTGAGATAAATATGCATCATCATAACCTATCAAAGCATTTCATGATGGTGGATGTCAGAGTTGCTGGACAGTAGACATTAAAGCAGACTACCTAACTTTTTTTTGTCACCGGAATGTGAGCACCAATGTTCAGTTGTGTTTTACATTGTCAGTGGTCAATGGTTGTTTATTATCACATGTACCGAGGTACAGTGAAATTCTTTTTTTGCACACAATTCAGTAAATTATTACTCTACATTGTGTAATCCTACACAATACAACAGGCCCTTCAGCACACAACATCTATGCTGATCTCCATAATATTGATCTAATTTTTCTTCTCCCCATGTTCTAATGATCTCCTGCAGATTCTACCTTTCACCTACATAATGAGGACAATATTCATCAGCCAATTAACTGTCAGGCCCACGTGTCTTTGGGATGCGGGAGGAAACCCAGTTCATCACAGGGAGAACAAGCAAACTCCACAAAGGCACATTGGAAGTTAAGATTGAACCTGGGTCTCTGGCACAGAGTAACAGCGGGATTACTAGCGACACTACCGTACCTGCAAAATCAATAATTGTAGCAAAGAAATCCATGAACTCCCATTGTTTGTAAAACTGAAGATGTCAGGGAGCAATAGGATGATCCCGGGATATTGAATTATTTGTGCAGTAGAGAGAGATTACAATAGTCTCTTGTGGGTTGGCCCAGACTTAGCAATGACTGGCTCAGCCAGTAAAGGCCTGTCCCACTTGGGCGTCACTAGCGTATCACGCAGGTGGCGCACGAAGATTTTGCGAATCCCAAAATCCTGGGGCGCCGTGCGCGACCGAGTGTCACTGCCTACGTCACCACGCACCATGCGCGCGTAATGCATGCCATGCGCGTCACGACGTGTGGGACAGACCCTTTATTCACCATGAGTGCACTGATTTGCATTCTCTGGACAATTAGAAATGGGGAGGGGGGAGGCACAAAATAGTGAACAACCAGCGAGAATGCTTTTAATGGGACCTTGGATATCAAAAGTGGAAGTGAGGGTATGATTAAGCAGATTAGCAGTTGCAGAACTGTCAGCATGGCTAAATGTCTCAATGCCTCCATTTGACATTTTCTCTCCATAAATGTCTCCATTTGACATTTTAAAATGCAGTTGACGAGGGTTATTTTCCAGGCATATACAGTGCAGATTGGAAGGGTTAGAGGTATCGTGATTGTAGAGAATTACGAGGATTTGTGTTTGTGTTTGTTATGATGAGGCATTGAAGTTATAAACTGAGATTGAGATTGTGGCACTGTTTATGAGTTGTTGGAGGGAGAGATTTAGGGAGGATAACAAAGTAATGAACTCAGAGGAGCGAGGACACGATGAATTGAGACGGCGGTTAAAATCTACACAGGTGAGATGCTCCGAGTGCTGAGTTACCAATGATGACCCAATAAGAAATGAGGATTTATGAGCACTGAATACTTGACATGGGTAGTGAAAACATAATTTAAAGAGAGAGCTCTTGGGAGGGATTGATAAACAAAGATTAAAAAGGAGAGAGAGGTGAAAGTGATACATTTGGGCATGATAAGGAAGCCAAAATATATAGACAGAATTCAAGGCGCAGATTTAGAGTGGAATGATAAGATATATCTACATAGGGAATAAATTGGGAACTGAGAATAGAAAGGTTTGAAGATGCCAAGAAAATTGTAGTTCATTTTTAGATGTCTTAATAGAAGAGATTATTTATGTTAAAGGAATGAATATGCAGGTATTGGGTTGACAAAGGCTTTGGTTTAATCAAACGTAATTTAAAAAAAATAATGATAGATTAACAGTTATGTATGTGAACAATTTTCCATTTTCTATTATACAGGACTCCCATCATGTTGCAGAGGAGGAGATTAATAGTTTACTTGCATGTGGAGTTGATAGTTCCTCAAATACCTGCTTGCCTGTTTTTTTCTTTTTATAGGATTTCACTTGATTGCAGAACAGAAGCAGAAACTGAAAGTCTTAAGCAACACAAAGACCAAGTAGAACATGTTGTTGAAATATCCGCTCTTGAATCTACCTTGCCCATTGGGGACGATGACAGGTTAGAATGTACCAGTGAATTTTGAGCAGGAATTAAAATAGTTTCGAACTGCTTCAGAGAGAACACCATATATGTGCCAGTCTTGGTGCTCCTGAGTTTGTCCTTCTTATGTAATGACATTGTAGTTTTGTTTTACCACAGAGCCTCAATGCAGAATTATTGTTATATGTACCCAAAACCAATGGCAGTATACATGGGGCAGTAACACTTTGTGCTGTTAGGGCAGCAAGCGATGTCATTACCTGTCCTAGTGGGACTGTGATGCAAACAGTTTTGGCAAATCCCTTTAATTTGAGGGAGACAAACTTTACATAAATGTAAGGTAATAAGATATCGAGATATGAGAGTGCAATGTCTCTTAGTCTCTTTAACATTTCCATTCAGGCATTGACAAGTTCCCATGTTCCTGAATGAAATGAGAAATGTTAAAGCATCATGTAACAAAAAGGAACTGCAGATGCTGGTTTATACCAAATGTGGACGCAAAATGCTGGAGTGATTTAGTGGGTCAGGCAGCAGCTCTGGAGAAAATAGATATGTGACATTTCAGATCTGGACCCTTCAGACTTTTCAAGAAGTGGCCTGACCCAAAATGCCACATATCCTTTTTCTCTGGAGATGCCGCCTTATCTGCTAAGTCATCCACGGTTTTCCTTACCATGCCCACCGGGTCCATGCTGAACAGCGATCACCCCATACAGGGTGCCACGGTGGCACAGCGGTAGAGTTAATGCCTTTCAGCGTTTGCAGTGCTGGAGACCCGGGTTCGATCCCAACTATGGGTACTGTCTGTATAGAGTTTGTACGTTTACCCTGTGACCGTGTGGAATTTCTCCGAGACCTTCCGTTTCCTCCCACACTCCAAAGACGTACAGGCATGTAGGCTAATTGGCTGAGTATAAATGTAAATTGTGCCTAGTGGTGTAGGATGGCTGGTCGGTGTGGACTGTTTCCGCGCTGTATCTCTAAACTTAAACTAAACACTAGCACTATCCGACACACAATTTACAGAAGCCAATTAAGCTACAAACCTGTACATCTTTGGAGTGTGGAGGAATCTGGAGCACTTGGAGAAAACCCACACGGCCACAGGGAGAGTGTACAAACTCCGTAAAGGCAGCCCCCGTAATCAGGATCAAACCACAGACTCTGGCACTGTAAGGCAGCAACTCTACCTCTGCGCCACTGTATCACACTAGATCCTTCTGAAACATTGAAAACTAGGTAAGTTGAGCTGCCAGTCTGTCCACATTGCAGTCTCACAGTGTCCTCCACAGCATCGGAGGCCAGGGTTGAATCTTGGTAGTTGTAGCCTTATGACAGCTTCCAGTTTTGCATTGTCACTGCACAGTACGTGGAAGTAAACTAAAAACTACTGCCTTCTTATAAAAGGTGATGCATATGACATACTGAGTGCATATTGCATCAAATGGTATCTTTACTTGGGAAGCGTAATGCAGCATTCTGATTTCATTTGCTTTCCAAATATTGTTGTAGGCACACATTTACCATTCCAGAGATGAAGTGGCATGAGATTTCCTCACTGTGATAATCATTTATTTGATGGAAACTGAGTTAGATATATTTGCTTGGAGCTACACAAAAATTCTCAGAGCCGCTTTGTTTTATAGCTGTGGATGGCAATCTTATATATGTGGATTATAATCAAGCAATTATTATGTATCCTACACAGAATTCCGTCAATATCAAGTCTGAATTTCAATGAGGAAGAGAAAACTGATGCTGAGAATGAAATACGGGAGGGCATTGGGTCACCCAAAGAGAGCTCAATTGTTACCTTCAATAAAACAGAAAAGGTATCCGCTATTGGAACATGGGTAGGGGTGGGGGGGGAGAGTGGACAATGAAATGTTTAAATCACATCTTGACCTAACTTAGGTCAGAGTGCACATGTCAAAATCAGGTCCAAAATATTGTTACCTGTGGATGGAGATATAAGTTCATAAGTCATAGGAGCAGAATTTGGCCATTCGGCCCAACGGGTCTACTTCACCATTCAATCATGGCTGATCTATCTTTCTCTCTCAACCACATTCTATTGTCTTATCCCCATAACCCCTGTGCTCTGAGGGAATTGGTGGATGGAATGGCTGGTTGGGAAAGGAAGCATCAATCTCAAGATAATTGTGGAGTAGCTGGAAAATCTGTATGCAGGTGCCAAAAGAACCCAGACATGGTGGCACCGGGAATAAGAGGCCAGGGAACTAACTGCGCAGAGCAAGATCTGTAAGCAGTGCAGGAAAGAAATATCCATTAATTTATTAGTTTTGAAAGAGTTCAAACACTAACCTTAACACACGGACATGTGCAAACTCACGCAACACACCTTATTGAACATAGAAGGAGGCTTGAAAGGGTGGGTGTTGAGATATTTCCACTAGTAGGAGAGACATAAAGATGAGCGCATAGCTACACAAAAGGGGCTGGTAATTTAAAACTGAGTTGAATGGAAATTTCTTCTCTTGGAGGGTAGTGAATATCTGAAATTTTCTGGCCAGGGAGAGGTAGAGGTCAGCGTGGTGGATGCCAGATCGATCATTTGATATATTTAAGGTGAAGATAGCTAAATATTTCAAAGATCAAGGAATTGAGGTCTGTGGCTACTCATGCTCCTATTTTCTCGTGTTCTTGTGCATTTAGAGTTCTGGATTCACCCACGGAATTGAAGCTCTATGTATGGATTTTGTCACTTCCAGAGCATTTGACAAGCCTGCAATCATTGCAGAACTTGGAGGTCTATGATTACCAATGATATTTTCGCCAAGAGAAAGTACTTGAAGCAAGAAGTTCCTCTTCTTGCTTCAAGTACTGTAGATGGCTAATACAGTATGATGCATGGCCTAAACATACCACAGATTAGCTATTGTTGCCTGAAATAAACCATAGACATCAAATTCAGAATCATGCTACACATGTACAACCAAGCTATGCATGTGTAACATTTAGTGCAAAAAGAAAAATGCCACAGTGCAGAATCTGGCTGCACAGTGCACAGTATAGCAGTACAGCTAAAATTCCTATTGAGATTGTGGAGGATGGATTTTGTTCTAATTTCCTCCCACGGTGATAGTGGGAGAACAACGATGCTCATAGAAAAGGCATGTGCATGGTATAATGTGAGAGGTGTGGGAATGTGGGATTTGGGTATCTGCAGGTTTCCTAGCAGAGATCACTTGGGTCAAATTCAACCTCTATTGGCAATGTATTCTAAAGAGTACCAGGAGCTGGAATATTTACGATTGGAAAGGCTTGCAGTAAGAAGAAACTGAGGAAAAAAATAATAAATCTAAGGCTGAGGTTCAGTGTAGAAAAATGATTTCAGTGATACCTTGTGAGGAATAGTTTTCTCACCCTAGGACGCTGACTATCTATGATGGTCAAATTAACCTTCTAATTATGGATAACTGAAAAGTGATCTGTTACCTCCTCATATTTAGATCTGTACCAAAATGCGTAACATTTTAGTCCTTTTAATAGGAATTTGACCGCCAACTCATCCAAGAATATGAACAAAGAGTGGAGAAGCAGTACTTGATTTGTACATGTGGAGTTCCATACTCTGGCCAGAATCCTGCTCTCAACTTATTATCAGTCCTCTGATTTAACTTGTAGTGATAATGGGAGACCAACAAATTCACAGTGGAATGTAAAATGGGTGTGTGGGGGGGGGTGTACCTTCTACCTGGGAGAAGTCTTTATTTGGCAGTGTGTTCAGGAGGAACGTTAAAGTATTCTAGGAATGTTAAAGTATCTGTCTGAGCACAGCTGCTGTATTTTTCAGGACAGACTGTTGAATCTACTTGATTCAGAGAAGCTGCTAAAAGACCAGGCTGAAGATAGCCATTGCCTTCCATGGAGCTGCAACCAAGACCAGAACAATGCCACATTAAGTGTGGAGCAGGTAAGAAACAAGCACATTATGAACATGTAATTATCTGGAAGTCACAGCAGTGAACAACATGTTATAGAACAGAGGATGTTGGATATTTTCAGCAGGTTCATAAATTCATAAGTCATAGGAGCCGAATTAGGCCATTCGGCCCATCGAGTCTACTCTGCCATTCAATCATGGCAAAGAGTAGGAGTGAACGGGTCCTTTTCACAATGGCAGGCAGTGACTAGTGGGGTGCCGCAAGGCTCAGTGCTGGGACCCCAGCTATTTACAATATACATTAATGATTTGGACGAGGGAATTAAATGCAACATCTCGAAGTTTGCGGATGACACGAAGCTGGGGGGCGGTGTTAGCTGTGAGGAGGATGCTAGGAGGCTGCAGGATGACTTGGATAGACTGGGTGAGTGGGCAAATGCATGGCAGATGCAGTATAATGTGGATAAATGTGAGGTTATCCACTTTGGTGGCAAAAACAAGAAGGTAGACTATTATTTGAATGGTGACCGATTAGGAAAAGGGGAGATGCAGCGAGACCTGGGTGTCATGGTACACCAGTCATTGAAAGTAGGCATGCAGGTGCAGCAGGCTGTGAAGAAAGCGAATGGTATGTTGGCATTCATAGCAAAAGGATTTGAGTACAAGAGCAGGGAGATTCTACTGCAGTTGTACAGGGTCTTGGTGAGGCCACACCTGGAGTACTGCGTACAGTTTTGGTCTCCAAATCTGAGGAAAGACATTCTTGCCATAGAGGGAGTACAGAGAAGGTTCACCAGACTGATTCCTGGGATGGCAGGACTTCCATATGAAGAAAGACTGGATAGACTTGGCGTGTACTCGATGGAATTTAGAAGATTGAGGGGTGATCTCATAGAGACTTACAAAATTCTTAAGGGATTGGACAGGCTAGATGCAGGAAGATTGTTCCCGATGTTGGGGAAGTCCAGGACAAGGGGTCACAGTTTAAGGATAAGGGGGAAGTCTTTTAGGACCGAGATGAGAAAATCGTTTTTCACATAGAGAGTGGTGAATCTGTGGAATTCTCTGCCACAGAAGTTAGTTGAGGCCAGTTTTTTGGCCATATTTAAGAGGGAGTTGGATGTGGCCCTTGTGGCTGAAGGGATCAGGGGGTATGGAGAGAAGGCAGGTACAGGATACTGAATTGGATGTCAGCCATAATCATATTGAATGTTGGTGCAGGCTCGAAGGGCCGCATGGCCTGCTCCTGCACCTAATTTATATGTTTCTATGTTTCTATTTATCTTTCCCTTTTAAACTCATTCTCCTGCCTTCTCCCCGTAATCTTTGACACCTTTACCAATCAAGAATCTGTCAATCTCCACTTTAAAAATACCCAAAGACTTATCCTCCACAGCTGTGACAAAGAATTCCACAGATTCACCACCTTATGGAAAAATAAATTCCTCCTCATCTCTTTTCTAAATGTATGTCCTATTATTCTGAGACTGTGCCCTCTGGTCCTAGACTCTCCCACTTATGAAACATCTTCTCCACATCCACTATATTCAGGCCTTTCATTACTTGGTAAGATTCAATGAGGATTCCCCTCATCCTTCTAAACTCCAGCGAGTACAGGCCCACCAGACCTGTCAAACGCACATCATACGTTAACCCAACCATCCCCAGGATCATCTTCATAAACCTCCCCTGGACCCTCCCCAACACCAGCACATCCCTCCTCAGATGTGGTTCCAAGACTGCTCACAATACTCTAAATGCGGTCTGACCAGTGCTTCATAAAGCCTCAATATTACACCACTGCTGTTATATTCCTCTCGAAATGAATGTTAACATTGCATTTGCCTTCCTTGTTACTAATTCAACTTGCATATTAATCTGACCAACCCCAATCACTGACAGCCAACCAAAAACAGACCCTTATATACCCATTCTTTGCCTTCTGCCAATCTAATCCATGCTCATATCTTCCCTCTAATACCATGGGCTCTCATCTTGTTTAGCAGCCTCATGTGCGGCATTTTATCAGAGGCCTTCTGAAAATCCAAGTAAACATCCACAGGCGATAGACACAAAAAGCTGGAGTACTCAGCGAGACAGGCAGAATCTCTGGAGAGAAGGAATGGGTGACATTTCAGGTTGAGACCATTCGACCTGAAACGTCACCCATTCCTTCTCTCCAGAGATTGCTGCCTGTCCTGCTGAGTTACTCCAGCTTTTTGCATATGTCTTCGGTTTAAACCAGCATCTGCAGTTAATTCCTACGCTAAACATCCACTGGCTATCTTTTGTCTACCTTGCTATTAATTTCCTCAAAGAATTCCAACAGATTTGTCATGCAAGATCGCCCCTTCACCAACCCATGCTGAATTTGGCCTATTTTATCATGTATTTCTAACATCGTTAGTAATGGACTCGAAAATCTTAGCAACTATTAATGTTAGGCTAACCAGCCTATAGTTTCCCCTCTTTTGTGACCGCTCCTGATTCTAGTAATTCTTGAAAGATTACTACTAATGGCTCCACAATCTCTAAAGCTACCTCTTTCAGAACCTTGTGGTATAGTCTCTCTGGTCCAGTTGATTTATCCACTTTCGGATGCTTCAGCTTCTCCTTAGTAATAGCAACCCCACTAACCCCTGCCCCGGCTCTCTTGAATTTCTGGCAGTTGCTGATGATGCCTTCTGCTGTGAAGGCTGATGCAAAAAAAAATATTCAGTTTGTTTGCCATTTCTTTATTCCTCTTTACTACCTCTCCAGCATTTTCCAGTGGCGTCTTTGCCTTCCTTTTACTATTTATATATCTAAAGAAACATTTGATATCCTCTTTTATATTATTAGATAGCTTAACTTCATGTTTTATCTTTTCACCTTTTTAGTTGCCTTCTGTTGGTTTTCACAAGCTTCCCAATCCTCTAGCCTCCCACTAATCATTGCAATATTATACACCTTCTCTTTTGCCTTTATGCTGTCTTTGACTTCTTTTGTCAGCCACGGTTACCTCATTGTCTTCTTGGAATCTTTCTTTCTCTTGGGGTTGAAAAGATATTGCATTTTCCGAGTTGCTCCCAGAAACTCCTGCCATTGCTGCTCCACTGCCATTCCTGCTAGGGTCTCTTTCCAATCAACTTTCAAATCCTCCCTCATGCCTCTGTAACTACCTTTACTCAACAGTAATACCAATACATCTGATTTCATCTTCTCCCTCTCAAACTGCAGGTAGAATTTTACCATATTATCATCACTATCTCCTAGGGGTTCCTTTACCTTGAGTTCCCTAATCGAATCCAGTTCATTACATGATACTAAATCCAGATTTACCCTTTCCATAGTGGGCTCAACCATAAACTATTAGAATCCATCTCATAGGCATTTTATTAATTTCTTCTCTTGTAATTCAGTATCAACCTGATTTTCCCAGTTTATCTGCATATTGAAATCCCCCATGACCACTGTAACATTGCCTTTCTTACATGTGAATTGTTTCTACATCCTGGCTGCTGTTGTGAGGCCTGCAAAGAACTGCCATCAGCATCTTCTTACCCTTGCAGTTCCTTAATTCTACCTACAAGTATTCTACATATTCTGATCCAACGCCGTCCCTTGTTAAGGACTGAATTTCTTTCCTCACCAGCCAACCCCCTCTGCCCATCTGCCTGCCTTTTCTTTGGAACAAATGCGATGGAAACTGAGAAAGTAGGGGATGACATCTTTGCAAGAGAAAAGATGGGAAGAAGTGTAATCCAGATAACTGTAGGAGTGGACATCATACTGTCTGTCCCCTATGATGGAGAAAGAGAGATCAAGAAAGGGGAGAGAGCTGTCAGAGATAGGTGTCAGAATCAAAATACAATGTAATGTATTAATATTGTTTGGGGAAGTGGTTGGGAGATGTTCAAGTTCAAGTTCAGGTGAGTTTATTGTCATGTGACCCTGATAGGACAATGAAATTCTTGCTTTGCTTCAGCACACAGAACATAGTAGGCATTTACTACAAAACAGATCAGTGTCCATATATCATTATATAAATACATACACACATTAATAAATAAACTGATGAAGTGCAAATAACAGATAATGGGTTATTAATGATCAGAGCTTTGTCCGATCCACGTTTAATAGACTAATGGCTGTGGAGAAGTAATTATTCCTGAACCTGGTCGTTGCAGTCTTCAGGCTCCTGTACCTTCTACCTGAAGGTAGCAGGGAGATGAGTGTGTGGCCAGGATGGTGTGGGTCCCTGATGATGCTGCCAGCCTTTTTGAGGCAGCGACTGTGATAAATCCTCTCGATGGAAGGAAGGTCAGAGCCGATGATGGACTGGGCAGTGTTTACTACTTTTTGAAGCCTCTCCAGGGCGCTCAAGTTGCTGAACCAAGCCACGATGCAACCGGTTAGCATGCTCTCTACTGAGCACCTGTAGAAGTTAGAGAGAGTCCTCCTTGACAAACCGACTCTCTGTAATCTTCTCAGGAAGTAGAGGCGCTGATGTGCTTTCTTGATAATTGCATTAGTGTTCTCGGACCAGGAAAGATCTTCAGAGATGTGCACGCTTCAGAGATGTGACCACTGTTCTACATTTATTGGCTTTATGTGTAAAAGTGTACATTTTACACTTGGCTTTAGTTGGCCTTAATTGGTACACGTGTGTCAATAAAAGACTTTTGAACCTTTGAACTGCACCAATTTATCAATAATTCCTAACACACTCCAAACCCACCAGCTCTACCAACTAGGACAAGGATAGCAAAAGCATGGGAATACTCCACGTGGAAATACCACTCCGAACCACACACCTGCCTGTCTTGAGAATACATTGCTGTTCCTTCACCGTCACTGGGTCAAATTGTGTAACTCCCTCACTAACTGCATTGTGGGTATACTGATATCTCTGGAACTGCAGTGATTCACAAAGTCAGCTCCACTACCTTCTCAAGGGAAATTAGCCCAGCCTGTGAAACCCACACCCCTTGCATGAATTAAAAAAAATCTTGCTGACATAACTTCGTTAATTAAGAAAATACGTAAACAGCAACAACATAACAATAATAAGACTACCACATTGTTTACAATATAAAAACAGGAAATATTCAAAGTTAGCGTGCATCTGTGGGAAGGGAAACAGGATTAATATTTTGGGTTGAAGAACCTTTATTAAAACTGGAAAGCTGACAAAACAAGCTTGTAATGCTGCAAGGAAAGCGAAGAAGGGGAATAGCTCTGATTGATCTTTTGTTTTCAACTGTATGTATCACTTTTTGATAGGTATTTGATATCCTTCCATTGTTTGGTGTTCTACAACCAAATGAAATTCAACAAATGGCCTTTACATTTTATGGGCACATGAACATCAGGAGCAAGGTGACAGCAATATGCAATGTGAAAGGTGGGCCAACATATGAGATTACGCTGAAAGGAGAGGCCTCATTTATCAAGTATGCATTTGACAGAAGAGAGATCGACTATGGTCAGCAGGTCAGTACAACAGAGTTCACATATCCTTATCATACAAAAGTGCCATTCAGCGTCTTGCTAATAGAGTGATACAGCAAGCTTAATTTTCTCCCATCACTCGCACGTTTTTCCAATAGCCTTGCAATTGCTTTTCTTTGAGTCATTTATCACATTTGCCCTTGAGTCTTCAGATAGTGCATTTTATATTATATCTTAAAGTGTTTTATCTTAAAGTATTTAAACACACCACTTCTAGATATTTTACTAATCATTTCAAATCTGTCCTTTTGCCTGTGTTAATGGGATTATTTTAGTCTGTTTACGCTAACTGAACCCACCATAACCATGACCAAGTCTTCTTTCAACCTTAGAAACAAGGAACTACAGATGCTGGTTCACAAAAAAAGAGTATGTGCTGGAGTAACAGCGGGTTAGGCAGCATCTCTGGAGAACATAGATGTTTCTAGTCAGGACCCTTCTGAATACAAAGGAGTAGGAATAGCAGTAAGATTGAGAATTAGTATGGCATGGAATGGGAAACTCTGGGTCACCCCCGTGGCCTGAGTGTCATAATTGCTAATTTCTAAGTTCCCCTCAGTCTAGTTTCAGTAAAAACACTGAATCAAGCACTTGAAAACTAAATTTTATTTAGTTTACTACTGTACCTATCCCACTGCGGGTTCGATCCTCGTGTCTGCCTGTTCAAGCCCTCTAGGCCTCGCTCAGACAGAGACATTCCAGAAGTTCACACAGTCCAAAACACTCTCCCAGAAGATCGACGCTGAGCCTCATGATCGCGGACTTTTATATGTCTCGGGACCTCGAGGGGCCGAACCACATGGGGTGGTATCTTAATAACCCAATTACAGATATCAATTAACCCCCACTAACGGGCATTCCCCTAACCCAATGATACAACAGTTCACAATACATTGTATTCAAAACGGACTTCAAGAGGAAGCCAACTAATAAACATTTACCCTGATTTACAGAAAACCCAGACAAGGCTCAATACCTCATCCGATCAACAATTGGCAAAGTCAAACTCTGCAACATTATTTAGAATTATTTACAAGGTGTATGTCTGGTTTGCAGCCATCCAACCCATTCTATGCATTTTCATGGCCGTCCGAAGGGGGGGTGCGTTGGGTGCGAGCGCACCCAATGCATCCCAATTCAGAGGAAAGCCGAGCGCAATTCCGAGCGCACCTCTCCTCTCCACCCCAATTCAGAGGAAAAAATTAAAAAAATATTTGCGACCATCCGCGCCTGGCAGTGGGGGGAATCTGGTGACCAAAGACGCAGAAGCGACGCAAACTGACGCCGTCTCTCCATGCGTGCGCAACGTGCGGGTTCACATCACAGCCATCTTCAATGCATCGCCTCGATCCTCCGGGCCTAGTTTGGGTGAGTGGGACCGTGAAAAATTGCATTGCATTGCAGGGAGGGGGAATCTGTTTGTTTTATATCGGTGGTATTAAACTACCCGCGAAGGGTCCAATCCGACCCACTAGATGGTTTGGAAAAAAAAAAGGAGTTCCCGTTTCTTGGGGGGGGGGGGTGCGGTGTTTGCCCGCCCGGTCCATGGGCTCAATCCGCGGCGTCGGAGCCTCGCCAGTGGGTCCCGTCCGCTGCTGGCTGTCGGTCCGGGGAGACCGTTCTCCCGTCGCCGGGCGGGAAGCGGGAAGGACTGAATCTGAACCCAGTCCTGGCAGTGGCTGTGACCCAACACCAGGTGCTGCTCAGGCCGGTCACACCCCCTCCCCCCATGGTTTCTGGTCGGCGGCGACTGCTGTAGTGCGGGGTGACGGAGGGTCGGAGTGAATGACGGGCCCCGCACAGCAGCAGCAGTGGCGACGGCGGCTCCAACTCCTCATGCACCGTGTCAGCCCTTCACAGCGGCCACTGCTTGCCACTCCGCCAATGACGACAACCGCTTTCAAAACAACCCCTCCCGCATGCCGAGGCTGGGAGGAGGGAGGGAGCGAGGAAAGAAGGGGAGGCCCCTTCCGCCGTCTGAAGCACCTGCATTACTCGGCCACGCACCTTCCTGTTGGCTGGTGGAGGAAGGGAGACGGTGGCGAGGAGTCCCAAGTGGACTTGGCAGTGGACAGGGACGGCCAAGGCTGCGGGGCGATGATGCCGGTGTTGTCCGAGGAACGCTGACCTTCCTTCCTCATCACCTCTTCTGCCCCTTCCCCTCTCTCTCTCTCTTGTACGCCCCCCTCCACCCCCACCCCCCCTTATCCTGGAACCTCTCCTCTCCACCCCGCACTGATCCTCATTCCCCCCTCTATTCAGTCCTCACTGACATTCCCTGTGCTCCAATCCCCATCTACCACTCCACTATCTATTTATCCTGATCTCCCTATACACCTCCCATTGATTCTCCTGCTACCTCCACATCCATCCTACACTTGTCCCCCAATTCATCCTGCACTGACCCCCTCCCATCCATCCTGCACTTATCCCCCCCATTCATCCTGCACACACCCCTGATCCGCACTGTAGTTCCCCCCCATTCATCCTGTACTGATCCCCCCATTCATCCTGTACTGATTCCCCCCTTCCATCCTGTATTCCCCCACTGACATCTCCTGCGCTCTCCCCTCACAATTTTACCGACTCCAACCAACACACACTAATTCCCCTGCCTCAATCCATTCCGCACAGATTGCCTTCTTAACTCCCTCCCCCCCCCCTCGCCATCTATCCATCCCACACTGATTCACCCAGCCCCCCTCCCCCCCCGAAAGAAATAAGGGAAGTGGGGGGTGGAGGGGAGAGTTCAGTCTACACTCGCTGAATCCATCCCTGTGAAAAGTTAGAGATGGTGATTGGATCTGGAAGCGGACCAATACATCTGTAAATAAAACTGAACAGTTATCTTTTCATTTGAACAGTTAATTTTATTGTATTAATTTTAATATATTACTGTTTCAAATCCATGCATTGCAGGAAGAATATTTTACAGCCCGTCATTACATGTGTCACCACACATCAGGTGACCCGACCACGACGTGACAATCATTTTTCAGGTTTTTGCCGAAAATATCACCCAAGTGGGACAAGCCTTTCACATTGTGAAACATGAGGGCAAGGTTTTCGAAGGCGGCGTCGGTGGCAAACTTCTCCCTGGCCAGGTTCTCCACCTCAGGCTCGAGTCCACAGTGCTCGAAGGAACTGTCCAAGCCCGAGCAGGCTCGGGAGAACCGGCAGCTGAGGTCAGAGTGCGAGCGCCATAATCCGCCTTCACCAACCTGCCGCTTGAGCGGCCCGTTGGGTCGACCTGCTGCTGCTTCTCTTTGCGCTGCTGGCGTGGTTACTTGTGCACCCTGGGATGCTGCTGGCGTGGCGACTGGTGCTTCCTGGGGTGCTGCTGGAGTGGTTACTTGTGCACCATTTGGGTGCTGCTGGTGTAGTTACTTGTGCACCCTTGGGTGCTGCTGGTGTAGTTACTTGTGCACCCTAGGGTGTTGCTGGCGAGGCTGCTGTTTCTCCCTGGAGTGCGGCTCGTGTGGTTACTTGTGAACCCTGGAGTGCTGCTGGTGTGGTTACGTGCACCCTGGGGTGCTGCAGCCTCTGTACCCGCTGCTAATTCTCCCCTTACGACGTTGCTGCTCCTGTTGCCAGCCCCTGCTGCTTGTCGCCCCGGCCGCTTGAGCCAAGCAGCAGCCAATGGACCAGGCTGCCAGTGCCCTTGAAACTGCGGGCGCTGCTGGTGGCCGTCTCTCCTAGAACAAACTCACACTTCTGCCGGTACATGACTAGCGAATGGAGCCTGAGCTGCCTCTTGGAGCTGGAGCGACGTACAATGTCAGGCGGGAGCCCCAGCTGCCTGCTCTGCTGGGGCCTGCCGGAGGCCAGATAAGTCTTCAAGTGCTGCTGGCCCTGCTGCCGCTGCCTTCCTCGGGGGCAGAGCTTCCCAAACCATTGGGCTCCACTTTGCACCCCCTTGCCGTCTGGCTCTTCAAGTTCTTCGCCTTGTCTGCAGCCAGTCTCTCCGCAGCGCTCTGCCGACCCCGCTTGTCCCCCTCCATTTGACTGTGGAGGTAGCCGGTCCCTTGGACATGAGCCTGAGCGTCAGAGAGACGCTCGCCTCAGGCGGCATGCTTGCAGTGGGTGTGACCTCGCTCGGCACCTTACTTTGATCCAGCCAACCAGGACAAACACGTTTTCACATCCACAAAGAAGGAAAGACCAGGACTTCCATGAGCAAAGAAAGGCTGCCTGCAATTGCCTTAATCCACATTCACTATGATTTTGCCCATAACTTGGACACAGCTGTGACTAGGTTTGCGCAGTTACATTCTTGGAAAATGGAACTGGAAAACATGATTTATGGCTAAATGGCAATATATGCAGTGTGCACGAGTGTCCGTCGCCTGCATCGCTACGCCAGGACTTCCATGAGCAATGACAGGCTGTCTGCACTCGCCTTAATGCACATTCACTAGTGCTTTGCCCATGACTTGGACAAAGTGGTGAGTAGGTTTGCACAGTTGCATTCTCAGTAAACTGAACTATTTTATGTTGAGGTTGATGTGATGTGTTGTTAGGTCAGGAGGACCATTAAAGGTGCACTGCACACACTAACACAGTCTAACAGTAACAGGCAATCAAATCAACACACACAACATTTTCTAAAAAAAGGTTTTCTTTTCTGCAAAAACTTACAGTATTTTATTTGCAGTTTTTGCATGCTCCTTTATAACATTTTACAACAGTACAACTTGATTATTAAAGCAAGGACAACAATTCTTAATTTTTTTAAAAAGTATACAACAATGATCCCAATCATCCCATTCCACCCACTCATTACTCTTGACAACCAAAAATTATTTCTGAACTATTGGTCATACATTTGGTGCAAAAAGCTCCAAAATAAGGCTCAGAATGCACCAGAGATCATCTAACCCCAGAGCTTTCATGCTGTTGCTGGCTCTGCTGCCACTTCCTTCCTCGGGGGCAGTGCTTCCCAAACCATTGGGCTCCACTTTACACCCCCTCGCCGTCTGGCTCTTCAAGTTCTTGGCCTTGTCGGCAGCCAGTCTCTCCACAGCGTTCTGCCGACCCCGCCTGTCCCCCTCCATTTGACTGTGGAGGTAGCCGGGCCCTTAAGCGGGCCCTGGAACCCGGACGTGAGGGGCTTCCCGCTTGTGATGTGCGCTGCGTGCACATTATTTCACGTACCATTTTTGGAATTCTGTCATGCCAGCCCCCTTTTTGAAAAGCTTCGTACGGGCCTGCATTTTGCACCTAGTTGCAGATATTCCCATTCTTTGCTTGCAAATTGTATTCAAGCTGCAGACACTCTGGCACCTCTTCGCAGCTTGTCCCAGCTCTGCAGAGAGCAACTCCAAACAGAGCAAATCTCTCAGCAACGCTGAAGCTTTACCCCATTATGAAGTCCTAATTTATCCAAGATTAACAAGTGCAGGTGCTCCTCAAAGTGATCCCCCTGTATGCGTTTGTTTTCTCCAAGATAGAGGGGAATTACAGTGCACTGAATTGGAGGAAGTGCAAGTGAATCTATTTGCAAATTTGGGTAATTAGATGGTCAGAAGGAAAAGGAGAATGGACTGTTGTTGCTTCATCTCCAATTGCATGGGAAGGTGCCGTGGGAAGGGGAGTAGTGGGAGGCGACAGAAGAGTGAACTACAGTTAGAAAGTGAACCATTCCAGTGAAATGCAGAAAGGGAAGGAGAGCGAGGTAATGTATGTGATTGGTGGTGGGATTATATTGCAGCTAGAAGTGGATCAGAAAATTCAGTCAACATTTGGGTGTTGTGGGAATCAGACAATTGGATTCTCAAGGAATCTGGTTGATTGGAAGGATGGGCAATTAGAGTAGGATCCAGGGCTACTTAGAGTTAGTACGGCGAGATTGGTAAATAATTGAATATTAATGTTGGAATACCATTATTTTAAATGAAAACACAGCTGTCATGGGAGTGAACGATGATGGTCAAACACGAGACAACACAGATTAATTCAGCGAGTATAAAATGGAGAATAATGTCATTTGATATTCTTCTGACACTGAAATCTCATCAGATCTGGAAGAACACATCATGCCTGAAATTGTCTAGCTGAATTTCCAGAATAAAGCCAAGTGACCATATGAGAACATAAAACAAAAGGAGCAGGGGTAGGCCCCTCAGCCCATCAGGCTTTCTCTAACATTCAACATGATCACATCTGATCTAACCGTTGCCCAATCACCTCTCAAAGTACCAATTCCCCATAGCCCTTAATATAAGTAATAATTTTTGCAGTTCATTCAACATACACACAAACTGTCACATATACACACTCTCTCTCTCTCACACATACACACACTGTCACAAATTCTTGGTCTTGAAATATGCAATTAACAATGCTTCATGCATCCCAGGTACCATGATTTTCTGGACTGGCTCTCTATGCAGGACCTTGTCAAGTAACTTGCTGACTGTCTGCATTGGACTGGCCTTTGTGCAGATCATACATCTATTATGGACTTATTTTTTTATTTCAACACTAACATTGATTAGTCAGACATTTTCTATAGTTCTGACAGGCATTCCATTGTTTTTACAGAACATAGTTGGTTCACTTTGGTCATAAGTTAAAAAAAAAATCTAGCGTTTTGGTTTCAATTGATAATTCCTCGTTTTTTTTCCCTCTAGTTATTTAACCATATTGCTGTGACTGAAATTACTCTGAAGAACACGGGAAAGGTTGGGTTTGACTACAATGTCTTAAATGAAGAGTGGGCGGTTGACAAAGAGCATCCACCAGGTGTACCACTCGTCACTCCTTCCAGGGTTAGTGAATTTTCTGATGATTACCAGGAAAGCTCCTCAGTTAAAACAAAAGGAGAAGCAGTAAGAATAGGCAATTCAGGGAGGGTGGGTGAGGGTAACTTTATTGTTATATATAAAAAACAAAATAGAGGGAAATGTAATGCATTATATATCTTTCCTTTAATAAAAATAAAAACAAATTAAAAAAAGAATAGGCAATCCAAACATTGTTCCTGACAGGAGATGGCTCATACTGGTATAACTGTTAACTTGATTGTTTATTTCTTATGAAAAAGGATAACACATGATTGATAAGACAATTGAACATAAGAGTCAATCACATCTACAGGCTGTCTGTCACTAGGTATTGTACCGGTTCTGTTTTCAATAAGTCACTTTTATCCGTGTCAGAAAATAGACAAAAATCACCAAAAATGGTAACCATATCACAGTAAACCTTTGCTAGAACGGATCACGGCAGGAGATGGTGTAAATTACTGCTGATTGTCCACAATAACTGAATAGGAAGGTTAATATACAATAATATTGGAAAAACAGCCAATAAACATATACTACACAATAAACAGTTAAGGACACAAAATACACAATACATTGGGATGGTACGGGGTGCCATTTTAGAATTGCTACCTTATAATGCCAGAGATCCGAGTTTGGTTCTGACCCGGGTGTTCCCTGTGGCAGCGTGGGTTCGCTCTAGGTACACCGATGCTCTGGTGCACTGGTTCTATCCTACACACTGTGAGTTGTCCCTAATGTTTGGGGTAGAGCGGAATGCCCGGTGGGTGGGGGGGAATCATGGTCGTTAGGGGTGCCTGGGGTCAGGATTGGGCCCGGGTCTCTGGTGCTGTGGGGCGGCGGCTCTGCAGTGGTTTGCACAATGTGCACGGTTCGCAGAGGCCAGTTGGGCTGCAGGCCTGCATGTCTATGCAGTGCTGAGGGGAGAATGGGGGTGGGAGGTTGAGCAGGACTCCCTGGCCACGTCCTTAGAAACTGCACGGACCAGCTAGCAGGAGTATTCACAGAAATCTTTAATCTCTCCGCACTCCATTCTGAGTTACCACCTGCTTCAAGAAGATCACCATCATCCCAGTGTCAAAGTAAAGCAAGATCTCATGCCTTAACGACTACCGTCCAGTGCCTTGATATCAGTCTACCAAGCATCCATGACCTACTGCCGTTCACCTACCACCACAACAGGTCCACAGATTATGCCATTTCCCTGACCCTACCTTCATCCCTAGAACACCTGGATAAGAGTGACACCTACTTCAGAAACTCCACCTACCATCCAAGCTCATCATCAAACTTGTGGACGTTGGAGTCAGCACTCATTCTGCAACTGGATCCTTGACTTCAACAGACCCCAATCAAGAGGATAGATGCCACATCATCCTTCATGATAATCCTCAACATTAGTGCTCCACAAGGAGGAGAGCTCAGCCCCTTTCTTTACTCCTTGTACTCCTTGTACTCCTCAGACTCTGAAGAAGGGTCTTGACCCAAAACGTCACCCATTCCTTCTCTCCAGAGATACTGCCTGACCTGGTGGTGGAATACATGACCCTCCAACATTTTGTGCCTTCCTCCGATTTAAACCAGCATCTGCAGTTCTTTCTTACACATTCTTCCCAATGGCGGCAGCAAGAAGAGAGTGTGGCCTAAGTGGTGTAGATTAAGAGAGGACATTATTGAGGAATGGAGAATTATTAGGGGTATAGATACAGTAGACTTCAGGAAACGATTCCTTCTATCGGAGGTAGATAAAACAAACAACGGCATGTTAAAGCTTTGACTGCAGGTCAGAACTGTTGCTTGAACCTCAAAGCAAAAAGAGATTGTTGGAAATGCCCAAATAATCAGACAATATCCATTGAGAGAGAAAAAAACTTATGTAATATTACCAGTGGATGTGACAACCAAACTCTCCAGAAATTTGAAATTGTTCAAATTGACATTAAATCCAGAAGGCTGCATCGTATTTACTACAGAACATGAGGTTACAAAGGGAGTCAAGAGTGTTTAATTGTCATATGTATCAAAACTCAATAGATAACATAATAACCAAACCAAAAAAAATTTAGTAAATAAAAAAAACGAAGTAGTGAAAAATAAATTAAAGCCTGAAGTCACCAGTGCAACTAAGGCAGTCATAGATTGAAGTTTAGTTGGAGTTCGCAGTGTTTAGTATCCTAATGGTTGTTGGGAAGAAGCTGTTCCTCATTGCAAAAATGTAGAGGCCACAAATTGGTGGGCCAAAGCTTGAGTGGCATGGAAAATTTAAGTTATCGACAAATGGAAGCTCATGGTTGCCGCTGGAGTAGCCATTGTTTTTTTTCCTTGAGAGCTTGCAAAATATCCCATCACTGATAGATTGTCCTGCGGCTTCATACTTGAAGATGTGATAGTGCTGGAGCGGGTGCAGAGCAGATTCACCAAGATGTTACTTGGGATGTATCCTTCCAGATATGACGAGATACTGTGTCTGTTTTCCCTGGAGTGTAAGAGGTGAAGGGAGAACATTACTGTTCCATGTAAAATGATGAGGGGTGTAGGATAGAACTTTCCTCTCTGATAGAGATAGATAAAATTAGAGGACATAGGTGTAATGGTTGGGGGGAAAAGATTTAGAGGGTACATTGGGGCACAAATGGCTCACGTTTCCGTCATTTGGCAGAGTGAATAATGGAGAATACACCTGTTTCATATGGACATGTGAACCATGTTCTTCAGCGTTTCCCCTCTCAAATCCACATATAGTTTCTTCAATATATTTCATTGGGAACTCATTGTTTGTCTCTCGTACCTTCCTTCAGTTCTCTGATCACTAACTTTTAACATCCTTCCTAGTATTTAAGCATTGTCTATACTTGACTAATTTCTATGGCTGTTTCAAACATTCCAAGACATAACATGGTGTTTTATTTCTTCATAATACTGCCATTTCTAGGGATACATTGAAGCCAATGCAGAACAGGAATTAAGGGTTGCTTATTTTCCTGGCATACCTGAAATCTTTTGTACCACTGTAGAAGTTCAGGTTTCTTACTTTGAACCTGACAGCATCACTCTGAAGGGAGAGGGCATCTACCCAAGAATCTATCTGGATCTACCCAGAAACATAAAAGGTATGGCTATGACCATCTGCAACAGCTGGTGTAATTGAGTGGCAAATCATGTACCATAGATTGTCATCCTTGAATGTTTTCAGTATATATTTGCATGTATATATAGAGGCAAAGGTTGCTGAGGTCGAATAGTAGGCCCCTGATGAGTCATGTGCAGATTTGAAAGCAAGTATACAGGTTTTAAATAAAACTGGTGAAATACAGATCTAAACTCAGAGATTTCTGTTGCAACAGGTCCATAACAGACACCATCTCAGTGGCCTGTAAGGGTCAATAAATCAGAAAGCATAGATGACAATTCATCCTCCACAATAATTCTCAACACCGGTAATGCCTTTTCAGCCTCCTTCTGTACTGCCTTACACTCATATAACATTTAAAAGACATTTGGATAGGTTCGTGGATAGGAAAGGTTTAGAGGGATATGCGGCAAATGCGGGCAGATGGGACTAGTGTAGATGGGCCATCTTGTTTGACAAGTTGGGTCAAAGGGCATGGTTCCGTGCTGTGTGTCCCTATGACTCTATGATTCATGACTGCGCAACCAAATTTTGCTCTAACTTCATCTACAAGTTTGCAAGTGACACCACCCTTGCGCACTGGATCTTGAACAATGACGAAATGCAACACAAGTAGGAGATAGAGAACTCAGTAACAAGGTGTCAGGCTCTCTCCCTTGGTGTCAGCAGGACAAAGGAGCTAGTTATTTACATGACCCAATCAACATCAATGGTGTCAAAGTGGAAATGGTTGGGAGCTTCAAATTCCCAGATATAAACATTACGAACATTCAGTCCAGGACCAACCACATTGAAGCAATTACCAAAAAAGACTGGAAATCCTGCATGTCTCCAACTACTCTTCATAACTTCTGCAGATAGTGCTGAAGTAGAAATGGTCAAATGCTTCAAGTTCCTGGGAATAAATGTAACTAGCAATTTGTCCTGGACCAGCTACATCATATCTATGGCCAAGAAAGCACACCAGCGCCTTTACTCCCTTAGAAGACTTAGGAAGTTTGGCATGTCCCCAACATTCATCATCAACTTGAATCTGAAAGGGGTGGCTTTAGAGATTGTGGAAACATTAGTGATGATCTTTCAAGAATCACTAGAGTCTGGAGTGGTTGCAGAGGACTGGACAATTGGAAATGTTACTCTGTTGTTCAGGAAGTGAGCACAGCAAAAGAGAGGAAACTATAGGCCAGTTAGCCTGGCTTCAGTGGTTGGTAAGATTTTAGAGCATTATAAAGGATGAGGTTTTCAGGTTCTTAGAAGCACGATAAAATATGCCAAAGTCAGTATGGTTTTGTGAAGGGGAGATCTTGCCTGACGAATCTGTTTGAATTCTTTGATGGATGTTAATAGCAGAATAGGATTTTCAAAAGGCCTTTGATAAGGTGCCACACGTGAGGCTGCTAAACAAGATGAGACTCGTGGTATTAGAGGAAAGATACTAGCATGGATAGAAGCCTGGCAGAATGGCAGAGGGCAAAGAGTGGGAATAAAGGGGGCTTTTCACTGTACCTCTGTACACGTGACAATAATAAACTAAACTAAAGATGCACCGTTGAAAGCACACTGTTTGGTTGCATCACATCTTGGTTTGGGAACAGCTCTGCCCAAGATAGCAAGATATTGCAGAGAGTTGTAGACGTAGCCCAGTTCATCACACATATCTCTGGAAAGCATCCAATAGAATCAAGGATGTTTGTAACCCCGGTCATTCCTTCTTTCCCCCACTGCAGTTGGGAGATGTTTAACTAGTGGGAGAGTCTAGGCTCAGAGGCCACAACCCCAGAATAACAGGACGTACCCTTAGAAAGGAGATGGAAGAGGAATTTGTTTAGCCACAGGGGGGTGAATCTGTGCTGTGTGAAGATGTGGAGAATAGTGAAGCATGAAATGAATCAGCTGCAACTCAAGAAAGATGTCTTCAGCCCCATAACAAACATAAAAGTGGTACAGTTGGGAGACTTTGGGTGCTTCGTACGGCTCTGTATGCAATGCTGTGCAAATGCACCACATGTGCACAGCACTGAACAAGTCGGTGCAAGTAGACTATATATAAGGTAACAGGGTTGTACTTCTGTTTGATCGGACAAAGTTCCAAGCATGTGAGACTGAATTACTAAAGCCATACAAAGGATTCATGGACTTCCATTGACAGGGTCCTAGAGAGTTTATTTCATCAACTTAGGCAGAGGAACATTGCACTTGTTTACCTTGGTTATTGAGTCTTTAATGGTACCACTTAACTTATTAAATCAGTCTGGTATCCATTCAAATACGTGAACATTCTATTTTATTGCATAATTTTCTTTGAATTGTTGCAAAATGAAATTGGCTGAGCAAAGTTTCCACACTTACGTGGACATGAATAGAAGACTTAAAAGCAAGTGCACAGTAACTCACATTTCACTGTATCTTAATTGGTACGTGACAATAAACTGACTTTGAAACCTTGTTTTGATCAAGCAAACCAACACTTTGTGTGATTTGAATTTGACTTCCAACAGGAAATGAAAAGTATGAGGCATTCCTGAAAGAAGCGAAGGAAACCATAGAGAAGGAAACTTCTGAATCCATCCTGCTCAGCCATTCTGAGATAAGCACAGAACTGGGTGCAGGCAACTCCATCTCTTCGGTAAGTTCTTTTCATTTCATAAATGTGTGAGTAGTTTGCTTTGACCTATAATATAATTTAACTTTATTGGAGTAATTATGTGCTTGAACAAACAGAATTCGCTCCTGCTGTATCAAATATTTTCCCTTTTGTTCTCTGCAGCTTAAATTCCACGTTCTGGAAGAAGTTCATCCACTTGAAATATTACCTTATTCTTTCTTTCTGCAGGTGCTGACTAGTTTATTGAGAGTTTCTAGCATTTTCTGTACTATTACAGATTGTCAACATCTGCAATGTTTTGCTTTAATACCATGACTCTTCCCTTGCCTAAGTTTACTGTCCTGATCCATGGTAACAACCTGAAACATTGACTTATACTTTTTGCCTCCATATTTGCTACCTGACTTACTGAGTCCTTCCAGCATTCTATTTTTTTGTTTCTGGGGATTTTCCTGGTGCCACCACTGCTGAGAACACACTTTCCCAACCATTTTATGTAATACCAGATGGTATTCTGATACATGATAAAGCTGGTGCAAAAAAGGATCTGGAATAGCAAATCGACACAGAAAGCATGGTAGAGCTTGTGGTTACGATTGGGGAGGCCAGGAAATTCTCGCCTGGGCACAGCGACAGAACTCTAGTACATGGTGGGTCTGGTAGAAGCTCCACAGTACTTTAGGGTTTTTATGTTGATAAATTAACTATGATCATCATAGTTTCCTGATACCTGCCGCGAATAACAAGCATAGCTCAAGACAAACTGGAGTAATGTATGAGTGCCATCGAGTTACAGAGACAAAAATGGGCCTTTTGGCTCACCATATTCACGTCAATCATTTTGCCCATCTGCACTAACCCCATTTGCCCACATAAGGACACTATCTTTCTCCGCTTTCTCTATTCAAATGTCTGAGTGGCAGCTGAACTCAATGCATTCTACGCACGCTTCAATGGAGAAACACTGATGTGCCTTCTCAGGTCTCCATAGTCCCCAATGGTATTGTAATCCTAGTGGCTGAGGCTGATGTCAGAGATCCTCCAGGAGGGTCTGGACCTGATGGTGTAATGTGTCGTTTTCTCAAAACCCACCCGAACCAACTGGCTGGAGGTTTTCCAGACATCTTCAACTTCTGATTACTGAGATTTGCAGCTGCTTTGAAAGGGCATCAATAATACCACTGCCCAAGAAGACTAAGGTGACATCCTAATGACAACCAATGGGTGGTTCTAATGTCCATGGTGAAAGACACTAAGAAAAGACACCAAGTGCTGGAGTAACTCAACGGGACAAGCAGCATTTTGTGGAGAATATAGATAGGTGATGTTTTGTGTCGGGAGGGGGAGAAGAAATCTGGTGGGGGTGAGGGGCAGGACAAAGCCTGACAAGTAATAGGTGGATACAGGTGAGAGGGTTTTTTTGATAGGCAGATGGTTGGTCAAAGTCTGGAGATGAAAAGACAGAACGTGTGAGACAAAAGGATTGAAGCGTTGCACTTGGGAACCTAGAGAAAGGGATGTAGGTGGAAGGAGAGGAAATAAATAGTTGCGCGTTCAGATGGGGGCACAGGAGAAAGAGTGTATGCGTGTGTTGGGGGTGAGTAGGGAGGGGAAGTTTTGGTATTTACATAAAATTGGAGAATTTAATGTACGTGCTGTTGGGTTGTAAGCCTCACAAGTGGAATATGAGCTACTGTTCCTCCAGTTTTTAGCCAGCATCTGCATTTCCTAGTTTCCAGAAGTACTTTAAGAGGTAAGTTATGGTGCATATCAACTCCCACCTTAGCAAGAACCTAGACCAACGACAATTTGGCTACCGCCACAGAAGATCAATTGGGGATGCAGTCTCGCTGGCTCTCCACTCTGCATGATACTACTTGGATCATAAAAACACATATGTTGTCTTCAGCTCGGTGTCCAACCTGATCATCACTCTAAACATTCAAGAGAGAATTAGATTTATCTCTTAGGGCTAAGGGAGTCAAGGAATATGGGGTTGAATAGTGGTGCTGGCTCGAGGGGATGAATGGCCTACTCCTGTACCTATTTTCTATGTCCTGGACCTAGCACATTGATTCAATCATAAAGAATGCCCATAGATGTCTCTACTTCTTTGGAAGATTGAGGAGATTTGGTATATCGACAACTACTCTCTTGAAACTTCTACAGGTGTATGGTACACATCAGATTGGAAGGACATTATAAAAAGTAGTGGACACTGTCTGGGCCATCATGGGTAGAGACCTTTCCACCATCTAAGAAATCTATTGAAGGCGCTGCCACAAAAAGGCAGCCAGCTTCATCAAGGACCCACACCACCCTGGCCGTGATCTCATTTTACTCTTGCCATCGGTTTTGGAACTGCTTCTTTCCAAGAGCCATCAGGCTATTGAACGCTGCAAACTCCAACTAAACTCTGAACTGTAAACTGTGTGGTTATACTAGGCACTTCAGACTTTTGTTTTGTTTTACACTATATTGTTTTGTTCATTGTACTTTTTTTGTTTGTTTATTATGCTATTTATTGATTACTGTGCTTATACACACGATGCTGCTGCAAATACGAAGTTCTTTGTTCCATTTTGGTACTATGACAATTAAACACTCTTGACTACATTTTGTAACTGTATCATATTCCATCACCTTCTCTGGCAGCATATTGCAGATATCAACCACTCTCTGTAACAAACTTACCCCTTTAAAACTTTGATCTTTCACCATAAAGCTCGTGATGTCAAATTCACGGACCACTTAAAACCTATGACAATGTTGCTGCTGTTATCAAGTATTAAAACTGGAGAGTGTTCCCTAGCTGGCATGCTGATTCATCTGTGGGATTGATGATTGTCAAAATATCACAGCAGCTGATGAGCACAGCAGCACCCATTTTTTGTGAAAAGAGCTATTTACAGAGTTCTTGAGTGAAGCAAAATGTTGGTGGGGTATGGGGGGGAAGGATGGAATTTTGGGTTCACATTTTTTGTGTGGCTTCTTTGCATTGATTGTTAACTAGGTCCCCTGACTGAATTGGACCTGTTCAACAAAAATAAATGTAGAATCCCTTCCTTTAGACCAGTTTACTTGATGATCAATATTCTGTGTTTGCCCTTCACAGTATGATATCTTGCTGCAGATGGAGGCTGATCGTCTACTAATTAAAGAATGCAGTATCCTCCACAACATGATCCCCACTTCCCACAGTGGCGGGTCTGGGAAGTGGCAGTCTCCTGGCATCTCTCTCTCTCGGTAAGGTTTATTTGTAACACGTAGACTTCCTTTCACATCTACACCTTCCCCACCAATAATTCTCCCTTAGAAATACCCATAACCTGGTCAGTAGTGCACAAAGAGACATTTAGCATGGAAACATGCCTTTCAACCCACCACACCCATGCCAAGCATCGAGTACTTATCCTGTACTTATTCCAATTACGGGTACAATCTGTGGTCTTCTATGCCACGATAATTCAAGTGCTCATCCTGATGCTCATTAGGTGTTGAGAGACTAGCTGCCTCCACTACAGGAAGAGATTTACAGACTTAAATCACTCAGTGTGAAAGAATTGGCCTTCAGATATCCCCTCCGAATTTCATGCCCTCTGCCATGAAAAATATCCATTCTCTGCTTGTAACTGAAAAGTTCTATGTCAATTTTGCTTAAAATACTGAACAACATTTGGGTGGTCTAGTGATAAAGCAAGTACAGCCACTGCCTCACAATCAACAAAGCGGGTTCGATACTGGTCACTGGTGTTGTCTGTGGGGCATTTATCATCTCCCTGTGACCTTGTGGGTTTCCTCTAGGGCCTCAGGTTTCCTCCCACATCCAAAAGATAGGCAGGTCAGTAGGTTAACTGATCACTTTTAATTGCCTCTCATGAGTGGTGGCAGCGAGTGGTTCTAAGGAAGAATCTAAGGAAGAATCTAAAGAAGTTGACAGGAATGTGAGGAGAATAAAATGGGTCTATGGAACTGATGCACTAGAATGCTGAGAACTACATTCTGCACTTTGTATCTTCTCCCTTGCTATTGTACTTCTGTTTGACGATTATATTTATGTATTATTCGATCTGTTTGGATAGCATGCAAAATAAATCACTGTACCTCGGTACATCTGACAATAATAATGAACCTAAACCTGTAGTGAAACCTAGTGGTGTGGATGGTTGATGAACAATGGGCCAAAGGGCCAGTTTTTCTATTGTATGACTCTGTTGCTCTAACATTGCTTTTCATTTCCTTGAGAATTTTCAAAAGATGCTAATGATGTAAATGCTAATGATTTTGTTAATAACTGCAGCACTGGCACCTAATTCAAAAGCAATCACACTTGTCAAAGACTCCTAGGATGATTCACTTGTGGCCTTCAGCAACACAATGTCTCTGGGCCCATTGTATGGGCCCTGATTCATCTCAAGTAGTAGCTGGCGTCAGTGTTCAATGGTACTTTATTGTCACATATATCTTGATATAGTGAAATTCTTTATTCTGCATTCAATTCAGTATAATATTACTGTACATAAGCTCAACCATAATTAAGGACACGAGTGCAGGAGGTTAACGGGTGATCTTGTAGAGGTCTACAAAATCATGAGAGGAATAGATTGCCTAGAGCAGGGGAATTGAGAACCAGAAGACATAGGTTTAAGGTGAGGGGAAAGATTTTATGGGAACGTGAGGGGTAACTTTTTTTTTGGACAAGGGGCATTGGGTATTTGGAACGAACTGCCGGAGGAGGTAGTTGATGCAGGTACTATTGCAACATTGAAGAAACATATAGACAGGGATGGGTATAGGACAGGTTTAGAGGGATATGGAACAAAAGCCGGGAGGTGAGACTAGTGTAGATGGGGCATGTTAGTCAGCGTGGGCAGTTGTGCTGAAGGGCCTGTTTTCACACTGTATGACTCTGAGATAAAAGAGACTGTTAAAATAATAGCCCATTTCATGTCATTTGGACAAACTGTAATCCAATTAGAGGTGGGACTGCACTGGACATTGTATTTAGAAATGAACTTGGCTAGGTGATTGGAATTTCCGTTGGGGAGCCTATAGGAATCATTGAACACAACTCAGATTTAAGATAGTTATGTGGAAGGATAAATCTCGGCCTTGGGGGGGAAGTACTAAATTGAGGCAGAGCAGCAAAATAGGAAAAATAAACCACAATAACACAGGAGCTGGGATGAATAAATTGGGAGCAGCTGTGATTGGGTAAGAGTCCTCTGTGTCCCATAGTCCTGCTCTCAGTCCCCTCCCCTCAGAACAAGGCTAGAGTTTCTCTGGTCCTCGCCTTTCACTTCACCAGCACCCACATCCAACACATCATTCTCCGACATTACGCCACCTCCAATGTGATCCCCAGTCACATCTTCTCATCCCCACCCTTTTCCGCATTCTGCAGAGACCGCTTCTTCTGCAACTCCTCGGTTCACTCATCCGTTCGAATCCAAACAACCCCTTCCCCAGGTACTTTCCTCTGCAACCCCAGGTGATGTAATACCTCCTTCACATGCATTCAAGAACCCCAGCAGTCCTCCCAGGTGAGACAGAGGACACATGCACTTCCTCTAACATTAACAACTGCCCCAGTGTACCTGATGTGGCTTCCGTTACATCATCGAAACAAAGAGTACACCCGGCAAATGTTTCACAGAACACTTAGTCCTCCAATGCCTACTGGATCTCCCTGTTGCTTACCATATAAAACCTTCCCATTCCCATATTACCTTTCTGTCCGAGTTGTCCATTGCCAGAGTGAGGCCACTCGCAAACTGAAGGAACAGCACCTCATATTCCACTTTGGTAGCATACAACCCAACGGTATGGAATAACATTTCTCTTGCAAGTGAACCTCTGCCTCACCAGAAAGGACATTTCATTTCCAAATGTAACTTATGAATTATATTGTTGGAAAAATATAATAATTGTATGTCTTAATCTAATAGCTTTTATTTGCAGATGTTCTTTGCCTGAGTTTATCCTGGATTTTGGTTTTGTAATCCTTGGCACTGTGAAGATACAAATCGTAAAGATTACAAACACCTGTTCTTTGCCAGTATCTTTTCACACTGAGCAGCATGCTCTGAGGAATACTGGTAAGCACCTGTTGCTAACATTATCCATGCTCGAGGCTACATAGAGGTGTCTTGTTCAAATCCAAATATGAATATATTTTGGAGAATATTCAATATAAACCTAGTACTTCCTCTTATTTTCACAATTTACAAATGTTAGTGCTATTGTTAAGAGTCAAGAGTCTTTAATTTAATATGCACCAGTACCTAAACATTGCAATTCTTACTCGCTGCAGCTTTACAGGCACATTAAACGCAACAAATATGTATACTGTAAATCGTCAGCTATTCTTGGTAAACCATACTAAAAGTTTGTACTTTTAGTGCAAACCAAAGTACCAAGTGCAAAGTCCATAGTAGTTTGGTGCCGAGGTAGCTTAGTTTTAGAGATACAGCTTGGAAACAGGCCCTTCGCCCACCGAGTCCATGCCGATCATCGATATCCGCACATTAGCACTATCCTACACACACTGGAAATAACATTTCTCAGGTTCTGGTACTTTCTCCCCAATGGTAGCAGTGAGGTGACATGGGCCAAGGTGGTGTGATTCATTGATAAATTCTTAATGCAGCACTTCCTGCAGAACCCTTTTGTAGATGGTTTATATGCTGACCGGGGTCCCTCACGTCGGAGATGGTGATCCGCAAGCTGCGGAAACACTTCTCCACTTTTGGGACCCCGGTCAGGCTGCAGACTGACAACGGCAGGCAGTTTACAAGCCGAGAATTCAAAAGCTTTGCCGACAAGTGGAACTTCGTGCATTTCACCAGCAGCCCAGAGTACCCACAGAGCAACGGCCTAGCAGAACGGGCCGTCCGCAGCGCCAAGCTTCTGATGGAACAGGCGCGACTATCCAATTCTGATTTGTATTTGGATCTCCTGAACCTCAGGAATGTTTCCAGGGATCCGGCCATGGGGTCACCTACTCAGCGTCTGATGTCCAGAACTACCAGATCCACCGTCCCGATTGCCCAGCGCCATCTGAAACCTCGGGTGCTGGAGCCCGTCTCCGTGCAGCGGCGAATTCAAGAGAAACATGACAGCCAGCGGCGTTCCCACGATCGGTCGTGCAGACCACTCGATCCTCTGTTGCCCGGACAGGTTGTTCGATTGCAGACCGCCAGTGGGCACTACCGTCTGGCCACCGTGGTTGGGGTGGCCGACTCACCTCGTTCGTATCTGGTCGACTGTGAGGGTTCCATCTACCGAAGAAGCCGACAACACCTGCTTGCGGTTAATGAGCCACAGCCGCAGCCCCCTGGGCCCTATGCCCCTCCACTCTCCTATCAGCAGCCGGCTGCCGCCCCGGCTGGTGTTCCCTGCATGCCTCGGTCCCCGTCGCGGGCGCCTGGTTCCCCCCTGCGCGGGTCCCCTGTTGCCGATCGCGGTTCTCCCTCTCCTGTTTCTCCCACCCCAATGCCCTTCCCTGGTTCCCCGGCTGCCTTGCGTCCTCCTGCTTCTTCTGCTCTTTCGGGGGGAGGGGGGGACATCCGTACGCGCTCGGGCAGGATCAGTAAGCCGCCTGTTCGCTACGGCGATTTCGTTTAATTCTGCTGTTTAATTCGGTTGTCGTGACAACAATCTGTTTTTTTGATTTCTAAGGGGAAGGATGTAGATGGTTTATATGCAACCAATAATATAGTTACCTCACTCCCATTAACCCCGCCCAGTTAACATCAATCATAACGCCTTCCCCTCAGTAGGAAAATGTAGCCGGTGCTTGAAGGTGTATGTAATACCCAGTGCTATCATTAAAAGATGTTGCACACTTAAGAGTTTGTAAAGGTTTCATTTACACCTTTGATGGTGGTGAGGTCAATACCTCTTGACGGACCAAGTAATGCCCGCCACTTTCTGTAGCCTCCTCATTTCTTGTGCGTTCGAATTACAGAACAAGGTTGTCATGCAATCATCATCATTGGCGGTCACTCGAAACGAGTATGACTGTCCTCTCCATTGGGTTGTCTACTTGTGGGTCTGCAGATGTCTGTAGAGGCTGATCTGCGATCCACACACCTTGGTGCAATGTGGGCAGTGGAGACTGGCGGTGGTTGGCAGTCGTCGAGCCCCCGTCTCTCTCTCCTTACGGTGCTGTAGCTTTGATCCTGCGACACGGCGTGGTTCCATTTCGTGAAGTGCAGCTCCTTCTTGCACGCATTTCCTTCAGGAGCGCCTGTCCAGTGCAATGTGCTCCGAGTAGCTTGATGTGATGTTGAATTTCTTCAGACTGTCTTGATGTTGCCCTTGAAGTTTGCCCCACTGGGGACTGGCCGACCTTCCTTCAATTGAGAGTACAGGATTTGTTTAGGGAGACGTGTGTTGGACATGCGGACGACATGGCCGGTCCATCGAAGTTGGTGCTGCATTATTGTGGTGGTGACGCTGGTCATGTTGGCTTCCTCCAAAACACTGATGTTGGTGCGTTTGTCCTCCCAGCTGATCCTCAGAATCTTTTGTAAGGATCTTTGATGGTATTGTTCCAGGGCTCTCAGGTGCCTGCTGTAGGTGGTCCATGACTCAGCTCCATACAACAGGGTGGAGAGGACAACGGCTCTGTAGACCAGCAGTTTTGTTTGAGCCTTTAGGTCTCAGTCTTCAAAGACTCTTTTCCTGAGTCTGGCGTAGGCTCCGCTAGCACAACTCAGGCGATGGTCTCCACCTTACACTTGCAGAAGTTCAAAACAGTATTTGATGACATACCGAATCTCCTCAAACATCTGAGGAATTAGAGACATTGGTGAGCTTTCTTTGTACACAGGGTAAGGGAGAGGGTATCAGAGATGTGTACATCCAGAAACATTAAGCTGTTGATGCTCTCTATAGCTGACCTTCCATGGATGACAGGTGCATGGTGCTTTCCCTTCTTGAAGTAAATCATTGTTACCCATTATTCATTCAACTACGATGTTAAAGTCGTCACATTTTGAGATGGCATTGGAGCTGTTTTGGGCAAGACAGTTATGGCTCTAGAGAGACGGTATGGAGTGTAAAGTAGGGAATTGAACACTCTTGATCATGAAGCCTTTGGGCTGGAGCGCCGAGTCTAGAGGTGTGATATGGATTGTAGGAGCTATTTATGCTTGTTAGTTATTACTAGTATTTCTGTATCTTTTTCCTAAGATTGTGGGTGGGATTATATACGTAGAAGGCGGTGTCTACATTTTAGGAAGCTAGCGCACTCAGGAATTGGGATTTTATATTTTTACCACATCCCGGAGTAGTAACGGTAATTAAAACTTGGACATAGAAAAGTATAGAAATTGCTGTTACAAGGATATTAAAACATAGTTCCAGTATTCTGTAATTAGAGTGATACAGCACTGAACCAGTCCCTTCAGCCCACAATGTCCTTGCTGACAATCGAGTGCCCATCTATATTAATCCCATTTGTTAACTGTTGGTCCATAGCCTTCTGTACAATGAAGATTCAAGTGCTCCTCGAGATACTATTTAAATGCTGTGAGAGTACTTGACACCACCATCCCTCTGATAGAGCATTCCAGATTTCAATCGCCATCTGGGTGAAAAAAATCTTTTCATCAAATCCCATCTAAACCTCATACCCCTCGAGTTGTAAATACAGGAAACAACCATAAAAAGGTTGATAGGTTCTTATTGTCCACCTGTCTAAGCCCCATATAATTTGTGATCATTACTGACCTGATTTAATTCAATGCAGGCTTCTTTATTCCGCTAAATGATTTATCAAGTCTAGATTCAAAAAAAATAAAATTGAACAGGACAAAAGCCCATTTGTAAAAAAGAGTTTTAAACCTGCCTTTTTTATCAAACAATTGGGATTTTCAATAAAGTGATTCTGCAACCTCTGCAGAGTCTTCCAGTGCAGTATACAGCAGAGCAGTTCTCCAGTTTCATTGTGGTCTGCAGAAAATGGCAAATACAGAAAGCTGTTGCTGCCAATCGTGGGGCAGGAGCATGGAAGGGATGCAAGGAAGCTACAAAGGAACCCCCTTTCTGGATGAGGAGTCAGAGCAAAATTGTTGTCCACATTGAACTCTCGCTATCTCACTTTTAAAAGCCTCCCACTTGCTGCATGTTCCTTTGCCTACAAACTACTTGTTCCAATCAAACTTTGCAGTCCTGGGACTCTCTGGTGGACAGTCACAAATTGGAAAAAGAAGCATTCAGGATGATGATGACCTTAAAGTTGGGCATATGCAGAAGCCCCACAAAAATAGTGGAAAGAGCATATTAGTGTACAAGCTACCCAATCACTCACCCTGCCATGCACCTCCTCCCCAACTTGCAGAAGAATCAGCAGTTTCCACATCAGCCTCATCATTTACCTCCAAACCCAGAGAACTGGAGTGGGTGCAAGATGTCTCCATTTTCAGAGCAACACTCAGTGAAGAGCAACTAAATAGCCCTTCAAATTGCACAGCTGATGTTGAAGGGACTGTGGGGAAGCTGGTTTCCTGTAAGTGCCCAATTATATTTCTTCATCAGAGAGCTGAGATCCAATTTGAGATGAGGATGCACCAAATTATGTTGCAGGATAACTGGTGCCATCAATATCTATCAGGAAATAAATATCCTGTTTACACACGTGTGTAGAGAAGTGGAATTCGGCAGGCTGCACCAATTCTATAGTTTTCCACTTTTGTACAATTTATGCACAAAGTAAAAAGTTGCAATCCAGACATTATGAGTAGATTATAACCTGTAACTTGCCTTGAGATATCTATTAATCTCTTGATAAAACATTGGAAGTCCATAGAATTCACTCAGTTATTCAGTGACTACATCAGATACACATTCTCATCAGTGGTGGAATAGGGAAAGGGCATTACAGCAGAAGATCAATTTCTTTTCACTATAATGTTCATTCAAATAAAACTAAGTTAAATGTGCGTATGGTGATCTATCTGTTGTAATTTGTGTTGTAGGTTTCTGCACTGAACTGCACAGGGTGAAGAATCTTCCCTGCTGTGAAAGTGAGACTTTTGAAGTACGATTTGATCCCCTTAGTGCAAGCCTCACTATTGGCTTTACAAAAGCTTTGCTATCAATACAGGTGCGTTAACAATCACTCATGTTTTTCTAGGGTCCCATTTATTTATTTTTTTCTCAGGTTTGAACAATAATTTATATTCTTTGGAATGTATCACTTGGTCTGAGAATAGTTCACTATAATGCTCAGTACAATGCACAGGTGATAATATGATCAGATATGAAAGGATATGATATGAAAAGATGATGTCAAAGATGATATATTAGGTATGCCGCAGCTGTCAACCTTAAACAGACAGCTTTTGTGACCTTTTATATCCAAATGTCATCACATACATAATGGTGTTTTCAGCATCACTTGCCAAAGAGCAGTAAGTGCTTGTGATTCCTCACACACCCCTTAATCTTCAATGCAGTGTTACAGCCCATCTCCACCCCTGCTTACACTCTGCCGAGAAAGATGCGTTGTTCTCACAGCTAGATGGTTACAGACAAGGTTGACAGGTTCAGGCCTTGTGTATGCTCTTGGCTCAAGTACCATTGATACATATAGGGTTGTCAACTGTCCCGTATTAGCAGACATTCCGTATATTGGGCTAAATTGGTTTGTCCCATACGGGACCGCCATTGTCATCATTCATATTCGGACCAACCCGTCATTCACCCAGCCACGGCCGAGTTGGTCAACGAATTGCCGTCGGGAATTTATCCCTTATTTTGACCTTTTGTCCATTAGAAACATAGAAACATAGAAATTAGGTGCAGGAGCAGGCCATTCGGCCCTTCGAGCCTGCACCGCCATTCAATATGATCATGGCTGATCATCCAACTCAGTATCCTGTACCTGCCTTCTCTCCATACCCCCTGATCCCTTCAGCCACAAGGGCCACATCCAACTCCCTCTTAAATATGGCCAATGAACTGGCCTCAATTACCTTCTGTGGCAGAGAATTCCACAGATTCACCACTCTCTGTGTGAAAATAAAAAAATAAAATAAATAAAATTAAAAAAAAAAAAAAAAAAAAAAATATGGAACGCTTCACGAATTTGCATGTCATCCTTGCGCAGGGGCCATGCTAATCTTCTCTGTTATTTGGGACTGAGAGTTGGCAACCCTAGATACATAGCATATTTTGGATTAATTTTGATCTTGCATTCAGAGGTAGTTATAAATGTATTCCTTCATAATAAAATATCTTTATCAGGAAAATGGATTTTACATTTCTACTGCTAAAAGGAGGTTGTATGCACCAACTTCAAATATGGCAGGAGTAATGAGGGACAATAGAGAGGGAGTGAAGAATGAAGAACGAAAGGAAAATTAAGAAAGAGTGGGGTTAAATGCTGCAAAATGTGATTGAGCACTGGCCTGATTAGGCCTTTGCCACGGTAATAATTTAGCCCACAGATCATCTAGCGCAGACAGCGATCATTGTCACTGTTTCGCTGTGAAAGGGTTGTACTTATAAATCAATGTAAAGTATCGGCAATTACAGTTGACTCTCATTATGCTTCTTTAATGTTTCACACTGGCCTTCATCAGTCAGGGTACTGAGTATAGAAGTTGGGATATTATGTTACAACACATTGGTGAGTCTCCATTTGGGATATCGTGTTCACTTTTGGTCACCCTGCTATAGAAAGGATGCCATTAAGATGGGATGAGTGCAGAGAGCATTTATGGGGATTGTGTCAGGGCTGCAGGGAGAGGTTGGGGAGGCTAGGATTTATTTCTTGGAGCACTGGAAGCTGAGTGATGATCTTATAGAGGTGTATAAAATCATGAGGTGAATAGATAGGCTTTTACCCAGGTAGGGGTAATTGTATTTTACCCAGGTAGCCATTCACTATTCAGTAACATTCATTGAGGTTCCCCTTCATCCTAAATTCCAGCGAGGCTCAGTGCTGTCAAACGTTCATCATTTGTTTACCCAGTCATCCCTGGGATCATTCTCATAAACCTACTCTGGACCTTCTGTAAACCCAACACATCCTTCCTTAGATATGGGGCCTAAATCTGCTCACAATACTCCAAATTCTAGGCCTCCTGAAATAAATGCTAACATTGTATTTGCTTCCTTTCTACTGATCCAACTTGTAAATTAATCTTTTGGGAATCATGTACCAGCATTCCCAAGTCCCTTTGCAACTCCGATTCTGAATTTCAAAAATAGTCCACGCCTTTATTCCTACTATCTAAATGCATGACTGCACTGTATTCCATCTACCACTTGATTGCCCACTCTCTCAACCTGTCCAAGTCCTACTTTCTCTCCACTACTTGCCCCTCCACCTACCTTCATATCATCCGCAAACAAAGCCTTCAATTCCCTCATTCAAATCATTGATATATGATGTGAAGAGTAGCTGCCCCAGCACAGACTCTTATGGAACATTGCTAGTCACTGGCAGCTAACCAGAAATAGCCCCCTTTATTCCAATTCTTTGCCTTCTACCATTGAGCCAGCCTTCTTTTCATGCTAGTGTCTTCCCTGTAATACCAAGGGCTCTAATCTTCTTTAGCATCCTCACTTGCAGCACCTTATCAAAGGCCTTCTGAAAATCCAGGTAAACAACATCTCCTTTGTCTATCTTGCTATAACTCCCTCAAAGAATTCCAACAGATTTGTCAGGCAAGATTGCCCTTTCATAAAACCATGCTTATATAATAAGCATTTTATCATATTGATATGATGGCTCTGCCTGCAAAGCCCACATCCCTTGAACGTATGGAAAAAAACATATTAACATAGCGTCTGCAAGTGAGGATGAACATTATACCATGAAAAAAGCTGAGCACCCTGTCTAGATACATGTGCCAATAACGTACTATTGAACCATTGAAAAGGTTGCCTTGAAGGGGGAGAAGATAATTGAAATGTGCTGAATTAGTTTGATAATATTTCTAATGATTTCTTCAGGTTGTAGGTGGACCCACAGTGAATGTCATCCTACAAGCTACTGTGACAGAGCCAGCATTGACTGTCTCAATTGCCAATCTGGACTTTGGCACTGTGCAGTGTGGACATTGTCAAGTTATAACTATCCAGCTCTACAACCATCAAGAAGTTCCCTGTGAATGGTCCTTCACTGATACCAGCCTTGTAAAGCAAAAGGTGAGAACATATTTTTTCAATTTCACATTGACTTGCAATTATCTTAATGCATTGACAATTCTAGATCCGAGTGTCATAAATATAAGATAATCATAAACCCATTCAGAAATTTAGAAGCAACTTTTTTTCAGCAGTGTGATGAGAAGAAATAATTATCCATCCCATAAAATAGTTCAAGTGATTAGTATAGATGCATTTAACACAAAGTTACATTTTATTTATTCTGGTTTGTGATGATGGGTGTCAGTTCCTTATTATGCTTAAGAAGGTGATAATGTTATGTTCTTGAACTAATTGTACCTGCATAATATTGTTGCGCCAATAAGCTGAAGGGCCTGTCCTACTTGGCCGTCATTTGCGCATAAATTACGCGACATCATTTATGTGCCACGACGCACGACCCGCGCGACTTGACACTCACGTGATGCGCGCATGGTGCGCCATGACATAGGCAGTGACAGGATTTGTGATGTACAATATCTTTGCGCGCCATCTGCGTGATGCGCAAATGACGGCCAAGTGGGACAGGCCCTTAAGTTTAAAACTCTCTCATAGCGAGACAGTAACAATTATATTTTAGGGCATCATAGTGGTACAGCTAGTTGGTCTGCCACATACCTCCAACGACCTGGGTTTAAAACTGCGCCAGCGATGTCTGTGTGGAGTTTGCACATGTGATTTCCTCTGGGTGCTCTGGTTTCATAAAACATAGAGCGTAAAACAGTATTACACAGGAACAGGCTTTTCAGCCCACCATGTCTGTACCGAACATGATGTCAAGTTAACCTAATGTCCTCTGCCTGCATCTGATCCATATCTCTCCATAGGCAGCTAGGATCAAGTGTATCAGAGATTCGGGAAGTGAAGTTACGGGAAGTGTTTAGGGGACTGAGGAACAGACATAAGAGCTGGGCAAAAAGTGGGCAGGAGATGGCTCTGGTATATGCAGAGGAGAATCCAAAGATATTTTATATTCAGGGAAAAAGTGTAACTAGGGATCTTTGTCAGTATGGATGAGTTGGACTGAAGGGCCCGTTTCCTTGCTATATTTCTCTGTGATTCCATTTGCAGCATATCCATGTACCTAACGAAAGGCTCTTAAATGTATTGTATCTTCTTCAACCACCATCTCTGGGAGTGTAATCCAAGCATCTGCTTGCTATTCTCTATTTTAAAAATGTGTCCCATACATCTCCTTTAAACTTTCCCCATCTGGCCTTAAAGCTATGCCCTCTATCCTTGAGCTATGCCCTCTATCCTTGGCCTTAAAGCTATGCCCTCTATCCATCCTGGGAGACCGGTTCTGACCATGCCTCTCGTAATTGGATGAACTTCTCTCAGGTCTCCCTTCAACCTCTGACATTCAGAGAAAATAATCTAGGTTTGTCCAACCTCTTTTTATACCCAGTACTATAATCTGGTATACATTATCTGCACCCTCTCCAATGTCTTCACCTTTTCTATAATGGGATGACTCGAACTGTCCTCAGTATTACAAATGCGGCTGAACTAAAGTTTTATAAAGATGCAATGGAACTTCCTGACTCTTATTTTCAATGTATCAACTGATCTAACCAAGCATACCAAACACCTTTAGACCACTCTCCCTACATGTTGCAATCCTTGGGAGGGATTGCAATCTCCTAAATAAATGTATAAAGTTGAAAGACATGTTCATCGAATAAAAGGGAGCAGCATATATAGGGACAGGACATGCCAACTTTTTTTACTGCAAACATCTGCATAATTCTGTGTAAATGTAATTTATTGATCTTGTACATGGTTAATATTATTTTGCTGTTGCTGATTTAAACAGCTTGATAGGTACGTTCCCCTGCACTTGCGATCCCAACTATTGAAAGAGTTGAAACAGCCAATCCAGGTGTTTCTTATGCTGCCGTTATGTGGTGTGGTCAAAGCTGGAGAAAGAGTTAATGTGCAAGTGACGTTCACCCCTGCAGAGGAGGTTAGTTACCAAAGAATAAAGTACCAGCTGCCTGTGGAGATTTGTGTCTTGGCGGTATTGCCAATCATAATGGCGCCATTGAGCAAAGGCTTTGCACTTGCCCACGAATATGTAGGATGGAATGTCATCCAAGGAACTTTCCAAATGAGATATGGATGGGTGAGTTCAGACTTGATGGGGAAGGGCCTGTTTCACTGCTGTCCTCTCTTTGATTCTGTGAACACTTTGAACAGCATCAGCTCTGACTGTCCTAAATACTCAGGGCTGAAACAGGCCAGCCATGATCCATCCATTGAGCCAGTCACTGCCTTGCATGGGAAATAGAGATTGCTGAGGACATTCTATTGGCTCAACTCAGCTTTCAAGGTCATTGAGCTCATTGTGAGAAGATGGCTCTTTGATCGAGCTATCCTGTTTGCCCTGGTTCCCTGATTTTTGCCCATAGCCTCGCTAATTCACTTCTGAAAGTAATTATTAATTTTGCTCCCAGCATTCTCTCAAGCAGTATATTTTAGATCATAACAACTCTGTGCATGAAAATTTCCTTTTAGTTATTTTGTCAAAAATCTTAAACCTGTCTATTCTGGTTTAAGTTTTTTTCATTGGAAACCATCTCTTCTTTTCTTCTCATTATATATCTTAAATATGTTATTGCTCAATCATATTGATAAGTACAGTTTCGTTTAATACTAAAGTCTGAAGAAGGGTTGCCTATTTCCTTCGCTCCATAGATGCTGCCGCGCCCGTTGAGTTTCTCCAGCACTTTTGTCTACCTTCCGTTTAATACTAATGTGATAGTTAACAGAATGTTTTATGAGTGACAATGCAACTAATTATCCCCAATCACAACAACCGAAATTTTAATTATGGTTGTTTCTTTTAAATCAACAGAAACTTTATAACCATCGGCTGGTGTTGAACTTGGCACAAAGCAATAACCACGTGCTGATCATGGGCAGAGGTCAAGGGCTGGAGCCTTGCTTAGACTTTTCTACCACTTTGTTGGAACTGGGTCCAATTTTACCATTCAGCACAGAAACGGAGGGAACGGTAGTTGTGAAGAATCCTTGCAGCTTCCCGGTTGAATTCTACTCTTTGGAATTTGATGAGAAATACCTGGAAGAAGAAAAGGTATTTGTAGATATTTATCAATTTCATAATTTCTCAGAAACAAAGAGACAGATTGCCAGTACCAGGGTTTTACACTGGTGGAGTAGATTGCCTGTCGTTTATAGAATGTGCCTGATTTTCATTACAGTTCACCACCACTCTGCACCAGGTAACAAATTCCCAGGCCCATTCAGACCCAGAGCTCTTTATCCAACCCAAACTCAAAGACTTGATTTCCAGCCGATTAGAGCATACGGCAATGGAGTGATACAGCACAGAAACATTGCCCTTTGGCCCAACTTGCCCATGCCGATCAAGATACCCATTTACACTAGACCCACCTGCCTGCATTTGGTCCATATCCCTCTAAACCTTTCCTATGTATGTACCTGTACCTGTCCGAATGCCTTTTAGTAGCTGTAGTACCTGCCTCCAATTCCTCCTCCAGCAGCTTGTTCCAAGACCCCACCACCCTCCGTGTGCAAAATTTGCCTCTCTGGTTTCTTTTAAATCTTTCCCCTCTCACATTAACCTATGTCGCCGGTTCCTGATTCCCCTCTTCTGGATAAAAGACTCTGTACATTTACCCTATCAATTCCCCTCATAATCTTATGCATCTCTGTTATCCTGCTTTGCTCCAAGGAATAATATCATAGCCTGCTCAACCTTCTTTATAACTTAGACCATCAATTCCGGGCAACACCATGTACAATGTCTCTGCACTCTTTCTAGCTTAATAACATCTTCCCTAGAGTACGGAGACCAAACTGAACATAATACTCCACAGATGGCCTCACTAATGTCTATGCTGAATACCCTGACTGATGAAGGACAATGTACCAAAAGCTTTCATGAACACCCCATCCATCTGTGATGCCACTTCCAGGGACCGTGTACCTATACTCCTAGATCCCTCTGCTCTACAACACTCTCCAGGGCTCTGCCATTCACTGTGTAGGTCCTACCCTGGTTTGACTTCCCAAAATGCAGCACCTCATACTTTAAACTCAATTAACCATTCCTTCAAAGTATCATTAAAAAGTAATGGAAGGAGATTTTTCTGTATCTTGCTGCAGCTGTTCATTGTTCCTTTAGCTGTGGCTCGGCACAATGGTCATTATCACACTGGGCAACCATTTTAATGCCAAAGGTACTGTTAGTATCTTTCTATGAACAAAACATTTTTTGTTTGTCTAGCAGTATTTGTTTTTACATTGTGGCGATGGAACCTAATTTGTGTAACTGTTAAGGTAAGCATGGGATCACAGGAGTCTGAAGGGTGATCTTATTGAAATGTATGAGATCCTTAGAAGGCATAACAGGTTGGATGATGAGACGTTTCAACTAGTGTCAAAGTTTTGAACAAGGGAATATCGTTACAAGATAAAGGGGCTATCATTTAAAACTGAGTTACAGTGCATTCAGAAAATGTTGAGACTCCTTCACTTTTTCCACATTTTGTTACGTTACAGCCTAATATTAAAATAGATTAAATTCATTTTTTTTTAAATTATCAATCTACACACAATACCCCAGAATGAAGAAGCGAAAACAGGTGTTTAGAAATGTTTGCAAAGTAATTAAAAAGAAAGAACTGAAATATCACATTTGCTTAAGTATTCAGACCCTTTGCTATGACACTCAAAATTGAGCTTAGGTTCATCCTGTTTCCATTGATTATCCTTGAGATGTTTCTACAACTTGATTAGGGTCCGTCAGTGGTAAATTAAATTGATTGGTCATCATTTGGAAAGGCACACGCCTGTCTATATAAGGTCTCACAGGTGACAGTGCATGTCAGAGCAAAAACCAAGTCATGAAGACGAAGGAATTGTCTGTAGACCTCCGGGACAGGATTGTGTCGAGACACAGATCTGGGGAAGGGTATAAAACAATTCCTGAAGCATTGCAGGTCCCGAAGTGCACAGTTGCCTCCGTCATTCTTAAATGGAAGAACTTTGGAACCACCAGGACTCTTCATAGAGCTGGCCGTCCGGCCAAACTGAGCAATCGGGGGAGAAGGCCTTGGTCAGGGAGGTGACCAAGAACCCGATGGTCACTCTGACAGACTCCAGAGTTCTTCTGTGGAGATGGGAGAACCTTCCAGAAGGACAACTATATCTGCAGCACTCCACCAATCAGGCCTTTATGGTAGAGTAGTCAGACGGAAGCCACTCCTCAGTAAAAGGCACATAACAGCCCGCTTGGAGTTTGCCAAAAAGCACCTAAAGGACTCTCAGACCATGCGAAACAAGATTCTCTGAAACCAAGATTGAACTCTTTGGCCTGAATGCCATGTGTCATGTCTGGAGGAAACCAGGCACCGCTCATCACGGTAAGCATGGTGGTGGCAGCATCATGCTGTGGGGATGTCTTTCAGTGACAGGAACTGGGAGACTAGTCAGGATTGAGGGAAAGATGAACGGAACAAAGTACAGAGAAATCCTTGATGAAAACCTGCTCCAGAGCGTTCTGGACCTCAGACTGGCTCAGAGGTTCACCTTCCAACTGGACAACGACCCTAAGCACACAGCCAAGACATCGCAGGAGTGGCTTTGTGACAAGTTTGTGAATGTCCTTGAGTGGCCCAGCGAGAGCCCGGACTTGAACCCGATTGAACATCTCTGGAGGGACCTGAAAATAGCTGTGCATCGATGCTCCCCATCCAACCTGACAGAGCTTGAGAGGATCTGCAGAGAAGAATGGGAGAAATTACCCAAATACAGGTGTGCCAAATTTGTAGCGTCATACCGAAGAAGACTCCTCAGGGCTGTAGGAAGACTTCCTTCTAGGGCTGTAATCACTGCCAAAGGTCCATCAACAAAGTACTGAGTAAAGGATCTGAATACTTATGTAAATGTGATATTTCAGGTTTTTTTTAAATGACTTTGCAAACATTTCTTAACACCTGGTTTTACTTTTTTATTAAGGGGTATTGTGTGTAAATTGATGATTAAAAAAATGAATTTAATCAATTTTAGAATAAGACTTGAATGTAACAAAATGTGGAAAAAGTGAAGGGGACAATACTTTCTGAATGCTTTGTATGCAGAAATTTGTTCTCCAATTTCTCCATTCAGGAGGGTGGCGAAGGCCAGATTATTGGAGGTGTTTAAAGAGGTGTTAGATACATTTTTCAAAGATGGGATTATGGGGAATTATGAGGAAATGGCACATAATAACAGTTTAAGCCTGGGGCAGATCAGCCATGATCATACTGAATCAAATGCAGCCTTGAGCGGTATGCTGGTTTACTCCTGTTCCTATTGTGTTCTTTGAGGGACAGATCAGTTTACCAATTTAAATGTCCACTATTTAGGTTTAAATGAGGAAACATCCCCATCAAATTGGTGTTCTCTAGATTACCATCAGTACGAGTGCTGGAGGGACTTAAGAGTGGCAGGCAGCATCTGCGGAGGGAAATGGGATTGTTGACGTTTTGGGTTGGGACACTTCATCTGCATTGAAAGAGTAGAGAAGAGATGTTTACAAAGATGTTTCTAGGACTCGAGGGTCTGAGCTATTGGGAGAGATTGAGCAGGTTGGGACTCTATTCCCTGGAGCAGGAGGATGAGGGGTGATCTTATGGAAGTGTATAAAATCATGGGAGGAATAGATTGGGTAGATGCAGTTTTTTTCTCCAGAGTAGGGGAATTGAAAACTAGAGAGCATAGGTTTAAGGTGAAGGGGAAAGATTTTACAGGAATCTGAAGGGTGACCTTTTTCACACAAAGGGTGTTGGGTGTATGAAACGAGCTGCCAGAAGAGGTAGTTGAGGCAGGGACTATCGCAATGTTTGAGAAGCAATTAGACATGGACATGGATAGGACAGGTTTAGAGGGATATGGGTCAAATGTAGGCAAGTGGGACTAGTGTAGATGGGATATGTTGGTTGGTTGGGTAAGTTAGCCTACGGCTCTATGATTATGAGATAATTGACATAAATAGGTGGGGGAGTGTTGAGGAAAGAGATGGCAAGCCGTAAGTGGACCCAGGAGAGAAGAGGTTGATTGAAAGCTGAGGTCAGGTGGAGGCGGAAAAGTGAAAATGGTGACAGAAGCTGGGAGGTGATAGGTGACAACAAAGGGCCACAGATAATGGAATCTAATAGCAAAGGAATGTGAAGCTTGGAACCAAATAAGGGACGTAGAGTGTGTGGATGGGAACAGTGGGGCTAGGGGACCCAGTTGGAGGAGTGGGTGATTGTGATATAGAGGGGAGATGTGATAGAAGGGTATGTGTGATAGGACCATGTATAATGGAAAGTGAGAAAGTGGAACAGAGGAGGAGCAGGTTACCTGAAATAGTAAGATTAAACGAGAACTTACCAGTTCGAAGTTTGATCGTTATTTTATGGGGAGTAACGATGAGGGATTACGTGAAGAAGCCCCGCCTGGCGCTGGAACGGCATACTTCAAAGCAGCGGCATGAAAAACACAGAACATAATAGCCGGAGTAAGATAGTAAGGCTCAACATAGATTTAGAACTACCAGATGATCATTTATTTTATGAGGGTCGGGAGTGGAGGGCACGTAATCCCTCATCGTTACTCCTCATAAAATAACGATCAAACTTCGAACTGGTAAGTTCTCGTTTAATCTTACTATTTTACTTCGGAGTCACGTGAGTGACTACGTGAAGAGTTTGAAGCTTTCTGTGTTTTTCATGTCGTAGAATTTATTCCATACGACAGTCCGGCTCATTCAACACAGTAACGAGCGAATAACACATTTTTCCCAAACATTGCCTCAAGTTATGTGATAAATTATTTCACATTATAAAGAATAAAAGTAATGCACTTTCCATTGAAAGGCGTTTATCACAAAATATCAATTGATATATATATTTTGATGATATGACAAAGCAACAATTATAGAGAACCCAACACTCCGTGTCCAAACCTGACACCATGACTGGTTCCTTTTACTTTAACATTAATTTACACCCTCCTGCGGCCTTGCATCCTTGCTTGAGCGGCTCATCCCGTGCCATTCCTGTGAATGTATCTACCTCATTAACAGAGTGATTTTCCACCTTTCAGTGTCTAGTTCCACTGAGTGTATCCAATTTCTAACCATCTAGAATACATTCCTCTAGAACCATCAGTTTTTACTGAACCTAATGTGGTTATTGTGTGTAATAAGTAGTGCTGTCTCATTACCACAGAGACTCTTACCTACTTCAACATATTTCATCAATGTTTACACACACACACACACACAACTTAAGGCCGACAAAATATGCTTATAGGTTTACCTTGGTTTCATCTCCTCTTGGTGTGCTTTGTTTGGTAAATTCATAAACATATATGATAATGTAATCTGTATCCACATGCAATTATAACGTAATATTTGCAATGTTTGCACTCTTATATTGATACTAAAGTCATCAGCATTATTATTTTCAATGTTAACTTTTTTGAATCATTGATAGAATTAGAGTCCATTGCCTAAGGCAATTCAGGACTATTTATCTCCCGACTTATATATTACAATTTTGGACAGATTATATATATATACACATATATATATTTATATTAATATCCACATATATATCCCTTTCCATATCAGGATATTATGAATGCACCTGATAACTTCTTGGTTAGTATATTGTCCGTTAATAGGACGGTAACACTCTGAGCCCTATTATTGGCTCTATCAATTAGATACTCAGAAAAATGCAATCCACTAGGAACTCACATATACCTAATATGATAAAATAACTTTACTGTATACACAGATTTCCAATTTCTTATAACAAAATATTGTTTTTTAAACTTATTTCTGCAAATTGCAGGTATAACACTTCTTTTATACATAACTATTTTATTGTTATGTTGTTATATTAGTTAAACATTCCTAGACTTCTTTGACCATCAACTGTAGTAATGGTCTGGTCAACCTGCAGATAGTCAATTCATATTTTCATGTCATGGATGCCTTTGTACGACAATAAATTACTGCAGGGTACACAAAACTGGAGAACCCAGCGGGTGCAGCAGCATCCAAGGAGCGAAAAGGAGTCAGGCAACGCCTCGGGTCGAGACCCTTCCTCAGACTTCAATAAATTACTGCAACTATGAATCATCACAAGTGGTTCAACATCACTCAATATTTATGAAACCATGAAGGATCCGTATTGGGCCACCAAAATGCCTCTGGCAGTGTCCTGCTACATTTTCATCAGACACTGCCCTATCAAACAAATTGAGGAACACAAAATAACATCTTTTCCTCGTGTAATTGAGAGAAAAGCATCCACCTTTCCTGTTCTTGGTTTACCCACAAGAAACATTTGAAAGATCGGTGATTTAATCTGTATGCAACCAGATTAATCGTAAGTAATCCATATTAATGACAATGTGTTTTTCCTCCCTAAATTAGTTGTCTCCAATACCATTGTCTCTTCCTTAGAGATAAACAGCTGGACTAAAACTTTTTAGAATATGCCACATCTGTTTACTCAGATAATCCCATGATTATTATTTGACTTATCTTGTGTATTTTAACATATGCCACAGCCGTGGTATTGTTCACCTTGATATGACATGGACACTTCCATAATAAAACAATCGATATTTAATCCATAACTCCTTATACTTCATTAATTAATACAAATGTTTGGAAAATTTCTTAGGACAATCCATTTATGCTCACCTGGTATATTGTCCGCAGTCCCAACAAGAGACGTATCAATTATTCTTATAGTATCAATTATTCTTATAAGAATAGATAATATTCTTATCTTTACCCAAACATTCACAGAAGCTGTACATCATCTGTAACACTTGCTTCAGTTTGCAACAGCTGTTAAGCTTATAGTTGAAGCAGCTTGTGAACTTTTTTTTTTTTTTTTCATTACTTTAATAATGATAACGTATCATTTGATATTTGCATAAGCCTCTCACAAAGGCATACATATTCTTATAAGCTTCTGTATTCCTTCTTTTGGAGCTTTATTTGCTCTTTACCTAACCTGATGGAGGGACAAAGTATGTCAACAACAATGAGACATATTTGTATCATGGAACAATTTTCCCCCTCATGGTGCTGAATTACTCCTAAATTCAGAATATTAATTTATGAATATTTTATTAATGCCTAAGCATACGCTTTATGTAATGGGTCAGGTCCTTGCCTTCCAACAGATTTGTAATCGCAGCACTAATTTGCAGCTGACTCTTATAACCTTCCAATTTAAATGTAATCAAGATAACCCATGACCATGACCTCATTAGTGCAAGTGCTGATCTTTTATCAGCATAATTGTTCTTCCAGTATTCTGTTTAACAGCCTTGAACTGGTTTAATCCTTTGGACAATGTTTTAACTTGCACAGCTTGACCCATTTTAATTAATTTCAAGCACCTGTAATATTGATTAACAATTTGTTAATAGCAACTGTATTTCAATGTTCAAGATCTTTCCATTTTAATAAAATGTTCTTACATTGTGAAAGTGTATATAAAATGATGTTTTGTATGGTTTATACCATCAAATCTTTACACTGAGGTAATTTTATAATATATATGTACGTACCCCTTTTTTATTGGAGTTACTTTTGAGTGCAAACCTAAAATCAATTTTTAAGGTTTTCTTATACAGGTGAACCATTCCTTTCTTAGTTATATTAAATTAATGATCATAATACACCTGTAATCCCCCACAATTGGAGATTTCATGAACTTATTTTGTAACAAGTTGTTTGCACCTCTTCAACGTACTTCAAGCCTTCTTTTCCCAATTATATGGGTTTGGATAAGGCTATGTTGGATTATACCACTTCTGCCTTTGTTTTGATCCATTATCAAATCTTTCATTGGATCATAGTTATTCCCCCAAAGTTTAAAGATCTTTGCCTTTGTTTTGATCCATTATCAAATCTTTCATTGGATCATAGTTTTTCCCCCAAAGTTCAAGATCAGTAGTCTGTTCTTTTGTAATCAATATCTTTGATTTATCATAAGGCAGGTTTATTCCATAATAATCAGGAGTTTAACATAACCTGATTAGTATTGATCTGCGAATCTAGAGTGCAGATCTGGTAAATTAATATTATATATTTCTTCCCATTGAGCTCCACAAACTGATGGCAATTTATTTTATTTTAAAAGTATTAGTTATTTGCACAACATTTTATTTTATTTTCTTTTTTCTTTTTGAATAGTAATGCCATGCACCAGTTTGAAATACTTTGAAATTGTATTTCCTTATATCTCATATAATTTGAGACATGGATATCATAAACGGATTCACCGTTGATATCTTTATAAAACATAAAAGTTTTATCATATTCTGCTGTTTCAATCATTACAGCTTTGGTGAGTTTTTAGTTTCCATGTTTACTTTTCATGGCCTCACTCATCATTTGTTCTGCTGTTTTAACCATAACAGCTTTTAGTGAGAGACCAACTAATTTTGGTTTCCATGGTAATTTTCCATGGCCTCACTTCTTATTCAGGTGTTGTGCATACACCTGTGTGTATATATATATATATATATATATATATATATATATATATATATATATATATATATATATATATATCTATATCTATATCTATATCTATATCTATATCTATATCTATATCTATATCTATATCTATATCTATATCTATATATTTATTTTGGTGCTGTGGTGAGTACTTCATGACCAGCCACCACTATCAGTGCATTTTTAGGGTCAGTTTTTCCATTTTATTTTTCACTGCCCTTGTTTCTCTTGAGTTTTCCCCCTCAAGGAGACTACCTTCAGAAATATCTGAGGTAGATATTCCCACCATATTTCTTCATTTTTTTTTTTTCTCTTTATATGTGAAACCCCCTTAGGGTAGGTTAGGGAATATTTCCATTATTTTCCGTCTGAAGGCCTTTATTAACTTTTTAAATTATGGCTTTTCTGACTTATTTAAAATTCCCCCCCCTGCCAAAAGTTTGTGGAGCATCTAAAACTCCCTAACGTAATTTTAACGGTCACCAGTATTGGAACCGGCTCCGTAATTAATCTCCCGTCCCGATCGCTGGGTATTCCCCCGGGACGTTCTTTTTTAAACTCCGTTGTTTTATACAGAGTATTTTTGTTCTATTTAACTTTTATTTATTTTTTGTTTTTAAATTCATTTTAAATCCTGGTTCAATACACCAGGCACGGAGTTTTCCAGACCCTAAAAGTTTTTCAACTGCACTTACCTGCCGGTTCCGTACCTACCGCTGCCGACGAGCTAGCCTCTGCAGCTCTTCCTTCTGCCGTCAGCGTCGACGTAATGCCGTTCCAGCGCCAGGCGGGGCTTCTTCACGTGACTCCGAAGTAAAATTAGAGAATTCAAAGTCAGTGCCATTGGATTGACTTCCCCGGCGAAATATGTAATGCTAAAAACAGAGTACTTGAAGAACTTAGCAGACCAGGTTGTATCTACAGTTGGAAATTGACTGACCATGTCATAGAAAATTAGAATATAGGTGCAGGAGTAGGCGATTCGGCCCTACGAGCCATTCAATATGGTCATGGCTGATCATCCAAAATCAATACCCCGTTCCTGCAGGGTCGGAACCTGTTAGGTTTTCAGTATATTTTTATGGGTCAGCACCTTGTTTCAGACCGTGAATATTGGTTGTTCCTGTTCCTCTAGTTTTTGCATATGACCTCAACCTGGTAGTGGAGGGAGCAGATCTCACAGAAGATTGCTCACAACGACCAAGCAACCTTCATTCTTTTCAGGATTATTTGATTGGATTCTTTACCCCAGTATTTGCTAGATAAAGAGCTTATCTCACCAAAGAATTCCTACAGAAATCATACCATCAATCAACAAAACACCATTTAACCACGATACACAGTTCTGACTGAAGATTCAATTAAGATAGAAGCGGAAGTATCATATTTTCTTTCAAAATATATGGCCAGAAATTGACTGGTGCTGATAAAGACATATTTATGAGCTGATTGTTAATGTTCCAAGAAACATTTGTTTGAGGGCCTGCTCTTACAATCTCTCCTCAAAGGGCAGTGGTAGTAGAACGTTCAGATGTTTTTAAGTTAGAAGAAGATTGATTCTTAATAAGCAAGGACGTGAAAGGTTAGTGTTTGGTTACCGATGTGGGAGTTACAGTCAGATCAGGGTCAATCTCATGAAATGGCAGAGAACACTCTAGGGCTAAGTGGAGTACACCAGATCCAAATTCACTTTTTATTATCTAAATGGAAAATTGCAAACAATGCCACTTGCAGTAAGTCCTCAATTTCTCATTCCAAAAGACCTTTCATTGAAATTTAATCTTAGCACAGATAAAAGTGATATTCTGTGATTCAATTTCCATGTAATTGTTTTTCATTCATAATCTTTTGCACTAGAATGTTCGAGCAAGGGATTTTTAAAAGCAGTAATTACGGCTTGGAATACCATTTAAAAACTAATTTAGACCTAATGCAACAAATTTGGTTTTCAGGATATTTTAGCGAGGGACTATCATGTGATTCAATTGATTTCACAATTACATTGGAGAATGTTGCCGACAATACAAGGTGTGGTGAAACATCAAATCATTGTTGATGTTTTCATATCAGAACAGCACATAAAAGGAACAGGAATATCTGCCATTGGAACGATGGCAGCAATTGCTCTTGATTTTATCAAATTACAACTGCAAAATACAAAGCATTGAATTGTGTTTTACTTTCTGTTATAAACTAGGATGGATCAATTCTTTTACACAGGCATCACAGAGTGCTAAGGAGTTAAGTTTTAAATATGATCTGAAAGGTGGTTTCAAATTATCAGAAGCTATATTTTCCCACAACACCTCTTTTAAAGCCAAAAAAAGATGAAGATGACTAATTGTAATGTTATGGTTGTCATGCTACACAGTATACAATGGTGATTTAAAATTATCTTGGTATTGTAGCCATTATTGATGCTGATATTTATGTTGGCAACCAGAAAAGTTCTTAATCATTGCTGGAAAATCTGGCAAACTCATCAATATCAATGTCTTATCAAAAAGCCAGGCAGGTGGGCAGAGGGGGTGGGATGACTCTGTTGGTACAATCATCAGGCTATTAAACACTAAAACCTCCAAATAATCTCTGAACCACATTGTTCATTGGTGGCATTGCTTTTGTCTTTGCAATATTATTCTTTGTTTGCTAGTTTTTTTCAATATATATTGAAGTTTCTATTTGCTATTTATTGTATGAAGCGACAAGGGTAAAAAGACCCTGATGGGTTATCCTCCTGTATCCCCCACCTGCATCCACCTATCACTCGCCAGGCTTTGTCTAGCCCCTATCTCTTCTAACTTACTCCCTCCTTCCAAAATCAGTCTGAAGAAGGGTCCTGACCTGAAATGTCACCTATCCACGTTGTCCAGAGATGCTGCCCAACCCGCTGAGTTACTCCTACATTTTGTGTCTTTTATTGTTAAGCAGCATTGTGTTTTCAGTTTATAGCTCAGGAGAGATTTATTTAAACCTCTTTGACTATGTATGGAAGATGAATACCACTGTGACTCAAAGGAAAAGGATAATTGAAAAATAGTTTTCTTGTAATGAACGGATGTTATTGAATTTGTACAAGGGAAATGGAAATTGATCACAGGCAGAATTGAGATGTGATACAAGTAATCCAATTAATAGCAAGTATTCTACTGCACTGAGGGTGTAGCATGTTAAACCAACCGCATACGCATTTCCGCAGATTAAACAAATGCAGTTTTTTCAATATGAAATGCAGAAATCTACAAATGCTGCAAATCTGCAATATAATGAAAATGAATGTTTCTCTTTCCGTGGAAACGATCTGGCTTGCTAGGTGTTCCAGCATTTCTGTTTTTATCATAGTCTTGTTTCATTTGCAGCACCCTTTAACATTGAACTCTTTGGTCCATCTTTTCACTGCCAGATTCTGAGGAAAATGAAAGGTTACAGTTCACTGAATACACTGTTACTGCCACCTAGACAACCAGGCGAGAGGTTGCCGGTGGAGTTACTTGAATACTATAAAGAGCAGAAATTAATCGAAGAACAGGAACAAACAAAGAGAAGATTACAGGAGGCTATTGATGGGGAAAATGGTAGGTACTCCAAAAGAAAGCATACTCGCACATCAACGTGGAACGGCACCTTGAACAACACTTAGCAGGTTCACTGTGACTTTACTCTCCATATGAATGCATTGTCTGCCGGTATGCTCATTCCTGATTTAGAACACACATTCTCTTCTCTTTAACATTGTTTCTTGAAAGTACATTTTGATCAAGTTTTTGGGCAGTTTTAACTTCTCTGAATATTGTGTGGTGTTACAATTTACCCCACCAGGCCCCCCCAAATGCCTACAGTTGTTTACTACACCAAAGGTTGTTGGTTGTGTTATACCGAGTCAGATCTATTGCTTCAAAATGTTTGTTATATATCCTTGTTTCTTCCCTCCTATTTCCATAATGTCTCCGAAACAATATGTTAATATTTCCATTTCCTACCACTAACATCCAGTCATTCTCACCATCAATACCCCACATCCCTTGCCAGAAGGCTCTCTGCTTTCTCTTTGGAAAAGAAACAGGAAAGGAATAGACCCCATCAAGCACAGCACTCTTCATTTGGCTTGACTCATTATCATGTTGAACAGTATTCTTTGGCACAACTCATATCCCCAAAGTTAAAATTGTCACAATGGTGGCATTTAAGAGACTTTTAGATCGCACATGGATATGCAGGAAATGGAGAGATATGGGTCAGGTACAGATAGAGGAGATTAGTCTAACATGGTATCATGTTCAACACATACATTGTGGGCTGAAGGGCCTGTTCCTGTGCTGTACTTTTATGTTCTATCCCCTCCCTCTGAATCGTCAAACATGTTTACCTCCAGCATTACAAGAAAAAAAGGAGAAATTGCTGTGAGTCTTTAGCAGACAAAATAGCAGTAGATTTAACATTTCAGATCAATATTATGAAAACAATCACTGACCTGAAATATTAACTTTTTCTGTTTCTAAAATTGCTGTCTGAACTATTGTGTGTTTTCAGCATTTTCTGCTTTTATTTTATAGGATACACTGTTTCTACTGTTTACACTAGACTGCTGGTCTGTAAAGTATTTAAATGCTCCCATCAGAGTAATAACATATGCAGTACAGCTGGTTCTTGATTCCTCTACTATGGGTAAAAGACTCTGTGCATCTACCCTATCGATTCCTCTCATGATCTTATGCACCTCTAAGATTACCCCTCAACCTCCTGCACCCCAAGGAATAAGGTCCCATCCTGCCTAACCTTTCCCTATACCTCAGGCCCCCAAGCTCTGGCAACAGGCTCATAACAATTGCCGTACAAATCTCCTTCAAACTTTTCCCCTCTCAACGTAAACCTCCAGCATTTGACATTTCATTTGTTCAATGAACAAATAACCAGAAACATTCAATGGCTTTTCCTTCTCTGGAATTCCATCCCGTTAAGGTTAATTCAGGATGAGCAGTAAGGGCTGGCTTTGCCTGTGCTACCTATATCTCTTGAACATATTAAGACTTTTTATTGATTTCCTCCTGTGAGATAAACACCTTGATAAAAGTTTTCATTGTAAAATATTTCTTCAAGGCAGCATGATGGCACAGTAGCTTAGAGTGCCAGAGACCTGGGTTTGATCCTGACCACGGGTGCTTGTCTTTACGGAGTTTGTACATTCTCCCTGTGACCTGCGTGAGTTTTCTCTAGGATCTCCAGTTTCCTCCCACACTCCAAAAACATACAGGCTTGTAGGTTAATTTGCTTGGTAAAATTGTAAATTATCCCTTGTGTGTATGAGATAATTTTAGTGTGCAGGGATAGCTGGTCAGTGCGGACACGGTGGGCCGAAGGGTCTGTTTCCGAACTGTATCTCTAAACTAAACTAAGTAAATAAGACTAATTATATATGCGACTGCACCTCAACCCTGCGTTCAGGATATTATTTTCCTTGAACAATATTGTGGAAACTGCTTATTATGTGTGACATGAATAAACTTAGCGAGTCTTTGATTTTCTGGAATAATCTGTAGGTTCAAGGTTCAACCTCACTCCTACTTGTCCTGCTATTGGAGATTTAAAGTTAGCCACTGATTATGCTGATATTTAATCTCCTTCTTATGTGGTAAGTAATCACTCAGACTACCAATGTATATCTGTAAAGGTGTCTAAGGGTATAGGGAGAAGGCAGTAGAATGGGGTTCAGAAGGAAAGATAGATCACCTATGTATGAATGGTAGACTCAATGGGCTGAATTCTGCTCCTATGACATGAACTTATCACATGGTACCGATGGTCACAGCAATGTAAGGGTAGTTTAGTTCACGTGACAGGTTATATTCTTTAACGGAAGAGTTAGAAGGTGTAACGTTCGCAATGGGAACACAGCTGAATGACGCACTGATCAGATTCAGATTCATGTATTGTCATATGCACACGGATGCAATTAAATTCCTTCTTTGCTTGAAGCTCATAGGGTAAACAGGACGGATGGTAAAAAAATAAAGCCCTTAGCTGAAAGACTGGCATAAGAAGGAACGTTTCAATTTCACAGAGCACAGGAAACACATGCCAATTTAATGACATCTAAAAGACAACAACAAAGATGAAATCAGAAGCTGGTTTAACTTTGAATTACAGTTTCCATACAATTTGTGCCTATTTGATTTCTCAGCAGAAGGTGAAAGGGAAGATAAGTCGCCTGAGCAAGGTGAAAGATTGGAAGTCTTCAGACAATCAAGTGAAAGTGAAACATCTTCAAAGGTAACAGTTGTCTCAGCTGCAGAGGACAAAAAGGAGTTTGAAACTGAAGCAACTGAGAAAGCACCAAAGGCCAAAGGTATAGCAAAATCTTCCATTAAAACTATTAATTGAGTTTATCCTAACTACATCACATTACTTCTAAATCCCATCATTATGTTGTTAAACACCATTTATTTAATGTTCTTTAAATTCTTAGTCGATTCATGTGCTGCCGTTTTCCATCCACCACCACTAGTAGTGTGAAGAAACGCTATGTATATCTAGCTCAAATTGATTATGTTTCTCACTAGATGGGGAATAAAAAGAGAAAGGGTAGGAAGGTCATCTGAAAGAGAGAAAATATCCTATCTGGATATATCACATTGGTCTGCTCAAGACCACAAGAAATTGTACAGCGTTCTAAACACAGCGCCGTCCATTATACAAATCAGCACCACGAATGACAGTCGCCTGAAAAACCAGCAACTGGAAGGGGACTGTCAGAGTGGAACACACACACACACTTCGCTTCCTTCACCAGCCCGTTATGCAGACGGGGGACAGGGAAAGCGGGGGGAGCGCTGTCGGAGTTAAATTCACACGGTGCAAAGCCAAGTTGATACAGACACGCAGCGCGATGAACAGGAAGGTTGCCGCTGTAATTTTAAACACAGTGTACGGTAAGTCCTTTAAAAGAGGGGGGATGGGGGGGAGGGGGAGAGGGGGGGAGAAGGAGATGGAGGGGAGGGAGAGTGTGGGGGAGGAAAGAGGGGGGGGAGATTAAGTGGGGAGGAAGAGTGGGGGAAAGAGGGGGTTGCAGACGGGGGAAGGGGGGGAAAGAGGGAGGGAAACGGGTTTTGAGAGGGGGGAAGTGGAGGGGTGGAGAGGGGGGAGAAGGAGTGGAGACAACTTTTAAGAAGCCGGAGATATACGGCTGTGAAGCTCGGCCGACATTTAACATTACCGGTCGGTTATCCTTGGTTATGAAAACTACTGCGTACGTTTTTTTCCCCCCAATGAGGCAATGAAATTCACCAGTCAGCACCGGCTACAACCTATGAGAACCTTCGACCTCCTGGCAACCCACCTACAGCACGAGAATTCTCGCAACTCTCCATGGCGGCTTCATTCTAGTCGCCGCTCATTTTTCAACATGTTGAAAAATGTGCGGCGACCATAATGAGGCCGCGACATCTTCCCAGAATGCGGGAACTCCTCATGGCCATGAAAACGACTCCCCGGCAACCACTCGCGAACATGTGGGAACCATATGTCTCCTGCAGTTGCCTAAAAACTCGCCTAAGTGGGACATGCCCGTAAGGATAAATTCCTTTTGCATTTTTTTTTCATCTGTACTTTCTCAGCAGCTGTGATACTATATTCTGCACTCTCTTTATTTTCTCCTTTTAACTAACGTTTATTCTCGTGCATGGTATGAATTGCCTCGATGGCACGCAAAACAAAGTTTATCACTGTAGAGTGGAATGCACAACAATAATAAACCGATACAAATACCAATCATTATCTTGACTCCCATCATGGGCATTAGTTTCTCTCTGTCTACCCTGAACACTGTATCTGTATCTTTTATTCATCTTGGTAAAGTGGTGTGTATTGTCTGCGAAATGCAGTGCAGTTATCTGCCCAGTCTTCTTCAACAGCACTTCTTTGCACCCTGCTTCCTGTAAAGGCTCTATCCTACTCCCAATTCCTCCGTCAATGCCGCATCTGCGCCCAAGATGAGGCTCCATACCAGGTCATCGGAGATGTCCTCATTTTTTAGGGAACGGAGGTTCCCCTCTTCCATTATAGATGAGGCCCACACTAGGGTCTCCTCGATATCTTGCTCCCCCTCTCCCCAGGTCCTCACCTTCTACCCCATCAGCTGTCACATACAGCACATAATCCTCCGACATTTTTGCCTCCTCTCACGGGATCCCACCACTAGCCACATCTTCCCATCTCCACCCCTTTCCGCAGAGATCATTCCCTCTGCAACTCCCAACTTGTCCATTCCCACCCGAAGTACCCCCAGGTACGTTCCCCTGCAACTGTTGGAGATGCAACACCTGTCCCTATACCTCCCCCCTCGACTCCGTCCAAGGACCCCAAAAGTCTTTTCAGGTGAGGCAGAGGTTCACTTGCACCTCCTCCAACCTCATCTACTGTATCCGCTGTTCCAGGTGTTGATTCCTGTTTATAGGCGAGACCTCCGCTCAGTCCGCCTAAACCTATCTGATCTCCCAGTTGCTCAACACTTTAATTCCCCCTCCCATTCCCACACTGACCTTTCTGACCTGGGCCTCCTACATTGTCAGAGTGAGGCCCAGCGCAAATTGGAGGAGGAGCACCTCATATTTCGCTTGGGCAGCTTACACTCCAGCAACATTGACTTCTCTAACTTCAAGTAAACCTTGCTTTCCCTCTCTCTCCATTCCCTCCCCTTCCCAGTTCTTGAACCAGTCTTACTGTCACCGACTAAATTTTATTTCCGTTTGCTTTATTGTTACCTTCTCCCAACTAACAATGATCTTTTCTACATTTTCCTTGATCTCTATTCCCTTTGTCCTGCTTTCACAACTTACACTTCCTTATCTATACACTTCCTTTTTTTATGTATCTCCCACTCCCCTGACATCAGTCTGAAGAAGGATCTTGACCAGAAACGTCGCCCATTCCTTCTCTCCAGAGATGCTGCCTGTTCCGCTGAGTTACTCCAGCATTTTGTGTCTATCTCTGGTTTGAACCAACATCTGCAGTTCCTTCCTACGCATATCTTCAACAGCACTATGGGAACACCACCACCTTGATATTTTCTTTCGGCTAGCACATTATACTGTCTTTGAAATAAATTGCTGGTTCTGCATGATCATTGGGACTATGCTGGAACTCCCTTCCCAACAGCACTGTGAGAGCACCTTCACCAGAAGGACTGCAGTCGTGCAAGTATAGCTTTACCTGGACCTCCTCATGCATATTTGGGGATGGATCATAAGTGTTATACTTAATAATAGTAAGATTAAATGAGAGCTTACCAGTTTGAAGTTTGATCTTTATTTTATGAGGAGTCGAGTTGAGGGACTACGTGAATAGAAGCCTGTACAGCCGTTGGTGCGTCAATCTTCAAAGCAGTGGAGTGAATTCATAGCTAACAATGACTGAAGTATAATGGTAAGATGACAAAGACTAGAACTACCAGCTGAGATCTATGAGGGTGGGAGCGGAGGGCACATAGTCCCTCAACTCGACTCCTCATAAAATAAAGATCAAACTTCTAACTGGTAAGTTAACCATATAACCATATAACAATTACAACATGGAAACAGGCCCTCTCGGCCCTTCCAGTCCGTGCCGACCATTTGTTTTCCCCTAGTCCCATCTACCTGCACTCAGACCATACCCCTCCATTCCCTTCACGTCCATATACCTATCCACTTTACTCTTAAATGTTAAAATCGATCCTTCCTCCACCAATTCTGCTGGAAGCTCATTCCACACAGCCACCACCCTCTGAGTAAAGAAGTTCCCCCTCACGTTACCCCAAAACTTCTGTCCCTTAATTCTCATGTCATGCCCTCTTGTTTGAATCTTCCCTACCCTCAATGGGAAAAACGTATCCACGTCAACTCTGTCTATCCCTTTCATCATTTTAAAGACCTCAATCAAGTCCCCCCTTAACCTTCTGCGCTCCAAAGAATAAAGACCTAACTTGTTCAACCTTTCTCTGTAACATAGTTGCTGGAACCCTGGCAACATTCTAGTAAATCTCCTCTGTACTCTCTCTATTTTGTTGACATCCTTCCTATAATTAGGCGACCAAAATTGTACACCATACTCCAGAATTGGTCTTACCAATGCCTTGTACAATTTTAACATTACTTCCCTACTCCTATATTCAATGCTCTGATTTATAAAGGCCAGCACACCACTTTACCGCCCTATCTACATGCGATTCCACCTTCAGGGAACTATGCACAGTTATTCCTAGATCCCTCTGTTCCACAGCATTCCTCAATTCCCTACCATTTACCATGTACGTCCTATTTTGATTTGTCCTGCCAAGATGTAGCACTTCACACTTAACAGCATTAAACTCCATCTGCCATCTTTCAGCCCACTTTTCCAAATGGCCCAAATCTCTCTGTAGACTTTGAAAATCTACTTCATTATCCACAACACCACCTATCTTAGTATCATCTGCATACTTACTTATCCAATTTTCTACCCCATCATCCAGATCATTGATGTACATGACAAACAACAGTGGACCCAACACAGATCCCTGAAGCACCCCACTGGTCACCGGCTTCCAACCTGACAAACAGCCATCCACCATTACTCTCTGACATCTCCCATTCAGCCACTGTTGAATCCATCTTGCTACTCCGCCATTAACACCCAAAGATTGAACCTTCTTAACCAACCTTCCATGGGGAACCTTGTCAAAGGCCTTACTGAAATCCATATAGACAACATCCACTGCTTTACCCTCATCAATTTCCCTAGTTACCACTTCAAAAAATTCAAGAAGGTTTGTCAAACATAACCCACAAATCCATGTTGACTGTTCCTGATCAGACCCTGTTTATCCAGATGCTTATATATATTATCTCTAAGTATCCTTTCCATTAATTTGCCCACCACTGACGTCAAACTAATAGGTCTATAATCGCTAGGTTTATTCTTTGAACCCTTTTTAAACAATGGAACAACATGCGCAGTACGCCAATCCTCCGGCACTATTCCCGTTTCTAATGACATTTGAAATATTTCTGTCATAGCTCCTGCTATTTCTACACTAACTTCCCTCAATGTCCTAGGGAATATCCTGTCAGGACCTGGAGACTTATCCACTTTTATATTTTTCAAAAGTGTCAGTACTTCCTCCTCTTTGAATCTCATAGTTTCCATAGCTACTCTACTTTTTCCCCTTAACTCACAGAGTTCAATATCCTTCTCCTTGGTGAATACCGAAGAAAAGAAATTGTTCAATATCTCCCCCATCTCTTTTGGAACTGCAGATAGCTGTCCATTCTGGTTCTCTAATGGTCCAATTTTATCCCTCGTTATCCTTTTGCTATTAATATAGCTGTAGAAACCCTTCGGATTTACTTTCACCTTTCTTGCCAAAGCAACCTCATATCTTCTTTTAGCCTTCCTAATTTCTTTCTTAAGATTCTTTTTACATTCTTGATACTCCTCTAGCACCTCATTTACTCCATGCCTCCTATAATTATTGTAGATAGCTCTCTATTTTCGAAACAAGTTTCCAATTTCCCTTGAAAACCAATTTCCCTTTCCAATTTTTACTATTTCCTTTCAACCTAACAGGGACATAAAGATTATGTACTCTTACAATTTCCCCTTTAAATGTCCTCCATTTCTCTTCTACATCCTTCCCATGAAACAAAGTGTCCCAATTCACTCCTTTAAAATCCTGATGCATTCACTCAAAGTTAGCCTTTCTCCAATCAAAAATCTCCACCCTAGGTCGAGTTCTGACTCTCTCCATAATTATATTGAAACTAATGGTATTGTGATCACTGGTCCCGAAGTGCTCACCAACGCATACCTCCGTCACCTGACCTGCTTCATTTCCTAACAGGAGGTCCAGCACTGCCCCTTCTCTGGTCGATACCTCTATGTACTGCTGCAAAAAACTATCCTGCACACATTTTACAAACTCCAAACCATCCAGCCCATTTACAGAATGTGTTTCCCAGTCTATTTTTGGAAAATTGAAATCTCCCACAATCACTACCTTGTGCTTACTACTAATATCTGCTATCTCCTTACATATTTGCTCTTCCAATTCTCGCTCCCCATTTGGCGGTCTATAATATACCCCTAAAAGTGTTGCTACACCGTTCCCACTTCTCAGTTCCACCCAAATAGCCTCCCTAGACGAGCCCTCTAATCTATCCTGCCAAAGCACTGCTGTAATATCTTCTCTGACAAGCAATGCAACACCTCCAATTCTATCACACCTGAAGCAACGAAATCCTGGAATATTTAGTTTCCAATCACAGCCCTCCTGCAACCATGTTTCACTGATTGCCACAACATCATATTTCCAGGTGTCAATCCAGGCTCTAAGTTCATCCACCTTACTTACAATGCTCCTAGCATTAAAATATACACATTTTAGAAACCCACCTTCCCTTATTCTCTGTCTATTATCTTTTTCATCTTTCTCGCCTACATTTTGCGTCCGAGTGCTTCCCTTCTCTGCCTCTTGCCCCACACCCTGACCCCTAGCCCCCTCTACCCGAGTCCCTCCCCCCAGCCTTTCTAGTTTAAAGTCTCCCCAGTAGCCTTTGCAAATCTCCCTGCCAGGATATTGGTCCCCCTCGTGTTCAAGTGCAACCCATCCTTTGTGTACAGATCATGCCTTCCCCAAAAGAGGTCCCAGTGATCAAGAAACTTGAATCCTTGCCCACTGCACCAGTCCCTCGGCCATGCATTTATCCTCCACCTCATTTCATTCCTACTCTCACTGTCACGCGGCACAGGCAGTAATCCTGAAATCGTTACCCTTTTGGTCCTTCTCCTTAACTTTCCCCCCAACTCCCTAAATTCTCCTTTCATGACCTCGTCACTTTTTCTGCCTATGTCATTGGTACCTATGTGTACCACAACATCAGGCTCCTCTCCCTCCCTTATCAGAATCTTTTGGACACGTTCTGACACATGCGAGACCCTGGCACCAGGGAGGCAAACTACCATCCGGGTCTCCCGAATGCGTCCACAGAATCGCCTATCCGACCCTCTAACTATAGAGTCCCCTATTACAATTGCCCTCCTCTTTTTGCTACCCTTCTGAGCATCAGGGCCGGTCTCTGTGCTGGAGGCCCGGCCGCTGTTGCTGCCCCCAGCTAGGCTGTCCCCTCCAATCGTACTCAAACCCGAGTACCTATTTTCCAGGTGTACGGTCACAGGGGTACTCTCTAGCCCCTGCCTCTGCCCCTTGCCCTTCCTAACTGTGACCCACTTGTCTGCCTCCTGTGGTCTGGGAGTGACTACCTCCCTGTAGCTCCTCTCTATTACCCCCTCACTCTCCCTGACCAGAGTTCTCGTTTAATCTTACTATTTTACTTCGGAGTCACGTGAGTGACTACGTGAAGACTTCAAAGCACTGTGAATTCACGCCGCAGACCCAAATCCGGCGTTCACACTGCCTCGATTGACTCAAAAGTCGTTAACAATCAATCATGCATCAATAATAACATTTGTTAAATGAATAACAGTTTATTTACAAACAAAATCATAACAAACCCCTTTAACTCAGGGGGAAACTATAACTGTACTCAAAACAGAATCAGCAAACACCCCGAACCTTGAAATCGGCTTGTGATAAAACCTCTGAAAGGTCAGCTCACTGGACCATCCTGCGGCCGCGAGGATATGGTCTATTGGCACGTCCATCGCCCTTGCCGCGGAAGTTGATGCTGCCCTGGTGGAATGAGATTTGAATTTATCAGTATCAATTCCAGCACTTCCCAGGACCTGCTTTAGCCACCTTGAAATTGTTTGCACCGACACCTTACTGTGTGGTTTTTTGTGACTAATAAACAAAGCCGACTCTGTTCCTCTCAGAGCTTTAGTAATTTCAATGTAATGAGATAAATGTGAGACTACACACAATCAACCATCTGTGGGGTATGCCGAAAACACAATCTTACATCCTGTCATGCCTCTTCTATTATGTTTGAGCAAATCATAGACATAAAATATAATGGCATCTGCCGACACATGCATTCTATCTAGCCGTAGCTTTTGCAACGTTTGTACATGTTGAGCTGAAACCAACGCCATAAGCATGACCACCTTCATAGTTAATTTGGCTATAGATAGGCTTGTAACCGAAGCCCACTGGCGAAGAAGCATAAGAACCTCACTCACATTCCAAATACCGGCATACCTGGGTTTAGGAGGATTAGAATTGAAAACTCCCTTCATGAATCGTGAAACTAACGGATGTGTCCCTACTGTATGCAATGCTGAATTCATGGGTAAATTCATGGACAGAGCACTTCTGGCTGAATTGATCGCACTGTAACTTAATTTTTGGTCGAAATAAAGAGTTGACAAAAACTCCAATACATCCGTGATCCCTGCAGTGTGATATAAAATATTCTGCTGTAGGCAGAATTGCTCCCACTTCCTTATCGAGGTGATATATTGCTGCTGTGTACTATCCCTGCAGGCCGACGTGAGAACATCCACAGTCCGATCAGACAGTCCTCTCCCCCGGTATGGCCTCCTTAAAATCTGCAAATTAACAGATCAATACGATCATGTAAAGGATGTTGATCCCCAGTGACTGGATTTACCAGTAGATTTTTATTCTTGGGAATAATCATGTAAGGCATCAGGAAACCATGCTTGTGTAGGCCAATCTGGCACTACCAATACCCCTGAAGCGGAGTCCTCCTTGATATTTTGCAAACATCTGCTGATGAGACAGAATGGAGGAAATACATACATAAACCTCCCCAATGCAGCGAAAACGCATCCACTGCTACTGCCCCAGGATCTGGTACCCACGAAACATATCTAGGTAACTGATGATTTAATTGAGATGCAAACAAGTCAATATATGGCAATCCATACTGAACAATCACATGGTTAAATACATCCTGATTTAACATCCATTCAATGTTGTCATTAAACTGACGTGACCTAGTATCAGCTACAGTGTTGAATCTTCCTGGCAAATAAAGTGCTGAAAGCCAGATATTTTGGTCAATACACCAGCTCCAAATCTCATTAGCCAGTCTATCACAAGACTGTGACTTAACTCCACCCATGTGGTTTACATATGCCACTGCTGTGGTGTTGTCAATCTGAACCTGCACATGCAAGTCCCTCCTGGTAGAACAATAAGCTTTGAGCCCATACCAGGTGCCCAACAACTCTAAATAATTAATCCCTCTTAATTGAAGAAGCAATGTCTCATCCACATTCCATCTGCCTCCACAACTAGAAGACATATCTGTGGCACCCCAACCCAGTGCACTTACATCAGTCTGTAATATCAGTGATGGTGGTTCAACCAAAACCTTTCTAAAACTTTTTGAAACATGTACTATCCACCATTGTATGTCAGAAATTGCCCCAGCTGACAACTGCATAGGCCTATCAAAATGGCCCCTTTGTATTCTCAGTGCCTGTTCCTTTGATCGTTGTAATTGTTGATAATGTAGAGGACCATACTGCACAGCTGGAAATGCTGCAACAAACTTCCCAATTAACCTGGCTACTTGTCTAATCGAAGGCCGTTGTTCTCCAACGAGATTAACACAGTCCTCAATTAACTGATTCAATTTATCCCTGGGCAAAGTTACCAACATCTGATTGGAATTAATGGTAAATCCCAGATAATCAATAATTTGGACGTGATAATTTAGATTTATCTGGGTGAACAACAAATCCCATTTGTTCAAAAGTGAATTTAACAACTGAAACTGATGATTGAGCTTCAGCATGAGTCTTTCTAACAATCAGAATATCATCTAAATAGGCCATTACCACATGCCCCTGAGCTCTGAATAATGCTAACACGGGTTTTACCAATTTAGTAAATAGTCTAGGAGCTGAAGTTAATCCATTCGGCAATGCCCTGAATTGCCACAACTGAGTCATCCAAATAAATTTCAAATATCTTCTATCATCACCATGAATAGACACTGAGTAATACGCATCCTTTAAATCAATGGTTGCCATATAACACCCTTTGGACACTAGGTGTTTGGCCGTGGTAAAGGTTTCCATTTTGAAATGCCTATAACAAACAAATTTGTTCAAACTCGATAAACCCAGAATAATTCTACATCCCCCATTCTTTTTAGATCTGGGAAATATACTTGACACAAATTGTTGACTTTGATAGACAGAAGGCTCAATTACCCCTTATATAACGACTGAATCTCTGCTTGAATAAGCACATTTTCCTCATCTGAAAATATAAGTTTACGACTAGGAAAATGTTGATTAGGTAGACTGTCCTTAGAGTAAAATTCAATTTTCACCCCTTCAATACTACTAAGTATGAACGAATCTGATGTCAACTGCTGCCATTGTTTGAGAAACAATTTTAACCTTCCCCCAATTTGAACAGGAACATCAGTTAATTCATTGTCTGTCAATGTTATATTCCTTACCTGCATCTGTCCTTGCGGACCTTGTTGTCCTGGACCTCTTGTAGAGAAAGGCACCTTCCCCTTCATGCTGGCAGCGTGCCAGTTCCGATATTGAAAACCTGAACGGCTCGTTCCTTCTCCTGCATCCACATTAGTGCCTTTCCGATACGGATAAAACCGTTTGCCTTGCTTGCCAGCCGGCTTAATGAGGGCCATGGTTTTAACATCGTCATGACAGCCTTTGACCCTTTTTGCAAGGTGACCTCCAAACAACAGATTTCGTGGTGGTACACTGGTCGGTTTGCACAAACTTGTCAAATTCGGATTAAGCACTGGCCTAATAGCGGCCCTCCTGATATTATTAATTTCAAAAAATGCACTACAAAGGAATCCAAGTGCGTCCTGGTGTGCTTCAACCATATTGCTTGTATCAATAACTTTCACCACAACTGTAATACCTGCTGACAACAGTTTAAGCACTTTTTGAAACTTCATCTCCTGGGCCCTAGCAGGCATACCCATCTGTGACCAAATTTAGTGATTAACCACCGGTACCTTCAGGAGATCACAATTAACAGGAGCTTTATAGTTTTTTGCGGCTTCATCCATAGCTAGCTCCTGTAACTGGTGGGAGAGCATATACTGAATTGCTTCGGCCAATTCTACATCAATCGCCTCTCCTGCCTCTCTAGGCTCAGCAAACTTCCCAGCAATGTTCGGAATTACCTCCAACCGAACTCCTTTACTGCACTCCCCCAGCATAGAATCAGTGTCAGCGAACTGCACTGATGGAACATCCTCCTCACAAGCAGGATAGTCCTGCAGCCCTGTAACAGGTGCTGCTAGCACAGGCTCTCCCTCAGCCTGGCTTGGGCACCACTCCTCCTCACGGAGCTGGTCCCTGTCGAGCATTCTTTGTAATAAAATCTCGACCTGGGAGAGCTGTGAGCAAACAGACTCTCCTATGGAGGGTATAACCTCCAGGCCCGACTCAGGGTCTACGGGCCTATCAGATTTGCCAGTGGCCTTCCGCCCTACTGGCAAGCCTCCACTGCTCCGGACCGGACCAGGTGCACCAGATGGGCCTCCATCAACAACACTCTCCTGGTCACTTTCCTTCCTACCTCCGGAGCGCCTCGCCGACACCTTCTTCATTTTCTGCAACATATCTACAAGAACTCCAACCGTCGCAGAAAATGAGCTCTGGAAAAATTTAAAAAACTTACCTCCGTTTTTAAACTTACCGCTTGGAGGAGCGCTGCTGCTCCAACCGGCCGACTGCACCAACGTCTGACGTCAAGACGCACTAACGGCTGTACGGGCTTCTATTCACGTAGTCACTCACGTGACTCCGAAGTAAAATCTTCCAGTAATGCCCATATCCTGAAAAATGATGAATAAAAATACAAATTTCACTCTGCTCATTCACAGCAAATAATCTTGCCTCTATTTCCTTATTCAGCAAAAAAAATGAGAGAACAAGTATGCCAGCTGGAAGCTGTCAATGTGAGGCTTGTAGCGATGCTGAGTGGTGAACCAATAGATGTTGAATGGGAGTTTTGCATGTTGGGAGATTGTGATAAATTGCGTGGTTTTACGTGAAGTCATGATATAATATTTGAAAGTGTGTCATTGACTCTAATCTCACGTGAGAATTTTGAACTTTGTGGAGCATGCAGTCTGGGCAAGTTCAATGGTCCCCTGGCTTCTGGACATAGAGCATGTCATTCCTTTCCCATAACTTCACCAAGGAGTGGAGGTCAGCATGAGAAAATCCACATTGGAAGGAATTGAGAGGGCTAACCCTATTGTGTGACCCCTGTGTCCTTTCTTGAGAATTATTATATTTTGTCTTTACCGTCTCTTTCTGTTCTTAATTGACTCTTAATTGTTCAGTATCATGCTGAGGTTAGTGGGCAAGACCATGAATTTACTATCAATGAAAGTTTCTTGTGGATATGAGTAAAGAATGAAGATAAGGAAATAAATTTGTGCAAAGATCGATGTGTAACATTTATGTGTCTATTGCAGGAGATAAAACAGAATCCACTTTAAATATTGGTGTTGGAGAACTGGAAGTCACCCCCGTATCTAAGGCCATTGGCAGATACCTCGGACTTGACTTGTCCCCGGAGGCATGTGCTGCCCGGAACCGCAAAGGCATTGCCTTTATTGTACATGGAACTCCTTCTTCAGGTATTGATTCCGCCTCTGGTACAGGAACTGTGAATAGAAAAAGAGGAATATGAATTAAGGTAAACATTGTCAGTAACCTCTATCTGGAGACATTAAATTATTGGGCCGGACAAGAAAACCAACATTAAATGTACTCAACACTATAATACAGAGCTGATCAATAGGTTCTGTGACCACCCACTGCGTTTGATGTTCATTTCGGAGGCCACTAGACATGTGGCAGTGATACCAATGGCTGCACAGCCACTGTTTGAAGCTGTTGCTGTAACACTTGGAGCACATGCTGTGAAGGACGAGAACAGGCCTTATATGTTTTGTAAGCAGGTGAAGATTTTAACCGAAGGACCTAAGCCTTCTTCAGAGTGAGTTAACAAATCCAATCAGTGAATTACTGTTGGTGTGCTTACCATCAGAACAAACTATGGAATCCTTTTGGATGTAATTGATCCTTTTATTGGTCGGGCTGTGGGACCACTATAATTTTCCCAGACGACCTTCTCTCATTGTACATTGTTTCATCATCTGTCAGAAGGAGTTGGTGCTTACTGACAAAGCTTAGCTGCCTATCAAAGCCAAAGTTGCTCCTAAAGGTTACTGCTGGAAAATAATTTGTCCATAAAGTTTGCATTTCTCCCATATCTTGGCCAGGATCACACAGTCACATCCACAGTGAACACTGTGAATCATATGTCAGACACATAAGAAACCCAGCCACTCACACACACTGGCCTTTTGCACAACACTGTTGATTTATTGAATTAATTGAAAGATACAGCATGGAAACAGGCCCTCAGCCCACTGAGACCATGCCTACCATCGATCAAACTAGCTCATTTTTGTATCCACTCCCTTCAGACTAGGGGCAATTTAAAGAAGCCAATTAATTTACCAGCCCACATATCTTTTGGATGTGGGAGGAAACCGAAGCATATGGGTATACAGTCACAGAGGGAACGAGCAAATAACTCAGGATTGACTCTGACTCTGGTCCCTGAGGCCCCAGCTCTATGAGCAGTGCAAATGTTTTCAAGTGTTTTTTAGCCTTTATACTGCAATCAAATATTCCAATCCTTATGCTCTGCAAAAGAGATGCTGCAGCTCAATGTATCTGGATAATGGTCCTTTCTTATGTGTTATTAAGAGGGAAGATCTTTTGAGAATCTTCTTGCTTTTCATTTGGTTGGTTTTCCTGGAAATTTCTGAAGCTTGCCACATTATCACCAATAACCACACAGGAGGTAACAATGTCTACCCATGGACAGATTCCATCTGAAAGTGGCTGAACTTTGTTTTCCTTAATCTAATTAAACATGTTAAGCCAACTGTGTTTGATTCAGTTTTTATCAGACAACTGAAAATTGATGGAAGATAAATTCTAAGCATTTGCCATCCCAACTGCCTCAGTGCTTTCCCCACATAGCTCTTAAGAATTAGATATTGACATTTTAAAGATACATATCCTATAGATACTAATTTGTTTTAACTTTTCTGATGTTGCAACATGCTTTTTCGTATTTTGTTACAGGAAAAACAAACGCTGCCATGTTCCTTGCAAACCACTATCAAGCTGCCTATTTAACCATAGATTCCATTATAAATGAAGCACTTACAAGTGGCACCTCACCTGTGTCTTTGCGGGCTCAGGAGATACATGCCAAGGCTACTCTCGACCTGATGCAGAAAGAGAATGAGGATGGTAATATTTATGATTGTTTCGACACCTTTATTTTGCTTACCATCTGCGCATCCATTAGCAATATCCAATCTCCCCACGTGACTAAACAAGTCGGTTCTAGTTTGGCATGTTTTCTGAGACTTAAGCACATCCACCCATGATCTCATCTACTGAGGTAGTGGTTAGAGTTGTGCAGTGTTCAAGAGCTTGATGGTTGCTATGAAGAAGATGATCTTGAACCTGGATCACTTGTCTTCACTAGGCCCATATCCTTCAATGGCTTGCCTTTTAAGTGCTTGTCTAAATGGTGCAAAGACTTGCCACAGGACGCCCAGCTTCTGACTTACAGTTATAGGCATGAGGTCAGTCTGACTGTTTTTGGTCAGTGCTGTACACCAGTATAATCATTTGGGATCTATGCTATGGAAATACCATTAAATGTAAAGTGGAAATGGTTACCAACCCTCTTGTGGGAGATGTTCATTACTTGGCACCTTCAGCATTGTCTGTAGTGCTTAGTTTCTCATTTCTGAGGGATGACCTTTGGAGATTTATAAAATCACTACAGGTGGGACCCGTTGGGTCGCAGCATCACAAGGGGGGGGGGTTGGTTCTCCAATGCAATATTCCACCTCTCCACCAATTCCAATATTGGTGGCCAGTGAGGGGGGGCTTTCTGGAGCACTAGTATGGGTGTTGTGGGCTGAAGGGACTGGTTTCCTGAGGGCTAGTATGGATATTATGGGCCGAATGGATTCTTGGGCTGGCGGCTCAGTCACACAGGCCTGTTGTGCTGGCAGCTCACTCACTCATGGCTGGTGGGCTGGCAGTTGACTCACAGCTATTCCTTGAAATTCCATTTCAAGCAGGATGCAAGGCCACCAAATTCAAATGCAGTTTCATACCATTTCAAGCAGGTTGCAAGGCCACTAAAGACAGCGAGCCGTGTCCTATCCCTCCTTCATCTTGCAGAGAATGAGTCACGCCCACACTTCTGGGTTTTATAGTCCCTCCCCCCCTCCCACCAGAAGAGGCTTGGCCTTCTTGGCGTGATTGACAGGACAGAGAATCTCAACATTTTTTAAACACTAATAACTCTTTTACTTTTCATCAATGGGAAAAAAATCTTCTTGTCCTGTGCAGCGGGGGGGGGGACGGACGGACGGACTCTGAGTAAGATGGTCAAAAACCACAGCTGTAAGTGGCAGCGTTTTTTCTAAAATCAATATACAGAACAACAGGATCAGTGGTCAAGATCAGACTTTTAGTAATATAGATTAGGGGCATAGAGGATGGATAGTCAGTCTTTTCTGGAAGCTAGGTGAGTTTAAAACAAGAGGGCACATGTTTAAGGTGAGACGGGAAAGATTTAAAGGGGACTAAGGTCAGATATTTCACACAGGAGGTGGTGGGTATATGGAACATACTGCCCATGGAAGTGGTAGAGGCAGATATAATTATAATAGTAATATTTTAAAAATAACTTGTGCAGGGTACGTGGATAGGAAAATTTAGTGGATGAGGGCCAAACACAGACAAATGGGACCAGTTCAGTATGGCACCTTGGTTGGCATGAACGAGTTGGGCCAAATGTCCTGTTACTGTGCTGTATGTTCTTTACTGCTCATCCTTTATGTAACTCGGTGGTTTCCTTGGTCATTTCCAAGATACTTTTAATGTCAACCACATTGATGTCACAGACTGGCTGAAGACGGCAGATTTCCTTCCCTGAAAGAATGAGTCAACTTGATTATTAACTAAATTTATATTTCACATTTTGGTATTTGAAGTTAGATGTCTGGATTGATAATCCAGAGTTTTGAATTACGAATCCAATTAATGTATCTGCTGCCCTACTACTGTCCCCAAAATTATACCTCATAGATTGGTACAACATGGAAAAGGGAGTTTTGGCATCCATTTACACCTTGCTCGTGTTTTCGCAAACCGACTTCTACCACTGTCCGGGGAGGTACTCCCAGAATCACAGTGTGGCTTCCGCCCGTACAGATGTACAGCAGACATGATATTCACAGCACGCCAACGGCAGGAAAAAAATTGTGATCAAAGACAGCCCTTCTACATGGCCTTCATAGGCTTTTGACTTGGTAGACGAAGGCTTTTGATAGACCGTCAGGCTCTTTGGAGCATACCATCAAGGTGCGGTTGCCATGACGAGTACATCAGAATATTGAGGTGCCTACACGATGGCATGTCGGTCACAGTGCTCAGCAACTGCGGCTCTGAGTCCGAGCCCTTCACTGTGGAAACAGGTCAATGAGGGATACATCATCGCACCAACCCTGTTTGTCATCTTCATTGCTGCCATACTTCACCTCATTGGTGAAGAGCTGCCATAGGGGATTCCAATCCTCTACAGAACTGACGGTGGGCTTTTCAACCTTAACAGGTTGAAGGCCAAGAGCAAAGTCAGTAACACCTCCATCATGGAGCTTCAGTATGCGGACGACAGCGCCGTTGCAACACACTCTGCAGAAGACCTGCAGGGCATCTTGAATGCCTTTGCCAAGGCATGCAGAGCCATGGACCTAGCCTTAAACATCAGGAAGACCCAGGTCCTACATCAACCTCCACCCAAACAGCTGTCTACCCAGCCCACCATAAAAGTGGACGACACCACTCTTGAAAAGGTTGACCACTTCCCCTACCTTGGCAGCATTCTTTCCTCAAAAGCTGCCATCGACTCTGAGGTCAACCATCGCCTGAGTTGTGCCAGCGGAGCCTACACCAGACTCAGGAAAAGAGTCTTTGAAGACCGAGACCTAAAGGCCCAAACAAAACTGCTGGTCTACAGAGCCGTTGTCCTCCCCACCCTGTTGTATGGAGCAGAGTCATAGACCACCTACAGCAGGCACCTAAGAGCCCTGGAACAATACCATCAAAGATCCTTACGAAAGATTCTGAGCATCAGCGTTTTGGAGAAAGCCAACATGGCCAGCATCACCACCACAATAATGCAGCACCAACTTCAATGAGATGTCCAACATCAATCTCCCTAAACAGATCCTGTACTCTCAACTGAAGGAAGGTCGGTGAGCCCCCAGTGGGCCAAAGAAATGCTTCAAGGACAACATCAAGAACTGTTTGAAGAAATTCCACATCACATCGAGCAACTGGGAGAAAATTGCACTGGACAGGCATTCCTGGAGGAAGTCCATGCAGGAAGGAGCTGCAGGTCATGAAACGGAGCTACGCCGTGTCGCAGAGACAAAGCGACAGCACCGTAAGGAGAGAAAGACAGGGGCCCGATGACTACCGACCGCCATCAGTCTCCACTGCCATCGTTGCACCAAGGTGTGTGGATCGTGGATCGGCCTCTACAGACATTTGCAGACCCACAAGTAGACAACCCTATAGAGAGGAGAGGATAGTCATACACGTTTCGAGTGACCGCCGATGACACCTCATTCCACATTGATCCTATTTTATTCTCTCTTCAAACCCAAATCAGATCCTAAAAGTATAAAATTCTCTGTTTCTCACATTTATCTTCTTGCCTCTCTGAATACAACTTATCGTTTAATTCAAGGGACTGCTTTAGTGATGAATTTGCAGAGTTTGGTGAATCTGTGGAATTCTTTGCAAACAGAAGGCTGTGGAGGCCGTTAATGGATATTTATAAAGCAGAGAGAGAGATAGATTTTTGATTGGTGTGGGTGTCAGGGGTTATAGGGAGAAGGCAGGAGGCTGAGGTTAGGGGGGGGAGATTGATCAGCCATGATTGAATGGTGGAGTAGACTTGACCGACCAAATGGCCTAATTCTGCTCCTATCATTTATGACCTTTGAAACCATCTGAAATCCGTTCACATAGAATTCTTACTGCCAGCACAATAAGGAAGTTTCATCTTATTGAAATCAAACCAACAATGCAAGTGGACTTGGTTCTCCCAGCTGCATGCTGAAAACAATGCAATGAAAAACAAGTGTGTTATTAATATCCAACAATATTACCAGATCTAAATAAACGATTGTATAAAAAATATAAAGAATCCACAGCCTTATCATAAATAACATTAAGCGCACAGAACTCCATTGGTTCAGAATTTAAGGAGTGTTATGTGGCAAAGGCAACCCCCCCTAATTGCACAGGCGCAGCTGTGGACCCGTTGGGTGCCTTTTGTGATGCCAATCATTTAAACACTGAAGTATTAGATTAAAAAATAAAGTAAATTAAAGTTTATTAAGGGAAATGCTTTGTAAAATCGAATGAGATGAGATGAGAGTTTTAGTTATATGTATAGATTGATAGATATCAAGGGAGATGAACTAAGAATCTTTCTGCTCCTCATTCATTGCTTTAAAAAAAAATTATCATTCCAGCAGCACAACTAGAAGGATCCATGCAACATTCATTTCAAGTACCCGGAAGCTCAAACGTTGATGGACCAAGCAAGCCACCTGAAAACAGCCCAGTCTCTGAATCCAAAATTATTCATGGTTCGTTAATTGCCCAACCAAAGGGCAGCCAAGTCATATCAAGGACAAGTCACATTACCCCGAAACAGCATGTTGACATGCAGGTATCACAGGTAGCGTACAACTCAATGTTAGACATCGATGATTTCTTCTTCCCCACAGATGCTGCTTGACCTGCTGAGTCCACAGCAGTTTGTACTTCTGTTGTCTAAAGAGTTTGTTTTTAATCTTTAAACTCTTTTTTGATAACCAGAGGGTTGATCTTTCAAAATTAATTACCTTTTTCTCTATAATTAGTTTTAATAACCTTAAAGTAGACATCTAAAATTACATCACACAAACAACCTACTCAAATCAATTCGAGTTTATCGTCGTATGCACAAGTACGGGAGGTACAAGTACAATGTAAATTTTGCATGCAGCAGCATCACAAGCACATAGACTTAGACAGCACACAAAACATGAATTATACATAAATTACACAAATTATGCAAGTCACTAAAAAGCAAAATACAAAAAAAATGAAGACACTAATACAAAACACAATTAGAAAACGTCAACCAGGCGGAAGAAGGCTCCCGACCCAAAACATAAACTGGCATCTTCACTTCCATATTTCAACTAGAAAACACCCATGGTCGTACAGGAGGTGGCATTTTGGGTCTGGAGCATGGTCCAGAAAATGGGGATCCTTGATGATAGATGCTGCATAATTGGCATTGTATGAGCTTTGCAAAATGTGGCGTTGGAGTTTCAGCTTTAAAAAGCAGTCCTGACCATTTAAGCTGATCATTGCTGGAAGTCACCTCATTAGATCTTAAACACAGCACAGAGTGCTGTTTTTTCAAGTCTCTGTACACCAGGGAATGGAGCCCTGGATTCAGGAATTTACAATGTGCTAGTTATACAGGAATTAACCTAAGGGTGGGATTGGAGTCCAGCACAGAATGTTGTCTGTACAGGAATCAGTACACAGGTTGGAATATAGCTCCATATACAAGGGTTCATGAAATGCTATGTGTATGTAAATTGGTACATGGGCAACAATAGAGCCCTGGATTCAGCTATGCTGGGCTTGCTGGGAAGAAGGTGGGTAGATGTAAATTCTGTAGATCTGGGATAGCAGGAAGCCCTCTTGGGCTGAGGATAAATGACATTGAAAGCAGGTGGAGTGAGATCAACGCAGTAGTGACGTACTGTGTGTATGGTTCAATACTTCTGCTCCTATTTTCTTCAGTGTTCATAGTGTTCATGTTTGTAATGCCATGACCACTCTATTGCTACTTCAGATTCAAGTGGATTGAGTATTTCTTTCTAATTTCTGTCATGAGAAAGCCCAGAATTTTGCTGACCATTTATCATTGCTCCAAATCACAAATAGACCATGTCCTATGTCGACTGTCTAAGCTCAAGCCAGTGTTCACACAAAACCAAGTTATCACAGGCAACTGGGAACAGTGGCACTTTTAGGGTGAATTGGGAAAAATACTTCTGAGCTGGAACATTAGCTTGGCATTTAACCCACTCTATCTTTGTTTCATGTTTAAGATAAGATTTTGTGACGTAATGTTTGCATTTGTGGATGTCAACACTGGCATTTGCAGAGAAATGTATTTTGATCAATTGCAAATGATCTATTTTTCTACCTTCTCCAGGCTTCCACAACCATTCCAGTGGTACAACAACCTGCAAGTATCACCACAAGCCAAATGGGAGACACAAATCCAGCAGGTTTTCAATTGCCAGATGAAATGTTGGTGGAGATTCTAACAGAGCGGCTGCAGGTACTGAATGATGATAATGCATTCAACATAGCAATGCATAAAGCAGTCACAATGTTATTGCTTTGTTTTTTTCTTTTTCTCTGTGGGGTAAATGGACAGCTTTGAATGATGACCAAGTGGTATTGCAACAGCTCAGCAAACTCCTGTCCTGATCCAAGTTTTTACACTCACTCAGTTCTGCTGGAGAAGTCTCCAGTTGATGACATGATTGATCTTCCTTCTTCCTCATTCTCGGCATCCGTTTTTTAATGGAACTTATAACATTTATCCATGTTGAAATCAGCCAACCCAACATAGGCTGCTGATGGAGGTTCAGACTTTGTGCCTTCTACAGCAGACATCACTGAGTCAGAAGTAGGTCCTGGACAGGAATTTGTTGCTCTTGCCTTCCAGTACTCATACTGCCATGTTTATAAGATTGATTGCAAATGATCTCATTAGCTTGTTTTCAATTGTGCAGAGAAAAACAAGGCCTCTGCTCTTCCAGGCCTCAGGAGGAAATGCTCAGGACCCTTATCACCAATCCTCACCGTGAAACCAAAGTCCAGGTTTGGTTAATGAAAACTCTTGGCTGAGCGTAGAGCAGATTATTACAAATTGATTCGGGAATAATATTTAAAAGCTATTTTATGTACTAATATGAAAAACAGAAGCAGTAAGAGCATCATTTAAAGTTGTCCATTAGAATAGGTTCAACACAAACCAAGGACACTCTGCCCCTATACATAACACATTGATAAATCAGGCTTCATTTCATTTATTTTTGATGTAATCCAATCATCCCTCATTTTGTTGTGATTTCTATGGCCTAACTTGATGGGCTATCTATGTGGAGAGTTAAAGTCGCTTGAACTTCCCATATAATTTACCTCCATTTTCAATTTTAAATACAGGTAGATTAACTCATCCATGGTTATTATTCTTTATATATTTGGAAAATTTACTTGTAATGAACCCTTGTATATTTTCCCTCCACTTCTCTCCCATTATTGCTGCTATGCAGAACACCTTTAATTATGATCAATCCCTTTATATTTTTCATCACCGTCCATTTAACATCTGATTCTTTCTTAATAAGTTAAGCTTCTTTAATTTCTTACCTTTTCTATTATCACTAATTAGCAAGGCTATCCAGTTAGCTAATTTGTTCCCTATCTTTTCTATATGTGTTGCAATCTCCAATAATTGACTGGCATACCTGTTCTATACTGTGTTCCATTAATTTCTACCACACTGCAAAATATTATCCATCTTATCTGTGTTGTCTACTTTGTTGCAGCAATTTCTTTATCTCCCTCCGTTCACCTTCATATTCACTTCCCCTTTATTGAATTTTAACCTTTTTTAGCCACGTTTTATTAGTATATATTAACAGACTTTTTAAGTCACCTTCTCTTTGTCTGACCTCTACTTGCATCATTTTAAAAGATTTTATACATGCAAATTCTGGCAGATCACTCTTGCTTCTTACTTGTTTAAAGTTCTAGTGATGGCCCTGTTTATCTAAACATGAAATTTAAACCAAACTTTTAGCTAGTGGTTTGATTTTTATCAGATTTCATCTCTTGGTGCTATAAGTACATAGTACAAATATAATGTCTATTATCACACATTAGATCAATTTCTTGTTTAAAATTTGAAGATTATGAATTGATTGAATTTACCTTTGCCCAATGATTGGCTTTGATGTAGTTTTAAGGCTTACTAGTAAAGACTTGCACAGTTGCATAAACCCATGTTTTTGTTTATGAACCACAATATTTCAGATTATTATTTCTGAGGGGGAAGATGAAGCCCTCAGAGAGGATAAATTAAATACTAAAGTGAATAACAATGTTACCTGAAATAGAAATAGAATGTACTGGAAAATCCCAGCGCACAGGCACTACTTCCGACTCTACAGATTATTTTCAGCACTTTTTGTTTTTATTTCAGATTTCTAGCACTTGCCATATTTGCTTTTATATCATGAATTAACCTGTTCTTTTTCACCATTTTCTGTTGTAGCTGAACGATTGTTGCCAAGGGATTGTATTTGATGGACTGGAGAATCCATACAATAACAATGAAGCCTTAACACTCCTAACTGTCTTAAAAGCAATCAACAATAGACGTCACATCTATTTTGTCGACCTCAGTCAGGAATATGCCGTAATGAAAGCCGTAGAGAAAGCCAAGTATGAAGAGATAGGTATGTGACTCCTGTACCAAAATACTTACTGTCTCAGAGAATATTTTAAATGAACAGAATTATTTTTTATTGATGTTTTAAATATATCAAAGTACTGGAAAAAGGAACACTTTAGCCCGGGTTCCCGAATTGTACACTGGCAGAAATATCAAGGTTATAAAGCATGGTAAAATGTTCTAAAAAAGTGCCTTGCCAAAACATGAATAGTTATCTTGATAGATTCCGAACCAGAATCAGAATCACACTTTATTCACCAAGTATGTTTTGCATCATACGATGAATTTCATTGGCCAGGACAGTCATCCAATTAAAAGCAACATATCACTTAAAAACACATTTTAACATGAACATCCACCACAGTGACTCTGACACATTCCTCACTGTGATGGAAGGCGAAATAAATTTTAAGTCCTTCCTTTTGTTCTTCCTCGGTCGGAGGCCTCGAGCCCTCCGTTGACGGGACTGTCTTGACTCCCGTAGCCGGCGGCGTTCGGGTCCTCCTCGTCGAGGCAATCAGCTCCTGCATCAGCGGGGGGATGTCAGCTCCCCCGCGCCGGGCGATCGAACCTCGCGTCGGGGCTGGTCGAGCCTTCCGCGACGTTGGAGCTCCCATCTTGGCCTCACCCGAGACTGCGAGCCCTTGATGGTAAGTCCACGGTGGTCCCCGTGGGAGCGATCCTAGGCAAGGGATCCGCTCCGATGTTAAGTCCACGCCTCGCGGTGAGGCTCACAGTCCGAGGATGCCTCCAGCTCCATCGATGTTAGGCCGCTGTGCGCCCGGAGAATGTGACCGAAAATTAATTACATCTCCGGGTAGGTAAGAACCTGAGAAAAAGTTTCCCCCGATCCCCTTCCCCCCTCCCCCCATATAAAACATACCGAAGAACATTAAAACAAAACTTTTAACAAACTAAAAAATAGACTGCCAGCAGGGCTGCCATCTCTCTGGTGCCCCTGGTGGTTAATCTTGATAGATTCCAAGTGCATGTTCCTAAAACCTTTCTCATATTCACCTTATGTCTTTTCTTCACCTCATTTCCGAAGACGTGCTGGTTGGTAGATAAATTGGTCTGCTGTAAATTCTCACTAATGAATATGAAGTAGAACCAGGTGGGGGGATTTGATAAGAATTTTTGGAGAATAAAAAAGATTTAAGTTAGGATTAGTGTTAATGTGTGTTTGATGGTTGGCATGGACTTGGTGGGTTAAAAGTCCTGTTTTTGTGTTCCAGCTCTCTGTGACTCAGTGGGTTGAGGAATAGTTAATGGTTAATAGAGGCATTGCATTTTGGGAAGTCAGACCAGGGCAGGACTTTCACAGTGAATGGTAGCGCACTGGGAAGTGTTGTACCGCAGAAGGACCGAGGGGTACAATTACATAGTTCCCTGAAAGATTGACAGAGTGTTAAGGCTTTGATACATTTGCCTTTATCAGTCACGGTATATTGCAGTTTTACAAGATTAGCATTTGGATTTGAGTTCACATTTGGAGTATTGTGTTCAGTTTTGATCACCCTGCAATAGGAAGGATGTCATTAGGCTGGAAAAGAATGCAGAGATGATTTACGAGGATGTTGCCAGGACACAAGGGTCTGAGCTATAGAAGAAGGTTGGACAAGCTAGGACTTTATTCTTTGGAGTATAGGAGACTAAGCAGAGATCTTTAGTGTGTCATACAGCATGGAAACAGACCCTCCTGCGCAGGTTGCCCATATTGACCAACATGCCCCATCTACTCTAGACTCACCTGTCTGTATTTGGCCCATATCCTTCTAAACCTACCCAATTCATGTACCTGTCTAAATGTATTTTAAATGTTCTGATAGTACTTTATAGAGGTGTATAAAATCATGAGGGGAATAAAGAGGGTAAATGCCACTCTTACCTAGGTTAGAGAAATCAAGAACCAGATAACATTGGTTTAGGTGAAAGGGAAACCTAAGCGGCAACGTTTTCACTTAGAGGACGGTGGGTATATGGAATGGAGACGATAATTCAGGCAGGTACTATAACAGCATTTAAAAGACACTTAGATAGGTACATGGATAGGAAATGTTTGGGGGGCCAAATGTGGGCAAAAGGGACCAGTGTAGATGGAGCATCTTGGTAGGCATGGATGAATTGGGGTGAGGCGCTTGCTTCCATGCTATGTAGTTCTACAACTCTATGACATTGACAGACCTAAAGAGTACACTCGCGACATCTGTACTTGCATGCTGCTGGATTTCTTCGGTCTTTCCACCACCCCATGGCTATCTGAGAACTCGCCCTAGGGTTTCATTGGGCTCAGGCAGGCATCATTAAGAAGCTACGTAAAACTTATCCAAGGTTCCAACCAATTGTGGGCAATAATCCTTTCCCTGAAGTATTTCAGAGATTGTGGATCACGGAATATCCAGCAACATGCAGCAAAGCCACAGCAATTGCAAGCTCATCATGAAATTGCTGATGCAAACCGCACAGGCCTCATGCTAGCACATGATTCTGTGCTGCTGTTTTCAAATCAAAGCACAAAGGCTTCCTCCAGACTCTCTTGACATGAATATTTACTGTAAATATAAAAATATTTATTACTAGCCAGAGAGCAGGTATCATATAGGACTGTACTGAATAAAGTAGTACTATTTTAGCCTTGTAAAGTCCCCCTTTATTTCCGATACAAAATATACAACAGTGATTGTTGAAGAGGAAATGTTACAACTGGGGCTGAGCTTTTCGTGATCTCTCCTGATACTTATAAAATCATAAGTTCAAGTTATAGGAGCGGAATTAGGCCATTTGGTCTATCATGTCTACTACGCCATTCAATCATGGCTGATCTACCTTTCCCTCTCACCCCATTCTCCTGCCTTGTCCCCATAACCCCTGACACCTGTATTAATCAAGAATCTTTCAATCCCTGTCAGAAGAATATTAATTGACAGCCTCCACAGCCTCTTATGGCAATGAATTCCATAGATCCACCACCATCTGGCCAAAGAAATTCCTCCTGATCTCCTTTCTAAAGGTACATCCTTTTATTCTGAGGCTGTGGCCTCTGATCCTAGACTCTCCCACTCCTCTTTGTAAATCCACAACTACGTGCAGAAGAGCCTTCTGAAGTTGAATGTAAAATCTTATCATTGAGAGCTGATGCTCTGCATTAGCCAGCTTTGCTGAATCTGTAGTTTCCCCGTCAGTGCCTCATGATAAATATTGTTGCATAGAAAGAAACATTGTTTCTTTCTATACAAAAGATGCAGTTGAGCTACCTGGATACATCATTCACATCTTAAATCACACCTTATCTGTTTCTCTATCAAATAACAGAAACATTGGCAAAGGAGAAAGCAGAGAAGGAGAAGGCTTACCTGAAAGAGCTGGATGAAGAGGAATATGAGGCATTGACAGAGCAAGAGAAGGCTGAGTTTGACCTTAAACGTATCAGTTTATTCCGGGAACGCAGAGAGAGGTAAGTAGACAAGGCAACCTCACATCTGTCAGAACTATCAGAATCCACAGATGTATTTACTATTCATGGAAAGGAAGAAAGAGCAGTGCATACAGCTCCGTGAATCTGCAGCGCCATTCAGTGCAATCATAACTGAGCTGCTCATTTATTCAGTTGATACTCTTTGATTGCTATCTATCCTTTATAACCAAAATTGTCTTTCCGCCTCAATTTTAGGATTTTTAAATGGCCTAGACACAACGTTTTCTCAAGGGAGAAATGTTCTTTATTCATAGTGGCACAGCGGGTAGAGCCACTGCCTCACAGCTCCAGTGACCTTGCTTTGATTCTGACCTCCAGTGCTATCTGTACATTGTTTGCATGTTCTTCCTTTGACCGTGTGGGTTTCCTCCAGGTGCTTCAGTTTCCATCGACATCCCAAGATGTGCAGATCGATGGGTTAATTGGCTGCTGTAAATTTTCGCTGATGTGCAGCGAGTGGTAGTATCTAGGGGGGGATTGATTGGAATACGAGGAAAATAAAACGGGTTGGAAGCTTTCTTCACCCTGCGATGCTACTTTTAACGAACTATGAACATATAGTACTCCATGATTTTTCTGCTCGACAATGCTCCCCATGTCCCTACTGTTGATATGAAGGTCCTACCCTGTTTGACTTCACAAAATGCAACACACTTATCTGAATTAAACTCCATTAGCCATTCCCCGGCCCACTTGCCCAGTAATTCTTGCTAACTATCTTCATTTTCTATATCAGCTATTTTAATGTCATTTGAAAACTTATTAATCATGCCTTGTACAATCTTATCCAAATCCTTGATATAGATAATTGTATAAACCTCTACAAGATCACCCTCAACCTTCTTTGCTCCAGGGAAAACAGTCCCAGCCTATCAAACCTCTCCTTATTATTCAGGTACAACAATCGTAGTAATATTAATGGAATTAAAGCAGGCAAGTGGGATTAGTGCAGAAAGGCCTGATGTTCAGCATAGACATGGTGGGTCGAAGAGCCTCTGTGCAACTGTGCTGTACAACTGTATGACAATCTGACCTGTCAAATTGAGTGGCCCACGAATCCATGTGTACACATCCATAGTTCCCTGAAAGTGGCGTCACAAGTACCTGTAGATAGGGTGATGAAGAAGGTTTCGGCTTGTGGGTCTTCATCAGTGAGGGGATTCATTTGTTACGCTTGTACAATACATCAGTGTAGCCACACTCGGAATACTGCATTCATATTTGGTCACCTTGCTACAGAAAATATGCTATTAAGCTGGAAAGAGTGCAGAGAAGATTTACAAAGACGTTGTCAGGACTCTAGGGCCTGAGCTGTTGGGAGAGATTGTTCAGGCTGGAACTTTATTCCATGGAGCACAGAATGCTGAAGGGTGATCATATGGAGGTGTAAAATCATGAGGGAAATACATATGATGAATACACTGAGTCTTTTTCCGAGAATAGTAGAATCAAGAACTAGAGAGCACAGGTTTAAGGTGAGAGTGGAAAGATTTAAGAACCCGAGGGCAACTTTTGCAAACAGGGATGGTGGGTATTTGAAACGAGCTACCAGAGGAAATAGTTGAGGCAGATACAATATCAACATTTAGTTTAATTGAGTTTAGTTTATCATTATCACATTTACCATGGTACAATGAAAAGCATTTTTGTTGCGTGCTACCCAGTCAGCAAATAGAATATACATGATTACACTAAAGCCGCCCACAGTATACAGATTTAGAATAAAGGGAATAACATTTAGTGCAAGTCTAGTAAAATCTGATTAAAGATAGTCTGAAGGTCTCCAATGTGGGAGAAGATAGGTCAGAATAGGTCTATCTGTTAATAGGATGGTTCAGCCTCATATCAGTTGGGAAGAAACTGTCCCTGAATCTGGAGGTATATGTTTTCAAACTTCTGGACCTCTTGCCTGATGGGAGAGGGATGAGCAGGGTGAGACTCATCCTTTATTATGCTGGTGGCCTTGCAGAGGCAATGTGAAGTGTAGATTAAGTCAGTGGAAGGGAGGTTGGTTTGCCTGATGGTCTGAGCTACATCCACAACACTCTGCAATTTCTTATGCAATTGGATAGAGCTGTTCCCAAACCACGCTGTGATGCATCCCAAGAAAATGCACATTTGCAGAAGTTGCAGAGAATTGTTTGGAACATGCTGAACTTCCTAAACCTTTAAGGATGTACTGTAAACCCTTGTTATAATGGACCATTGGGGGGGGGGGGGATGGTGTCCATTATTGCTGATTATCCGTTGTAACCGAGCAAGGCATTTTCATTGTATCAGTAGTGGAAACAAACAACTGCAGTTGCTGGTTAATACACAAAAGGACACAAAATGCTAGAATAACTCAGCTGGTCAGGCAGCAACTCTGGAGTACATGGATAGGTGATGTTTTGGGTCGAGAACCTTCTTCAGACTCAGTTGGGAAATGGAATCCAGGCGAGTTGACGGTCCCGGCTCGTCTGTGGCTGAGGGAGAGGCGAGGAGCGATCATGGCCCACGACTATAGGAATGCAGGTAAGGGTCAGCAGTTGTGCTGACTGGCACGGCCTGGAAGTGGCTGAGGGCAGCCCTGTGAGCCAGTGGTGGGGGCTGCAGGTTCAGCTGGGGAGGCTGCGCGAGCCGGGGGAGTCATGGGAGCAGACATGCTATAAGCGGCCAGTGAGGCAACACGAGCTGGGGGCTTTGCAGGCAGCCGGCTCGGCGAGTGGGAGGCAGTTTGAGCCAGGAGTGGCATGGGCAGCCATCGGTGGATCAGTCCACTGTAACCGACATCCGTTCTAATGTTTGTTAAAATGAAGGTTTACTGTAGATACATTGGAGTTTTTATTAATCTGTAGGTTAATTGGCTTGGGTTTGTATACTTGGTCTAAATGTAAATTGCCCCTAGTGTGTGTAGGCTTGTGTTAATGTGCGTGGGTTGCTGGTTGGTGTGGACTCGGTGTTCTGAAGAGCATGTTTCCGCACTGTATCTCTAAAACTAAAACTAAAAAATTTGAAGCTTTCAATCATCTCGACCGGTGCCATCAAGGTATACTGGGGTGTGTGCACCCCTTCGCTTCCTGAGGCTGACCACAATCTCCTTGGTCTTGCTGACATTGAGGGAACGTTTGGTGTCCAAAGTGGTGTTGTCTGTGAATTTGTAAATTGTGTGGTATTTGGCTGCATATTTATGGATGTACAAGGAGTAAAGAAGGGGCCTGAGAATACAAGAAGGGGGCTGATAATGCCATTGAAAAGATGTTTGGACAGGTAGATTAGGTAAGGTTTAGACAGAAATGCAAGCAAATAGAAATGCAAGCAAATGCCCCATCTAGCTTAGATGGGGCATCTTGGTTGACATAGATGAGTTTGGATGAAGGGCCTGTTCCTAGGGCAGGGAAGCATGAAATTAGACAGTCAAGATTTAAGGTGAAAGGAGACTGCTTTAAAGGGGAGCTGAGAGGAGAGTTTATTACAGGTATATGGAATGAATTGCCAGAGAAGGTGTTAGTGTTGCGTACAATCTTTGAAAGACATTTGGACATATATTTAGATAAGAGAGAGTGCAGAGATGAATTACGAAAATGCTGCCAGGACTTGAGGGGCTGAGCTCTTGGGAGAGTTTAGGCAGGTTAGGATTTTATTCTTTGGAGAACAGGAGGCTGAGGGGTGATCTTATTTCGAGGTGTACAAAATCAATAGGGAAATAGATAGTGTGAATTCAAAGAGTTTTTATTCCCAGCGCAGCGGAATCAAAAACCAAAGGACATAGTTTTAAGTGAAAGGGGCAAGATTTAATGGGAACTCGAGGGACAATTTTTTCACTCAGATGGCAGGGAGTATAAGGAACAAGCTGCTAAAGAGGTAGTTGAGGCAGGTATTATAACACAATTTAAAAGATACTTAAACAGGTTCATGGGTACTAAAAGTTTAGAGCAGTGGTTCTTAACCTTTTTGCCACCAGTACGCGCATACATGAACAAAATACCGTATGTGGTATGTAGTTTTGTTAGGTTCCTAAACATGGGCTCAGCAAATTGATATGTTATTTGTGACCCCTTCATGTCCCCCAGCAAAGCCCCAAACGACCCCCATAAACCAGGTTAAGAACCACTGGTTTAGAGGGATATGGGTCAAACGGGGCTATGTTAGATGTGGCATCTTGGTTGGCCTGGATATTGGGCCAAAGGGTCTATTTCCATGCTGTATGACCATGACTCAGTGAAATTGGAAGAAATTGGGCCAAACACAGGTAAATGGGATTTGCTGAGATAGGCATCGAGCTCAGCATGGACAAATTTGACTGAGGGGCCTGTTTCTATGCTGTATATCTCTATGGCTCTGAAAACTGTTTCCGTTTACCATCTTTACCACCCCCTTTGGCAGGTCATTCCAGATACCAACTACATCTTGTGTGAAGCATTTACCTCGAAAATTCCTTTAAACCTCTTTCTTCTTACAAAACTCTGTCCTTTAGTTTTTGACATCTCCACCATGGGAAACAGATTTTGGCTATCTACCCTACCTATGCTTCTTATGAAGTGAATGTTGAAAGGAGTTTCTTCGTATGTTTATATTTAGGGTAATCTAGCGCAAGGCATGTAACATGACAGAAAGCTTTTTCCGTTCATAGACTATCTGTAGTGCTCTGCTTCAGAAAATTGTTGAGCTTAGATCTAATTTTACAATCTTCTACCCTGGAATAACGTGTTTGATAGTCATACAGCACAGAAACAGGCCCTTTGGCTGACCTCATCCATGTCAACCAAAATCGCAGTGTAATTGAACACTCGAAAAGATCAAAAGTGTCATATGGTTCTTTGCTCTTCCTTTGTTCATTGGAAACTGTATGCCAAAGAGAGTAGAAGTGTAATTCCACCAAGTTCTTGTAACTGACATGGGAACTCAGTTCACCGGCCACATGGTAAGTTATTTAAAATTTGAGGAAGCCTCCATGTTTTTGGCACGAGTCAGGTCACTAAACACCTTTCTGGCTAGTGTGTTATCTCCTGCACCTGTAGTGTCAGTAACCCTTTATGCGTCAGCTGCAGAGATTCTTTTGGTGAAGAGTAGCTGGTCCTGCATGACAACAATGTTTTTGTGTCTAGAGTTCTGAGTGAGATTCATGAACGACAGCTACGGGAGCAGAAACTGAGGGAAGAAATGGAAAGGCTGCGGGAGGAAGAAGAACTGAAGAAAAAGTCCAGAAAAGGAAGAAAAGATATGAATGTTAAGGACGACACAAAGAAATTGCAAATGCCTACAAAGATGGTAGGATAACAGGTGGTAGAGAGTGAGGGCACAGAGAGAATGTGGAGAAACAGAGATAGAAGGGCAAGAGACAGAGGGACAGGGGTGGTGGAAGGGAGGAGGAGAGAGGGGGTGGAGGCGAGGAGGAGAGGGAGGATAGGTGAGGGGGAGGATGGGGGAGGAAGGGAGAGAGAGAGGGGAGGAGAGAGAGGAGGGGAGGAGAGAGGGGGGAAGGGAAGAGGGGATGGGGAGGGGAGGGGAGGGGGTGGAGGGAAGGGCGTAGGGGAGGGTGTGGAGGGGAAGGGGGTTTTAGGGGAGGGAGGGTGGGGGAGGGCAGGGTGTGGGGAGAGAGGGAGGGGGGAGAGAGAGAGAGAGGGAGGGGAGAGAGGGGCGAGAGAGAGTGGGAGAGAGAGAGAGAGAGGGGAGAGAGGAGAGGGAGAGAGGAAGGAAGGAGAGGGGAGGAGGTGAGAAGAGGACGGGGGGTGGAGGGGAGGTGGGCGAGTGAGTGGGCGGCGAAATGCGGGGAGAGACTGAAGCAGCTCCAGACTTTCTGGAAACCCACAGCTGGAATGAGCGGGCGGGCGATGGGTGGGGCATGGCTTCACGAGCTGCGCCGACAGTGAGGAGAACCTCCTTCAGCGCATGAGGCGCCTCTGACCTGGCGATCTGCAGAACAAAGATCCTATAGCGGAGCAGAGCTGTAGGGTCTTTGCTGCAGAACGTTCTCGATCTTTCTGCGCCGTTTGAAGGACGGGGGGGGGGGGGGGGTGGGCTAACGTACCTTGTGGAAAAGTGCGCATGCGTGTTGACAGCAGCTGCATTAATTCAGAGCGGCGGGGCCACGAGGAAAGGCATTGTGAGGTCAGGTGATCAAAACAGTTCTGCCCTCAGAGCCAATTTGCTATCCATTCAGCTATCTCTCCTTGGATCCCATGTGATCTAAGCTTCCAGAGCAGCCTACCATGCGCAACCTTGTGGAATGCCTTACTGAAATCCATGCACACAACAACTACAGTTCTGCCCTCAATTACCTTTTTGGGCATGTCTTCAAAAAAAAGAAATCAGATTTGTGAGACATGACATCCCACGTAAAAAACCATGCTGACTATCCCTAATCAGCCCTTGCCCATCCAAATGCCTGTATAACCTATCCCTTAGAATACTGTCTGGTAACTTTTCAACTACAGATGTTAAGCTCACCTGCTTATAGTTCCCAGCATTTTCCCTGAAACCCTTCTTGAAAAGAGGCACAACACTTGCCACCCTCCAGTCTTCCGGCACCTCCCAGTATTCAAGGTCGACTCGTAAATTTAAACCAGGACTCCCACAAATTCCTGTCTAGTCGCAATGTCCTCGGATATATCTGATCAGGCCCTGGAGATTTGTCTACCTTCATACACAATAATACCTTCAGTACTTCTTCGACAGTAACACTGACTGCTCTCAAGACATTTCCATTGACTGTCCCAAGTTCCTCCGTCCTACTGTCTTCCTCCTTGATAAATACAGAGGAGAAATACTAATTGAGGACCTTGCCCATCTCCTGTGGTTCCACACAGAGGTGACCGCTTTGATTCCTGAGAGGTCCCACTCTCTCTCTAGTTACCCTTATGTATTTATAAAATCTTTTGGGATTGCCCTTAATGCTACCCAGAAGAGCTATTGCCTGGCCCCTTTTTGCCCTTCTGATCTCCTTATTCAGTTTACTCATTAATTCCCAAAACTCCTCCAGCGATGCACTTGATCCCAGCTGCCTATACCTGCCCCATGCATCCTTGTTGTTTTGACCATTGCCTCAATTTCCCTCATCAGCCAAACTTCCTTATGTTAGTCTGCTTTACCCCTCACTAACGGGGACGTACATATCCTTTTAAAAGCACACTTTTGAAAACGTCCCACTTATCCAATGTTCCTTTCCCCTCAAATAACCTGCTCCAGCCAACTTGAGCGAGACCTTCTCTCATACCCTTAAAGTTGGCCTTCAAGGTGAACATTTTAATATGTGGAGCCTCTCCATCCCTATCCATAACTATCTTAAACGTAATCGAACTGTGGTCACTGGTCCAATAAGGCTCCTCCACAAGCATGTCATTAACTTGCCCTTTCCAATTTCCCAATACTAGATCCAGTGTTGCCCTTTCACATGTGGGGGCCTCTACATACTGCTTAAGAAAACTCTCCAGATCACTTTTGATTAACTGCACCCCATTTAAACCCTTCACACTAATGATTTTCCCAGTCAATATTGGGAAAGTTAAAATCCCCTACTGCAACAACATAACATCTATGTGCCTATCTAAAGCCTCTGAAATTACACTATTCATATCTGCATCCACTAGCATCTCTGACAGTGTGTTCCAGGCACTCACAACGCTGTGTAAAAAAAACCCTTACCCTGCATATCTCCTTCAAACTTACCCCCTTCTGGCGCTTAAAGCTATCCCACTGTATTCTTTGACATTTCCACCCTTGGAAAAAGGTTCTGACTATCTACCCAGGAATGGAAGAATATCACCTCATATTCTGAGCAGATAGGTTGCAACACAATTGTATGAACATTTAATTTCTCCTTTTTCAAGTAACTAAACCCCCCCCCCCCCCCTTTCCCTTCTCCACCCCCTCTCCAAATAAAAAAACAAAGCAAAGCAAAACCAAATCTGAACTGAGAATTTCAACAATTTAAGTCTGTTTGTCGTCAAGTCTGTTCCACCCTATAGAGGTAAAATAATTTTTATAACGGTTAAAGAGGGAGCAATTTATGTTGTATGAAAGTGTTCAATAAATTTTCCCCAAATCTTATCAAATTTAACTAAGGGTTCAACAATGTCACTCCTGATTTTTTCTAAATGTAAACATGATATTATTTCAGAATGCCACTGGAGTGTGGTTGGAGGGAGGGTTGGAGTCTTTCCATTTAAATAAAATAAATCTTCTTGCGATTAACGTGGTAAAAGCAATCAACCGATGGGCGGAGCGGGACAAATGAATAGAATCTAACATTGGTAGCCCAAAAATTGCAGTAATAGGATGAGGTTGTAAATCTATACCTAAGACTACAGAAATAGTATCAACAATTTATTTCCAATATTTTTCCAAAAGAGGGCAGGACCAAATCATATGGGTCGGTGAGGCCACTTCAAAGTTACATCTGTCACAGGTAGGATTTATATGACCATAAAAAAGAGTTCTAAAATCAGCCCTAAATATCTACCAACTTGCTTGGCCAAGTGTGTGATGTTAATAAGGATGCCTAGTTTCTTGATACATAACTGTGGACTCATGGTAAATAAAGAATACTGGTAGAAGAAAGGGAAGGAACGTTATTACAAAGTTTTGCAAATTAAAAAACAAATCACACTTTTGGTTTTATTTTGTATTTATCTACAGAGCACTAATGTTTCAGTGATGAAGAATGAGCTTCCTGAAGCCAAAGTTGCCACCACAGACCATAATGAATCTACCCCAGTAGAGCGTGGTGAAACAGAAGAAGGAATCAAAAAGCGAAAAAGCAGGGATGTTAGAATGAGTCATGCATTCTTGGAAAAGTACAATTCACTCCAGGAGGATGAGGTGCCCAAAAGTCCAGAGAAACAGCTTTTCCTCAGATATCATAGGTATGAGCGTAATCAGAAAAGAATCGCTCAAATTCTGGAATACTGGGACAGAGCACAAGGAATTGTTGCTCTCCCACAATCTGAAGATGGCCAAAGTGCGAGTGAGGATCAATCTGTAGAAAGGCCGGTCCCCTCAAGCAAAAAGGGAAAAAAAGATCGACACGAGAAGCTGGAGAAAGAGAGAGTTGAGAAGGAAAGAGCTGAAAAAGATCGTCAGGAGAAGGAGAAGGAGAAGGTTGAAAAAGAGAGGCTGGAAAGGCTTCGAGAGGACAAAACTTACAGTTCGCCCCAGTCTGATATAGTAGCAGATGGAGAAGGTGTGGAAAGTACAGAGAAGGAAGAAATTATCGGAGTGCCTCAGGTCAAATTGTCTGTGAATGATCCAGAGGAAAACATTAAAATAATTGTTCTGACCACTAACAAGATACCATCAGTAGACGAGGTATTGACACAGCAATGATCCATTGCTATAATTAGGTTTTTTAACAGTTCTTTGGATTCTGGGGGCTTTTTAAACCATGGTTTACATTGAACCTGTAAATTTACTCCAAATCTCAAGGCCAGGTCTGGACTAAACACCTTTCTAAATTACTGCGTGCTATCAAACCATGTCTCATTTACTAGGAATTAGGCATGTAAAGGAATGCATTCCAAGTAATGAATAAAAATAAGGATCACATAATATTATTATTTACTGTATTGTGAAGTAGGAACTGAAGTGGGTGATAAATTGATTTAATTTGTTCCTCTCTATTTCTGCCCTGTTTCTATATTACTTACTGTGAAACAATCTATTGATTTATTCAGTAAATTGGCAAGGACAAGGGAAATAAATTTGTAATGTGGAAAAAAAGTAGATAAAATAAATTGGAAAGAAAGCGAGTGAAAGGTGTTCAGAGGGATCTGGATGCCCTTATACACTAATCGCTATAGGTTAATGTGTAGATGCTGCATGCAATTAGAATGACATGCAAGTCTTTATTGAAGATGCTTTGCATGTAAGAATAGAAATGTCTTGCTTCAATCATGTGTAATCTGGAACATTGTGTGTATGTCTTCTCTCCCAGTTCATGACATGAGGAAAATGTAAGGACACTCAGCCAAACTTGAATTATGTCATGAGGTCATGAGTGATAGGAGTTGAATTAGACCAGTCGGCCCATCAAGTCTACTCCACCATTCCATCATGGCTGATCTATCGCTTCCTCCTAACCCCATTCTCCTGCCTTCTCCCCATAACCTCTAACACCTGTACTAATCAAAAATCTGTCAATCGCTGCCTTAAAATTATCCACTGACTTGGCCTCCACAGGCTGGTGTGGCAAAGATTTCCACAAATTCACCACCCTCTGATGAAATAAATTTCTCCTCATCTCCTTCCTAAAAGAAAGTCCTTTAATTCTGAGGCGCTGACCTCTAGTCCTAGACTCTCCCACTAGTGGAAACATCCTCCTTTCATCCACTATATCCAAGCCTTTCACTATTCTATATGTTTCAATGATATCCCCCTCATTCTTCTAAATTCCAGCAAGGACAGGCCCAGTGCCAACAAATGCTCATCATTGGTTAACCTACTCATTCCTGGGACCATTCTTGTAAACCTCCTCTGGACCCTCTCCAGAGCCAGCACATTGCCCAAAATTGCTCACAATATTCCAAATGTGGCCTTACCAGTGCCTTATAGAGTCTCAGCATTACATGTTTTTGCATACAGCCCTCTTGAAATAAATGCTAGCAATGAGTTTGCTTTCTTTATTACCGATTGGACTTTCAAGTGAATCTCTCCCTATAGCTCAGGCCCTCGAGTCCTGGTAACATCCGCGTAAATCTTCTTTACACCCTTTCCAGCTTCATAGGGTGACCAAAACTGAACACAAAACTCTAAATGAGGCCTCACCAATATTTTGTACTGCTGTAACATAACCTCCCAATTTCTATACTCAATACACTGAAGACCAATATGTCGAAAGCCTTCTTGACCACCCTATCTACCTGTTGCGCCACTGTCAAAGAACTATGTCCCGGTACTCCTAGATCAAACTGCTCTATCACACTCCCCAGAACGTTGCTCGCACTGTCGGTTTTGCCATTCTTAATTTTCCTCCCATGCTGTGCTGCATCTAAATTCCTTGAGCTCCTGCAATGTTATCTGCCACTTTCACCATACTTAATCTATGTTTATGATCCTTTGGCCTCCATTGATACTGTCTCAATAAGTCTATTATATATTACTTGACCAAAAGTCTTGTGAAGCCTCTAAGCATTAAATCATCCATTTCAACACTCTGTCACTTCAACAAAGAACTCAATCAGGTTAGTCAATGGCAATTTGTCTTTAAGAAACTCAAGCTGGTTGTCATTATTTAATGTGTGTTTTTCAAGTTGTGCAAATTGCTGTGTACCAGACTATATCTCTGAAAGTTTCCTGTACTGTCAATGGTGGCTGTGGTTACCTGGTTAATCCTTCCTCTTTTTTGAAATGTGTTGTCACACATGCAACAGTTAGTATATATCTGGCATCATCTTCACTATTTCCATTCTAATTTCCTTTAGCATCTTTGGAGCCATTCCATTTCCATGTTGAATGCTGCCAGCGATTTAAGATCGATTCTTGTTCCTTCTCCATAATTATGATTTTAATGTTAGTGATGATAATTACAAAAATGGTTTCTGCTTTTGCTCTATTTCCTTTATAATCCTAAAGTATTTTAGAGGAGAGTTATCACAGGAAGAATTGACACTGACCTGCTGGGAATAATAAGAAACCAAGGATGCCGAGATACATGATAATTGCTGAGCACGTTCATCAAGAAGAAAGGAACGGTAGAGAGATTGTAAAGTTTAGTTAAGGAATCCAGAATTGACATGATTGGAGAGATTTCATGCCAGCAGGAAATCAGGAATGATAAAGGAAACACAGCTGGAAGAACAAAGATATCCCAAAGCATTGTTGGTCTAGAGATGGTGAAGAGGAAAGTCTCAGAGGGATTTGAAAACAAGCATAATAATTGCATAAGCACCTGGAGGAATAGGTATAGGAATATCACCTGGGATAGTCAAAAAGCTGGAATAACTCAATGGGACAGACAGCATCTCTGGAGAGGAATGGGTTACGTTTCGGGTCGATACCCTTCTTCAGAACATCACTTTTCAGGTTTTGCCCTGCACCCCCCCTTCCCTTCCCTGCCTTCTTCCCTCTAAAATAATCAATCTGAAGAAGCCCAACTCAAAACATCCCCTCCACTGCTTTACTCCAGAACATTGCATTTTGCATAAAATGTTAAAATAATAGATTGTTTTCATTGGGTGAGTTTGGGAGGGGAAGGGAGGGGGGTGGGATGGGGCATTGCTAATGACAAATTAAAGAGGGCACAGTGTCAGAGTTCAATACTGACCATGGGTGCTGTCTGTGTGGAGTTTGCAGGTTCTCCCTGTGATTGTGTGGGTTTCCTCCAGGTGCTCAGGTTTCCTCACACATTCCAAAGATGTGGGAGATTGTAGGTTAATTGGCCTCCGTGCACTGTCCCTTGTATGTGGGGAGTAGGTGCAAAAGTTGGGTAACATAGAGCTTGTGTAAATGGGCGATCAATGGGCAGCTTGGACTTGATAGAATGAAGGATTCCATGCGGTATTTTTCAATCAATTAATAATCTGAGCATTTAGAAAAGTGTTTTTACTAAAGATGGCAACTTGGGGAGGGAAGTGGATTATGTTAAAGTTGTTAGTTTGAGAGCTACCAAAGGTATAGGCGAAGGTTTTAGCAGCAGGTGCACTGAGGCAGGAGGTAGTTGGTCAGAGATATGGAACTATAATGTGGATAAATGTGAGGTTATCCACTTTGGTGGCAAGAACAGGGCAGATTATTATCTGAATGGTATCAGATTAGGAAAAGGGGAGATGCAACGAGATCTGCATGTGCTTGTATATAAACCACTGAAAGTAAGCATGCAGGGGAAGCAGGCAGTGAAGAAAGCTAATAGTAAGATTAAACGAGAACTTACCAGTTTGAAGTTTGATCTTTATTTTATGAGGAGTAACGATGAGGGATTACGTGAAGAAGGCCCGCCTGGCGCTGGAACGGCATACTTCAAAGCAGCGGCATGAAAAACACAGAACACAATAGCCGTAGTAAGGCTCATCATAGATTTAGAACTACCAGATGATCACTTATTTTATGAGGGTGTGGAGTGGAGGGCACGTAATCCCTCATCGTTACTCCTCATAAAATAAAGATCAAACTTCAAACTGGTAAGTTCTCGTTTAATCTTACTATTTTACTTCGGAGTCACGTGAGTGACTACGTGAAGAGTTTTAAAGCTTTCTGTGTTTTTCATGTCGTAGAATTTATTCCATACGACAGTCCGGCTCATTTAACACAATAACGAGCGAATAACACATTTTTCCCCAAACATTGCCTCAAGTTATGTGATAATTATTTCACATTATAAAGAATAAAAGTAATGCCCTTTCCATTGAAAGGCAAGTTTATCACAAAAATACCAATTGATATATAATATTTTGATGGCATGACAAAGCAACAATTATAGAGAACCCAACACTGCGTGTCCAAATCTGACACCAATGACTGGTTCCTTTTTACTTTAACATTAATTTACAGCCTCCTGCGGCCTTGCATCTTTGCTCGAGTGGCTCATCCTGTGCCATTCCTGTGAATGTATCTACCTCATTAACAGAGTGATTTTCCACCTTTCAGTGTCTAGTTCCTACTGAGTGTATCCAATTTCTAACCATCTAGAAATACATTCCTCTATAACCATCAGTTTTTACTGAACCCAATGTGGTTTTTGTGTGTAATAAGCAGCTCATTGCCACAGAGACTCTTACCTACTGCAACATATTTCATCAATGTTCACACACACACACACACACACACACACACACACACACACACACACACACACACACACACACACACACACACACACACACACACACACACAACACACACACACACACACACACACACACACACACACACACACACACACACACAACACACAACTTAAAGCCGACAGGATATGCTTATAGGTTTACCTAGGTTTCAGATCCTCTTGGTGTGCTTTGTTTGGTAGATTCATAAACATATATGATAATGCAATCTGTATCCACATGCAATTATAACGTAACATTTGCAATGTTTGCACTCTTATATTGATACTAAAGTCATCAGCATTATTATTTTCAATGTTTAAAACTTTTTTGAATCATAGATAGAGTTAGAGTCCATTTCCTAAGGCAATTCAAGATTATTTATCTCCTGCCTTTATATTTTTTTTCAATTTTGGACAGATTATATATATATATATACACACATATATATATATATATATATTTATTAACATTTACATATATATCCCTTTCCATATCGGGATATTATGAATGCATCTGATAACTTCTTGGTTAATATTGTCCGTTAATAAGACGGTAACACTCTGAGCCCTATTATTGGCTCTATCAATTAGATACTTAGAAAATGCAATCCACAAGGAACTCACATATATCTAATATGATAAAATAACTTTACTGTATACACAGACCTCCAATTTCTTATAAACAAAAATATTGTTTTTTAGACTTATTTCTGCAAATTGCAGGTATAACACTTCTTTATACATAATTATTTTATTGATATGTTGTTATATTAGTTAACAGTCATAGACTTCTTTGACCATCAGCTGTTGTAATGGTCTGGTCAACCTGCAGATAGTCAAATTCATATTTTTCATGTCATGGATGCTTTTGTACAACAATAAATTACTGCAGGGTTTCTCAAACCTGGAGATCCCAGGGGTGCAGCAGCATCCCAAAGAGCGAAAGGAGACAGGCAACGCCTTGGGTCGAGACCCCTTCTCAGACTTCAATAAATTGCTACAACTATGAATCATCACTAGTAGTTCAACATCACACAATATTTATGAAACCATAAAGGATCCGTATTAGGCCACCAAAATGCCTCTGGCAGTGTCCCGCTACATTTTCATCAGACACTGCCCTATCAAACAAAATGAGGAAACACAAAATAAATCTTTTCTTCATGTAATTGGGAGAAAAAGCATCCACCTTCGCTGTTCTTGGTTTACCCACAAGAAATATTCGAAAGATCGGTGATTTAATCTGTATGCAACCAGATTAAATCGTAAGTAATCCATATTAATGACAATATGTTTTCCTCCCAAATTTGTTGTCTCCGATACCATTGTCTCTTCCTTAGAGATAAACAGGTGGACTAAACTTTAAAATATGCCACATCTGTTTACTCAGATAATCCCATGATTGTTATTTGACTTATCTTGTGACCCACAAGAAACATTTGAAAGATCGGTGATTTAATCTGTATACAACCAGATTAATCGTAAGTAATCCAATTAATGACAATATGTTTTTCTCCCAAATTTGTTGTCTCCGATACCATTGTTAACATATGCCACAGCTGTGGTATTGTTCATCTTGATACGACATGGACACTTCCATAATAAAACAATCGATCTTTAATCCATAACTCCTTATACTTCAACAATTAATACGAATGTTTTGGAAAATTTCTTAGGACAAACCATTTATGTTCACCTGGTATTATTGTCCGCAGTCCCAACAAGAGACGTATCAATTATTGTTATAAGAATAGATAATATTCTTATCTTTACCCAAACATTCACAGAAGCTGTACATCATCTGTAACACTTGCTTCAGTTTGCAACAGCTGTTAATCTTATAGTTGAAGCAGCTTGTGAACCTTTTTTACATTACTTTAATAATGATACGTAATCATTTGATATTTGCATAAGCCTCTTCACAAGGGCATACATATTCTTATAAGCTTCTGTATTCCTTCTTTTGGAACTTTAATTTATTCTTTACCTAACCTAATGGAGGGACAAAGCATGTCAACAACAATTAGACATATTTGTATCATGGAACAATTTTTCCCTTCCTTATGGTGCTTGAATTACTTCTAAATTCAGAATAGTAATTTATGAATATTTTATTAATGCCTAAGCATATGCTTTATGTAATGGGTCAGGTCCTTACCTCCCACCAGGTTTGTAATTGCAGCACTAATTTGCAGCTGACTCTTATACCTTCCAATTTAAATGTAATCGAGATAACCCATGACCATGACCTCATTAGTGCAAGTGCTGATCTTTTATCAGTATAATTGTTCCTTCAGTGTTCTGTTTAACAGCCTTGAACCAATTTGATCCTTTGGACAATGTTTTAACTTGCACAGCTTGACCCACTTTAATTAATTTTAAGCACCTGTAATATTGATTAATACTTTTTTATCACAACTGTATTTCCATGCTCTAGATGTTTCCATTTTCTTACACTGTGAAAGTGTATATAAAATGATGTTTTGTATGGTTTATACCATGAAATCTTTACACTGAGGTAATTTTATAATATACATGTACGTACCCCTTCTTTATTGAAATTACTTTTGAGTGCAAACCTAAAATCAATTTTTAAAGTTTTCTTATACAGGTGAACCAATCCTTCCTTAGTTATATTAAATTAATAATCATAATACACCTGTAATCCCCCATAATTGGAGATTTCATGAACTTATTTTGTAACCAGATGTTTGCACCTCTTCAACGTACTTCAAGCCTTCTTTTCCCAATTATATAGGTTTGGATAAGGCTATGTTGGATTATACCACTTCTGCCTTTGTTTTGATCCATTATCAAATCTTTCATTGGATCATAGTTTTTTCCCCCCCCCCCCCAGTTTAAAGATCTTTGCCTTTGTTTTGATCCATTATCAAATCTTTCATTGGATCATAAAGTTTTTCCCCCCAAGTTTAAAGATCAGTAGTCTGTTCTTTTGTAATTAATATCTTTGATTTATCATAAGGCAGGTTTATTCCATAATAATCAGAAGTTTAATATAACCTGATTTGTATTGATCTGCGAACCTATAGTGCAGATATTGGTAAATTATATATATTTCTTCCCATTGAGCTCCACAACTGATGGCAATTTATTTTATTTTGAAAGTATTAACTTATTTGCACCATTTTGAAATACTTTGAAATTGTAAAACTTATATCTCATATAATTTGAGACATGGATATTATAAACGGATTTACCGTTGACATCTTAATAAAACATAAAAGTTTTATCGTATTCTTGAAGTTGGTGAGATACCATATAATTAATGTTGGCAGCTAGGTTTTCTTCCATAGCCTCACCACTTCCTTCAGATATAGCAAAATCTTTTGCTATCTCAGGCACATCTGGCCTTCTCTTTTTTATTTGTGATGTGCATTCATAATCCACATCACCACTTGCAGGGTCTGTCTTTTGCAGCCCTGATCCACTTGGAATTATATCCAAAGAGACTTCCTCCACCTTAAATCCTGGGTCCGGAGTTTCAAATTCCCAATTTGGCACATAGCCATATTCTGTATATTCAAGCCCCTCAGGGTCTTTTTGGGAAACTGTTTGGGTACTGTGACCCTTGTCTCTTTTTAAAATTTTTTTTTATTTTTTAAAATATTTTGCAGTACTTTCTCCATATCGCGAAATTTATTAAGTTTTTAAATTACAGCCTTTCTGACTTATTTAAAATTTCCCCCCCCCTGCCAAAAGATTGTGGAGCATCTTAACCTCCCTACCGTATTTTTAACGGTACCAGTATCGGAACTGGCCCCGTAATTAATCTCTCGTCCCGATCGCTGGGTATTCCCCCGGGACGTTCTTTTCCAAACTCCGTTGTTTTAACAGAGTATTTATGTTCTAATTTAAACTTTTACTTTGTTTTTAAATTCATTTAAAATCCTGGTTCAATACACCAGGCACGGAGTTTTCTAGACTTCCTAAAAATTTTTCAACTGCACTTACCTGCCGATTCCGTACCTACCGCTGTCGAGGAGCTGCCTGTGCAGCTCCTGCTTCTGCCGTCAACGTCGACGTAATGCCGTTCCAGCGCCAGGCGGGCCTTCTTCACGTAGTCACTCACGTGACTCCGAAGTAAAATGGCATGTTGGCCTTCATTGCGAGAGGATTTGAGTTTAGGAGCAAGGAGCCTATTGCAGTTGTACAGGGCTCTGGTGAGACTGCATCTGGAGTATTGTGTGCAATTTTGGTCTCCTAATTTGAGGGACATTGAAATTGCAGTGTAGGTTCACCAGGTTAATTCCCGGGATAGCGGGACTGACATATGATGAAAGAATTGGTAGACTGGGCTTGTATTTCCTGGAATTTAGAAGGATGAGAGGGGATCTTATAGAAACATATTACATTCTTAAAGGATTGGACAGGCTAGATGCAGGAAAATTGTTCCTGATGTTGGAGGAGTCCAGAACCAGGGGTCACAGTTTAAGCATATGGGGTAGGCCATTTAGGACTGAGATGAGGAAATACTTCTTCACCCAGAGAGTTGTGAATCTGTGGAATTTTCTGCCACAGAAGGCAGAGAAGGCCAATTCACTGGATGTTTATTGTTAAAGGAATCAAGGGATATGGGGAAAAACAGGAACGGGGTACTGATTTTAGTTGATCAGCCATGATCACATTGAATGGTGGTGCTGGCTCGAACGGCTGAATGGCCTTCTCCTGCAATTATTTTTCTGTGTATCGATCTATGTTTCTAATTAGCATTCTTACCGGTGGCACAAGTGCGTGGTTCAGAGTCCATATCAAATATTACACCAAAGATGAAATCAGCCTCGTGAAGCTTCTAGGGAGAGAGATGCATTTGATGGACAGGGAGCAGAATTTATGACAAAGACATAAGAAAATGTCTTCAGTCTACCAGGCACGCTGACAATTTAGAGGCCATGGAGGGATTGAGAGAGGTGGTGGTGAGATACCCGAGCATTATCATCAGTATATGCTGTATTTTTGGATGTTCTTGCTGAGCAATTGGATTTAGATGAGAAATAGGAAGGGTCTGTGTCGAGAAGAGATCTTTTGGAGAGAGCAATTGCACGTTAATTACAAATCTCACAATTACTGCTAACCTATTTTAAAATAAAGTAAAAAATAATTTGTTGCAAGATGATCTGAAAGGAAATGCAAGCAGTAAGATCCTGAAATGCTGCAGCGTGCCTCAGTTGCCTGGCTGAGAGAAGAAAGCCAGGTTTCCCAGTCCTGAATGTAATCAATGTCACCATGACTCCAATGGCAATGATCATGAGGCTAGATCAACATTCAGATGCCTACAAATGCCAGTCAACTAGATAATGCATCAGAGGTTTACAGGGAGCCATGAAGCTGTCAGCTGCATGATGAAGAAAGAAATAGGGACACCTGAAAAACAGAAAAAATCCTGCTTTTGTTTTGGCCTTAATTTCCTCGGTCTTTCAAATTAACTCACTAATTTTGTTAGTCCCTATTCCCATAGAATAGTAGCAGATATGGCAACTCCTGTTGTTGGAGTTGCCGATGAGAGGGTTCAAAGAAATACAGAAAAATAACTAGTGTCCTCTTAGGTGAGCCACCAGCCCCCCCTTATGTTTGCCTCACCATTCAATATGATCATGGCAGATCCATGCTGGCTTCAACTCCTCTTCATAACCCTCATTCCTCATTCTTCCAAATATTTATCAACCACCACATTAAATATGTCCAATGATCTGCCCTTCACCATCCTTGGGCATTTGAGAGATCCACTATCTTTGAGGGGACAAATTCATAACACACAGTTTTAAAATGACTGCCCCCTTATTTTGCACTGTGTCCTCTTGTCATGACTCTCTGACGAATAAACATGTTTTTAGAGTAGAGGCAACAATATTGCCACCTGTACTTTGAAATGGGGAAAATGTATTGTAACGCTTTTCACTCTTCTATATAATTATTCATTTCCTGTTGCTTTTCCTTGTGTAGATATTAGATAGCTTGGGCATGGGTCCAAGTGGCCCCCCTATTCCGCCACCTGCCTTGTTTTCAGTGGTGAAATATCCAGTAGAGCGAACTCCCATATCTGGGAAGGATGTGCTGAGTCACTTCTCACTTGCACCTAATGCAGAAGAAGGAAAACTGTTATTTGAAGATAAGAAAGAGCCTGAACCAGAGCCTGAATCGCTGGCCCCTGTTGCTAAGGTAAGACTACATCTGAATTCATTAGAACTGGTATTCCAGTTACTAAGGTAAGACAACATTCGAGTACAGGTCTCAACTGCAAATTAGTTTGTAATCTAAAGGTGCGGATTAAATATGACTTTGGATCTTTTTGGGGATTTATCATGGTTCAGCTGAAGCAGTCTCATTTCAACGCATGACTATAGATCATGCTTTGGATATCTGAATACAAGACCTTGGCTGATCCTCCCAGTGAAGTGTAAGAATATTCTGTTCTGGAGGTGCAGTCATTCAGCTGATACTTGAAACCCACTATCTACTCTTGAATGGAAATAAAAGGTCACACTGCACCATTTATGGAGCACAGTATGTTTCCCTGGTGTCAGAGCTAACATTTATCTCTCAAAGCCAGACCACCTGGACAGCATCCGATGGTATGGCAGGGCTTGTCATATGCACATTGGCTGCTGTGCTTCAGTACAACAGTCATAAAAATGAAAAAAAAAATAGTGGATGCTGGAAATCTAAAATTTCCCAACATTCAGCAGATTAGGTCGCATTCATGAAAATAGGTCAAAGACTCTTCATCAGAATTGGGAACGAGACAAAAAATGTCAATTAAGCACATGGAGAGTGTAATTGGAGTTGTCTGGTCAGTGAGTGAATGAAAGACGTTGGAGAGTGGGAAATTTCTAGCATTTTCTGCAACTTCACTTCAATTGTATCAAAATGCTTTGGATGTTCTGAGTTCATGAAAGATAATGTAGCAATACAGGTTTTTCTGTCTGAACTTTATACACAGCTGCACTGTTTTTTCACAATTTTGGTTGCATAGGAGGAGGTACCTGTTCAGCATAAAGGAAAATATAAGAAAGAAACGGACCGCGACAAACGTCGCGCAGGTGGGCACAGAAAGGCCAGACGTGATTCCCGCACTTCTTTTTTTCTGGGTGCCCCATCACCTCAATCCGACATCGACCACAGCAGCACTACTGAGGAACCAACCAAAGAAGATAGCACAGCGGTCAGGTAAGCTGCGCTCACACTGAAGAGCATCTCACTGCAGATATATCGGTGATGAGGTCTATTTATCACATATGCCTAAAATAATGCGTTATCAATTGGAACTGTTATTGGATGAGGGTTTATTTGAATACATTTCATTTCATACCTTCAATTTTCATACTTTTATTTTCTCTGATTATGCTGCGGTACTGCTCAATGGATGTTAACAGCCTTCTGAGTGACCCCAGGCAGCCCTTTTCTGAACCATCATATCAAATCAAATATTATACAAAACTCTGTGTATGTGTGTGTGTCATTTCGCCTTTGATTCACATCTCATCGAAAGCCCCACGCCGAAACGGTGAAATGTGTACATATTCCGGTAGAGATTTACCTCATGATTTACAAAATCCCCTCATCTATAAATTTGGTTCATTATTTCCCACTTTTTTTACTAAAATTGTTCACCAAACTGACATTTATTTCAAATCTAACCGCTGGCCAACTGATGACGTCACAATACCTTTGCTCATGGCCCACCTGGTTCATGGCCCACCTGGCCCCGATTAAAGCAGCTACTGTCAACGTGCACGGCCACTGTTTTCCACGTGTTACATCACCACCCCACCCCCCCCCGACGCAGTCATTTTTTCGCCTCCCGCTGTGCTGTCGACTAACACTTGCCCGGCTGTCCACAGCACAGCGCCCAGCCCACTAACCCGGCCATCCACATCAACACTAATTACGCTCGCGCCTCGGCTCCTGCTGTGCCCAGCCCCGCCCACAGCCTAACCGCTAAAAAAGAATCTGCTCGCGCTTCGGCTCGGGTTCTAGAACATTGCGGCGACCGTCATTGTCACGTGGCCGTGGGGCAGCGTGATGGGAAGGTGGCCCTGGTGGCTATTACTCCCTCTGGGAGAGGCCTTCTATGGAGACCTATGATTCCTCCATTGATCATAGGGACACGGGGAATCGTGAAGCCTTTTCCTCGCTCATGATCCCAATGTCACCTGGCCCTGGGAGAGGGGCTGGAGAGGAGGGGTGGAGCCATTCCTCTCTGCCCCCCCCTCTCCGCCCCCTCCCTCTCTGCCCCCCCTCCCTCTCTTCCCACCCCACCCTCTCTGCCCCCTTCTCTCTCTACCCCCCTCACTCTCTGCCCCTCCCTCTCTAGGGAATCCCCCATTCCTCCCTCTCCCCATCCCTCTTTTCCCCCCTTCCTCTCTCTCTCCCCTTCCCCCCTTCTCTGCCCCCTCCCCCACTCCACTTCTGCCCTCCACCTCACCCTCTCCCCTCCCACCTCCCTCCCCCTCCTTCTCTCCCCTCCCTTCTCTCCCCTCCCCCCCCTCTCTCCCCTCCTACCTCTCCCCCCTCCTCCCTTTCCCCCCTCCCTCCCCCCTCCACCTCCCTCCCTCCCCCTCTCCCCCCATTCTGCTTCCCACTCCCCCTCCTCTTCTTCTTCCCCTCCGCTGGCCCCCCACTCCTCTCTCCTACACATCTCCCCCCTCCCCCCCCACGCCACTCTGGTCCCCCCTCCCCCCCACCCCCACCTCCCCGCCCACTCCCCCTCTCTCCCCCCCCTCTCCCCCTCCCCCCCTCTCCCCTCTCCCCCCCCTTCCCCCCTCTCTCCCTCCCCCCCCTCCTCCCTCCCCGCCCTCTCTCCCTCCCCCCCTCTCTCTCCCTCTCTCTCCCCTCTCTCTCCCCTCTCCTCTCTCTCTCCCCCCTCTCTCTCTCCCCCTCTCTCTACTCCCCCTCTCTCTCTCCTCTCTTTCCACCCCCTCCCCTCTCTCCCCCCCCCTCTCTCTCCCCCCCACTCTGCCCCCTGTGTGTGTGAGGGTTTTTAAAAAAAAATACTGCAAGAAAAACAAAAATCTAGTATGGTATTTCTTACATTTCTGAAATTGCACTGCACTTTTTAAAACTTGGATGGATGAGAGTAAAAAATACCAGTTGATTCTCTCAGGCGATATGTGAATCAAATACACAGGACTAGATGTTTAAGAAGTCCCTATGTGCCAGTAGTGGGGAGCATTTCACGACATTCATTGATTGCTGAGAGTGGTGGACGCTCAACATCAGGGGGGGGGGGGGGGGCTGGGGGGGGGGGGTACGTAATATGTATATCTTGGCCTGGGTAAACCTTCAGGACAGCTGGGCACAGGACACATCATCAGTAGTGTACCCTTGCATCACTGGGTGTTTCGCCTTTTATCACTATACACCCTCCACAAGGGCGGCCCGCTGCAGGATGATCAGCCTCAGCACGTTTTCCCGTGTCAAAACTGCCTCAAAGATGCTCACCGTGGACGCAATTGGGGCCCAGCATGGGTCTTTCCGCTTGAGCCAAATCCAACAGCTGCTTCTTTCAGCCGCGTCTGAGAGTGATCTAATGGTCTTCTGCAGAGCCTGACCATGGGATACCAAGCTCCTTCAGCAGTCTGATGGTAGATGACGCAACAAATCCTCTGCATCCCACTTCAACTGGAAAACGTTGATGTTCCAGCCACGCTGCCTTGCCTCTGCTGCAAGCTCTGTGTAGCGCTGTTCTTACGCTCATAGGCATCCACAACAGAGTGTCCATCCCATGGAAACTGTGAGCTCTATGATGTAAGCAGTCTTCTGTGAAAGGGACCAGAACACCAAATCTGGCCTGAGTTGGTCGAAGCAATTCAGGTGGAAAGATTAGTTGTCGGCCGATGTCCGCCACATCTCCTACAGTCACGGGCCCTGCATAGGTTTTCCTTCTTCTGATCTAGTGGAAGGATGTTTCGGTGTTTTCTGTCCTTCTCGGACAAAGGTTGGTCGCCCTTAAGTGGGAGGGGTTGCTTGCTCTCGGAGGCAAGGAGTTGGTCGCACACAGCCTGTTCTCAAGGGCCTGGTTGCCAGGCTTTTTAATACCTGATTATGCCTCCACCGTGTATCTCCCTTGCGTGAGGCTGGTCTTGCAGCCTACCATGATGTGTTGAGGGGTCGCTGGAGTTGGGCAGAGGGCACAGGTTGGATCCTACGCCGTAACACTGATTTATGAGTTCTTTGGTGATGGAAGGACGTCGTATGTCGCTCTGATGATGAAGCTGATCTGCTTGATTCCATTTCCCATAGTTCTTTCCAGCTGATCTTCCTCCTCCGCTCCACACCTTCCCCACTGCATCCATTGCCCCTGTTTGGCAAGTATAAGCGAGACCCGCCTTTGCACTTCTTGCGGCCTCCTCCTGTCGCCGCACCTCCTACAACCACCAATGTCCTCCGCTCTGATGTTGTGGCCTTTCGCCAAGTTGGTTACTTGTCGTAAGGCCAAAGCCTCCTCTTCCCTGCTGCACTTGCCCCACGACGTCTTTGTGCCTCAGGGCTGATGAAGCTTGCTGTACTGCATCAGATGGTGTCCACTTCCGGCCGGTTACTAGGGGCGGCGCAACAGCACTGATGGTCTTGTCTCTAGATTCCCTCAGTGTCATCTGGAGTCTTAACTTTGGAACACTAGTATTCCTCTGTTTCAGACTAGTGAGAGGTAGTTCCAGGACCCCTTTGCCATAGAGGCCGATGTTAGTTAGACATCGAGGGACACCGAGCCATTTCTTCGCGTATGAAGTTATGTTCGCTTCCATCTTCACTCCACAGTTGTTATTGGAGCTTCATAAACGGTCAGTGGCCACATTGCAGGTCCGAGGAAGGAGTCCAAACTGTAGGCACCAGAGCTTCAGTTTCCCAGGCAGTAGGGTCTGATTGATGATCTCCAGGCCGTTGACAATTTCTTGCCTTAGCTGTTGCACCTGCTGCTTTGTCCTTGAGACTTGCGTTGTACCATCTGCCCAGGCTTTTTACTTTACGGCTGCTCAGACACTGTTGGTATTAGGTCGTCACCGATGCAGAACCTTGTGTCTCTAAGCACCCCCTTAACTATGGAGATGCTTCGAGACTTACTTGGTTTGATTTTCATTCGGGGACCCACTTGATGTTCTCCTGCAGCTTTCCAAGTAGCCGCTTGGTGCATGCTGCAGTAGTGGTTATTGTTGTTCATATCGTCCATGTATGCCCTGATGGGTGGCAGACGGGCCCCCAGCTCTGGTTCGTTCACCGCCCACCACCCATTTTGAGGCCCTGATGATGACTTCCATGGCCATTGTAAAGGCCAAGGAGAGACTGTGCAGCCTGCCAATGATGCCTACTTCCAAGCGCTGCCATGTTGTACTGAATTCAGCTGTTGTGAAGCACAGCTGCAGGTTTTGGAAATAGTTCTTGACCAGTGTGGTGATGAGCTCTGGTACATGGAAAAATGCAAAAGATTCCCAAAGGAGTTCATGTGGAACTGAACCAAATGCATTGGCCAGATCGAGGAAGATCACATGTATAGGTCTCTCTTGTCCTTCTTAGCTGCTTGGATCTGGTGCCAGATCATGCTTGTATGCTCCAAGCAGCCCGAAAAAACCTGGATTCCTGCTTTCTGTACAGATGTATCAATGTACTTGTTTGTTACCAGATAGGTGGTATGAGCCTTTGTGATACAATGCTGAAAAAGATTTTTCCCTCGACGTTGAGGAGGAATATTGGCCGGAATTGGCTGATGTCTGATGCATCGTTTTCTTTAGGTATTAGTATGCCGCCGGCCCTTCGCCAAACCTTAGGTATTGTTTGCTTCTTCCACACCACCCTCATGACTTCCATAGAAAGCGTAAAACACATCCGTTGCATTCTTGTAGAGCTTGTATGGCTCCGTTTGGCCCGGAGCTGATGCTGGGCTCTTGCTCGCCGGACCACGTGTTCTCTACTACCGCGTTTCCATTTCGGAGGGCTGGTGTCCATGGGTTGAATTCAGGTGGTTGAATAGGTGGGATGTCATGTGGGATGACTAACTTCTCATGCCTTTTCGTGTCTTGGTGGGCCCTTTTCCAGTGTTCCTCCAATTCTTGTTTTGATGTTTTCAAAGTTCCACTTTTTTCCTTTGCGAAGAGTCTTTGATGAACTTGAAAGGGTCTTTTGTAGAACCGTGTTCTTGTGTGTTCTTAAATCTTGCGAAGTTTCCTCATGTTCTCTGCTTTTGCGCGCAAGGTTGCCAATCGGCTCTTGATGTCCTCTTCGGAGTAGCATGAGACCTTCTCTCTCTGCGTCAGTTGCTTTTTTCCATTGCTTTTTCAACTGTCTCCTCTCTCTGATTAGCCTCTCGATCTCCTGCTGCCTTCCTGGACTTGATTGGTGTGGTAACTTCTTTCCACCTCTCCCTTTACTTACCCCAAACCGTCTTCTCCATAGCTGTAGATTATGTTGCCCAACCTTTCAAGCTTTTCCACTGCTGTGCCCACTTGTTGCTCCAAGATAATGTATAAGGTCACTGTTGACCGTCTCCCACTCTTTCTTTTCAACAGCTTTGGGCCACTTCACTCCAGGTTTATGCCCTTTTGAACTTTCTCTTCCCTCCAATGGAGTCTTTGTAGTTTTGTTGCGTGGGCTCCTCCACCGGCATTTCTGTGCTTGTATCAAACCCTCTTTTCAGTGACATGGGTGCTGATGCTCTGCGAACTTGGTTTTGTGTCCCGTCGCTGTCTTCATTCGACTGATTTGACTGTTGCTTCGTAAGAAGTACTGGTCAATGCAGGCCCATGTCTCTGCTCTCTCAACACTTTTTCCTCCCTTGGGTGGATCTTCAAGCCCATCATTGATGTTCTTTTCTCCCAACCACAATGCACACCTGAAGTTTGTGTCCCGCAGCTGTTGTGGATGTCTCATGTGCCATGCTCCTCCTTGTCCGTGGTCGTTTCCGTTCCTGGGTCTGTAACCGTGTTATCAATCGTGAGCCCATCTTGCGCCCCCGCTCTCGCAGGCTCTAGGGGTATTTCTTTAATTTACTTTTTGAGCATTTGAGCGGTGTCTCCAACTAGCTGAAACAGCTTTGGAGACTGCTGTCATGGGGAGCTAGCCCATGACGGCCCCATTGGGGTCTGTTCCCTCCTGTCAGCTGTCTCTCCAAGCTGTCACATGGACTTTCCCATGTTGTCAGCTGTCCCTTTCACAGCACTCACTGGATAAGTCCAGATTTTCAGAATCAAATACACAGGACTAGATGTTAAGAAGGTCCCTTGTGCCAGTAGTGTGGGAGCATTTCACGACATTCATTGATTGCTGAGAGTGGTGGACGCTCAACATCAGGGGGGGGGGGTGGGGGGGGCTTGGTTGGGGGGGGGGGTACGTATATGTATATCTTGGCCTGGGTAACCTTCAGGACAGCTGGGCACAGGACACATCATCAGTAGTGTACCCTTGCATCACTGGGTGTTTCGGCCTTTTATCACTATACACCCTCCACAAGGGCGGCCCGCTGCAGGATGATCAGCCCTCAGCACGTGTCCCGTGTCAAACTGCCTCAAAGATTCACCGTGACGCATTTGGGGCCCAGCATGGGTCTTTCCGCTTGAGCCAAATCCAACAGCTGCTTCTTTCAGCCGCGTCTGAGAGTGATCTTATGGTCTTCTGCAGAGCCTGACCATGGATTCCAAGCTCCTTCAGCAGTCTGATGGTAGATGACGCAACAAATCCTCTGCATCCCACTTCAACTGGATAAACGTTGATGTTCCAGCCACGCTGCCTTGCCTCTGCTGCAAGCTCTGTGTAGCGCAGCTTCTTAGCTCATAGGCCTCCACAACAGAGTTCTCCCATGGAACTGTGAGCTCTATGATGTAAGCAGTCTTCTGTGTGAAAGGGACCAGAACACCAATCTGGCCTGAGGTTTGGTCGAAGCAATTTCAGGTGAAAAAGAAAGATTAGTTGTCGGCCGATGTCCGCCAGCATCCTCCAGTCACGGGCCCTGCATAGGTTTCCTTCTCTTCTGATCTAGTGGAAGGAATGTTTCGGTGTTTTCTGTCCTTCTCGGGACAAAGGTTGTCGCCCTTAAGTTTGGGAGGTTGCTTGCTCCTCGAGGCAAGGAGTTGGTCGCACACAGCCTGTTCTCAAGGGCTGTTGCCAGGCTTTTTAATAACCTATTATGCCTCCACAAGTGTAATCTCCCTTGCGTGAGGCTGGTCTTGCAGCCTACCATGATGTGTTAATGAGGGTCGCTGGAGATTGGGCAGAGGGCACAGGTTGGATCCTCGCCGTACCACTGATTGAGGTTCTTTGGTGATGGAAAGGACGTCGTATGTCGCTCTGATGATTGAAGCTGATCTGCTTGATTCCATTTCCCCATAGTTCTTTCCAGCTGATCTTCCTCCGCTCCACACCTTCCCACTGCATCCATTGCCCCCTGTTTTAGGCAACGCGAAATCTTAATTTATATCCATAAAGAAGATTTTTTACATGGCAGATTATTTACACAGTGAATGTTGGTGACTGGAACGTGCTCCCAGAGGTAGAAGTAGATACGATAGCAACTTTTAAGAAGCATTTTGACAGACACATAAATAGGCAGGGTATAGAGTGATGTGGGCCTTGTGAAAACAGATGGGTTCGCTTGAAATGGCATGGTTAGCACATCCATTGTGAGCCGAAGGGCCTGTTTCATGCTGGACTGTTCTCTATTCTATATCTCATCATTGCTTCACAGTCACAGCATTCTGAACCTTAAGGGCATGTCCCACTTACGTATCCTTGGCACGCAAATTACGCGACCACGTGGTCGCGTTGAGGAGCACGGGCATCATATGGCCGTGCGGAGCCGGTCCCACTGAGAAAAGCGGAGGGGAATGTAGTTGTGTGCGACATTGAGCAGGGCTCCGAAATTTATGTAGCGAACAAAATCTTCGCGTGCCAACGGCCTGACGCGTACCTGATGGCCAAAGTGGGACAGGCCCAAGACCCTGGCGCGGTGCAACGTCTCACCTCCAACAGCAGCAGAAGCAGGCAAACGATCGTCGAACTCGGCCTGGGGCCATTGCGGTCCGAATCCGCCCCCACTTCTACTCCCAGAGCGGGGCCAGGAGCAGAGCTGTGCTGCTGGCGGGGAGGATTTGATGAACTTTTCGGAAGGTGGGGAGGAACAAAAGCAGTCAGACTTTGCAGTTCAGAGCTTTGTCGGACTGCAGAGGCTTTCTTTGTTCAAAGAGTCCTCTAATTTGTAAGGTTTGTCTGTGTGTATCTGGAAAGTCGTAGGAGCTGCAGTGGCTGGCGGAAGGCCAAGATTCACTTGAGCTGGTGGGAGCTGAGTCTGGAGCGGTGTTTGTAGATAATAACATCGGAAAGCTCCCTCCTACACCGACTTGCCCGGTCCAGGTGTGCTGGGTAAGTGCAGCAACAGTGCCTTGGATTTCGTTGAAGCCGTGGAGGCGACGGAGACCTGGGGAAGAAGCCTCACGGTTGCTCCATTTTTGACGGCGGGAGGATTGACATGGACATTCCTATCTTATCAGGAGGAGACTGTTTCTGTTGCTTTGCCAAGAAATCTTCACAAGACTCATTAACTGTTGCAAAAGAGTGGAGGTGCAGCAACAGCAGAAAGACTGCTTTGATTTAAAAAGGACGGATACTGTGTGTTGTGCCGCGCCCTAAAGATGGCGACCCCTCAGAGTTATGCAGCTGTCGCACGGTCGGCAGTCCCCGAGACTGAGGGCCATGAGTTGATGGGGCGCACACATGGGGTAAAAATGTACAAGCAGAGCAACCTGCCCTTCAAGGCCTTTCTAGATGCGCTGGGTGAGACTGTTGGCAAGAAAGCCATAGTCTCGGGCGCGGTGGTCAGTGGGGAGGTGGTGTTCTACTGAAGACTCAAAAGGCGTGGCTCTGGCTCTGGAAAGGGGCATAACAGCGGGTGGGAATTTTGCAGCGGTGGACCCATGAGGGGGTCCCGTGCTGCCGGTCATTCTGTCCAACGTTCCCACTTTTGTTCCGGATGCGCTCCTGCTCCCACATGTAAGGAAGTGGGGGAGGTGCGGTCGGGGCTCACCAAATTGTTGTATAGGTTTGATGATCCTGAGATGCAGCATATATATACGTTCAAGCATCGCGTGTATATACAGATGGCACAGGGGACGGACACGGAGGGGAGTTTTGATGTGGAGTGGATGATTTCTCTATCGCGTGTTTTGGAACGCGGGCCAAGTGCGTTGTCACGCTTGCAAAAAGGTGGGACATTTTCGCAGGAATTGTCCCAGGACCCGGGCTGCCACTTCCACCACGGTGGCCCTGGAGAGCACTGCTGGCCCATCTGGGGCTGCTGGTTCTACCACTGTAGCCCGTGAAGGCTCTATTCCCCTACCTTCACCCCCCATCCCCCCCACCACCCCCATGTCCCCTAACTGCGGCGGTGGATGCGGGTGAAGTGCGTGGGGTGGACAGGGACGGTTGGGAGCTTCAGGGGGGGAGGAAAGTCAAGAAAAAAGAAGAAGGGCGGGGGCCCCAGGAAATAAGACCACCTCCAAGCGGGGACCCCTGGCAGCGTATAAAATTGTGCTCGCCTCTGAACCCGGCCCAGGGAAGCATAAGGGGCCTAGGGTCCAAACGAGGGGCTGGAGAGGTTGAACAAGTAGATGGTAGTGTGGAGGTAGAGGCTTCCGCAATGGAGATCACTGTACCACCGCACGCCAGTGGTTTCAAAGAGGAGGAGACATGGGTCCTCCGATATAGAGAAGGGCCCTGAAGTTCAGGAGCAACCTGAAAGGGGGCATTCCCTCTGTTATGAAGTGGGGGACCCAGGGCACATCTTCCTCTGAGGGGGGAGGATGCCTCTGTAGTGCAGGGAACACTGAGAGTGGCGATACATTAACCCTTGGGGGCTGTTCCCCAGAGAGTGCGTCTGCTAGCTTAGAGGATGACCAGGGGGCAGCCAGGGGAGGGGAGGTGAAGAGGGGGACTTGGGTGAGCGGGAGGGTCCCAGTCTGAGCTCCTCGTTGAGGCATAAGCCAATGAGGGGTGTGATGTCCCCACTGGTCGAGGGAGCAGTGGGGACTTTCAATAACATCGGCCCCTGAGGGTCACCAGTGAGGTGATTCACCTGGTGGTGGGGGTAGGGGCCTCTCTGGGTGATGGTGTTGGGGCGGGTAGCCTGGTCGCGGAGGAGGGCAAGTCGTTTTTGGATCGTGTCCAAATCGTCGGGTACTCTAGCAGGCCCGCTTACAGCAAGGCCCGGAGACTTGCTCCGACTTCACTGTTCCCAATCCGGTTACAGAGGCGGTGGGAGAGTGCAGGAGACTGGCCAATTAAGCAGATAGCTTGCCGCAGTCTGAGGCACCAGTACCTGCCCCTGTCACTGATCCTGGGGTGGGAAGGTGACAGAGGAGGGACCGTGTGATGTGGCTGGAACGGCCACCTCACAAGGAGAGGTGAGCGAGGTGGCTGAAAGTAGCAACCTTCCGGACTCGGGCTCGGACATTTGAGTGCGAGGAGGAGGGGTACGCGGAGTCCGTCGACAGTGCGTTGACGGACTGCCCCACCCGCGGCCCTGTGTCACGACTTGTCGAAGTCTGGGAACTTCGGAAGTTCTTAAAGGATTACTAGAGGGAGTAGGAAACAAGGTGGATTTGGCTGTCGACCGCTGGTCGGACCTGAGGGTCCATGCGGTCCATTTATGCCATCCTTCAGAAAGAAGGGGAATGAGGCGGGGGGGCTAATACGGAATGAGCGGCGCCAGTTCCAAGAGCTTTTTAAGGCCCTAAAGAGAGGGGCAGAAGGCTAGGGAGGCTCCACTACTTCACTGGGGGCTGGTAAAAGATCTAGTGTACACTCAAAATGAAGCTCACTATAGCTAGCCTTAATATCAATGGGGCAAGGGGTCTCTCCGTAGGTATCACCATCTCTCAGTGCTCAGGGACGGGGGGTATGTGGTGAGCTTCCTGCAGGAAAGACACTGTGGCTAGTGATGAACCCACCTGGCTCCTGGAGTGGGAAGGGGGGGTCTACATGGAGCCATCTCAGCTCCAATTCGAGTGGAGTGGCATTCCTGTTGGCCCCGTCTTTCCAGCCGGAGATCCTCAGAGTGAGGGACATTGTTACCAGGCTGTTTGCTGTATCTGGCCGTGCGTTTGGATGGCGTGCCATTACACTTCATTAATGTGTACGCCCCAAGATCGGCGCAATGCAGACTGCGCTTAACAAGGGAAGTGACCACGTTGTTTGAAACACTATCGACCGTGGGGAGTGTGTTTTCCTTGGGGGGAGATTTTAATTGTACCCTCGAGGTGAGAGATCGATTCTCTGGCGTTCAGCGTGACCGGCTGCAGTAAAGTCTTTAAGGGAGATGGTGGACTCTTTTGAGCTAGTAGATGCTTGGCGGAATTCCATCCTGACTCTAACGCCTTCTCGTACAGGTTTGAGGGGGGTGGTTCCCGTATTGACCGTTTATACGTGTCCAAGGCCTATGTCTCCTGTGTTTCGGCGGCCTCCATGCGGCCGGCGCCATGCTCGGACCATTGCCTGGTGCGAGTGGATTTTATCCCGACGCGCACACGGGCTGGGTCCGCGTACTGGCATTTTAATAGCCAGCTGCTGGAGGATCGCCGATTCCGGGATTCCTTCAGGCAGTTCTGGGCGAGGTGGAGAGAGAGGCAGGGGCGTTTCCTTTCCCTAAGGCAGTGGTGGGACGTGGGGAAGGCCTACGTCCGTCTGTTTTGTCAGGACTCTGCGAGGGGGTCGACCAAGGGGCGGGACTCCGAGATCGGACGGCTTGAGAGGGATTTGCTCGACTCAGAGGCTCGTCTGGATCAGACTGGTGGGGCTTCGTGTGAGTGGGAGGAGTACCAGGAGAAGAAGGGAGCACTTAGGGACTTGCAGCTTAGGAGGTCCCGGGGCGCGTATGTGAGGTCGCGAGTCCAGATGTTGCACGATCTGGACCGAGGCTCCCCCTTTTTCTTTTCTCTGGAGAAGGGGCGAGGAGCCCGCAGGCAGCTTGTAGAGTTGCTTGCGGATGATGGCTCCTCTGTCACGGATCCAGAGCTCATTGGTGCCTCGTTTCGGTCTTTCTACAGGACTCTGTTCTCGGCAGGCACATCGAGTGCGGAGGCGCAAGAGGTCCTGTGGGAGGGCTTACCCGCTGTGTGCAATGATGTGGCTGAACACCTGGATGATCCCCTAACTCTGCACGAGTTGACTGGTGCCTTGCACCAGTTCAGGGGGGGCAAGTCTCCAGGGCTGGATGGACTGACTGTGGAGTACCTTAGAGCCTTCTGGGATGTCCTGGGGGGTGACTATATGAAGGTCCTGGGGGAGAGCCTGGCGACCGGGGAGATGCCCTTCTCATGGCGCAGGGCAGTAGTTGTCCTGTTGCCTAAGAAGGGCGATCTCCGCCTTTTGAAGAACTGGCACCCAGTCTCTCTCCTCAGCACGGACTATAAAGTTTTTGCACGGGCATTGGCGAATCGCCTGGGTCCCGTGCTGTCTCAGGTGATCCACCCTGACCAGTCTTACACCGTCCCGGGCCGGTCCATCTAGGACAATATCCATCTGCTCCGGGACCTGATCCATCTGTCCCAGGGGGCTGGACAGTCAGTCGCCTATCTCTCCCTCGACCAGGAGAAGGCGTTCGACAGGGTGGAGCACGAATACCTTCTTGGGACTCTGCAGGCGTTCGGATTTGGACCGCATTTTGTGTCCTGGGTCCGACTTTTATACACTGCTGCAGAGTGCCTTGTTAAGGTCAACGGCTCTTTATTGGCACCCATTCCCTTTGGGAGGGGGGTTCGTCAGGGATGTCCCATGTCCGGTCAGCTGTATTCCATCTGTGTAGAGCCTTTCCTGTGCCTTCTCCGGAGGCGGTTGACGGGCCTGGTTGTGCCGGGGCCGGAGATGGAGGTGGTTCTCTCGGCCTAACGCCGATGATGTCATTTTGATGTTCACCGACCCTGTTGACCTGCGGAGGATGCGTGAGTGCCAGCAGGTTTTCTCAGCTGCATCCTCCGCCAAGATCAACTGGGGGAAATGTTCTGGTCTCTTGGTGGGTCAGTGGGGAGGTGGACTCCCTGCCGGAGGAGATGGCAGGTTTTGCGTGGAGCACCACGCACCTCCTCTATCTGGGGGTCTACCTGAGTCCCACTGAGGGGGCGTGGCCGGCGAACTGGCAGGAGCTGGAGGCGAAAGTGGTCGCTCGGCTGGGACGTTGGTCAGGCCTCCTTGGTGTACTCTCTTACCGGGGCAGGGCTGTAGTTATAAACCAGCTGGTGGCCTCTATGCTGTGGTACCGGTTGGCCACTATGGTCCCGTCCTCTTTATTTATAATCAGGTTACAGAGGAGATTGGTCAACTTCTTCTGGGGTGAGAGGAACCACTGGGTCTCTGCGGGGGTTCTGAGTCTCCCATTGGAGGAGGGCGGTCAGGTGCTGGTCTGTGTTTGTACCCAGGTGGCGGCTCTCCGACTAAGGACCCTGCGGAGATACGTCTACCAGAACTCCTCCTAAATGGCACGTGCTGGCGACATACTTTTTCCGCCAGGGGCGCTGCCTTCAGGAGGGCTCAAAGCTCCCAGTAGCAGGTATGAGTCGACGCGCTCGGCGGGAGTTGCCTGGCTTTTACCGTGACCTTCTGAAGGCCAGGAATTTGGTCACCTTCAGCCAGGGCGCTGCTCCTCAGGGGGAGGGGGGTGTTGTGGCTGTGACGGGGGGTGTTGAGGAGAGGCGTGTGCGTGGAGCGATTCCGGATGAGCTTACCCCCGCTCCATCGGAATTGTTCATAGGACCCATGGCCCGGCTCCCTCCCTGAGAGCCGGCCCCACGCAACATGAGCCGCCTTTCCGAGATGCCCAGCGTGCCGTTCCGTGATGCGGAGAGGCGCGTGTTGTACAGGTTGCTCTTGCACACTCTCCACTTCCTCGCCCTCGTCTTCCGTCCAGACACGCCCTGGCGGTCCGTGTTACCACCTGACGAGGGGAGAGGTCCTCAGTGGAGGTCTCTCTATAAGGGAGTCCTCCCCCTTTACATCGGGGACCTGGGTGGAGAGTGTTGCACAAAGCCGTGGCCTGTAACAGGTACTTGAGCCGGTTCACGGACTCGTCCGCCGCTTGTCACTTTTGCGGCGAGGAGGAGACCGTGTTCCATGTCTACATGGAGTGTGAGAGGTTGCAGCCCTTGTTCGAGTATCTGAAGGGGCTGCTCCTCAAGTTTTGGCTCCACTTTAGTCCGACGCTATTGATTTTTGGGCACCCGGTGCAGAGGGGGGAGGGTCGGGAGGGAGTAGGGGGTCTCCCTGTCGGTCTGCTCCTGGGCCTGGCCAAGATGGCCATTGGCGGGTCCAGGCAGCGGGCAGTCGACGGCCGCACAGCAGTCGGCTGCCTGCCCCTCTTCCGGGGTTACGTCCGTGCCCGCGTGTCCCTAGAGAGGGAACACGCGGTGTCCACGGGGACTGTGGAGGCTTTCCGTGAACGCTGGTCGCCGCAGGAGGTCGAATATATTATTGACAAAGATGATAATATTTTAATTTGAGAACTTTCTTTGTAAATGCCAATATAGGCATCCTCTGATTGTGTTACTGTTTTGTATTTGTTGGTTTGAATAAAAGCATTTGTAAAACAAAAAAAAAAAAACAAACAAAAAAGAGCGGGACCAAGAAAATTGAAGATAGACATAAAATGCTGGAGTAACTCAGTGGGACCGGCAGCATCTCTGGAGAGAAGCAATGGATGACGTTTTGGGTCAAGACCCTTCTTTTCAGACTGAAGAATAGTCTTGACATGAAATGTCAGCCATTGCTTCTCTCCAGAGATGCTGCTGGTCCCGCTGAGTTACTCCTGCATTTTGTGTCCATCTTCAAATTATGTCACGTGCTCCAGACGGCTGTGCGTACGCATGAAATCGCACGCGACCTTCGCGGTACTGTTGCGGCTCAACGCGACCACGAGGTAATTTGCGTGCCGAGGACACGTAAGTGGGACAGGCCCTTTACTAACAACATTGTGGGAGAGCCATTGAATGGAATGGTTCATGGGGAGAGTTCAGCACCAAAATTTCAAGGGCAATTAAAGATGGATGTTAAATCCTAGTTTTGCCATTGATGCTTAAATTATGCAAGAAAATGGAGAACAAAATTACGTAAAGTATTTCAGATATTTTGTTAAACTGGAAACATGAATTAATTAGTGTAAATTTGTTGTTAAAAAACAGTGTAAAGTAAAATTGAAGATTAAACCAACTTCTTTATTCACATCAGCAATTATGAAATCAGATTTCATATCTTCAGAGTTATGAGTTGAATGCTAAGTTAGAACAATGAAGAGAATTGTTTTTCTGGGTCGCGTGGCTTTTCTCCATCCTTGATTTAATAAAGCTATTGTCACAGATAATTGTAATCCTCGGTGATGTGGTCATGCTTGGAAGCTCTCTTTGGTTCCATAGGATTTTTGACCTCTTTATTTGTCATTTTTTGTAAGGCATTTAAAATCATTGCTTTTTCTGTCCAACCCAATGGCCCAAACATGGACCCATAAAATGTGTTTTTATTCATCTGACCTTGATTAAAAAAAAATTGAATCCATAGTTATTATCTTTCCCCAGAGTGCTTCCTTATCGCTGGATTGTGCAGCCTGGCGAGGAGGTTACTTTACAAGTGCGTTTTAGTTCAGTAGTTATTGGGACATTTGATCAAACTCTGAACTTTGAGCTCCTGGGAACGCGAAGATGCTACAAGTTGTACTGCAGAGGAATTTGTACCTTCCCAACTATAAACCAGGATCCCAGGTGGGTTTCTGTTTCATGGGCGCTAATCATAATCTTTGGGAAATTTTGTGATGCTAATTGCATGTTGTTTAATTCAGTAGTCTTTTTGACCAAATGTTAACAGAAATAATTTAGGAGTGGGAGAAAGGAAGTAATCATCTCAAGTTTTTGGCGATATCCAAAAGTCAGTGTCAACAGTTTGGCACTGGGAAGCAGACTTTGCCTTATCACTGAACTCCTCATGGAGTTCAGCAGAGGCGTGAGACTGTTCTCATTTAGTATGGAATTACCAGCCTTGAGGTGGCACAAGGAGCATTCTCCTCATATGTGAAGGAACATCAAAGACTGTTTCAGCTAAATGTTTGACAATTTTAAAAGACTCACAGAGAGGTTATTAATCTCAAGTGCTCTTTTAAATCTTTTCAACATTGTTTTTATAAATCTTACAGCCTGTTGGTTTAACTGTTTTAAAGTGTTTAGAAATGTTTTTGGAAATGTCCAGAAGTATTTTAAAGTGCTTTAAAAAGCTTTATTTTGGAAAGTTTGGGGATTTTGTTTTGAAAATTTATTTGCATTTAAATTACTTGTGTTTTGCACGTATAAAAAATATTTTTGAATGTCAGCCAAATTTTATTTATTTATTTTGTGGGCTGGTTTGTTTTGGCACAGTTCTCTCTTACCATATCTGGAGTTATTATGAAGAATCCTCCCATTAGTCTCTTCTGGGTGGATTACCAAATACAATAATTTTTTAAACAAGATGAATGCTGATCCAGCACTGCTCCTGATGATCACCAACTCCAATGGTTAAATGGTTCTTTATTTTCACATGCGCACAGCACAGTGAAATTGTTTTGCACAACCCACAAATGCACAGTCGCCATATGTTGGCGCCGTGTCCTCGAGTGCCTCGGATTCAAGTGAGCCCCAGGCTATTGCAGGCCCGCCAATCGAAGTCCCTCTAATTGCCTAACTGCCTTTGTGTCCTGAGGGCACCTCCTGCAGCCAACCTTGAAGGCGCTGAAGGCATTACCCCGGTCCCCCTCCTACCGCCCCACTTCACATGTCCATGGTCAGCAAAGGCTCCCTCATTGGCTCTCCTGTCTTCAGACTTCCGAGCTTCCTCCTGTAGGCAGGGGCTTGCTGGGCCTCTTCACAGAAGTGAACCAGGCCTGCCGCCGCACGTGGCCATGGAAGCCTGCCTAGTCTTCGTACTTGATGGCCGTTGAGTCTTTGTTCTCGTTGACAAGGTCTGCCCTTGTTCTCGTCGGGCTGAGATATTCATGACAGGACTTTGCAGAATAGACCAGACAGAATGAGTGGATTTGATGGGCTGAATGGCCCAGTTTGTGCCAATACTTTTGTTCTCAGAGCCTGTCATGGCTGGAGTTCACGAATTTGGCCTCATGGTTGAAGGGCAGGGCGGGGGAAATGGCTGCAGGAGGAGGTCCAAGGGACAGGTCCATGGCGGCATCACCAGGAGAAATCCCCCTCAATAGCGAGGAGTGTGAATAGCAAGTCCTTATATTTCTTCATTGTAGAACACCATAGAAAGAGATTATTCAAATCTTACCTGCAATGTGCCTAACAGATCTTCTATCTCTGTGCCATTTTCCGGCACTATCCTCATATCCCTTGATTTTCATAATGCCCAGAAATTCATTGATTTCTGTTTAAAACAAAATAACAGAGTTCCAAAGGTTTGAAATCTTCAAAGAGAAGACACTTCACCTCATCTCAGTCCCGAATTGCTTATCCCATATTCTTAGATGTCATTAGCACATCAGCCAGGGGAAACATCTTTCCTCAACCCTTAAAAACCTTTGATATTGGTTTATCATTGTCAGGCGAACTGAGAAACAGGGAAAACATTTGTTGTGCATCCTATCTGGCCAACAAAAAATGTTTTGTGTACTATCAAGATAAATCACAATACAATACAGCACAGAGAACGTCCAGCTAAAAGGAAAATTGTAGGGGCCACAACGAAATACAGTGCATTCACAAAGTATTCGGACCCCTTCACTTCTTTCCACATTTTGTTACGTTACACCCTTACTTTAAAATGGATTAAATTCTTTTTTTATCCTCAATCTACACACAATACCCCACAATGAAGAAGCGAAAGCAGGTGTTTAGAAATGTTTACACAGTAATTAAAAAGAAATAACTGAAATATCACATTTGCATAAGTATTCAGACCCTTTGCTCTGACACTCATAATTAATTTTAGGTTCATCCTGTTTCCATTGATTATCCTTAAGATGTTTATACAACTTGATTGGAGTCCACCAGTGGTAAATTAAACTGATTGGACATGATTTGGAAAGGCACACGCCTGTCCATACAAGGTCTCACGGTTGACAGTGCATGTCAAAGTAAAAACCAAGCCATGAAGATGAAGGAATTGTCCGTAGACCTCCGAGACAGGATTGTGTCGAGCAGTGCCGGAAACCCCGGGGGGGGGGGTTGAGAGGTGGGGGACAATTTCCCCCCCCCCCCCATTTTTTGTAATCCAGATTTTAAAACCCGGTGAAATCAATGCTTTCCGCGAGACAGTGGGGGCGGGACTGCAGATCAAAGGCGCCGATTGGAGCGGAGTGATGTCGGTCAGCAGGCAATGGGGGCGGGACATGATGATTCAGCGCGATGATTGGAGGAGGGACGTGTCGGTCAGAGGCGGAAGTAGGTGGGTGGGACTGAGGATAGATTGCGGTGATTGGAGGAGGGAGACATGCCCAGCTCATAGGGTCACGACGGCAGCCCTGGACACAGACCGGCGCCTCATCGGCAGCCAGGATCGATCCCGGCCGACTCTCCGGCGCTGCAATTGCTGCCGAACCGCCACTGGACCATCCCCGTCCCCACCCGAGTGCCCCCCACCCCCCCCTATGCCCGGGGGTGGCCAGAGACAGACGGGTGCTGTGACCCCAGGTCCACAGCCAGCACAGAGAAGCAACGCTAAACCCATCTCAACTCTGCCTCTCCCACCCGCGTTAAACCCTAAAGGAAATACGCTTTCAGCGCGGCTTGCTGGCCTGGAAGGCAGAGGCTGCAGGTTAACCCGACAAAAAACAGGCAGAGTTGTGTTGAGCCCGTTCACTGTCCGTGTGTGGTGAGTGTCATTGTGTCCCCCATTTTGATAGTGATTTCCGTCACTGGTGTCGAGACACAGATCTGGGGAAGGGTATACAACCATTTCTGCAGCATTGCAGTTCCTGAAGAGCACAGTGGCCTCCGTCATTCTCAAATGGAAGAATTTTGGAACCACCAGGACTCTTCATAGAGCTGACTGCCAGGCCAAACTGAGCAGTCGGAGGAGAAGGGCCTTGGTCAGGGAGGTGACCAAGAACCCAATGGTTACTCTGACATAATTCTTCTGTGGAGATGGGTGAAACTTCCAGAAGGACAACTATATCTGCAGCACTCCACCAATCAGGCCTTTATGGTAGAGTGTCCAGACGGAAGCTACTCCTCAGTAAAAGGCACATGACAGCCCACTTGGAGATGGCTAAAAGGCATGAGAAACAAGATTCTCTGGTCCGATGAAACCAAGATTGAACTCTTTGGCCTGAATGCCAAGCGTCACGTCTGGAGGAAACCAGGCATCGTTCATCAACTGGCCAATACTATACCTACGGTGAAGCATGGTGGTGGCAGCATCATGCTGTGGGGATGTTTTTCAGCGGCAGGAACTGGGAGACTTGTCAGGATTGAGAGAAAGATGAACGGTGCAAAGTACAGAGAGGTCCTTGATGAAAACCAGCTCCAGAGCATTCTGGACCTCAGACTGGGGTGGAGGTTCAACTTCCAACAGGACAACGACCCTAAACACATGACCAAGACAATGCAAGAGTGGCTTCGTGACAAGTCTGTGAATGTCCTTGAGTGGCCCAGCCAGAGCCCGGACTTGAACCCGATTGAACATCTCTGGAGGGACCTAAAAATAGCTGTACATCGATGCTTACCATCCAACTGGACAGAGCTTGAAAGGATCTGCAGAGAAGAATGGGAGAAATTACCCAAATACAGGTGTGCCAAGCTTGTAACGTTATACCCAAGAAGACTTGAGGCTGTAATCGCTGCTAAAGGTGCCTGAACAAAGTACTGAGTAAAGGGTTGGAATACTTATGTAAATGTGATATTTCTTTTTAATTACTATGCAAACATTTCTGAACGCCTGTTTTCGATTTTTTTATTATGGTGTATTGTGTGTAGTAGATTGATGATACAAAAAATGAATTTAATCCATTTTAGAATAAGGCTGTAACGTACCAAAATGTGAAAAAAGTGAAGGGGTCTGAATACTTTTTGAATGCACTGCAGATTGGAACACCAAGAATTTATCCCTAGTAAGAGTCTGATAATAATGAAGAAGAAGCGTGAATATGGTAGTATGTGCTTTCAAGCTATTGTTTCTTCTGCTCGGTGGAAGATGGGAGAAGAGAGAATGACCAGGGAATGAATGGTCCTTAAATATGTCAGTCTCTTTGCAAGGTAGTGTGAATTAAAGATGCAGCTTATGAAACGGAGGCTGATTTGTGTGATAGATAGGGCTGCGTTCAAAACTCTACTACTTGTGTAGGGAAGAACTGCAGATGCTGGTTTAAACCAAAGACAGACACAAAGCTGGTCAGGCAACATCAGTGGAGAAAGGGAATAGGTGAGGTTTTTGGGTCGTGACCCTTCTTCAGACTGAGAGCCAGGGGAAATGGGAATGAGCGATATAGATGGTACTTAGGAGAAATGAATGGAAAATATGCAATGTGGGGCACAAAATGGAGCATTGTTGCCTGTGGGATAGGTGACAATAAGTATGCAAAGGAACTCAACAGGACGACAGTAAAACTAGTACGATGACCAGGGTGGGGAGGGATGGAGAGAGACGTAATGCAAGGGTTACTTGAAGCTAGAGAAATTAATATTCAAACCCCTGGGTTATAAGCTGCCCAAGTGAATTGTGCAAAATTATATTTCATTTGGGCGGCTAACAACCCAGGGGTAACATCAGTTTAGTTCAGTTTATTATTGTCACGTGTATCAAGGTACAGTGAAAAACCTTTGTTTGCATGCTCTTCAGTCAAAGAAAAGTCTATACACGAATACAATCAATCCATCCAAAGTGCACAAATAAAAGATAAAGGGGCCGCACAGTGGCGCAGCGGTAAAGTTGTTGCCTTACAGTGCCAGAAACCTGGGTTCGATCCTGTCCTCAGCGGCTGTCTTTAGAGAGTTTGTGCATTCTCCATGTGACCACGTGGGTTTTCTTTGGGTGCTCTGGTTTCCACCCACATTCCAAAGATATGCAGTTTTGTGGGTTAACTGGCCTCTGCAAATTGTCCCTGGTGTATAGGATAGTGTTAGACTTGGTGGGCCGAAGAGCCTGTTTCCATGCTGTGTCTCTCAAGTCTAAAAGTTTAAAGTTTAAAGATACAACATTTAGTGCAAAGATATGACATTGAGTTATCCAGTATTCTCCTCCATGCTGTTCAAAACAGTGAGGGCTGTGATTTTCCATCTCATGGGATACATGTCACAAGACAGCTAACACCTTGTTCATGTTTTGCCAATTGTGGGCTAACAACTGACTTGCTGCAACAACTTCCTGCTTGAACAACTGACAAAATGTTCCCCTGTGAGGTATTAAAGTGCTAATATTTTGAAATTGTTTGATTATTTTAATTTATTTGAAGGTTATACATTTTTAAAGGTTATTTTTTTAGATTTCCAGCATCTGCAGCTTTTTTTTAATTTAAGTTTTTGTCAGCTGCCTTATGTTACTCAGTTGGGTGCCAAAGGTTTCATTCACCGTTTTATTGGTCAAGACTCCCCCTTGTGTGATGACCAGTGCCCAGTGTCTTGCTGCAGAGAATCCAGCTGCCTTTTTCCAGCAGGTTTCTATCCTGGGATGTGATCGAGGTTGAAGTTGATCTAGAAATCTATAGAGATCATGGGATTGTTTGCAGTATCGCTGTGTCATTATCTTTGGACAGCATACATACATATTTGTTTACTGGGCACCTTATATTTTCTGACTAAAAGTTTATACCTGACTTTTCATTTAATTTATTTTGCAGAGTTGTCTTCCGACATCGGATAAAGAATGATAAGCTTGAGGAAATCCCTCGGAAGAAGTATATTATGAGCAAAGACATTTTTCAGTTTGGACCATTGCTCTGTGGCATCACTAGGGAAAGGCACGTATAGGCAACTTCTGCATTATGGTTGCTCATGTTATGGAAATTAGCCCTTACAGATTCACAAATCATCACACAATAAAATCCAGTCGCACAAAGTTTGTGTGAAGAACAAAATCAACCCCAAATTATTATTTTTTTCAATTCATGTTTCTTGATACATTTACAGGTGACATGACTTTGAGTTACAGAAACTTATAATGAGGCCATTTTTCTGGAACTGCAAAGGGGGTTACCCGTAATGAAGTGTCACAATATGTTGGGTGATTGGCATGTACTTGCCCTCCAGTATTATTGTAATGCCTCCAGGAATTAAAGGATAGTCTCCATCTTCATATTGTTATTATAAGCAAATGGAGAAAATAAATACACAGAAATATTTCAATCTTTCAATATTTTAATATTTCAATATATTAAAAACAATCAAATGGTTGACGGCTCTGGGCCTGTACTTCCTAGAGTTTAGTCATACAATCGAAACAGGCCCTTCAGCCTTCCGTGTCCATACCAACCTTTTTGCCCATTTACTCTGATTCCATTTCCTTCTTTGATTTGTCTGCTTAAGTATCAGGCTAAATGCTTCTTCAACATAGTAATTGTATCTGATTCCAACACCTCTTCCTGAATGGACCTTTCGTATGCTAAGGGTATATTTCTGATCAAATCTACCTAATTTCATACCTTTTTATTTGCACTTTCTCTGTACTGTAACATAGTATTCTGTACACGTATTTTCTCTTTCTCACTACTTGAGGTATCTTATTTTCACCTCTGGCCTCTATCCATCTTTTTGCCAGAATTCCTCTAACTGTCTCCCTATCACTTGTCACGCTTAGTCGCTCGCCATCTCTTTTCCATATTTCTCCACCCTACTACAATCAATCTGAGCAAGGATCCCCACTCGAAAAGTCCGTATCTATGTCCTCCAGAGATAGGCTGGTCTTTTGTGCATTTCCAAATTTAATTATTCCACCACTAGAGGCTGTACTTTCAGCTGGCTTGGTCCGAAACTCTGGAATACCCTCTTCAAATATATCATTCCTCTTCATCTTGCCCATTAAAACGCTTTTTCAAACTGACTTCTATGTCCAGGCCTTTGGTCACCTGTCCTAATATTTGTCTCTGCAGTCTGGTATTAAATTTTGTTTGACATCTCTCTGACATCTCACTGCAAGTTGAGATATTTTGTTACATAAGGGTGTAATTGGTTGCTGTTGGTTTTGCAGTCTAACTTCACATGTAACAAATTAAACTGGAGGTAAGTGCACCTGTTGAACTAACATCCTGGAAACTTTGGGAGAGGTAACACAAAATGGGGAATATGTGTCTCAATTGATTGTGCAGGATTGTGGTAAGATTTTTTTAATTTATAGGTACAAGGAGGGCAAATATGCGGAAAACAGGGAGATTATCAAAATAATGAATACCTCATCAATGGAAGCGGAGGTTTCCTTCTGTTATCAGCATGATGTGAAAGCTGCCACCTATCTTGTGGATCCACCATTTGTAACCCTTGGAGCTTATCAAGCACAGGTATGTACCTCTTTGGTATATATAGAGCATAGAACAGTACAGCATAAGAACAGGCACTGCAGCCAACCATGACTGTGCCAAACTATCTCTTAGCTGCTTGCACATAATCCATATCCCTTCATTCTCTGCATATCCATATGCATATCCAAAAGTCTCAAATGCCATTATTGCGTCTACCTCTACCAACACCCCTGGCAGAACATTCCAGGCACTCAACTCCCTCTATGTAAAAAAACTCACCCCACCCCAATTTCTTCCATGCCTTCTTGCCTTCCTCCCTCACAACATGGACCCGTTACAATTTGCATACCATTCGAACAGATCCACGGACGATGCTGTCTCCCAGGTTTTGCACACCACTTTCTCCCATCTTGACAGCCAGAAGGGGGGCTACATGAGGATGCTGTTCATAGACTTCAGTTCAGCCTTCAACATGATAGTCCCCACCAGACTAGCCGCAAAGCTACTGGATTTAGGGCTCAACACCCCCCTATGTGCCTGGGTCCTGGACTTTCTCACCGCCAGGCCCCAGGTAGTCAAGATGGGAGGGAATACATCGAAGTCCCTCACCCTGAGCACAGGATCCCCCCCAGGGTTGCGTCCTCAGCCCCCTATTGTACTCCCTGTACACACATGACTGTGTGGCTAGGTTCAGCTCCAACTCGATAATCAAGTTTGCCGATGACACCTTGGTGGAGGGCCTGATCTCAGACAATGATGAGAAGGCCTACCGGGAGGAGGTAGCTGATCTGGCACTCTGGTGTCAGGACAACAGCCTCCTCTTGAACATCAAAAAAACTAAGGAGCTGATCGTGGACTTTAGGAGGGCACATCATCCGAGGACGTACGCACTATTGAGGATAAATGGGGATACTGTGGATAGGGTAGGCTGTTTTAAATACCTGGGAGTCCACATCTCTGAGGATATGACATGGACATCACACGCTGCAGCACTCGTGAGTAAGGCAAGGCAGCGCCTTTACCACATCAGGCAATTGAGGAAATTCAGAGTGTCCCCGAGGATCCTCCAGTGCTTCTACTCTGCGGCTGTGGAAAGCATCTTGTCCGGAAATATTACAATCTGGTTTGGGAATTGCTCTGCCCATGACAGGAAGGCTCTGCAGAGAGTAGTGCGTTCGGCCGAACGCACTATAGGAACTTCTCTCGCCCCTCCGCAGGAACTATACATCAGGAGGTGCAACTCCAGAGCCAATAAGATAATGGGAGACCCCTTCCAGCCCTACAACGGACTGTTCCAGCTGCTACGGTCAGGCAAACGCCTCCGTTGCCATGCTGTGAGAACGGAGAGGATGAGAAGGAGTTTCTTCCCAGAGGCCATTCGGACTGTAAACTCCTTTCTCACCAGGGACTAACTATACTAACTTACTGTACCACAATACCGCCCACAATATTTAATATGAAAAAGAACATGTGATTCTGTTTGTAGTTTGTTGGTTGTTTGTTTGTTTGTTTTTTTGCACAAAGTTCACAGGCACTGCCACTTTTCATTTCACTGCACATCCCATATGTGTATGTGACGAATAAACTTGACTTGAATTTCCCTCTGCACATCAATATTGTTAAGGGTCTTGCAATTAATTATATATTTTCCCCTTACTTTTGATCTCCCAAATTTCAACACCTCATACTTGCATGAATTAAACTCCATCTGCCAGTACCTCACCCATTTCTGTGGCTGATCTACACCCCCCTGTACACTTTAACAGCCTTCCACACAGTCTGCAACTCTAGCAATCTTCATCAATGGGAAACAGGTGGAGAGAGTCAACAGCTTTAAGTCCAACACATTGATGCAATCACAAAGAACGCTCTTGTAATAGAAACTCTAACATTTCTATTAGATTGAGAAGATTTGAATTTTCAATTAATATTCCATCAACCCCCACCCCAGGTGTATGGTAGAAAGCATACTGATTGGTTGCATCATGGCCTGGTTCAGTAAATCAATTGGCCAGGAATGAAGGAGGCTGCGGAAGTGGTAAACATTGCCATGACTGGGCATGGGCATTGATCTCCCTCCCGATGAAAAGGATCTATAGCAGGCATTGTTTCAAATAGACAGCTAACTTCAAAGACCCACCACCCTGGCCATGCTCTCCTCTGGCTACTACCATTGGGTAGAAGATATAGCCTAAGAGCTGTTACCTCCAGTTTTAAGAACAGCTTCTTGCCAATAATCATCAGGCTCTTTTTCTGAGTTGCTTCAATGAAGGTAGAATGCAGACAATGTTGTGGTCAAGAGATTAGATCTGGCTAATAATTCTGATCAGTACATTTTTTAGTTTAATTGCTGGCAGATCTCCATGCCATTATTAGATTTTGTAATTCAGTATTAAATTAGCCAGGGTGCTCATGTGTTGAAGCCGTTATGGTTAGTTTCCCGCTGGTTTTCTGTTATGTCTTTCTTATTTCCGTGATTTGAATGATAAGCCCTATTTCATGGATATCTTTTTAAACACATTTATTATGAGAGAATACTTAGAATTGTGAAGAATAGACTGTGGTTGGGATGAAGATTACATTATTAAGGAACACGATGAAGGCGTAGGAAGTTTGGTGAAATGTCAGATGAAAATATGTTTACTAATTTTCACTGAGGGTATAATTGAAGCATAGAATGAATGAGTATATTGAAATGAACAATGTAAATGTGTCCAATGATAGATAGACCCAATGGTTTCACCTCTGAGTTTAGTTACAAGAATACTTGAGGTCACAAATTTACCTTGCAGGAGGTCATGATCTGGGCCTATCCAACCAGCTCTGGGAAATTTGATGACTACCTTGTCTGTTGCATACGAGAAAATCCTGAACCAGTACTCTTTAAGATATCCTGTCATGGAGTACGTGCGGAGTTGGAGCTTGACCGCAAGCAGCTACACTTTGACAAAATGATTCTTCACAGGTCAGTGTTTATCAAATTCACGCTATGCATATAGTCACAGCATGTTACAAATAGATGTATAAAAGCATTTTGTTCATATTGACAGACATCAAAGTGGCCCAGAAGCCAACCCTATTCAAACCCTCAACATCTGCATGGTCAAATTCCCAATGGGAGTTTGTGTGTGAGGATGCAATGAACAAATGGCACACAAAGTTTACTGTAGCATCTTGTTCTGTTGTACGTTCTGATCCATACTCCCTGTCAAACCTCAGTCCCAATCATGAGCTCACTAGTTTCTTTACTGCCTCTAAGAATTTATGTTTAATATTTTATGGCCATGTTCTTTTGACGTGTGCTGATTTAAATGCTTGTTAATTTCCTTGCTTAATGCTTCCAGTTAATTGAAATGTGTCTGTTTTATTGCGATTAAGTAATAATAATAGAACTAAAATAACATATTTAAATATATAGTGAAAATGATTAAAAACAATTGCATCAAAACCCATACCTAAACCATAATACAATCAGCAGCAACAACTACAACTTGCAATGGATTTTGCACATCACGTGGTGCAAATACACAGATGATAGGAGGATAGTGCAGATGAATACGTGGCTTGAAAAATGGTGCAAGGGGGAGGGATTCAAATTTCTCGGGCATTGGAACCAGTTCTGGGGGAGGTGGGACCAGTACAAACAGGACGGTCTGCACCTGGGCTTGAAGGGAACCAATGTCCTTGGTGGAGTGTTTGCTAGTGCTGTCAGGGATGATTTAAACTGATGTGGCAGGGGGATGGGAGCATGAGCAGAGAGACAGAGGGATGTAAAATGAGGGTAGAAGCAATAGGTAGCAAGGTTAAAAGTAAAAGTGGCAGCAGAAAAATCCAGGGCAAAAATCAATAAGGGCCACTTTTCAACATCATTGTATAAGGGGTAAGAGTGTTGTAAAAACAAGCCTGAAGGCTTTGTGTCTCAATGCAATGAGCATTCGTAATAAGGTGGATGAGTTGAATGTGCAGATAGTTATTAATGAATATGATATAGTTGGGATCACGGAGACATGGCTCCAGGGTGACCAAGGATGGGAGCTGAACATCCAGGGATATTCAATATTCAGGAGCGATAGACAGAAAGGAACAGGAGGTGGAGTAGCGTTGCTGGTTAGAGAGGAGATTAACGCAATAGAAAGGAAGGACATTAGCTTGGAGGATGTGGAATCGATATGAGTAGAGCTGCGAAACACTAAGGGGTAGAAAATGCTAGTGGGAGTTATGTACAGGTCACCTAACAGTAGTAGTGGAGTTGGGGATGGCATCAAACATGAAATTAGAAATGCGTGCAACAAGGGTAAAACAGTTATAATGGGTGACTTTAATCTACATATAGATTGGGTGAATCAAATTGGCAGGGGTGCTGAGGAAGAGGATTTCTTGGAATGTATGCGGGATAGTTTTCTAAACCAACATGTGGAGGAACCAACGAGAGAGCAGGCTATTTTAGACTGGGTACTGAGTAAAGAGGAAGGGTTAGTTAGCAATCTTGTTGTGCATGGCCCCTTGGGCAACAGTGACCATAATATGGTTGAGTTCTTCATTAGGATGGAGAATGACATTGTTAATTCAGAAACAAGGGTTCTGAACTTAAAGAAAGGTAACTTTGAGGGTATGAGACGTGAATTGGCCAAGATAGACTGCAAGTGATTCTTAAAGGGTTGACGGTGGATTTGCAATGGAAGGCATTTAAAGACTGCATGGATGAACTACAACAATTGTTCATCCCAGTTTGGCAAAAGAATAAATCAGGGAAGGTAGTGCATCCGTGGATAATAGGGGAAATCAGGGATAGTATTAAAAATTAAAGATGAAGCATACAAATTAGCCAGAAAAAGCAGCCTGCCAGAGGACTGGGAGTCCAGCAGAGGAGGACAAAGTGATTAATTAGGAAAGGGAAAATAGATTATGAAAGAAAACTGGCAGGGAACATAAAAACTGACTGCAAACGTTTTTATAGATATGTGAAGAGAAAAAGGTTAGTTAAAACAAATGTAGGTCCCTTGCAGTCAGAAGCTGGTGAATTGATCATGGGGAACAAGGATATGGCAGACCAATTGAATAACTACTTTGGTTCTGTCTTCACTAAGGAAGACATAAATAATCTGCCGGAAATAGCAGGGGTCCTGGAGTCAAATGAGATGGAGGAACTGAGTGAAATCCAGGTTAGCTGGAAAGTGGTGTTAGGTAAATTGAATGGATTAAAGGCTGATAAATCCCCAGGGCCAGCTAGTCTGCATCCCAGAGTACTTAAGGAAGTAGCCCCAGAAATAGTGGATGCATTAGTGATAATTTTTCAAAACTCTTTAGATTCTGGAGTAGTTCCTGAGGATTGGAGGGTAGCTAATGTAACCCCACTTTTTAAAAAGGGAGGGAGAGAGAAAACGGGGAATTACAGACCAGTTAGTCTAACATCGGTAGTGGGGAAAATGCTAGAGTCAGTTATTAAAGATGGGATAGCAGCACATTTGGAAAGTGGTGAAAGCATTGGACAAAGTCAGCATGGATTTACGAAAGGTAAATCATGTCTGACGAATCTTATAGAATTTTTCGAGGATGTAACTAGTAGAGTGGATAAGGGAGAACCTGTGGATGTGTTATATCTGGACTTTCAGAAGGCTTTCGACAAGGTCCCACATAAGAGATTAGCATTCAAACTTAAAGCCCACGGTATTGGGGGTTCAGTGTTGATGTGGATAGAGAACTGGCTGGCAGACAGGAAGCAAAGAGTAGGAGTAAACGGGTCATTTTCAGAATGGTAGGCAGTGACTAGTGGGGTACCGCAAGGCTCAGTGCTGGGACCCCAGCTATTTACAATATATATTAATGATCTGGATGAGGGAATTGAATGCAACATCTCCAAGTTTGCGGATGACACGAAGCTGGAGGGCAGTGTTAGCTGTGAGGAGGATGCTAGGAGGCTGCAAGGTGACTTGGATAGGTTGGGTGAGTGGGCAAATGCATGGCAGATGCAGTATAATGTGGATAAATGTGAGGTTATCCACTTTGGTGGCAAAAACAGGAGGGTAGACTATTATCTGAACGGTGGCCGATTAGGAAAAGGGGAGATGCAACGAGACCTGGGTGTCATGGTACACCAGTCATTGAAAGGCATGCAGGTGCAGCAGGCTGTGAAGAAAGTAAATGGTATGTTGGCATTCATAGCAAAAGGATTTGAGTACAAGAGCAGGGAGGTTCTACTGCAGTTGTACAGGGTCTTGGTGAGGCCACACCTGGGGTATTGCGTATAGTTTTGGTCTCCAAATCTGAGGAAAGACATTCTTGCCATAGAGGGAGTACAGAGAAGGTTCACCAGACTGATTCCTGGGATGGCAGGACTTCCATATGAAGAAAGACTGGATAGACTCGGTTTGTACTCGCTGGAATTTAGGAGATTGAGGGGGGATCTTAAAGAGACTTACAAAATTCTTAAGGGGTTGGACAGGCTAGATGCAGGAAGATTGTTCCCGATGTTGGGGAAGTCCAGAACAAGGGGTCACAGTTTAAGGATAAGGGGGAAGTCTTTTAGGACCGAGATGAGAAGATCATTTTTCACACAGAGAGTGGTCAGTTTGTGGAATTCTCTGCCACAGAAGGTCGTTGAGGCCAGTTCATTGGCTATATTTAAGAGGGAGTTAGATGTGGCCCTTGTGGCTAAAGGGATCGGGGGGTATGGAGAGAAGGCAGGTACAAATACTGAGTTGGATGATCAGCCATGATCATATTGAATGGCGGTGCAGGCTCGAAGGGCCAAATGGCCTACTCCTGCACCTACGTTCTATGATTCTATGAATACTAACCTCTTGTTATGCCTCTGATTTATTTTGTTCGCACTGGATACAGCATGTGATTAGGTAAAAGGTCTGAAGAAGGGTCTTGATCTGTAATGTCACCCATTCCTTTTCTCCAGACATGCTGCCTGTCCCCTCAGAGTTACTCCAGCACTTTGTGTCTATATTCCGTGTAAACCACATCTGCAGTTCCTTCCCACAGTTTAAAAAGTGCTATCCATTGTGCAGCCCACCTTGGCTCTTTGAAACCTAATGAACAAAAGCCCAACAGTTTTCTAAATAAAGTTACCATCCACAATGTAAGATGAGCAAATCTCACAAGTGTGAGTGGCTCAGGTGTTTAGGATAGATTTCTGGAGGATTAAAAAGTGGACAATATTATAGAAAGGCAGAAATTGCTGGAGTAACCCGGCGGGTCAGGCAGCATCCCTGGAGAACATGGATAGGTCATGTTTTGGGTCAGGGCCATCTGAAGAAGTGTCCCAACCCAAAATGTCACCTATCCATGTTTTCCAGAAATGCTACCTGACCCACTGTCACTCCAGTAATTTCTGTCTTTCCTTGGTGAACCAGCATCTACTGTTCCTTGTTTTGACATTCTGGAAAATGTTATTTCAGGCAAATGTCAAGTCCAGTCAGGTTTATTACGTGTATTACTATAGTGAGGTAAAGGGTACAATTAAATCTTGCTCACAGTGGCATCACCCGCACATAGATTCAGAAAACACGCAAAAACATAAATTATACATAAATTGCACATGAATTCCGCAAGACAGTAAAAAGAAAAATGCAAGTCACTAGTGCAAAACATAATTAGAAAACAAGTCTATGGTAATTCAAGAAGTGCTTCATAATGTCCGCTACTGAGCTAGGATTAGAGCTATGCAGGTTATTTCACAAACCTGACAGTTATAGGAAAGTAGCTACTGTCCTTGCTGGATTGGGACCATGGGCTTCTGTACCTCCTGCTCAATGGTAACAGTTGAAGAGAGTATGCTCAGATGTTGGGGATTCTTGATGATGGATGCCTCCTTGAGGCAGCACCTTATGTAGGTATGTTTAATGGTGGGGAGGGCTGTGCCTGTGTTGATCTGGGTTGAGTCCACACTCTCTGCAGCCTCTTGCATTGCAGTGCATTGGAATAGTCAAACCAGGCCATGATGCAACCAACGAGAATAGTTTCTACAGTGCATCTGTAGAAATTCTGCAGACCATGTAGCAAAGCTACAACATTTTGAGATTTAAAAAATCGTCTGCAATTTATCCCATCAGATAAAGCATAAAAAGAAGTTTAATTTGACACCTAATTCATTTTCATATCTTCAGTTTAAAAAAAGTTGTGGCCATTTTCATACTCAGAAATTAGCATCTTGTTCCCTATTGTTTTTCCATTGTCTTAACACAAAAGCTGTGATCGAGGACAGTCAAAAGCCCATAACTTTCTTAAACATTAAGAGAACTGAATGAAATTTTCAGTTAATATAGATTGAAGCATTCTGAAACAAATATAAAACATCTTACTTGGATGACCTGAAATTAAATCATATCATTAGTTAATTACCTAATTGTAACTAATTACAAAATTGACCGTTGTGACGGAAATAGTAATAAACACCCAGACTGCCTTGAAAATTCAAAAATGTGATATTCTCAAGATCAGAACTTTAATATTATTGTATTATATGCTGTAAGTCCGTAACAGATAGGTAAATAAATTACAATTTCTAGCAATAGACCAAGTCTTTATGGAGAAGATCAGTTGCTACATTAGAAAGTACATTGGCATATCATAATCAGTAGCATCGTCATACTCCTCAGATTATAACCAATAAGCAACTCTGCACACCTTGTTTTTCCTCAACTTTGTAATTTTGATATTGTAAACTACAAGTTTTTGCTCTTCAAACCGCGCATGACATGCCTTTCTGCCCACTACTTTCCCCATTAAGAATGTCCTGTAGATTCCATTTCTTAAGAAAAGGATATTTTTTAAGTATCCAAATAACAAACTTATCCCATTCACACAAGAATTCACAATATAACATGATTTTTAAATCTCACTGTCATGAACATATGCCAGACGGAAGGAATGTAATGTTTAATTCCCATAAATTAATCTAGAAACATCCACTCAATATAATCAAAATTATTATTTTTTGCACAATGCATGTGGCTAAAACTGTTGTGTATATTTAGTATAAAAATATTGACAATGGATAGACAATAACACAAAATATAGACGATTTAGATGCTCCTATGACATGATTGTCCAAAAAAAAGAGCATTTAAATCATCTTGCTTCTGGAACGCGATCGATTGGAACGTTGCCGCTGCAGTGAGTTTTAACCCCATATTGGCAGGAAAGATACTGCCGGTTCGTATGGGGCCCAAATAACATTTTTGCAACTTAAAATTAGATTAAAGCCATCCCAAAAAGCAAGATTACATGTAAAATAAACGACTTACCTTTTGTTTTGTCCTGTTATTACGATCCATCGCGTTGTAGGCGTTGAGGGCGTTCAAAGTCGATTTTTATTTTAATGCAATTATTAAATTGTCCAGCGATTTAAAAAAAATAAAGAAATAAATAAAACAAAAACGGGAACGGAAGTCCGATCGTTTTTTCTTCATCAGCTAGCAGCCTGAGGAAATCCCTCTCCAACATGTGATACAAACCTGCATTTTAATCTCCCCCCCCCCAAAGGCGCCAAAGTCGCGCACACGGCCAGTGGCAGAACTGCAGTGCCGCTGAAGATAGGTTTTGTAACATCGCTAGACCATGTCCTTGGAATGTGTTCCAACTATCTTACATTTTATTGGCAGGGCACAAATGTGGCAGGACACAGTTCTCAATAACTCATTGTTGAAAATAAAAGCACCTACAAGCAGGCATCGAGCCATACACAGTGTACAGATACATGACAAAGGGAATAATGTGAATGGTGTTAGTGCAAGGTAAAGCCAGTAAAGTCTGATTAAAGAGAGTCTGAAGGTCTTCAATGAGATAGAAAGTTGTTCAGGACTGCTCTCTAGTTGTTGATAGGATGGGATAGTTGCCTGATAACAGCTGGTAAGAAACTGTCCCTGAACCTGTAAACACACTATTTCACTATTATGAATCATTGATGGCATTATCCTAATACCGAGTCAATGTTTATTTCTCAGCTAAAAACTAAACCAAGTTACTTGGTTGTTAGCTCATAGTATGTGTAAAATCTGTTGCCTGGTTTACTTGTTAATGCAATGATGGTACTTTTACATGTACCATATTGACCATATGTGTGTGTGTGACCACCTTGGTGTGTTGGTACACCATGAAAGGTAACTGCAAGTTTTGATTTATTTCCCTCAGGAAGGACACCAAGAGCCTGGTGATGCGGAACACTTGTCTTCTGGCAGTCGCGTGGAGAATCACTGGCCTGGAGAATCTGGGTGATGACTTCACTCTCTCTCAGGACCAGGGAATCATTGAACCCAAAGCTGAATTTAGTGTGCACGTGCACTTCAGAGCTACAAGACAAATCAATCTGAGAAAGTACATTCGGCTTGAGGTATGTGGATTGAGAAGAGTACTGAGCAAGTGAGAAGCAATTTTTATTCAATAATTTTAAAATAATATCCCAATAAAAAGATCATAATCACAACAGTGAGTTCCCATTTTAACATTCGTCCGAGTGTGTGTGCGCAGTGGAAGTAAAGGTTGGAGTAAAGCCCCAATAAAATTCATATTTCCCGAGTCTCAATGTATGTTTGATGTTGGATACATGAGCAAATTACTCCCTGGCCAGTGGCTAAGTGCCTCATTTCAGTTTTTGCAGTCAGGGTGGGGGGGGGGATAACAATTCCTCCCCAATATAATCATTAGCATCTCAAGGCTATATGTTCAGTCCTCTGCTTTACGTGCTCTATACTCATGAGTAGAACAGGGTTTTGCCATAAATGCCATGTGTCTTTTCATGCCTTTTTTGATGATTTCACCAGAATAATGCCTTTTTCACGATCGAGTGCCTAAATCAGCCTTTTTTTTGCAGTTTTACTAAAAGGTTGTGCTATTTTCTCTAGTTGTACTGTGATTACAATGATGTTTTCTATGTTAACACGTTAATATTAATGTTATTATTAACGTGTTAACATAGTATAACTTACAAGAAAACTTCCACCACCGGGGCGAAACCGGGGGCACCACCGTCAGTCATTCATTCGTTCGTGCCGCTGCCAGCTGGTTCAGTCTTCTCCAAGATCTATTTAAGAAAGACCTGCAGATGCTGGTAAAATCGAAGGTAGACAAAAAATGTTGGAGAAACAGCAGGTGAGGCAGCATCTATGGAGAGAAGTTATAGGCGACATTTTGGGTCGAGACCCTTCTTCAGACTGATGTGGGGGGGTGCAGGAAAAATAAATGAAGAGGCAGAGACAGTAGGACTGGAAGGAGAGCTGGGAAGGGGGAGGGGGAGGAGGGAGAAGACAAGGGCTATCCAAAATTAGAGAAGTCAATGTTGATACCGCTGGGGTGGTTGACTACCCAAGCGAAATACCCAAGCTTGTCTCCTCACTACATTTACTGCTGGTTCCAGTCGCAAATCTGAGTTTTCGAGTGATTTGTGCAAGGCATTCATTGATGCTGGAATTCCACTGTGGAAATTGAAAACAAATCTCTCAGAGGTTTTTTAGAAAAATACACAGAGGAACATTTACCAAGCCAGTCATTATGGAAAAATTATGTTGACAGCAACTTCAACATTAGAGATTAAGTTGCGTGCAACAAAATATGAATCTCAATAGACGAGACAACCGATGCTGTGGGGAGATATGTTGCCAATGTGGTCATCGGTACACCATCAAAGGTGCATTTGTTGACAATGGAAGTATTGGCGAAATTAAACAGCTCAACTATTGCTCAGTTGTTTACATCTTCACTTGCTGTACTTTGGCTAGAAGGTATAAAATGTACTTCTGTTTGTGACTTAAAGTTTTATCCCCCAAAATTTTGCATTTGACATGCTTAGCTCAAGAACTTCATAGAATTGCCAAGCACAGACGTGGCTTGTTTCCGAATGTCGATCGCCTAGTTTCTAATGTCAAGAAAATCTTCCTCAAAGTACCATCACGTGTGCAGTTGTTCAAGGAAATGGCACCTGAGTTTCCGCTACCTCCTCAGCCTGTTTTGACGTGGTGGGGTACATGGCTCTCTGCTGTACTTTACTATGCTGCAAATTTTGAAAAGGTAAAATAAATCGTCAATTGTTTTGAAGAAGACGATTCTGCTGCAGTCACGATCGTCGGTGAAATCATGCAGAAAAGGTCCCTCCACTGCGATCTTGTTTATTGCGTCCAATTTTGCAAACTTCCCTTGAGAAACGTGGTGAAACATTAGTGAATAACTTGCAGGTTTTCAACAAAGTAACTGACGTAAAGTTCTTGGCAATGCAAGTAAAGGCACACAAGGAAAAAGTGAGAGAGTGATTTTAGCTAACAAAGATCTTGAAGAAATAGAAAACATAGCTAAAGTTCTCTTAGGTAGTTGTAATGCACAAGATATCAACATGAATATAGAGTCTGTAGCTTGTTTCGGGTATGCATCAGTGACCTCAGCTGAGGTAGAAATAAGTTTTTCACAACTGAAGCATATTCTGTCTGACAGACGACATAGTTTAACACCAAATAATTTGAAAAAAATGCGAGTAATTATGTGCAACCCGGCAACTTTTGTCATTTAATGTATTATATCTTTATATTATTATTTTTAACCATATTTTGGTGGTGGAAATAAATGCCTTTTTATACTTTTTTTTGTCAATAAGTGCCTTTTTGCCTGCTTATTTCAGTATTTTTGTGCCTAATCATCCTGGCTCTACTCATGAATGTGTAGCTGGACACAGTTCCTACTCTTGAGTACAATCTTTAAATTTGCCAATGACACTGCCATTGTTGAACATATTATGAGTAACAAGAAGTCAGAGTCTAGGAAGAAGATCGATCATCAGATTGAATGGTGCCAGAGCAACAACCTTGCTCGGACTAAGAGGACGGCTATCAAAGTATACAGCGAGATATAGATCAGCTACAGAAATGGGTGGAGAAATGGCAGATGGGGTTTGATCCAATTGAGTGTGAGATTTGCACTTTGGGAGGTCAAATATAAGGGTAAAATGTACAATTAAGGCATGATCCTTAACAGGATTGAGTTACAGAGGGGTCTTGGTGTCCAAGTCCATAACTCCCTGAAAGTGGCAACACAAGTAGATACAGTGCCCTCCATAATGTTTGGGACAAAGACCCATCATTTATTTATTTACCTCTGTACTCCACATGGTGAAACCAAAATGTCTAATAAATACCTTTTAATAAAATCTGACAATGTGCACTTTAACCACATGTGATTTTTTTTCTATTAAAAGTCTCAAATTGTGGAGTACAGAGGCAAATAAATAAATGATGGGTCTTTGTCCCAAACATTATGGAGGGCACTGTAGAGTGGTAAAGAGGGCATATTGCATGCTTACTTTCATAGGCAGAGGCATTGAGTCTAAGAGTTAGGATGTTATTATGCAATGTTATAGGACTTTATTTAGGCTGCGTTTGGAGTATTGCATGCAGTTCTGCTTTCCCCATTACAGGAATGTTGTGAAGGTTTTGGAAAGGATGCAGAGGTGGTTTATCAGAATGATACCTAGATTTTGAGTTATGGTAACAGGGAGAGGTTGGACAGAATTGGCTTATTTTCTCTGGATCACTGGTAGTTGCCTGGTATACGCTGCAGAGTTAGGCAGTTGAGGTAGATATGAAAGCGGCATTTAAGAGACTTTTAGATGGACATATGGGTATGCAGGGAATGGAGGTATATGGAGGAGATAAGAGATGGTCTTGACATCATATTCGGCACATTGTAGGCCGAAGGGCCTATTCTTGTGCTGTGTTCTATTTTCTAACTTTTTCCAGTTTTCTCTCTTTTTCTCCTTTTTTCTCTTTTTTTCTCCCTCTCTTTCTATCTCCATTTCTCACTATTTACCTTTCTCTTTCTTTTCTCTTTGTAATATTTTTCTATTTCTTTCTCTCTTTTCTTTCTCTCTCTCTCTCTCTCCCTCTCTCTCTACCTCTCTCCCCCACTTCCTCTCTCCCTCTCTCTTCCCCTCTCTCTCTCGCTCTCTCTCTCTCTCTCTCTCTCTCTCAACATTTAAAATACATTTGAACAGGTTCATAGATATGAAAGGTTTAGAGGGATATGGGCCAAAATGGCCGGTGGAACCAATGTAGATAGGGCATCTTGATCAGTATAGGCAAGCTGGGCCTAAGAGCCTGTTTTCATGCCGTATGACTCTATGATTATGATGGGTCTGTCGTGGGGATAGTTAACAAGTTCCTGGATGTGCATATCTCTGAAGATCTGTCATGGACCCAGCGCATTGATGCATTCATAAAGAAAGCCTACAACCTCTTCTTCCCAACAACCATTGAACACTATAAACTTCAACTAAACTACAAACTCTCGGTTGCACTAGGGAATTTAGGTTTTTAGTTTGTTTTGCACTAATATTGGTGTTTTTTATTTATTTAACTTATTTTTTGGTTTGTTTATTATGTTAACTATTGAGTACAATGTTTACAGGCCTGTTATGCTGCTGCATGTAAGAATTTAATTGTTCTATTTTCGTACAAATGGCAGTTAAATATTTGTGATTTTTGACTCAATGTCTAGCTGAGGAAGCTCAAGATTGCTATGTGGCATCTGATGGATCAATTAAATTACAATATTTTAAATACAGTTTCAGGCGGTCAGGAACACAGTTATGTTCTGGGGACTGTTTGTAATCTGAACTGTTTGTAAGTCAGAAACAAACAAAAATGGTAATGTGGGATGTGGGAAAGGATCACGGAAACAGCTGTGGTGGGAGAGCTAGCAGGCGTGGGAAGAGTGATTGCCAGCCAACCTCCCTGACTCAGTGAGTGAACGAGTGAGTCTGTTCAGCTCTCTCAGCTCAATTCAGCTTGACCCAGCCTCTGATAATTGTGGTTCAAAGCATGGGTCTGGGGAGAGAACATGCACAAATGCTCCATTTCCCACCCAGCAGAAGGTGCATGCAGCAACTGGTAATTCTATTCTCATCCATCTCGCTGGTCTCCCAAATGTTTGTAGGAAATGAGGTGTTCTAAGTCAGATGCTCATAATCCAAAGAGGACTTGTAATCAGAGAAGGAGAAACAAGAAGCTGCAGTTTCTGATTTAGAATTAGAAGACTTAGAATGCTGGAGTAGCTCAGCAGGTCTGGCAGCATCACAGGGGAACACGGATCGGTAACATTTTAGGATAGAAAGCTTTTTCAGCTGAAGAAGTGTCCTGACTTGAAATGTTGATGTTCTGCTAAGATGCTGCCTGATCCACTGAATTACTCCAGCACTCTGTGTCTTCTCTTGTAATGAGAGTGCTTTGTTGAAGTTAATGAATGCTGTGTAGCAACAAGAGTATAACATATAATTAGATCATGCTTAATTCATCCTCAACTAGCATTCACCATCTGGTCCAATCAGTGGATATGAAGTGTGTGTTTATGTTTTCATGTTATCATTTTGCTTGCCCTCTCCTGAGGTCTATGATGCAGAGAACATTCTTGGCATTGTTCAAACGGAAAACATACTGGTCCTTGCAGAAGCTTATGATGTGGCTCTGGACATCAGTTTCCCTAAAGGTAAGGTTGCTATTGCTGCAGTACTGATTCACAGAATGAGCTCATGTCAGGAAAGACAATAGTCACAGTATAAAATTGAAGCAAGAGCTGGCTCCATCTTTGCATAAGATCCGGACAAACTGTGCATCTCATCTACTTACCCACTCGATGATTTATCTCCAGCCCCTAACAATACAAAGATCTACTCACCATCAATGACTGAGCACTCAACAAACTCTAAGGTGGAGACCTCCAAAGTTTTGCATCAATAGACAATAGACAATAGATAATAGATGCAGGAGTAGGCCATTCGGCCCCTTGAGCCAGCACCGCCATTTTTTAAAATATATTTTTGTATTAGAAGTAATGTACAATAGTATAAACCAAAAATAACATAATACATTTCATGTACCACTTCTTATTTTAAAATTTAATAATAGAAAAGTAACAAAAGCAAGAAAAAGAAAAATAGAGAAAGTTAGATAAGATAGTGATATTAATAGTATGTGAAAAAGTGGAAAGAAAGAGCCCATAAAGACGTAAAGCACGAGAAGGAGTAAAAGAAAGAAAAATAAAAATAAAATAAAAAGGAAAATATAAAGAAAATAAGATAAAAGGGATGTATCTGCTTCATATCTTTACACACGCCTCACCAGGTCCTGAAACAGTTTATTTCCAGAGTTAAGTCGATAAATGGAGACCAAATCTTTAAGAATTGGTCTGATTTGCCTGCTAGGACGAATCTCATGTCTTCGAAGATCCACAATCAGTACCCTGTTCCTGCCTTCTTCCCATATCCCTTGACTCCGCTATCTTTAAGTCCAGCTATCTCATGAAAGCATCCAGAGAACCAGCCTCCACCACCCCCTTGGAGACAGGGAATTCCACAGACTCACAACTCTCGGTGTGAAAACGTTTTTCCTCATCTCCGTTCTAAATAACCATATAACCATATAACCATATAACAATTACAGCACAGAAACAGGCCCTCTCGGCCCTTCCAGTCCGTGCCGACCATTTGTTTTCCCCTAGTCCCATCTACCTGCACTCAGACCATACCCCTCCATTCCCTTCACGTCCATATACCTATCCACTTTACTCTTAAATGTTAAAATCGATCCTGCCTCCACCACTTCTGCTGGAAGCTGATTCCACACAGCCACCACCCTCTGAGTAAAGAAGTTCCCCCTCACGTTACCCCGAAACCTCTGTCCCTTAATTCTCATGTCATGCCCTCTTGTTTGAATCTTCCCTACCGTCAATGGGAAAAAATCCACGTCAACTCTGTCTATCCCTTTCATCATTTTAAAGACCTCAATCAAGTCCCCCCTTAACCTTCTGCGCTCCAAAGAATAAAGACTTAACTTGTTCAACCTTTCTCTGTAACATAGTTGCTGGAACCCTGGCAACATCCTAGTAAATCTCCTCTGTACTCTCTCTATTTTGTTGACATCCTTCCTATAACTAGGCGACCAAAATTGTACATGGCTTACCCCTTATTCTTAAACTGTGATCCCCGGTTCTGGACTCCCCCAAGATCGGGAACATGTTTCCTGCCTCTAGCGTGTTCAAAACCTTAATAATCCTATATGTTTCAATAAGATCCCCTCTCATCTTTCTAAAGTATTCAAGCCCAGCCCGGTTGCAAGGGAAAGTACCAAGGGAGGGGGTGTTTTGAGTGGAAAGGGACGAATTGACCAAGGAGTTACTGACCACATCTTCCCATCTCCTCCCCTTTCGGCTTTCTGCAGAGATTGCTCCCTCCGTAAATCCCTGGTCAATTCATCCCTTCCCACCCAAACCACCCCCCTCTCCTGGTACTTTCCCTTGCAACCGCAGGAAATGCTACACTTGTCGCTTTACCTCCCCACTCGACTCTATCCAAGGACCCAAGCAATCTTTCCAGGTGAGCCAGAGGCTCACCTGCATCTCCTCCAACTTCATATATTGCATCCGCTGTTTTAGGTGTCAACTGCTCTACATCGGTGAGACCAAGCGCAGGCTTGGCGATCGCTTCACCCAACACCTCCGCTCAGTTCGCATTTACCAACCTGATCTCCCGGTGGCTCAGCACTTCAACCCCCCCTCCCATTCCAAATCTGATCTTTCTGTCCTAGGCCGCCTCCAAGGCCAGAGTGAGTCCCACCGCAAATTAGAGGAGCAGCGCGTCATATTTTGCTTGGGTAGTTTGTACCCCAGTGGTATGAGCATTGACTTCTCCAATTTCAGGCAGTCCTTGCTTTCTCCTTTCTTCCCCTCCGCTTCTCAGCTCCCCCACAGCCCACCGTCTCCGCCTCTTCCTTTCTTCTTCCCGTGCCGATCACCCACCACCTTCCCCCACATCAGTCCGAAGAAGGATCTCGACCCGAAATGTCACCTATTCCTTCGCTCCATAGATGCTGCTCACCCGATCAGTTTCTCCAGCATTTTTGTCTACCTGTACTCCAAGATCCCTCTGCTCTATAACGCTCCCCAGGGCCCTACCATTCACGAAAAAGCTCCTGTCCTGGTTTGACTTCCCAAAATGCAACATCTTAGAATTATTTGCATTAAACCCCATTTAGCCATTCGTCAGCCCACTTGGCCAGCTGAACAGGACCCTGCTGTAATTTTGGGAATTGTTATACTGTTACAATTGAAACTGGGTTGTGACTTACACATTTAAGTTCATGACAAACTTTTAAGGACATGTGATCTGGAAAGTGCAGGAACAGATGCAGAAAGAGCAGCCTGTAGAAGCCATACAATAGTTGGAACTATTAAAACAAAACCATGATACACAGTGAAGTCTCCAATATTTATCTTGAACATAGACTTCAAGGCAACACTAATCATAACAATAACGATTTTCACAATCTATGACAATCTACGATACCACAGGATTTAGAGGAACAGGCGCTTACACAACAAGTGGGATGGAAAATTAAAGTTGCGGCAACGGCAAGCTCAGGGTTTCCCCTGTGGGTTGCTTCCCTAATCATCAATTTGATTACCCTGCAACACTTATTCAGTATGAAGAAGGGTCTCGACCCGAAATGTCATCCATTCCTTCTTTCCAGAAATGCTGCCTGTCCCGCTGAGTTACTCCAGCACTTTGTGACTACCTTCCATCCAGCTGGAATCCAGACTCAGCCACATGGTATAGTTTGTAATGTATCGGCCAGAGGACACCATGCACTATTAAACCAACTGAACACTCCTCACCAGTTTCCTCAGCTCCACGTATATTTCCATTGCTGCAGCGGTTATGTTTAAGAGCTATATATTAACATCTTATTCTTGATTCTGCAATAAAGGTGCAGATGGCGGGATTGATTTTGGTATCATTAAAGTTATCGATACCGTGAAACAGACCATCACGTTGAAGAACAAAGGAAAATATGAGATTGGATACAGGTACTTTTTCTGTTTCTCCTCAAGTAGTCTGATGATAAATTATAGATCAAAAGCAGAGTTGCTTCCCTAGGATTTGCCAAAAAGGGATGTTGTATTTGAAATCAAAAATCTCCAGATGCTGGAATTCTGAAATTAAAAACATTAAACGCATGAAGCACTCAGCTACTTAGGCATCTGAGAAGAGAGAAAAACAGTGTCTTAAGTCGAAGACCAGAACCTGAATGTTAACTCCATTCCTCTATCCATGGAATCTTTCTGACCTGCTGAGTGTTTCCAGCCTTTTCTATTTTTAAGTCCAGTCGAGTTTATTGTCATGTGCACAAAAACCTACGCCATCAGTCTGAAGAAGGAACACGACTGATAACATAATCTGTCATTCCCTCCATAGATGTTGCCTGGTCTGCTGAATTCCTCCAACATTTTTGTTTGCTCAAATGTCCAGCATTTGCAGGGCTCTCACTTAACTTTTTTTCTCTGCTTCCAGCCGGGCAAACTAGGCAGCTTTTTAGGTTGCCAAATGACAGTTTAGGTGGTGTAAATAAGCAATTCACAAATTCTTAAAGATGTGCAACATCTTTTAATGATAGCACAAGGTATTACATACATCCTCAAGCACTGGCTACATTCTTCTACTGAACTGTACCCAGGAAGGGGAAGGCGTTATGATTGATGTTAACTAAGCGGGGTTAATGGTACTGAGGTAACTATATTATTGATTGCATATAAACCATCTACATCCTTCCCCTTAGAAAATCAAAACAGATTGTTGTCACGACAACAGAATTAAACAGCAGAATTAAACAAAATCGCCATAACGAACAGGTGGCTTACTAATCCGGCCCGAGCGCGTACGGATGTCTCCCCCTTCCCCCGAAAGAGCAGAAGAAACAGGAGGACACGAGGCAGCTGGGGAACCAGGGAAGGGCGGTGGTGTGGGAGAAACAGGAGAGTGAGAACCGCAACCGGCAACAGGGGACCCATGCAGAGGGGAACCGGGCGCTCGATATGGGGATCGAGGCATGCAGGGAACACTGGCTGGGACGGCAGCCGGCTGCTGGTATGAGAGTGGCGGGGCATAGGGCCCCAGGGGCTGCGGCTTTGGCTCATTAACCGCAAGCAAGTGTTGTCGGCTTCTTCGGTAGATGGTACCCTCATAGTCGACCAGATACGAACGAGGTGAGTCGGTCACCCCAACCACGTTAGCCAGCCAGGAGTGACCACCGGCGGTCTGCAACCGAACAACCTGTCCAGGCAACAGAGGATCGAGTGGTCTGCACGACCGATCGTGGGAACGCCGCTGGCTGTCATGTTTCTCTTGAATTCGCCTCTGCACGGAGGCAGGCTCCAGCACCCGAGGTTGCAGCTGGCGCTGGGCAATCGGGATGGTAGATCTGGTTGTTCTGGACATCTGACGCTGAGCAGGTGACCCCATGGCCGGATCCCTGGAAATATTCCTGAGGTTCAGGAGATCCAAATACAAATCAGAGATGGATAGTCTCGCCTGTTCCATCAGAAGCTTGGCGCTGCGGACGGCCCGTTCTACAAGGCCGTTGCTCTGTGGGTACTCTGGGCTGCTGGTGAACTGCACAAAATTTCACTTGCCGGCAAAACTTTTGAATTCTCGGCTGGTAAACTGCCTGCCGTTGTCAGTCTGCAGCCTGACAGGGGACCCAAAAGTGGAGAAGTGTTTCCGCAGCTTTCGGATCACCATCTCCGACGTGAGGGATGTCAGTAAATCCACTTCGAACCAGTTTGAGTACGAGTCGACCAGGACAAGGTAGTGGTTACCACACCACTCGAAGATGTCAGCGGCCAACGAGGACCAGGCCAAGGCAGGGGCGGGCTGTTGCAGCAGGGGCTGTCGCTGCTGGTGTGGAGCAAGACTGTTGCACGTGGAGCAGGCAGAAACTCGGTCTCGGATACATTTGGGTCAATGGCAATATGGTATGTCAGTGGTAACTTTCCCAGGTCATCGTTGAACAGGTCCTGGTATTCTGCAACCGGGTTAAACGACAGTTGCACTTTGTGGACCGTGCGGTCGAAGTACAGATTTCCAGACCCAGTCTAAACATGCTGAGACAATCTGATGTCTGTTACGACTCAGAGCCCAACATAGCTGAATCCTATGATGCAGATCCAATTAATCCTCTCGAGGATTCAAATGTGTTCACCCTCCTACAGGCACCCGGCCAACGTTCTGATCCCACTTCTGACACCATGTAAATAAGCAATTCACAAACTCTTAAAGTGTGCAACATCTTTTAATGATAGCACAAGGTATTACATACATCCTCAAGCACTGGCTACATTCTTCTACTGAACTGTACCCAGGAAGGGGAAGGCGTTATGATTGATGTTAACTAGGTGGGGTTAATGGTACTGAGGTAACTATATTATTGGTTACATATAAACCATCTACAGGTGGTCACTTAAGCTTGCATAACGAGTGCGATAACGTGCTCGGATGAAGTGCATAATTACCAGTCGGAATTATGCTCAATGAAGCATTCACGTATTATTTCTGCTTCAATTAAAGTCACAAACTAAACATTTCACCAATCAAGACATGATATGTACCACAATGACATGCAGCAAAATTATAATACAGTATACATAATATCTCAACTCTTTTTACACGTTGCAATGAATGCAATTTCTATTATTTCTTTCCACTTCCAAACAAAAATGTGGTTGGATTATTCAGCGTATGATCAACCTCAGTGAGACCAAACGCAGGCTTGGCGATCGCTTCGCACAACACCTCCACTCAGTTCACAATAATCAACCTGATCTCCCGGTGCCTCAGCACTTCATCTCCCCCTCTCATTCTGAATCCGACCTTTGTGGCCTGGGCCTCCTCCATGGCCAGAGTGAGGCCGAACACAAATTGGAGGAGCAGCACCTCATATTTCGCATGGGTAGTTTACACCCCAGCGGTATGAACATTGGCTTCTCCAATTTCAGGTAGTCCTTGCTTTCTCCCTCCTTCCCCTCCCATTCCCAGCTCTCCCACAGCCTACTGTATCCGCCTCTTCCTTTCTTTTTCCTGCCCCTCCCACCGCCATCAGTCTGAAGAAGTGTCTCGACCCAAAACGTCGCCTATTCCTTCGCTCCATAGATGCTGCCTCACCCGCTGATTTTCTCCATCTTTTTTGTCTACCAAAGAGATACCACCACTAGCCACATCTTCCCATCTCCTACCCTGTCGGATTTCCGCAGAGACTGCTCTCTCCGTAACTCCCTGGTCAATTCGTTCCTTCCCACCCAAACCACCCCCTTTCCTGGTACTTTCCCTTGCAACTGCAGGAAATGCTACACTTGTCGCTCCCCCCTTTACTCCATTCAAGGACCCAAGCAGTCTTTCCGGGTGTGGCAGAGGTTCACCTGCACCTCCTCCAACATCATCTATTGCATCCGCTGCTCTAGGTGTCAGGTGCTCTACATCGGTGAGACCAAGCGTAGGCTTGGCAATCGCTTCGCCCAACACCTCCGCTCAGTTAGCAATAACCAACCTGATCTCCCGGTGGCTCAGCACTTCAACTCCCCCTCTCATTCCGAATCCGACCTTTCTGTCCTGGGCCTCCTCCATGGCCAGAGTGAGGCCCACCGTAAATTGGAGAAGCAGCACCTCATATTTCGCTTGGGCAGTTCGTTTGGGCATACCCCAGCGGTATGAACATTGACTTCTCCAATTTCAGGTAGTCCCTGCTTTCTCCTCACCTTCCCTGCCCTCCCTCAGCCCACTGTCTCCGCCTCTCCCTTTCTTCTTCCCTCCCCCACCCCCCTCCCCTACCCCCCCCCCCCACCCTACACATCAGTCTGAAAAAGGGCCATGACCCAAAAAGTCACCTATTTACTTCGCTCCATAGATGCTGCCTCACCTGCTGAGTTTCTCCAGAACTTTTGTCTACCCATTCACACAGGTTCTGCTATCCCACTTTCCTCACCCACTCCCTACACATTAGGGGCAATTTTACAGAGACCAGTTAACCTACAAAGCCAATGCATCTTTGGGATGTGGGAGGAAACCCACACGCTTGCAGAGAAAATGTGCAAATTCAACACAGACAGTGCCCGAGGACAGGATCAAACACAGATCTCTGTCGTGTGAGGCAGCAAGTCCACCAGCTGTGCCACTATATTTTGTTTTCCAACACACAAAAAAATTATACGTTGATAACTTTGGTTTCCAAAAAAAAGAAACTATCCATTTTCAGTCTTAAATCTCTAAGTGACACTATGTCCCCCTTTACTTATGTTTTAATTCAGTTCAAGACTATGGGGCAGTACATTGGCCATAAAGATGATGCCTAAAAGTGTCAGAGACCCGGAAATGATCCTGAATATGGGTGCTATCTGCATGGAGTTTGCTCCTTTTCTCTTTGATCTTGTGGGTTTTCTCTGGGTGCTCTTGTTTCCTTCTACATTCCAAAGGTGTGCAGGAACCTTTTTCAGACCAACCCAAAATGTAATATTTTCCTTTTGTCCAGAGATTCTGTCTGACTTGTTGAGTTACTTCAGCTTTTTGTGTCTATCTTCAGTTTAAACCAGCATCTGCTGTTCTTTCCAACACACACAATACTATACGATAGAACTTTATTAATCCCAGGAGGGAAAATGTGTGTGTGTGTGTATATATGTTATATGTGTATATATATATATATATATATATATATATATATATATATATAATATATATACATACACTTTTGTTTATAACATTGTTTACAGAGTAGTATGTTTACATATTCTGTTGTGCTACTGCAAGTAAGGATTTCATTGTTCTAACTAGGACATGAGAGAATAAAACACTCTTGACTCTTGACTTGCGTCGCTAGTGTGTGGGATAGAACTAGTGTACGGGTGATCGGTGGTCGGCGTGGACTCGGTGGGCCGAAGGGCCTGTTTCCACGCTGTATCTTTAAATTAAACTAAAAACACTAAAACCAGAGGAAATCTTAAGAAGGGTCTCTACCCCAAACGTTACCCAATTTCTTCTAACCAGAGATGCTGGCTGCTCCATGGAGATCCCCCACACAATCTAAAACAGTTAGTGGACTTGCACCCTCAATGTTTGGGACATGATTTCAATCCTAACATCTGCCACTGTCTACGTGCACATTCTCCCGGTGACCGCTTAGATGTGACCTCTGCATCCCAAATCCCAAAGGTGGAGGGGTTTCTAGGTTATTTAGCCACTATAATTTGTCCTTACTGTGTAGTTGAATCATCAAATGTAGAGGGAGTTCACAGAGACAGTTTCCCATCTCATCGCAGAATGTGGATTTGCAAAGAGTGTCTTGAGAAGTTTGCAAGGATCCCTGTAATGGTTTATTCCAAACAGCTCCATAAGAGAGGACTATAATTGACTGACTGTTTCCAGGGACGCATTCAGAGACCGACATCAAGTGCAGCTGTAAGATCATCCACTCGGTGAAAGACACCCTTTGGTCTGCCTGAACTTTGTTGACCTCCCAGCAGAGTCTGTCAGGGAATGTTGCCAACTGGCCCGCTCCAGACTGCAGGAGTATGTGTTCAGGGACGCACTGAAGCTTGGCGTAGCCAAGGCTCTGTGGGGGAGGGCAACAGTCTAGGGTCCTTCTGATGCTGGGCATGGGGGGGGGGGGGGGCAGAGTGTGGTGGAGATGCCCCTCAAATAAGGGAAGGGATTTCATGCCAGCGGGCCACATAAGTGGCAAGGCTGTGGGGTAAAATTGTGTAATTTGTGTAAACACTATGTACAGCCGATAATGTCGGGAGAATTTTTTGCACAGTTCCTGTATTGCACATTTTTTTTACTTGAATAAAGTTTGTTTTTATTATAAAAAAAGAAACATAGAAGGTATAAAAAATAGGATCACTGTATAATTAGTGTAAATGGGTGTTTGATGGTCAGTACGGGTCAACTCCTGTGGTAGGATGGGAAGCTGCTGTGAAAAACGGAGTAAATATTCGTGGAATTGGGAGTGAACATGAGAATCACAGACGGAACAGTCCCACTAAACAGCTGGAAGGATGGGTGAGGAGATGTGTCCTCTGGATGCATTACTGTGAATTCAAAGGATTACATTCCACTTACATTTTTATGTCAGTTACTTTGTTAAGCTTGTAAAAGTTAAATTTTTTCTTGCCAGATTTCAACTCGAATCCACAAAACGCGACATGCCAGATGTGAATTCTCTGTTCAGCATTCAGCCGAATAAAGGGACTCTGGCTCCGAATGATCGTGCCAGTCATATCTACATAATCTTCCGCAGCAGCATAAGCACACACATCAAGGATGAGCCTATTCTACGCTGCCAGGTTAGATCAAATATTTCTACAGGCTTTGAAAAGTTGTTTCCAGGTAATTCCCACTTCTTGTATTTCAGTCTTTTTGCTAGCTGCATTTTCCAATCAAGCAGGTGTCCAGGTAACTTGCAAATTAAAATATGCTTAGTTCTTTTTTGCTCTTTGAATATTACCCAATTTTTTGCACAACTTTTCCCAACTCATATCAGTTGATAATAACTTGTTATAACGCATACTACTCATTACCGAATATATTTTTCTCCCATCTTTACCTGGTATTAAGAACATAGAACAGCACAGGACAGGAATAACTGCTTCGGCCCCTAATATCTCTGTTGAATGAAATGCCAAATTAACCTATTCCCTTTTGCCTGCATGTGATCCATATCCCTCCATTCCCATATGCTTATCTTAAATGCCACTGTCTTATCTACTTCCTCCACCACCTCTGACGAGGTGTTACAGGCATGCTCCACTCACTGTGTAAAAAAAACTTGCCCCGTACATTTTTAAACTTTCTCCCCTCTCACCTTCAAGCTATGCCCTCTTGTATTTGATATTTACCCTAGGGTAAAGGCTCTGACTATCTTCCCTATCTATGCTTCTCATAATTTTATAAACGTCTAACATGTCTCCCATCAGTCTCCAACTCTCCAAACAAAACATTTCAAGTTTCTTCAGCCATTCCAATGCTCTCTAACCCAGGGTGGCATTTTGGTAAACATCTTCTGCACCCTCTGCAATGTCTCTACATCCTTCCTGTAATGGGACAAAAAAAAAACTTACACACAGTAATCTAAATGTGGCCCAACCAAAGTTTTATATAACTGTATCATGACTTCCTGACTCTAATACTCAATGTTTTAGAGAAGGAACTGCAGATGCTGGAAAAGCATTTATGCTGGTTCTTCCTCGACCCATCCACTGACACCCTACTCTGCCTAGCGGAGTTGGTCCTTACCCTCAATAACTTCTCTTTTGACTCCTCCCATTTCCTCCAAATACAAGGCGTAGCTATGGGCACACGAATGGGCCCCAGCTACGCCTGCCTCTTTGTCGAGTACATCGAACATCGAACAATCCTTGTTCTACGCCTACCAGGGCCCCATCCCCGACCTCTACCTCCGTTACATCGACGACTGCTTTGGTGTCACCTCCTGCACCCACACACAACTGACTGACTTCATTCATTTCACCACCAACTTCCATCCGGCACTCAAATACACCTGGACCATTTCCGACACTTCCCTACCATTCCTTGACCTCACCATCTCCATTGCAGGGGATACATTCCTAACCGACATCCACTACAAACCAACTGACTCCCACGGTTATCTGGACTACTCTTCCTCCTGCTTCCTGTAAGGACTCCATCCCCTATTCCCAATTCCTCCGTCTACGCCGCATCTGCTCCCAGGATGAGGTGTTCCACACCAGGTCATCACAAATGTCCTCATTTTTCAGAGAACGGGGATTCCCCTCCCCCACTATAGATGAGGCTCGCACCAGGGTCTCCTCCATACCCCGCAACACTGCCCTCTCTCCCCATTCCCCCACTCGCAACAAGGGGAGAGTCCCCCTGGTCCTCACCATTCACCCCACCAGCTGGCACATACAACACATAGTCCTCCGCTAGTTTCGCCTCCTCCAAAGTGACCCCATTATAACCAACCCGACCTCCCGGTGGCTCAGCACTTCAACTGCCCCTCCCATTCCGTATCGGACCTCTCTGTCCTGGGCCTCCTCCACGGCCAGAGTGAGCAACACCGCAAATTGGAGGAACAGCACCTCATATTCCGCTTGGGGAGTCTGCATCCTCTTGGCTTGAACATTGAATTTTCTCGGGCTCCTCCTCTTCCTTTTTCCTTTCTTCTCCCTGCCCCCCCCCCCCCACCCCCCCCCCACCTCCCATCAGGCTGAAGAAGGGTTTTGGCCCGAAGCGTTGCCTATCTCCTTTGCTCCTTAGATGCTGCTGCACCCGCTGAGTTTCTCCAGCTTTTTGTGTACCCTCTAATACTCAATGCCCTGACTGACAAATGCAAGCATTCCATATCCCTTTTTACCATTCTACCTACTTGTGTTATGACATTCCGTGAGCTACGGACTTACACCCCATGATCTATATGTACATCAATGCTGTTCAGGGTCCTGCAAATAACCTATACTTTTCCCTTATATTTGACTTTCCAAAGTGCAAGACTTTGAAGCTGGTACAACTTGCTTCAGTCGCCTTGTTGAGCCTCATTGTCTGCACTCATTCTCACCTAGCATACAGGTTAACAATGGCGTGTTTCCTTTATCATCATTACTTTTTTGCATACCTTTAATTAATTTGTGCTATATCTATCTACATCACTGTCTATAGCTCTCGTTTTCCTTTCCTTTGACTCTCAGTCTGAAGAACAGTCTCAACCCGAAACGTCACCTATTCCTTTTCTCTAGAGATGCTGTCTGACCCGCTGATTTACTCCAACATCTTGTGTCTATCTTCGGTTTAAACCAGCTTCTGCAGTTCCTTCCTACACACTTCATCTCTTGGAGATGTGCTGCATTCACATTTAACAATCTCCCCCTCCCCCCTGACACATTTTGATTCCCTTTTGTTCTTCAAATGGAGAAGATATCGCAAGAGTAAAAAAAGTCAAAATTTAGAGCCTGTTCCTGTGTAGTGGGATAACACCTATACATTGCGATATTTAAGAGGGAGTTAGATGTGGCCCTTGTGGCTAAAGGGATCAGGGGGTATGGAGAGAAGGCAGGTACAGGATACTGAGTTGGATGATCAGCCATGATCATATTGAATGGCGGTGCAGTGTCGAAGGGCCTATTTTCTCCTGCACCTATTTTCTATGATTCTATGATTGGTGTACTAGGGTAACACCTATACATAGGTTAGATAGGGTGCAGAAATACCCACATGTTGCTAGGACTGGATGGCTTGAGATATAACAAGCAATTAGAAGGGATGGCCCTTCTTTCCTGGAGCGAAGGAGGCTGAGGTTTTATAGAGCTTTATAAACTTATGGCCGCATAGATAAGGTTCACAGTGTTTTCCCAGAGAAGGAGAGTCTAAAACTAGAGGACATAGATCTAAGTTGAGATCTAAGTTGAGGGGAAAGATTTAAAGAGGACCCAGGGTGCATGTATTTTTCACAGAGAGGGTGATGTGTATATGGAACAAGCTGCCAAATGAAGTTTGAGAGGCGAGTACACTTATAAAGTTTAAAAGACATTTGGTCAGGTGTGTGGATAGGGAAATATTTGAAGGGATGTGGGCCAAAAGCAGGCTGATGGGATTAGTGTTGGTTGGCATCTTAGTTTTAGTTTTTAGTTTTAGAGATACTGCGCAGAAACATGTCCTTCGGCCCTCCGGGCCGACCAGCGATCCCCACACATTAACACGATCCTACACACACTAGGGACAATTTACATTTATACTAAGCCAATTGATCCTTCAAGCCTGTACATCTTTGGAGTGTGGGAGGAAACCGAAGATCTTAGAGAAAACCCAGGCAGGTCACGGGGGGTGAACGTACAAACTCTGCACAGACAGCACCCATAGTCAGGATCAAACCTGGTGCAGTAATGCAGCAACTCTACCGCTGTTCACAGTGCCGCCCCCCACTGCTGCGCCACCATGCCACATGATCAGAAGGAGCACATTGAATTGAAGATCACATAATAAATAAATCTATGAATTATGTACGAGTCATACATTCATGTATTATTCTATGAATTCAGGAACCCTGAACCTGATCACCAGAAACTGACCAGGTGCGCAATCTTTATGAACTGATTATGCCCTCCTTTTCCAAATACCTCCAGTGCCAAATAGTTTGGCCTTGGTTGCTGTCAATTTATGTTGAGACCATAGATAGAACTGAGGAGCTTCACATCCGTCCAGCCACGCTGTATATTGATTGGTACTGCCCACTTTTGCAGGTGTTTCATTAAACAAGATTTGCTGAAGCTCCTCCAGGTTTGTCACCTTGCTGTTAATTTTACTCTCTTTTTTATGGGAATCTTCATTCCTCTTGGCTGATTTCATTTGGGATTATATAGTCAGTAGTCTATAAAACTAACTGAATGAGGGATGTTTGTTTCGACCATCAATACATTATCTTCTCTTTATGGCTACAGGTGATTGAACCCACCATGGCTGAAGGAGGAGAGGTCATTGCCAGCATTCCAGTGAAAATCTCCGTCCGTGCTGTCTTCAGTACATATCAGATGCTGCCTGCCAGGGAGCTCAACTTTGGCACTGTGCTGGTGGGTGGCCGAAGGAGCCGCACTTTCACTCTTGAAAACACTGGCGAATTTGAGTTCAAGTACTTCATCTTTAAAATGCCCATCATGGCGTCACACCAGGGAAAGAAGAGGTATGGAACATCCCTTCCAATTATTCCTCAACTGCAATTAGGTGGAGGTGCTTTTAGTTCCATCAGTCTTTGCTCTGTTTACAATTTCTTCCAAGATCCAGTGAGAATTTCTCACCCTTGCGATATCATAACAGATTTAATGCCCCTGTATTTGGAGAGGAGGATCCTGGCTCAGATATCCCACCGCTAGTCACTCTCCAGTGACTCCCATGTCTTGGCGTTAGCTGAGTTGCCAAGAAACCTAAATTTTGGGTCATTTTGTACACTGGCCAGAAGGATGGATTTCTGGGGACAAAGTCTATCCTTTACTTTGGTTACTGATGCAAAGTTTTGACCCGAAGCGTGAACATTTCCTTCCCCTCCCCACCTCTCAAAGACACTGCTTAACCTGCTGACTTCCTCCACCAGATTTTTTGTTGCTCTACCCTCAGGTTTGAGGAACCATCCACCAACCAGAAATGTTCACCATCCACCAACCAGAAGTTCAGAATGCACAGTTCTGTTCTATCTTGCAACAATGCCTCTGATTTTGTGCTTAACAGACCACTGGGCACAAAGCAGGAGCAGTGTCTTGTCTACTGCCATTGGAGTGAGTTTTTTTTTATTAGCTTTTACTATTAGTGGTATGCTCCAATTCCTACCACATAAATGACTTTGCACAGATAGGAATTGTCCATCTTCTGTGCCTTAACTCCAAAAGCTCCTGTCATCCATACCAGTGTGATATTTTTCTGATTCCAGCAATAACCATTCTGCTGCCTCTCTGTAGAATTGTCAAATGAACTCGAGTTATTGTCAAATTAGGAGCATTAATGTATTCCATCTAGCTTCCCAGAACACATTACCAAAACCTATAACTGTCAGTTTACACCACATTTCTGGTATTGGGAGAGAGAAAATGTGATTTCATGTGCTACATATTTCTCCTGATATTGCCTGTTTAAAACTGCTTAGAATGCACAGTGTGTAAACAAACCATCTAGCCAAACTGGTCCATGCCAAAATACTGCTTCTGTCCAACAGCTGTGTATTTCAATCACCAGATTTCAGGGAACTGGTAGGAGAACTGGAGATGGTGTTAGGAAAGAAAAGAGTTGATACGATTTGGGAAACTGTCTATAAGGGGTTCAATAACAGCCCACTGTTTCTTCTTTGACCACAGCCAAAGTCCTCCATTTTTTCCTCAACCACAGAACCAGCCAATTTTCCTCTACCAACACTCTCCTCTGCCTAGCAGAGCTGGTCCTTATTCTCAACAACTTCTCCTTCGACTCCTCCCACTTCCTCCAAAACCCAGGCATAGCCGCTTTGTAGGGTACATCAAACAATCCCTATTTCAGGCGTACACTGGCCCTATCCTAGAACTCTATCTCCGCTACATTGATGACTATATCGGTGCCGTCTCCTGCACACAAGTAGAACTCATTGGCTTCACTGACGTGACGACTAATTTCCATCCTGCACTCAAATTAACTTGGAACATCTACTGGACGACACCTCCTTCCCCTTTCTTGATCTCACCATCTCCATCACAAGAGATAGACTATTGACTGATGTCTATTATAAACCTACTGAATCTCACAGCTCTCTAGACTACACTTCTTTCCACCCTGCCTTGGAGGAACAGCATCTCATATTTCGCTTAGGCAATTTACAACCCAACAATATGAATACTCTAACTTCAAGTTACCCTTGCATCCCCTCTTTTTCCATCCCTCCCCCACCCTAGTCGTTGTACTAGTTTCACTGGCATCCTGGTGAGTTTCATTGTCTGTATATCTCGTTTTCACCAAGCCCACAGCTAACAATGGGCTGCTTCCTTGATCATCGTTACTTTTTTGCACACAGTATCTTTTATTTCTATGTTTTATTTTGCTCTATATCTCTGTATCTATTTCTTGTTCCCCTTTCCCCTGACTCTCAGTCTGCAGAAGCGTCTTGACCAAAATGTCACCCATTCCTTCTCTCCAGTCGCGCCAGCATTTAGGAGTTACTCCAGCATTTTGTGTCTATCTTCAGTGTAAACCAGCATCTTCAGTTCTTTCCTGCACAACTTTTGAAAGAGATGGGGATAATGTTGAGAGGAATATGGTTATTTGGCCATAGGGAAAGAGCAGGAGAGTAAAATTAATGGTACTGTAAGAACTGGTACAAGATCAAGGTATAGAATTAATTTATGTTTTGTTGCAATTCAGGATAACTTGGTATGTTGCAAACCTCTTCAGTTAACTTTTTTCTGGGTTTCACAGTGTCAATAGCTCCAAACTTGGAAAGTCCCAGGACAGATCAAGCTCCATGAGATCCAATGGAGCTCCTAAGCAGAAAGAGCAAACGCCACAGGTGAGCCAAGCGCCCCGTGCCAGGCGGTGGGAGAGTGTTTTCCGTTAATTGAACTTGAGACGTGCAATGTTCCTGATCTTGGCATGAAAACCGAATGCAGAAATTCAACAGGGCAGGTGGTACCCTGGAAGCAAACAAGAGCAGTTCATGTTTTTTGTCAGTTGGGCTTTCATGGTTAAACACATCAGGGTATAATTGTTGAACAGCACTTAACAGGATGGAAGAAAGGTAGAACCACTGACAATGGCAGTTGGCACCAGGATCAGGAAGTGGTTTCATACCAGCTGTTTGGGGAGAATTGCACCATGGGAGCAAGAAGCAGGCTTCATGCTGAAGATAAACATGGAGGGGGATAAGTAAGAAAATAAAGGACTTGGTTGCAGCATAATTGTGCTTTGTACAATCATGCTAAGGAGCCTCTGTCACAGGCAGTTGCAGGGAGTTAGAGTACATGTTTAGTTTTCCACAGCTCTGAATTGATGGTTTCTGGATTTCTGGATAGTTTCTGGATTCCTGATGATCAACTTCAGCTATATATACACAAATGTTCGATTAATGTAAAACATAATTTAATTCAATAAAAAAAATTTACATAGATTATATTACTCAAAAACTAGACTGAATAAATTTTATCCAAATACTTCCCCCATTTGTGATAAATGTCTATCCCAAAACGCAACTATAACACACTCTTTTGTCTCCTGCATAAAACTTTATAAATTCTGGAGTGATATTTTTGAAATATTTACAAAATTATTTAAGATTAAAATGGAACCTAATACTGAAATGATTATGTTTGGAGTAATGGAAGATGGGAATAAACTGAACTCATCTAAAAATTTATTTTTTAATTATGGGTTAATAACGGCAAAAAAACTTATACTTAACTTTTGGAAAAATACAACCATATCAATGCTTAAAATGTGGATTTTAAACATGTTGGACACTGCACATCTTGAGGAAATGTGATTCCTCCTAATAGATAAATCAGACCAATTTTTTATGAGTTGGTCTCTATTTGTCGATTTTTTGGAAGCATATGGTGTAACAAAACCGTAGAAGCTAATTGTTTCAGGATTGGGTAAGGGATGGTCAAGAATATAGATAACGATCTCCTTAATCTCTTACTTTCTACTCTTCTTTTTTTTTTTTTTCTTTTTCATTCTCAACTTCCTTTTTTCACACTTTTTTTCTTTCTCACACACTATATATCACATGTTTCTCTATCTTTTATTTTCTACTCTCTCTTTTTCTTTTTCATTATTAAAAAAAAAAAAAATAAGAAGCTGTACATAAATTGTAATATGTCAATATATATTAGGCACCTTGGTGCCATATTGCTGTACTTCTAATAAAATAAAATTAAAAAAAACTTCAGTAAATTCCTATACAATGTCAGAACCTTTTGCCTACGGTGGAATTGTCCAATACCATAGCTATAAGGTGAGAGGGGGAAAGTTTAATGGAGATGTGCGGAGCAGGTTTTTTACACAGAGAGTGGTGGGGGACTGGAACGCAGTGCCAGGGGTGGTGATGGAGGCACATACAGTAGTGGTGCTTTTAGATAGGCACATGGAAGTGCAAGGGATAGTGGGATATAGATCATGTACAAGCAGATGAAATCAGTTTAACTTGGCTTCATGTGTGGCACAAGCACCCCGGGCCAAAGGGCCCATTCCTCTTCTGTACTATTCTGTATTCTGATGAGAGGGGTGTTTCATAGAACAGATTGAGCAGAATATGCTCTCCATAGTTGCAAGGAATGAAGCATGGTATATTGAGAGAGCTTGATGAGGTAGACGTTTTTAGAATGTTTCTCTGCTTGATGGAACTAGAACTCAGATTTGTATTCAGATTCCGATTAGTCAATTCTCATAAAGAGTGCATTGAAATTCCTTGTTCTCATGAAGCTCACAGAGTAAATCATATACACAGTAATGAGAGATACAACAATAAATGCACCAGTAAAGCACCAGAATGGTGCAAAGATTATACTAGTGAAGTAGTGCAAAATAATATGGCCGTGCATAAATGAAATGAACAAATGAATAGAGGCACCACCTCTGGGCAGGGGGTTGAACAGAGGTGATTGGTTAAAATGACTGATAGCAGTGGGAAGAACTTACTCTTAAGTTTGAACATCTGGTCTTTCAAGCTCCTATCTTCTGCCAGAAGATAGAACTCCGACAAATAGAGATAAGAATAACAAATCATTAAATATATTCAGGGCTATTATGAATGTATAGATTTTTGTACAATGAAGGAATCCAGGATACAGGAGATCTGACAAGAAAATGGAAATGAGCTTGAAGACCAGATCAGCCATGATGTTATTAAATGGTTGAGTAGGAATGCCCTACTTCTCCTCCTCTTGCTAATATTGCTACACCTACATATTCTGTCACCTTGAGCTGTTGCAGTATATGTGCTATAAGCTATATGTGAATACATTTGTTTAGCAGCTCTACAAGGAAGAACATCTTTTATTCATTGTCAATGACTGAAATTATTACTTTCTGTGCCCAATTGTTTTGTGAAAGGAACTTCACCCCAAATGTCCTGCACTTGTTTAAGTTATAACAGACCATTCAGCCTCCATGCTGACCAAGATACGTTCCTGAGTAGTATCATTTGCTTGCATTATGTCCCTGCCCTTCCAAACGTTTCCTATTCCTGTACTTGTCCATCTCTTTATTAAACATTACAATTGTATCCACCTCTGACACTTTCTCTGGCAGCTCGATCCATATTCCCAATAACCTCTGTGGGGAAAAACTTGCCCTCAGGTCACCTTTAAATCTTTCTCATCTCACTTTAAGATTATGGCTCAGCACGGTCTTAATAGATGCTGGAGATGGTATTACGACTGAACCTATAAGTGATTATCATATCCCTGTGATGGACTGTGCCATGTTGTTCTGAGTCATGTCGTGCGCTTTAGTTTCCGTTTCTCTGCTGTCTTCCATGCAGGCACGTTTGACCATTGGAATATTCACAGTTTTCCCTGGTTACGGAATGGTGCCGCCTGGAGGACAATTGGTCATCACAGTGGAAAGCTCTGGAGACCAGATCGGGAGGCATGAAGAGGTCTTGAACATTGATGTTATTGACCGGGACCCAAAAGACAATCCAACTGGTATCCCATACTGGATGATCATCGAATGTTGTGCACCAAGTATGTTCAAACAGGCCAAAGCTCAGTCACAAATTACAAACAAATTTATGAAATCAAATGAAATTGGCCATTTAAGCTGGTAAGGAGAAACAATAGACAATAGGTGCAGGAGTAGGCCATTTGGCCCACATGATCATTCAATGTGATCATGGCTGATCATCCCCAATCAGTACCCCATTCCTGCCTTCTCCCCATATCCCCTGACTCTGCCTTTTTTTAAGAGCCCTATCTGGCACTCTCTTGAAAGCATCCAGAGAACCTGCCTCCACCGCTATCTGAGGCAGAGAATTCCACAGACTCACCACTCTCTGTGAGAAAAAGTGTTTCCTCATCTCCGTTCTAAATGGCCTACTCCTTAAGGGCCTGTCCCACCAGCATGCGACTTCATGTGGTGAGCGCGACCAAACGAAGCGGGGGCCGCGCGGAGGTCGGGTGATCCCCGTACAGGGCCGGTCCCACCAGCATGCGCCTGCATGCAGCGAGCGCGACCAAACCGGCAGCGGGGGCCACGCAGAGGTCGGGTGAGTGGCGCGAAGTTGGAGAAGTTGGAGCGAAGTCTGCAGTAAGTTCGCAAGGACAGAGAGGGACACGGAGGCACACATATAGAGGGTCACGGAGGCACATATATAGAGAGGGTCACGGAGGCACATATAGAGAGAGTCACGGAGGCACACAAAGAGAGGGCCACGGAGGCACATAGAGAGGGTCACGGAGGCACACAGAGAGGGTCACGGAGGCACACAGAGAGAGGGACACGGAGACACGACGTGAGGCGGTGCATACGGCGTCGAGGCGGCTGCGGGCCAAGAGGCCGTTGCCACGCGGAGTTTTTTGACACGGTCAGTTTTTCGGAGCCCCGCGCGATGTCGGGACCAGCTTTGCGCAACTCTATACGGCTCCGGCGATCGAAGTGGGAAGGGCCCCACGAGGCCGGACGGCTTAAGCGACCACGTTAGGTTGCGCTCACCGCATGCAGTCGCATGCTGGTGGGACAGGCCATTTTTTCTTAAACTGTGGCCCCTGGTTCTGGACTCCCCCAACATCAGGAACATGTTTCCTGCCTCTAGCGTGTCCAAGCCCTTAACAATCTTATATGTTTCAATTGACTAAGGGACACTGACTAAGGCCAAAAAAATGTAAAATATATTTTTTGAACAGTGCCTTGGTGAGGGTGAGTGATTGAGTAGTGATAGGAGAGAATTTGAAAGCTAAGGTCTTTGGTAGCCAAGATCATGGAACCTGCAGTGGATGAAGAAAAACCGAGACACACACAGACCCCAGACTGAATGATCAGGAGACACCCGACCGGTAAGGTTAAAAATCAAGCGCGTGGCTTGTTTTCCTCAGAGGCCCACAGGAGCCGTTGGAAGTGAAGGAGGGGGAGGAGCGACACCCGACCGGTAAGGTTAAAAATCAAGTGTGGGGCTTGTTTTTACCTAAATCCATAACGTTCCATTCAGAGAAGTGGTTTTTTTGAGGAAGCCGCTAATTGGTGGGAAGTGGACTAGGGTAAGCAGCTGATTGGTGGGAAGTGGACTAGGGAAAGCAGCTGATTGGCAGTCAGATCCCAGCAGTTTGTTGTGTACTTTGTATTTGTGTTTGGTATTGTATCCTGTGTAAGGGGGGGAGTATGAAGGCCAGGGGCAGTGTGACTGTTCTGGATGTCAGATGTGGTAGGTCAGGGAATCTGATAGCCCTCCAGACATCCACATCTGTGCCAGGTGGGTGTCGAGATGGGGCTCCTTATAGGAATGTGTTAGGAACCTGGAGCAGCAGCATCTCGATGACCTCCGTCTGGTTCAGGGAGAGTGAGGAGGTCATAGAGAGGAGCTACAGGGAGGTAGTCACTTCCAGACCACAGGAGGCAGACAACAGACAAGTGGGTCACGGTTAGGAAGGGCAAGAGGCAGGGGCTAGAGAGTACCCTTGTGACTGTACACCTGGAAAATAGGTACTCGGGTTTGAGTACGATTGGAGGGGACAGTCTACCTGGGTGCAGCAACACCGGCCGGGTCTCCAGCACAGAGACCAGCCCTGATGCTCAGAAGGGTAGCAAAAAGAGGAGGGCAATTGTAATAGGGGACTCTATACTTAGGGGTCGGATGGGCGATTCTGTGGACGCAGTCGGGAGACCCGGATGGTAGTTTGCCTCCCTGGTGCCAGGGTCTCGCATGTGTCGGAACGTGTCCAAAAGATTCTGAAAATGGAGGGAGAGGAGCCTGATGTTGTGGTACACATAGGTACCAATGACATAGGCAGAAAAAGAGATGAGGTCCTGAAGGGAGAATTTTGGGAGTTGGGTGGAAAGTTAAGGAGAAGGACCAAAAGGGTAATGATTTCAGGATTACTGCCTGTGCCGCATGACAGTGAGAGTAGGAATGAAATGAGGTGGAGGATATGTGCGTGGCTGAGGGACTGGTGCAGTGGGCAGGGATTCAAGTTTCTTGATCACTGGGACCTCTTTTGGGGAAGGCATGATCTGTACAAAAAGGACGGGTTACACTTGAACCCGAGGGGGACCAATATACTGGCAGGGAGATTTGCAAAGGCTACTGGGGAGACTTTGTTGCGGCAATCAGTGAAACATGGTTGCAGGACGGCTGTGATTGGAAACTAAATATTCCAGGACTTCGTTGCTTCAGTTGTGATAGAATTGGAGGGACCTTGAGTGTAAGTTGTTCATTGCTTGTCAGAGAGGATATTACAGCAGTGCTTTGGCAGGATAGATTAGAGGGCTCGTCTATGGAGGCTATTTGGGTGGAACTGAGAAGTGGGAACGGTGTAGCAACACTTTTAGGGGTGTATTATAGACCGCCAAATGGGAACGAGAATTGGAAGAGCAAAAATATGTATAAGGAGATAGCAAGATATTATAGTAGTAAGCACAAGGTAGTGATTGTGGGAGATTTCAATTTCCAAAAATAGATTGGGAAACACATACTGTAAAAAGGGCTGGATGGTTTTGGGAGTTTGTAAAATGTGTGCAGGATAAGTTTTTTTGCAGCAGTAACATAGAGGTATCGACCAGAGAAGGGGCAGTGCTGCTGACCTCCTTTTATGCGGGCAGGTATGCAGGTGACGGAGTGTATGTGTTGGGTAGAGCCACTCCGGGACCAGTTGATCACAAAACATTAGTTTCAATATAATTATGGAGAGAGTCAGAACTGGACCTAGGGTGGAAGATATTTTTGTTGGAGAAAGGCTAACTTTGAGGGAATGCGTAAGGATGAATTGTAAAAGGAGTGAATTGGGACACTCTGTTTTATGGGAAGGATGTAGAAGAGAAATGGAGGACATTAAAAGGGGAAATTGTAAGAGTACAGAATCTTTTATGTCCCTGTTAGGTTTGAAAGGAAATAGTAAAAATTGGAAAGAGCCATGGTTTTCAAGGGAAATTGGACACTTGTTTTTCGAAAACAGAGATATGTACAATAATAATAAGAGGCACTGGAGTAAATGAGGTGCTAGAGAGTAGTATAAAGAATGTAAAAAGAATCTTAAGAAAGAAATAAGGAAGGCTAAAAGAAGATATGAAGTTGCTTTGGCAAGAAAGGTGGAAAGTAAATCCAAAGGGGTTTCTACGCTATAATAATAGCAAAAAAGGATAACGAGGGAGAAAATTGGACCATTAGAGAGACAGAATGACAGCTATCTGCAGAGCCAAAATGAGATGGGGGGAGATATTGAACAATTTCTTTTCTTCGGTATTCGCCAAGGAGAAGGATTATTGATTCTATGTGAGGTAAGGGAAAAAATGTAGAGTAGCTATGGAAACTATGAGATTCAAAGAGGAGTCGAAGTACTGACACTTTTTGAAAAATATAAAAAGTAGGATAAGCCTCCATGTCCTGACAGGATATTCCCTAGGACATTGAGGGAAGTTAGTGTAGAAATAGCAGGAGCTATGACAGAAATATTTCAAATGTCATTAGAAACGGGAATAGTGCGGAGGATTGGCATACTGCGCATGTTGTTCTATTGTTTAAAAAGGGTTCAAAGGGGAATAAACCTAGCAATGATAGACCTGTTAGTTTTGACGTTAGTGGTGGGTAAATTAATGGAAAGGATACTTAGAGATAATATATTATAAGCATCTGGATAAACAGGGTCTAGATCAGGAACAGTCAACATGGATTTGCCTGGATGGTCATGTTTTGACAAACCTTCTTGAATTTTTGAAGCGATAACTAGGGAAACTTGATGAGGAGTCAAAAGCAGTGGATGTTGTCTATATGGATTCAGTAAGGCCTTTGACAAGGTTCCCCATGAGAAAGGTTGTTAAGAAGGTTCAATCTGTGGGGTGTTAATGGCGGAGTAGCAAGATGGATTCAACAGTGGCTGAATGGGAGATGTCAGAGAGTAATGTGGATGGCTGTTTGTCAGGTGTGAAGCCGTGACGCAGTGGGGTGCCCCAGGGATCTGTTGGGTCCACTGTTGTTTGTCATGGTACATCAATGATCTGGATGATGGGTGAGGAAAATTGGATAAGTAAGTATACAGATGAATACTAAGATTAGTGGTGTTGTGGATAATGAAGTAGATTTTCAAAGTCTACAGAGAGATTTGGGCCATATGGAAAAGGTGGGCTGAAAGATGGCAGATGGAGTTTAATGCTGATAAGTGTGAAGTGCTACAATCTTGGCAGGACAAATCAAAATAGGACGTACATGGTAAAATGTGTAGGGGAATTGAGGAAATGCTGTGGAACAGAGAGATCTAGAAATAACTGTGCATAGTTCCCTGAAGGTGGGAATCGCAAGTAGATGGGGTGGTAAAGAAAGCCTTTGGTGTGCTGGCCTTTATAAATCAGAGCATTGAATATAGGGAAGTAGGGAAGTAATGTTAAAATTGTACAAGGCATTGGTAAGACCAATGCTGGAGTATGGAGTACAATTTTGGTCGCCTAATTATAGTAAAGGATGTCAAAAAATAGAGAGAATACAAGAGGAGATTTACTAGAATGTTGCCTGTTCCAGCAACTATGTTTACAGAGAAAGTTGAACAAGTTAGGTCTTTATTCTTTGGAGCACAGAGGTTAAGGGGGTTTGAATTGAGGTCTTAAAATGTATGAAAGGGATAGACAGAGTTGACGTGGATAAGCTTTTTCCCATTGAGGGGTAGGGAAGATTCAAACAAGAAGGGCATGACATTCGAATTAAGGGACAGAAGTTTTAGTGGTAACGTGAAGGGGAACTTCTTTACGCAGAGGGTGGTGGCTGTGTGGAATGAGCTTCCAGCAGAAGTGGTGGAGGCAGGATCGATTTTTAACATTTAAAAGTAAAGTGATAGGTATATGGGACGGGGAAAAAGGGATGGAGGGGTATGGTCTGAGTGCAGGTTAATGGGACTAGGGGAAAACAAATGATCGGCACGGATTGGAAGGGCCGAGAGGGCCTGTTTCTGTGCTGTAATTGTTATATGGTTATCTGTTATATGGTTAATGAGTTGATGGGAACAGATTCTGGCGAGACAGATTGGTGAAATTGTTTGGGAGCCTTTAAAATACTGAGGTTCCTACCCTGGCCACATGAACTTTGTTGATACTCATCACAAGGCTTGTCAGGGGTGAACTGGAACTCTTCATTGTCCTGGATGAGTGGTGCTTCAACAACACTCAAGGAGCTCAACACCATATGGGATCTAGCAGCCCACTTGATGGACACCTCTTCCAGAACAATTCACGCACTCTGCAACTGATGCAGCAATTTGTACCATCAGTTTTACAGCTCATCAAGACTCCTAAGACAGCACTTCCAAACTCACCACATCTACCAGCTGTAAGGACAAGGACAGCAAAAACATGGGGAACACCAACATCTTGATGTTACCCTCCAAGCCACACATCATACTGAACTGGAAATATATCACTGTTCCTTCACTGTCACTCGGTCAAAATTCTGTAACTATCTTCTGAACAGTATTGTGGTAGCCCCACCTCCGAAGATATGCAACAATTCACAGCATAGGTCACTACCACCTTCTCAGGGACAATTAAAGATGTGCAATTAAATACCAGCTAAGTCTGAACTAAAAATCAAGAATTAAAAATCCAGTGTTTGTTTTCTATGCTGGAGATGGGTATGTTGCAGTTTCTGTGATTTGGGTCTTACTGATGTTCATTGTCCTGGAATCCAGTAGTAATTACGTGGGGTAAGGCTGCACCATCTCTGTCACTCTGCCTTCTGCTGGATGTGTGCAAGTGAAGTTACAGAGGCAAGTGGAATGTTTGCTTTCAATTCAAGGTAGCTAAAAATACAATGTGTTGAAAATAATGCTACTTTTAGAGAAAACTGTTTAGTATGCATCATAAGTTCATTTCTAGGCTCTGCAATTGAGTTAGAATACATTGGCCTTTGAGATAATGCAGGGTCAATCACAAAACTGGAGGCACATCAGACCCATTAGTCTGAAGAAGCATTTGATCCATTCATGTGACAAACCTGTGATAACAGATTACTATCTAATAGAATCCTAGACCATGTGGCCTACTATTCCTGCTTCCATTCCTTAGCCCCCTCTCGTGTATCTCTGCACTGCCTTCTGTACCATTCAGCGCCTCCCCTTTCTGCCTGTCTCTCTTGATCAGATTGCCTCTTTTTCAATGCCACTTTCTAGTTTGTACCAAATAATCTTTACATTTCTAACATTTTGTGAAATGTCTAGCGGATTACAGACCACAAAAATATGCAATTTACTGGAGTATGTTCTGTAATAGAAGGATTGGCGATGATCTTATCCCATTTGAAAAAAAGTTGGATTGAATTTGTTTAAGCATTGCCTTTAAGACAGATCCGATGATTTTCTGGCTTGAACTTCAGCGTAGAAATGTCTACTGTGAGAAAGATATTGGTCTTGAACAATGCAAACATTAGGTTTGACCACCCCATTCCTGAGGAGATTTTTGTAGTCATTCTTACCCTTTGCTAAACCTTGGGGATTTTTCTTTCATCATGTGTAATCAGTTGCATTTGCTTATCTAGATATTGTGGTGGATGATATTCCTTCCATCTTTGAGGAACATTTCATTTGCCAAAACATCAATCTTCACCAATGCTTGCAGACCGTGGAGACCAGTGGAATCTACATAGAGGATGAAAAGAAATTTCTCTTCCATAACGTTTATGTTGGAGATCAGGCTGAAGCCCGTTTCAAGATCATCAATGTAGGCAAAGTCAACGCGGATGTAGTGGTGTCCGTCAAGCCAGTATCTAACAAGGTAAAGACTTACCAAAAGTAGTGATTGTGACTTACCAAAAGTAGTGTTGTACATATACACTTATTGGAGAGTAAGACTTTCTCACTGTAAGCTTCACTGTTCTTTACACAGAAAATATTCTTATAGAGACGTTATAGAAGTGTATAAAATCATGAGAGGAATAGATTGGGTAGATGCACAGAGCCTCTTGACCAGAGTAGGGGAGTCGAGAACCGGAGGACATAGGTTTAAGGTGATGGGGGAAAAAATTAACAGGAATATGAGAGGTAAATGTTTCACACAAAGGTTTCGAATGAGCTGCCAGAGGAGGTAGTTGAGGCAGGGACAATTGCCACATGAAAGGAACAATTAGACAGGTACATGGATAGGACAGGTTTACAGGGATATGGGCCACAGGCAAGTGGGACTAGTGTAGCTAGAACATGTTGGCCAGTGTGGGTAAGTTGGGCCAAAGGGGCTGTTTCTACATTATCTGAATATGACTATGTTCATGTTATAGGAGCAGAATTAGGCCAATTGGCCCACCAAATCCACTTTGCCATTCAAACATGCCTGATGTATCTTTCCCTCTCAACCCCATTCTCTTACCTTCTCTCATAATCCTTAACATATGTGTTAATCAAGAATCTATCAAACTCCACCTTAAAAATATATACTGGTTTGGCCTCCACAGCCTTCTGTGGCAATAGATTCTACAGATTTACCACCCTCTGACAAGAAAAATTCCTCCTCACCTCCTTCCCAAAGTTATGTATTTTTATACTGAGGTTGTGGCCTCTGACCCTAAACTCTCCCACTAATGGAAACATCCTCTCCACATCTACTATCCAGGTCTTTCAATATTCGGTAAGTTTCAATGGTCCCTCCTCACTAATCTTCTAATCATCAATGAGTACAGGCCCAGTGCCGTCAAATGCTCATCATAGGTTCACCCAATCATTCCTGGGATCTTTGTCGTAAACCTCCTCTGGACATTCCGACGCCAGCACATCCTTCCTCAGATACGGGTGCCCACAACTACTCACAGTACTCCAGATGCGGTTTGGCCAGTGCCTTATAAAGACTCAGCATTACATCCCTGATTTTATATTCTATCCCTTTCAAAATAAATGCCAGCATTGCTTTCACCTTCCTTACTACCAATTTGACTTGCAAATTAACTTATTGTGAATCCTGCACCAGCACTCGCAAGTCCCTTTGCACCTCGGATTTCGGAATTCTCTCCCTATTGAGAAAATAGTCTATGCCTTTATTCCTACTACCAAAATGCATGACTCCACACTTTGCAATGCCGTATTCCATTTGCCACTTCTTTGCCCACTCCCCCAATCTGTCCATATCCTTCTGCAGACTCCTGGCAATCTCCCCACTACCTGCCCCTCCACCTATCTTCGTATCATCTGCAAACTTGGCCACAAAGCCTTCAATTCCCTTATTCAAATCATTGATACACAACGTGAAGAGGCGGAGGGGGAGTGAGTTCGGAGAAAAGACAGGGGAAGAGCCATGGGTGAGAGGGAGGTAGCATGGGGGAGGGGGAAGGAGCCAGCGAGGGGGACCAGAGAAGTAGTGGCTGGAATTGGCAGTGCGATGGGGACTCACAGCAGGTGCTGGTTGTTCTCCTCTGCCACGATCAGAGTCTCCGCTTTCCATTTGGCGACATCTCCAACTCGGAGCTGGGCAGGGTCTCCCACGCTGGCGGGGCTGGGCAGGGCTGGGCTGGGTCTCTGACTGCTTGGGGCTGGGCTGCTTGGGGCTGGGCTGCTTAGGGTCCCTCTGAAAAATGTGTCTGGTTGGAAATCCTCCACCAGCCATCCTCAGCTCCAATAAAGATGCGATGGCGCAGGAAGTGGCGGACCATCCCGGTGAGTGACAGGGGAAGAGACTAAACCGCGCGGTGCTGAATGGCAGGAGAAGAGATCGACCTGCGCACGTGCGGTTTTTAAGATTTTTTAAACCTCGCTAACTTTTATGGCATTCAACCAATCGGAACGAAACTTGGTGCACTCGCAGCACAGGAGAACGGTGAGTAAACTCGCAAAAAATCGTAGCGCTATCGCAAACCGTTTTTGCACAAATTGAAAGACCACACAAACCGGAAGATAGCAAGATCAGTGTTTTAGTTATGTATAGATAGATAGATGGTCAGTACCTCCTCGTGGTTCCTTTACCTTGCGCTCCCTAATCAAATCTGGTTCATTGCACAACATTAAATGAAGAATTACCTTTTCCCTTGTAGGCTCCACGACATGCTTCTCTAAGAAGCGATTTCATAGGCACTCGACAAAATCCCTCTCTTTGGGTCCAGTGCCAACCTAATTTTCCCAGTCCATCTGCATATTGAAATCCCCTATAACCACCGTAACAACGCCTTTCTTACATGCCGATTGTATCTCCTGATATACAGTGCATTCAGAAAGTATTCAGACTCCTTCACTTGTTCCACATTTTACTTCGGAGTCACATGAGTGACTTCGTGAAGACCCCGCCAGCACGCATGCGCGGCATATCATCGCGCGCATTTGCATCGGCAGGCTGGGGGGGCGGGGGGAGTGCGCTCTCTCCTCGGGCTCCTTCATAAGGCCGGCAGGTAAGTACTTACCTTTACTCCACAGGATGGACAAGGGCAAGAGGAAGGCGACGCTGTCGAGGAGCCGAGCTGCATCGACCAGCCAACGGCCCTTGTCCCCGGAGCTGCAAGCAACACCGGTAGCTTCGAGGCATGTGGAGGCAGGAATGCGTGTGCCCTTGGTTAATGCCCAGATCTGGGGACACTTGAGTCTGGCCACCAGGATGCAGGATGTCCGCCTCCAGCGTATCCTGAAGGTTCTCTCCACGGGCATAACGGCGTTTGCTAGGACCCTGGACGGGGATAATGTGTCCAGTGAACAGCAAGATGCACTGGCACTCCTATGCAACGCCCAGTATGAGATAAACTGCCTGTGTAAGAGCTCCATAAAGCCCACACTCAACCCCAAATTCGCGGGGTTGTGCCGACCATCAACCGCTCCACCGCCGCATCAGTTGTTTGGAGACCTGTCCAAACAGGTGAAGGAACTGGACGAGGAGGCCAAAACAGCTGGCCTCATGAAACCTCCGACGGCCAGACTTCACCCATACCACCGGCAACAGCCAAATACAACCTGGAAACCACGACTGCCGGACAGGACACAAAGGTCCTACCTACCTCCACTTCAGCAAACACAACGACAACAAGCCAACAGCGGCCTGCATTCAAGATGCGGCCGCCGCCCCGTCAACCTCCACAACGTCCACCCAAAACACCGTACGTACGGAACCGCCGTTAACCATGGAGGTAGGGGGTCTGGTTCCTCTCACGCCGTCACATCCCCTCCTGCACGAATAGGTGGGCGATTGCGGGCTTTCTTGGACATATGGAAAACTGTCACCACAGATGAGTTTATTTATTGGAGGTATAAATCCCTCTACCCAGCATTCGCCTCAGAGGAATTTTACTCTATCCCAAAAAGAGGTGGAGGCAGGACATGCTGAAATTACACGGCTAGCAGCAAAAGGGTAATTGGCAAAACCAAGCATGAACCTATTGAGTTTGTGTCCAACATCTTCACCAGAATTAAAAAAGATGGGGGATGTCGGATTATAATAGACTTAACTGAGTTGAACACTTTTGTACAATATACCCATTTCAAAATGGATACTTTTGAAACAGCCAAGCAGATGCTTTACCCAGGGTACTTTATGGCATGCATCAATTTGAAAGATGCATACTATACGGTGCCCATCTCTGAGGCTCACAGGAAATTCCTGAAGTTTGGCTGGAAGGGTCAATTATGGGAATACAAGGCATTGCCCAATGGAATCACCACAGCCCCTAGGCTGTTTACAAAATTGGTAAAACCTATATTGGCTCTTCTCCGACAACAAAATTATATAGTAATGGCATATTTGGATGATATCCTTATAGTGGGCCAGACCCTCCAATTGGCAATTCAAGGAGTGGCTGCAACTAAGGCTCTTTTCGAGAAGCTGGGGTTTGTAATCCATCCAGACAAATCAAAATTGCACCCGGTACGGGTTATGGATTATTTGGGGGTTCACCCTAGACACCAATTTAATGAAGATTACCATCCCAACCAATAAAGCTACTGCTATAATAGAAGAGTGCCACAGTCTTACTTGCGCCAGGGTACCGACCATTCGGCAAACAGCAAAAGTTATAGGGAAATTGGTAGCTACATTCCCAGCTGCACGATTCGGACCACTACACTACCGAAATTTACAAAGAACAAAGATCACAGCATTAAAAACAAATGCTGGGCACTTTGATCGGCCAATTCGGTTACCACCGAAAGCTAGAAACGAGCTACAATGGTGGGTTGACAATATTAGAGAGTGTCATAGACCCATCATAGTAAGCAACCCTGACGTTGTGCTACAAACTGACAAGGCTGGGGAGCAACTGATACGCTGTCCAGTTGTGGTGGCAGATGGAACTCTCATGAGTCTACATTCCTGGAGTCACACGGGATAAACTATATAGAAATGCTGGGGGCATTTCATGGACTGCAGGCTTACTGTACTAATTCACGGGATTTACATGTCCGCCTTCAAATAGATAATACTACAGTGGTGGCTTACATCAATCATATGGGTGGTATCAGGTCGCTATCTTGTGATGAATTGGCTAATACAATTTGGCACTGGTGCATTGAAAGGAATATTTGGATTACTGCGACCTATTTGCCTGGGAAGCTTAATACAGTGGCGGACACCAGGTCACGAGTATTCAATGACAACATCGAGTGGATGTTGAACCCCCAAATTTTTGGAGATATTATAGCTCACTATGGGACACCAGATATTGACCTATTTGCGTCCAGGCTGAACCATCAGATACCAATTGGGGGAATGGTTTTGCTACGCATTTCCCCCATTCTGCCTCATCAGTCGGGTATTGCAGAAAATTAAGCTAGACTCTGCAACTGGCATATTGATCATTCCCGACTGGCCTACACAACCATGGTACCCGATGGTCGTTAAAATTTTAAAACAACCATGGATGGCGATTGGGAAACATCCGAAATTGATTACTCACCCCATTACGGGGGTTAGTCATCCTTGCCATGGTCACTTAAACTTGTTGGCCTGCAGGTTCTGAAATGACCACTCATCCCAGGCGGGCATCTCATCACGAGCCATAGAACTTATCGCCGCATCATGCCGAGAATCAACTCGGAAACAGTACCTCACCCAAATCAGGAAGTGGGAGGCATTCTGTGCCCGGACTAACAAGACTTCCAACTCGGCAACGATACCTGATGTCCTGAAGTTTCTAGCTGGCCTCCATTTCGATGCTGGCCTCAGCTACAGTGCCATCAACAGTGCCAGGAGTGCGCTGTCCTCATACCTGGATATAGGTATCAGCTCCAACCACCTGGTGTCTAAACTAATGAGGGGAGTGTTCAACACCAACCCTCCGCGACCCAGATATTCTGTAACGTGGGATGTGGGGATCGTGCTGACCCTACTGAGGAGCTGGGCTCCAATGAATGAGCTACCACTGAAACAGCTCACCCTCAAGGTGGTGATGCTGATGGCACTGACTGCAGCCCAACGAGTCCAGACGTTACAAAAACTGCGACTGGACAGCATGGTGGCCACCCCTGGTCAAATAAATTTCTTTGTCGAAGAATTATTGAAGCAGCACAGGCCAGGGGTGCATGGGCTGCAGTTGGAATTTCGGGCGCACCCTGTAGATGCCACTCTCTGCATAGTCACCCATCTCCACCACTACATCCGAGTTACAAGAGTTATCAGGATGAAGGAACAGGGGCTCCTCATCAGCCACAAACCTCCGCATCATCGGGTGACTGTACAGACTATCGCCAGGTGGCTCAGGGTGGTGCTGGATGCAGCAGGAGTTGCTACTAACATTTTTAAGTCTCATTCCACCAGGGCTGCATCCACATCAGCGGCGAGGGCCATGGAGGTGCCCATGGACCACATCCTCGCCACCATGCGGACTGGGCCAGTGAAGAAACCTTTCAACGGTTCTACAACAAGCCACTGGTCGCCCCTGCGACATTCGCAGAAGCTATCCTTGGAACTGCTCAGTGAATGTCTGTCCCCGAATTAGGGGTTATTTGTTGTTTATTTGATTAATAAATTGTGTTGATTTTTCAGCCAGTTTCGACTGAACTGCATTAACAGCCTTCCTCCATCACACTGGCGGCAGTGTGATAAGCATGGACGTTGTCCAGGGCGTGAAATCACAGAGCTTTGAAATCTTCACGAAGTCACACACGTGACTCCGAAGTAAAATAGTAAGATTAAACGAGAACTTACCAAGTTTGAAGGTTGATCTGTATTTTACGAGGAGTCGCGGTGAGGGATTTCGTGCCCACCGCTCCCACCCTCTATCATAAGGTCAACTCGGAAGTTCTACGTTCTTCATCTTACTATTTTTAGTCATGATGTGTTTCTGTGATTCCACACCGCTGCTTTGAAGGATGCCGCGCATGCGTGCTGGCGGGGTCTTCACGAAATCCCTCACCGCGACTCCTCGTAAAATACAGATCAACCTTCAAACTTGGTAAGTTCTCGTTTAATCTTACTATTTTGTTATGTTACAGCCTTATTCTAAAATGGATGAAATACTTCTTATGTTTAGAAATGTTTGCAAAGTAATTAAAAATAAATAACTGAAATATCACATTTACATAAGTATTCGGACCCTTTACTCAGTACTTTATTGAGGTGCCTTTGGCAGCGATTACAGCATCAAGTATTTTTGGGTATGACGCTACAAATTTGGCACACCTGTATTTTGATAATTTCTCCCATTCTTCTCTGCAGATCCTCTCAAGTTCTATCAGGTTGGATGGGGAGAGTCGATGCACAGCTATTTTCTGGTCCCTCCAGAGATGTTCGATCGGGTTCAAGTCCGGGATCTGGCTGGGCCACTCAAGGACATTCACAGATTTGTCATGAAGCCACTCCTGCATTGTCTTGGCTGTGTGCTTAGGGTTGTTGTCTTGTTGGAAGGTGAACCTCCACCCCAGTCTGAGGTCCAGAATACTCTGGAGCAGGTTTTTATCAAGGATCTTTATGTACTTTGCTCCATTAATTTTTCCCTCCATCCTGGCTAGTCTCCAAGTCCTTCCGCTGAAATCCCCACAGCATGCTGCTGCTACCACCATGCTTCACCATTGGTATATTTGCCAGGTGATGTGCAGTGATGTGCCTTTTACTGAGGAGCAGCTTCTGTCTGGCTACTCTACCATAAAGACCTGATTGGTAGTGTGCTGCAGATATAGTTGTCCTTCTGGAAGGTTCTCCCATCTCCACAGAGGAACTCTGGAGCTTCGTCAGAGTGACCATCGGGTGCTTGGTCACCTCCCTGACCAAGGCCCTTCTCCCCCCATTGCTTAGTTTGGCTGGACGGCTAGCTCGATGAAGAGTCTTGGTGGTTCCAAAGTTCTTCCATTTAAGAATGACGGAGGCCACTGTCCTCTTCGAGACCTGCAATGCTGCAGAAATTGTTTTATACCCTTCCCCAGATCTGTGTCTCGACACAATTCTGTCTCGGAGGTCTATGGATAATTCCTTTGTCTTCATGGCTTGCTTTTTGCTCTGACATGCACTGTCAACTGTGACACCTTGTATACAGGCATGTGCCCTTCCAAATCATGTCCAATCAATTTAATTTACCACTGGTGGACTCCAATCAAGTTGTAGAAACATCTCAAGGATAATCAATGGAAACAGGACAAACCTAAGCTGAATTTTGAGTGTCATAGCAACGGATCTGGATACTTATGTACTGTAAATATGATATTTCAGTTATATATTTGTAATTACTTTGCAAAAATTTTTAAACACCTGTTTTTGCTTCTTCATTCTGGGGTATTGTGTGTAGATTGAGGATAAATAAAAAATAATTTAGTCCATTTTAAAATAAGGCTGTAACGTAACAAAATGTGGAAAAGGTGAAGGTGTCTGAATACTTTCTGAATGCACTGTAATTTCAGCTCACTTTGGGATCACATGGGTTGGTTGGGATGGGTAAAACAAATATATTTCGGAAAAGCAGAGTATGATTAAATATTGGTAAGAAGTTGTGGCGTCAACAGATGGAATATCAGAAACGAGAGGGCATTTTAAAGAGGTCTAAGGGGTAAGTGTTTTTACACATAGAGTGGCTGATATCTGGAACATGCTGCAACCGGAGTGGAATCAGATAAAATCATTAGAAACACATATGCCCATATCTCTCCAAACCTTTCTAATCCATGTACCTGGCCAAGTGTTCTTTAAATGTTGCAATTAATTCCTTATACTCACCTTCCTGTATAGAAAAACCTGCTCTTTGGGTCCCTCTTAACTCTTTTCCCCCCTCTCAATTTAAAGCTATACCGTCTAGTTTTAGATTTCACTACCCTGGGCAAAGGTCTCTGACCTTGTTTATGCCCTCATCTTTTTCTGCACCTCCATAAAGTCATCCCTCAGCTGCTTATGTCCCAGGCAATATAGTCCCAGCCCCAAGGTCTTTAGCTCCAATGTTTAGAGTTGCAACAGTTCATCTAATATTTAGAATAGATTTTATTTATGACAATTTGAAGTCCAAATTTTTTTGTTTTTGTTTGCAGATAGCAGCTCGGATTGTCGATATTTTTGAAGTGGAGCCTACCCGACTGAACGTCGCCAGTTATGGTCATAAATTTGTAGTGGTCAGGTTCACTCCTCCAACAATGCAGACTTATCAGTGTCTATTTGAAGCTATTGTGGAAGCAACACCTGGGTATGCCATAGTTGAACAGAAATTACATAGTGTGGCGTCAGCAAAGATGCTTGGTTGATGATGACTACACCGTGGTATGGTGAAGTCACATGAAACTGCTTATTTATACTGAGTCCGACAGTGACAAGAAGAAACTGGAAATCTCGGGCATATCCCGATTGCCCAGTCTTGGACTCACAGAGGAGGCTCTAGCAATCTTGGGCTTTCCCCGGCAAATCAGTCTTTGTTCCTCATGTGGGACTCGCAGTCCCTTGTTGTCTTTGGGTAGGTGAGCAGGACGTGAGGGTCTTGGGCTTGTCCCGACAGCTCAGTCTTCAAAAAGGATACGCTGGCAGTGTGGGGCTTGTCCCGGCAGCCCAGTCTTTCTGAAGACTGCAAAGGGAAACAAAGCAAGCCAGGCTCTTCCCCACCCCTCCCCTCCCCTCCCCCTACCCGCCCCTCCCCTCCCCTCTCCTCTCCCCTCCCCTCCCCTCTTCTCCCCTCTTATCCTCTCCCCTCTCCCATCCTCTCCCACCCTCTCCCCTCCCTTCCCCTCCCTTCCCCTCCTCTCACCTCCTTTCCCCTCCACACCCACTTCCCACCATACCCTTCTTGTCTCTCTCTTCCTCTCTCTCTCTCCCCTCTCTCTCTCCCCCTCTCTCTCTCCCCACTCTCCCTCTCTCTCTCTCCCCCTCTCTCTCTCCCCTCTCTCTCTCCCCCTCTCCCCCCCCCTCTCTCCCCTCTCTCTCCTCCCCGTCTCTCTCTCTCCCCCTCTCTCTCCCCCCTCTCTCGCCCCCTCTCTCTTGCCCCCCCGCTTTCACCTTCTCTATCTGACCCCCCTCTCTCACCCCCCATCTTTCACCCTCTCTCTCTCTCTCACCGCCTCTCTCTCACCCTTCTCTCTCTCTTTCTTTCTCTCTTCCCCCCAACCCCCTCTGTTCCCGCTCTCTTTCTCCATCTGTCCATTGTTTGAAAGGATGGATATGGATAAACTATATGCATTTCTGGATAAATTCAGAACAAAATAATCATTGATTAATATCAAATGAGGAGTTTAGGTTTAATTATATGACATTGAAGTTGAGTGGAGATCTTTGCCACATGGAGTGCTTGATGCAGAGCAGTGAGCTCTGGAAAACAAACACAGACTGGCAAGAGGAGATTAGAGTGAGAGAAGGGTCCTGAGGAGTGTGCACAGAGTGGGTTAAAAGACTATTTCTAAGCTGCAGATGTCCTGCCATTCATTGTAATGAAATCTATCAGCACTTTCTTGTACACTTATTTCCATAATGAAACAATAACAGTCCATTCACTTGCACTAATGAAAGTTATTGTCAGAACTATCAAGTGATTTACAATTGGTTGACGTATCTCAAGTTGAGGAAAGATGGACGTTGTCTCATTTCCACTCCTAATATCTCTCCAGCAATCCCTGTTGATGTGGTCTGAACTGTCAGCATGAGGGCAGGACTGTGTTCGTATATGATCCTCCTGCCGACAAGCTGCCATCAGTTACTCACGACCAAGATGCAGACGTGTGATCTTTGCTCTTACACAAAGGACAATGATGAGCTGGGGTGCTGAATCACACTAAAACTCATGGAATGATATCCCAATAAAGTTAACAGCTTTAAGTAAACTTCCTGTATAAGGCAAAAAATTGTAAACATTTTCCAAAAAAAAATGATATTAAAGAGAGTAAAAAAATTAGAAATTTGAATGTATTTCCCAATTGAGAAATTGCATCCTCTTACCATCCTTCTTTTGTAGTTTACCGAAGAGCAAATCGCTGGCGTTTGATATTGTTGGGGATGGCAACCTGCCAAGGATTAATATCCTTCGGCCTCTTCTGCGAAATAAGATAGGACATCCTTTGCTTATATACTCACGTTTACTGTTGGGTCAAACAGAGAAACTACCCATTGTCCTGAAAAATGATGGTACCTTGCCTGCACAGGTAAATAGTGAACTTGATTGAATATTCAGGGGTAAAGCACATTAGTATTGACACAAAAATATGTGTACTGTTTTCAATATACCTCACATTTGCTTGGTTATTTTCCACAAAATAGTTTAATTATTGAACAGAATCAGGCACTGATGTTAATTGCCTCAGACTTAATACCAATGTCCGAAACTGCACACCAGTGTCAAATAATTGATCTGTGAGTTGCCTCTCGGTGACCAGCAGTATGAAAATGTTGTCCTTAGAATAATGTAAAATTGAAGGTTAAGAGTAATAGTTGAAGATAGCTGGAAGAATAAGGTGGCACACCAGTAGAGTTGCAGCCTAACAGCACCAGAGACCTGGGTTCGATCCTGCCAACAGGAGTTTAATTCACGCTTCTGCAAACAACTGCCAAGGTTGCTTGCAGTAATATAATAGCAGACATTTAAAGAGTTGTGCCTTTTAGGCACAGTTTACAATCTGGATGAGCCCTATTGTACGCTTTTATGAAGAAGAGAATTATGAGCAGGAGTAAGCCCTTCAGCCTCACAGGCCACTCCGGCATTTAATAAAAAGATTGCTGATCTGATTGCAAACTCAAATCTGCATTCCATCCTATCCCTGGCAACTTTTCACACCCTTATCAAAAACCTATCCACTTTGACTACTTTCTGCTCTGCTTTCACTACTCTATGTTCAACTGACTCGCAAACAATCAAGTAAAAAAGTTACATCAACTCTGTCCTATCATAGGCAATGCCTTATTTTTAAGCAGTAATACACAATTTCATGAGTAGATTTTGTCTACCAGGAATGGCAAAGTGTAATCAGGGTCATAGATAAGTTTCTATCGGTGAGGTTGATTTAGTTTTGAACCTAACACATTCTTCAATCGTATTAATTGGAGTTTGATTCAGAGATATGTGATAATCTTCCCCTGATATCAGAATTAATCTGAGGCTGGAGGGTAAAGGCATAAAAGTAACCTCATGACAACTGCACTAGCTAATGTCCATATGCCAATCCATCCAATTTAGTGCATCAGTCAACGTTTGACAATGATCTTTATGTCTATCTCCTGCAACAGATGGTTTGGTGAAAACACAGTTTATTACAACAGCTGTGGTCTTTGTGCAAAGTATGTGCATTCATCCATGCAAGCTAGAATTAATAACCCTTCTAATGGAGAATCACGATATTTTATGCGTGGAATAGAAAAAGCTGCATGGATGGGGTACCTTGAGATGGGATGATGGCATTGTGACAAGTACATTGTTGCTCCCTCGAAACTCATCATATCCAAATTTATGGAGATGAGTACAGTTAACAATATCCAGACACTCAGCACAGTTGTCCCAAACCCTACAGAGAATTATGATACTTAGCAGTCGTGCAAGGCAGTCTGAAGAGGCTGTTTGGAGACAACCTGTGCTTGAAAGGCACTCTTTGGTGATCAAGATAAAGTTTCAAAAACTGTGAATCTAACTTAGATACAGCATTGCAAAGATACATTGTAAGTTGTTGCTAGACACAAAATGCAGGACTAGCAGTATGGATACCATCTTTGAAGAGAAGAAATGGGCGATGTTTTGGGTCGAGACCCTTCTTCAGACTGAAGTTGTTGCCTTGCATTATATCTATTATTTAATGGGTCATAGTAAATAATCATGGACAAAGAAGTTCAGGATTTTGTTATTTTCAATCAGTGGATTCAGTGGAAGTTGAAGTAAGAGACTCATTTAGTTTTTAAGCAATTAATTTGGGGGACTGCCCATCATTAATTATGAATGGGAAGACCATTGAGTAGTTAGTGGAGATTTGCTGATGCTCTGAAAAAGTGTAGACTCAAACTAAGAGAACTCGGGGAATCTATTATTAATCTGTTATGCTAAATGTCAGAATTTAAAAGTTTTGAACCAAGGAGTGCACACTCTTTGAATGCTTGTCAAAGACAAGAGAGTTTATGAGTACATCTCTTCCTCATTTTATACATGAACAAAATGAAGAAGAAATGTAGACTTTAGTCAGATATTTCTCATCCCTCAATGAAATTTAACTTTGTTTTTCAATATTTGGCTGGTTCTACATTTTGTAATATATGCATTTTGAACAAAAATATTTGTGCAATTTTAATTGATTTGTGCCTCGATAAGAAACAGCATGCCTTGCTATTCATTTGCAAAGCCTTTATACTATGTTATTATTAGGCATTCTATTGATACCTGTTGGCTAATTTGTTTTCTCAGAAAACGATGGAGGGAGGACATTTAAAAATGTGCAAGCATGTGTATATCTCTTGGTTTGTCGATCATACTCAAATAAACTGTATGCTGGGTGTTTTTCATGATAGGTATCGATCAATCTTTCTGATGATCATGGAGTATTTTCTCTCAAGCAATGTATTGGTACTGTATGTCTCTATCCTAAAGACCATTACATCAAAGAAAAGGACCCAAACAAAGGTAACAACCAGAATCTAACAATAAAATCAAACAATAAAAATATCAATAAAACTGAAGCTGGTGGAAATCTGGAATTAGATAAAAATGGAAATCAATCTTTTCTTGAGTTGCAGAGAGGGGAAGACAGAAGGAAAAGTGTCTGTGATGGGATACAAAGAGAGAGAGATTGCATGATAACAATAAAGGATGGAGCAGGCTGAAACACTATTGAATGAAAGAGGCACATCTGAAAGATGTGTAAATAGAGATCTGAAATACCAAATGACCAAAGGACAAAAGTATATATATGAGATACAAAACTAGTGTACTGATTAACTGAAACTGTCCGATTTACTGTTAAGTGCTTGATAGTTCCATTATGTCACCGACAAACAATGGTGCTGTTCCTCAATGAACTTCATTGGAGCTGTGTGTGAGGCTAGTCTGAGAAGTCAGAGTGAGAGTGGAATGGAGAACTTAAAATGACAGGCGCTTGGAAGTTCAGGGTCATCATTGTGGACTGCATGCAAAGTGGTCACCCAATATGTGTTTGATCCCCCCCAGTGTAGGGGTGACCACACTGTGAGTGATAAATCACACTAAATTGGAAAAGAGATAAAGAAATCCATATTTCATCTCAAAGTATCATTTGGCCTCTTGGAGAGAGGGAGGAGGTAAGAGGGCGGGTAATGCATTGGGTGGATGCCATGAGAAAGGGAGTGTTGGTGCAGATAGAAGAGTGGACCCCTCTTCAGTTGAGGCTTCCTCAGGGAATTGAAAGTGGAGAGGGGGAGACAATGTGTCCTGCCAATATATATCCATTGAATGGAGAGACTGGCTGGATGGGCACTGGGGATGAGGAATGGATTTGTGTTCTGGGTGAGAACAGTAAATGAAACAAACATGCTTGTCAACTATGATGGAAGTAAAACCACGACTGAGGGAAAAAGGGAGATTTCTGAGAAGCACTATTGCATTAGATGAATTCATCAGAATAGATGAGCTGGACACAGCAAAATTGGGAGAATGAAATAGAATCCTGGGTGAATGGTCATGGTAGTTCTGGACATGTGTAGTTGCCTACCTGTGCCCTGAAGTGCAGATAATGAAGTTGATGAAGTGAATGGGTTACATAGGCATAATTATCTGTGTGAGTTGTGACAGTGTTCTAATTACTTCTGTGATGTACTGTGGTCTGGTTAAATATGCATCTCCAGTTAGGTCAGTTTCCATTCAGAGGATATTCTGGTTTAGTTATGAGTTTATTCTGAGTGGGTGCTTTGTATGCCAGCTGCATGGGTTTGTTGAGGATTCAAATTAGGTTGGGAGTTTATTCTGATGGGATCATGGTCTGCCTCTCGCTCTTATGGGATGGGCACTGATTATAAATGGGTCGTAAGTGTTTAGTGCAGTTTGGACCGTGATTGAGTTTAGATAGGTTCAGGTTGAATTGACCATTAGATATGGGATTAGATATAGGTTTATTCTTTGCATTATGGGAATGAATGTTTCCTAGATGTACTGGGAGTAGATGCACGGTGGCCGCCTTGGCCCTGGATGAACTGGCAATGGGTGCATAGCCACAGCAGTTGGCTGGCTGAGATTGTTAATTTGGGTGGTGGGGGGGAGGGGGTTTCTAATTGGTTTAGAGTCTTCATTAGTTTGAGGTGGGATTTTGTTTTCTTGGAAGATGGTGGTGGTTTAGTTGGAGAGGATTGTTTTACAACTTTGATGGGTGTTGTTTAGGATGTTAACCAGTTGTCGTATTAATATTGTACATATTTGCCTGGCATAATTATTAATATTGGAAACAGTGCAATTACATTCTTTTGGGGATTCTCAACACACCAAATAGGTCTGTACTTCATTCTCGTCTATGAATTCATTTTCAGCATGATGATTCGGGCCCTGGTCTGTAGAGCCTTGAGTATTGATCAGATGAGTTTGATTCCCATGTGCCAGTGGGGGGAAATCCAAATTTGTGGAATTAAACAACTCTAAAATGAAAGCTGCTGTCAGAACAGAGACAATTAAATTACCAGACTGCTAGAAAAACTCAACTAGTTATTCAAAGAACAAATCTGCCATCCTTATCTTGTCAAGCCAAGTGTGACGTGAGACCACCAAGATGGTTAGTATTTCCCAATCCACTCAAATGGCCTGGAAACTCCCTCATTCCACTGGGAAATTTGGGATAGATAATAAACATTCACTTTACCATTGACATCCCCATCCCTTGAATATATAAAATTACAAGTCAGGAAGCCACTTTTTCAACAGGTCATTTTATTTTCCTCCTGCACTGTCACTGTAAGCAACATTACTGGGACCTCCAAACTCCAACCCTGCACACAGTAGAAAAGTTAAAATAATGCCAAGGAACTTCCTCCAACTAATGACACTGATATTGAAGGCAGGACTCTCCGAGCAAGAAGGCAGTAATCATTCTTTTTGCACACCCGGTTTCCTGCTCTTCTAAGATTCCTTATGGTAACTAGATTTAAAGGTGCTCAGAGTTGCTGGGTAAATTTATAGGTAACCTCACCACCAATTTTCTACTGCTAATACTATTTTTCAGTCAATTGTGCTGTCTTTGCATTGATTTACCTGCAGCTTCCAAAGAGGCAAACCAATTTATTTCCCGTTGGCACAAATATCAGTGACAAGTCCTAGACTGGATTGTCTTTGGGTTTTTTAAAGTAAATTTCCCACAATTTGTGTTTTACTGGCAAGGCCAGCATTTATTGCTGGTGAGCCACCATCTCGAGTGACTGCAGTCCTTCTGGTGACGGTACTCCTACAGTTCTGTTGGGCAGGGTGTTCCAGGATTTAGAGCCAGCAACGTTGAAGGACTGCTAATGCATTTCCAAATTGTGTTAGTGTGCAGCATGAAGGGGTACCTAGAAGTGGGGATCTTCCCATGCACTTGCTGACCTTGTTGTTCTTGGTGGGAGATGCTGCAGCTTTGGGAGGTACTGTGGAAGAAGCCAAAGTTAATAATTAGTGCAGTGTACTTCTAAGCCATTCTATTACGTTATGCATAATTCAGTGCATTATATATATGTTAGAAAGCAGTTGACATTTTTTGATAAAATACTATTTTGGCCACAAACTAATTTTATGCTTTTACACAGTAAGGGAAAGTTGCATGCTCACAATTAACCTCAACAGTGGCGAAGAGGCAACATTTGAAGTTGCATTCCAACCAACCATGATTCAACGTTTAGAAGGAACACTCTTCGTTACCGTATTCAATAACCAATATGAGGACACCATTATAAATTTGGTTGGTGAGGGGTACCAGGATGACATTACTCTTGACAATATCCATGGACTATTGCGAAATGGTGGAGGAGAAAATATTACAACATATCTGGAAGATCAAGAAATCGAAGGTGAGAATCATTACAATTACTGCAATATCGTGTAAATTCCAGATTAATGGCAATCAGTGAAACATGGTTGCAGGAGGGCTGTGATTGGAAACTAAATATTCCAGGATTTCGTTGCTTCAGGTGTGATAGAATTGGAGGGTCCAGAGGGGGAGGTGTTGCATTGCTTGTCAGAGAAGATATTACAGCAGTGCTTTGGCAGGATAGATTAGAGGGCTCGTCTAGGGAGGCTATTTGGGTGGAACTGAGAAGTGGGAACGGTGTAGCAACACTTTTAGGGGTGTATTATAGACCGCCAAATGGGGAGCGAGAATTGGAAGAGCAAATATGTAAGGAGATAGCAGATATTAGTAGTAAGCACAAGGTAGTGATTGTGGGAATTTCAATTTTCCAAAAATAGACTGGGAAACACATTCTGTAAATGGGCTGGATGGTTTGGAGTTTGTTAAATGTGTGCAGGATAGTTTTTTTGCAGCAGTACATAGAGGTATCGACCAGAGAAGGGGCAGTGCTGGACCTCCTGTTAGGAAATGAGGCAGGTCAGGTGACGGAGGTATGCGTTGGTGAGCACTTCGGGACCAGTGATCACAATACCATTAGTTTCAATATAATTATGGAGAGAGTCAGAACTGGACCTAGGGTGGAGATTTTTGATTGGAGAAAGGCTAACTTTGAGGGAATGCGTAAGGATTTTAAAGGAGTGAATTGGGACACTTTGTTTCATGGGAAGGATGTAGAAGAGAAATGGAGGACATTTAAAGGGGAAATTGTAAGAGTACAGAATCTTTATGTCCCTGTTAGGTTGAAAGGAAATAGTAAAAATTGGAAAGAGCCATGGTTTTCAAGGGAAATTGGACACTTGTTTCGAAAAAGAGAGATATCTACAATAATTATAAGAGGCATGGAGTAAATGAGGTGCTAGAGGAGTATAAAGAATGTAAAAAGAATCTTAAGAAACAAATTAGGAAGGCTAAAAGAAGATATGAGGTTGCTTTGGCAAGAAAGGTGAAAGTAAACCCAAAGGGTTTCTACAGCTATATTAATAGCAAAAGGATAACGAGGGATAAAATTGGACCATTAGAGAACCAGAATGGACAGCTATCTGCAGAGCCAAAAGAGATGGGGGAGATATTGAACAATTTATTTTCTTCGGTATTCACCAAGGAGAAGGATATTGAACTCTGTGAGTTAAGGGAAAAAAGTAGAGTAGCTATGGAAACTATGAGATTCAAAGAGGAGGAAGTACTGACACTTTTGAAAAATATAAAAGTGGATAAGTCCTGACAGGATATTCCCTAGGACATTGAGGGAAGTTAGTGTAGAAATAGCAAGAGCTATGACAGAAATATTTCAAATGTCATTAGAAACGGGAATAGTGCAGGAGGATTGGCGTACTGCGCATGTTGTTCCATTGTTTAAAAAGGGTTCAAAGAATAAACCTAGCAATTATAGACCTATTAGTTTGACGTCAGTGGTGGGCAAATTAATGGAAAGCATACTTAGAGATAATATATATAAGCATCTGGATAAACAGGGTCTGATCAGGAACAGTCAACATGGATTTGTGCCTGGAAGGTCATGTTTGACAAACCTTCTTGAATTTTTTGAAGCGGTAACTAGGGAAATTGATGAGGGTAAAGCAGTGGATGTTGTCTATATGGATTTCAGTAAGGCCTTTGACAAGGTTCCCCATGGAAGGTTGGTTAAGAAGTTTCAATCTTTGGGTGTTAATGGCGGAGTAGCAAGATGGATTCAACAGTGGCTGAATGGGAGATGTCAGAGAGTAATGGTGGATGGCTGTTTGTCAGGTTGGAAGCCGGTGACTAGTGGGGTGCCTCAGGGATCTGTGTTGGGTCCACTGTTGTTTGTCATGTACATCAATGATCTGGATGATGGGGTGGAAAATTGGATAAGTAAGTATGCAGATGATACTAAGATAGGTGGTGTTGTGGATAATGAAGTAGATTTTCAAAGTCTACAGAGAGATTTGGGCCATTTGGAAAAGAGGGCTGAAACATGGCAGATGGAGTTTAATGCTGTTAAGTGTGAAGTGCTACATCTTGGCAGGACAAATCAAAATAGGAAGTACATGGTAAATGGTAGGGAATTGAGGAATGCTGTGGAACAGAGGGACCTAGGAATAACCTGAAGGTGGAATCGCATGTAGATAGGGTGGTAAAGAAAGCCTTTGGTGTGCTGGCCTTTATAAATCAGAGCATTGAATATAAGAGTAGGGAAGTAATGTTAAAATTGTACAAGGCATTGGTAAGACCAATTCTGGAGTATGGTGTACAATTTTGGTCGCCTAGTTATAGGAAGGATGTCAACAAAATAGAGAGAGTACAGAGGAGATTTACTAGAATGTTGCTAGGGTTCCAGCAACTATGTTACAGAGAAAGGTTGAACAAGTTAGGTCTTTATTCTTTGGAGCGCAGAAGGTTAAGGGGGGACTTGATTGAGGTCTTTAAAATGATGAAAGGGATAGACAGAGTTGACGTGGATACGTTTTTCCCATTGAGGGTAGGGAAGATTCAAACAAGAGGGCATGACATGAGAATTAAGGGACAGAAGTTTCGGGGTAACGTGAGGGGGAACTTCTTTACTCAGAGGGTGGTGGCTGTGTGGAATGAGCTTCCAGCAGAAGTGGTGGAGGCAGGATCGATTTTAACATTTAAGAGTAAAGTGGATAGGTATATGGACGTGAAGGGAATGGAGGGGTATGGTCTGAGTGCAGGTAGATGGGACTAGGGGAAAACAAATGGTCGGCACGGACTGGAAGGGCCGAGAGGGCCTGTTTCCGTGCTGTAATTTGTTATATGGTTATATGGTTATTGTTAACTATCATAGTGCTTCAGAGTTTCTGTTTCATGGTGATTTCCTCATTAGAATCTTCTGCTATGTTTCAATTAAATTTATCTGCCGTTGAATTGTTTAGGTAACACAAAATTATGGTGCAAACTTGCACTTTTGTTGCACTTTCTCAGTGAATAGACAATAGATGCAGGAGTATGCCATTCGGCCCTTCGAGCCATTCTATATGATCATGGCTGATCATCCACAGTCAGTACTTTCAAGATCTCTCTTGAAAGTATCCAGCGAACCGGCCTCCACTGCCCTCTGAGGCAGAGAATTCCACAGACTCACATCTCTCTGTGTGGAAAAGTATTTCCTCATCTCTGTTCTAAATGCCTTACCCCTTACTCTTAAACTGTGTCCCCTGGTTCTGGACTCCCCCAACATGGGGAACATGTTTCCTGCCTCTAGCGTGTCCAAACCCTTAATAATCTTGTATGTTTCAATAAGATCACCTCTCCTCCTTATAAATTCCAGAGTATACAAGCCCAGCTGCTCCATTCTCTCAGCATATGACAGTCCCGTCATCCCGGGAATTAACCTGGTGAACATACGCTGCACTCCCTCAATAGCAATAATGTCCTTCCTCAAATTAGGGACCAAAACTGCAGACAATACTACAGGTGTGGTCTCACTCGGGCCCTGTACAACTGCAGCAGGACCTCTTTGCTCCTATACTCAACTCCTCTTGTTATGAAGTCCAACATGCCATTCGCTTTCTTCACTGCCTGCTGTACCTGCATGCTTACTTTCATTGACTGATAAACAAGGATCATCCCGTTGTACTTCCCCTTTTCCCAACTTGACGCCATTTAGATAATAATCTGCCTTCCTATTTTTGATACCATAGTGGATAATCTCTCATTTATCTACATTAAACTGCTTCTGCCATGCTCTCACCCAACCTGTCCAAGTCACCCTGCATTCTCATAGCATCTTCTTCACAGTTCACACTGCCTCTCAGCTTTGTGTCATCTGCAAATTTGCTAATGTTACTTTTAATCCCTTCATCTGAATCAATGATGTATATTGTAAATAGCTGCGGTCCCAGCACCGAGCTTTGCGGTACCCCTCTAGTCACTGCCTACCATTGAGAAAGGGACCTATTAAGCCCTACTCTTTGTTTTCTGTCTGCCAGCCAATTTTCTAACCATGTCAGCACTCTACCCCCAATACCATGTGCCCTAATTTTGCCCACTAATCTCCTATGTAGGACCTTTTCAAATGCTTTCTGAAAGTCCAGGTACATTACATCCACTGGCTCTCCTTTGTCCATTTTCCTAGTTATATCCTCAAAAAATTCCAGAAGATTAGTCAAGCATGATTTCCCCTCTGTAAATCCATGCTGACTTGGACCGATCCTGTTAGTGCTATCCAAATGTTCCGCTGTTTCATCATTTATGATTGACCCCACCACCGATGTCAGGCTAACTGGTCTATAATTTCCTGTTTTCTCTCTCCCACCTTTCTTAAAAAGTGGGATAACATCAGCTACCCTCCAATCCACAGGAACTGATCCTGAATCTGTAGAACATTGGAAAATGAACACCAATGCGTCCACCATTTCTAGAGCCACTTCCTTAAGTACCCTGGGATGCAGACCATCAGGTCCTGGGGATTTATCAGCCTTCAGTCCCATCAGTCTACCCAACACCATTTCCTGCTTAATGTGGATTTCCTTCAGTTCCTCTGTCGCCCCTGATCCTCTGGCCACTAGCACGTCAGGTTGTATCCTCCTTAGTGAAGACGGATCCAAAGTACCTGTTCAACTCATCTGCCATTTCCTTGTTTCCCATAATAAGTTCACCTTTTTCGGTCTTCAAGGGTCCAACTTTGGTCTAAACTAATTTTTTCCTCTTCACATACCTAAAGAAGCTTTTAATATCCTCCTTTATATTCTTGGCTAGCTTACCTACGTACCTCATCTTTTCTTCCCATATTGCCTTTTTAGTTGTCTTCAAGTCAGTGACTTGACTCTCAGCAAGATTCTTGCACAAATGCTGTAGGTTCCTGCTGTTAGAAATTTTAGACTAATCTTGCACTATGTATCAAATGTAGGAAGGAACTGCAGATGCTGGTTTACATTGAAGATAGACACAAAATGCTGCAGTAACTCAGCGGGACAAGCGGCATCTCTGGAAAGAAGGAATGGGTGACGTTTCGGGTCGAGACCTTTCTATATATCATGCTTTCCTGAAAATCAATGAAATACTTCAAGATTATAGACCTGTGACAATGTAACATTTACACTTTGATCCAAGGCTACTGCTAGAGAGATTGGAAGTCCTCAAGTCCTGGATGAAGTGGCCAAGTCCATTTTCTTTGTACACAACTTCAAACTCATGTGCGACTGTGACAAAGAGCATAGCCAATTAGTTCCTCTATTAAATAATATTTGCATTTGATTCTGTTGACCACTAGTGGTCATCATTTGAATTGGCTGGAGTTTGTGTTATCCAAACTCCCATCAACTTTCGTTGCCTGAGGAGCTTGTAAATTGATTGACTGACGTAAAATCTCCCACTGTTGTTCCTGCTGTGTGTTGTGAATCTGCACTCATCCAGTCTTTGATTTTTGAATCCATCAAGAGCTGAAATTAAGAGGCATGAAAGCAAAGTTTTCTGAAAATGAATATCGCATTTTTGAGCCAGGAATTCACATCTCTTGGATCCCACCAAGATCCCAATAATAAAATACCTTTGAAATGCAGCCACTAGTGTAGCATAGAAATGTACAATCAACTGATGTACAGCAAGATTTCACAAAAAGAATGGAAATAACTCGCGGGGACGTGGCACATTTCAGGAAATAGTCAACAGAGTCTCTCACGTGGATTCGAGAGGAGAGGGAGGTCCTTGGTTTATTATCACATCATTGCCCGCATTCAACAGCGGAATGTTAACCTGCATTTGTGTTCAGGTCTGTGGATTGGATCTGCTACTGATACCAGGCAGTAGCATCAATATCAAAGACATTAATTTAATTATTATTATTACTATGCACATAGCGGAAACTGTATTGTACCTAAATCGGATCTAGAAACATATAAAATTTTTAAGGGATTGGACAGGCTAGATGTAGCAAAAATGTTCCCAATGTTGGTGGAGTCCAAAACCAGGGATCACAGTTTAAGAATAAGGGGGAAGGCCATTTAGGATTGAGATGAGGAAAAACGTTTTCACCCAGAGTGTTGTGAATCTGTGGAATTCTCTGCCACGGAAGGCAGTGGAGGTCAATTCACTGGATGTTTTCAAGGGAAAGTTAGATGTAGCTCTTGGGGCTAGTGGGATCAAGGGATATGGGGAGAAAGCCAGAATGAGGTACTGATTTTGGATGACCAGTCATGATCATATTGAATGGTGGTGCTTGGTCTAAGCGCCAAATGGCCTACTTCTGCATCTATTTTCTATGTTTCGATATTTCTATGACCTGTAGATGTCTGACCAACCATCCCTGTCCCTCAGCTGGTCCTGAAAGGCAAAGGTTAGGGTGAGGGTAGGCCGATGGGTCTATTACTCTAAAGATACAAATTATTCAAATATCATCACAACCTAAAGCTCCTTATGCAACTATAGAATCATCTGAACTAATAGAGCAGAAGGAGGCTATGCAACCCACTATGTTCATGCTGTCTAAATAGGAGCTGCTTGGATATTTCTAACATCAACATTCTTGATCCACGCATTCATAATTTATGGCTCTTCAAGTGTGCAGACTGATCCATTTTATGTTTGCAAATACACAGGACAAGATGGTAAAATCCAAGGTGCCAAATATCAATTTACTCCCGATGGTGATGGGAGCCTTCTGCACTCACCTATGCTCCTCCGATGTTGAGAAAGGCTAGGCAGACACGTCATTGGGGTTATCGAGTGGGCACCTACTTTCATCAACGTTTTGCTGATTGAACCCACGACGTCTCCAGTAGGCTCAGCGGTGCATTCTGGCATCCCAGAACCACCCCTCTCTGCATCTGTCTAGTCGGTTATTTGGGAGACCAAATGGGGTCTTTCCTCTTCAGCCAGAGCCACTGGCTACTCCGCTCTGCTACCCGTGATGTTTCTTTGATGGCCTGGCGTAGGGCTTGTCCGCTGATCCCCAGGTCCTTCATCAGTATTAAAGTAGATGCTGCCACAAATCCTCGACATCCAACTTCTACCGGGCAGATCTTAGCTCTCCAGCCCCGCTGTTCTGCCTCCGCTGCAAGCTCTGTATATCGCAGTTTCTTTCTTTCGAAGGCTTCCTGCACAGCATCCTCCCAAGGGACTGTGAGCTCCACAAAGTACACCATGTGCTGACAGTTCGACCAGAGCACAAGATCAGGCCTCAAGTTGGTGATGGTTATCTCTGATGGAACTGTAAGCTGTTGGTCCACATCCACCAGCATCTGCCAATCCCGGGCTGCCTCCAGCTGTCCAAGCCTGGCCCTTGGTCAATTCCATTTGCCATGTCCTTTGTCCCCCCCCCCGAACAAAGGCAATTGTCTTAACTGGGTTGGTTGTTTTGGGCGGCAAGGCATTGTTGGCTGTTCTCCTGCGTTCCAGTCGCTGCCAGGCATTTGAGCACTTGATTATGTCTCCAGGTGTACCGGCTTACTTGGGAGAGGCTTACTTTACACCCAGTGAGAATGTGCTTAAGTGTGGCTGGTGTTGAACACAGGGGGCATGATGGATCTTCGCCCATCCATTGGTTGAGATTTTTTGGGCTTGGAAGGACATCATAGGTTGCCCGAATGAGGAAACTTATCCTGCTCGCCTCCATCTCCCACATGTCCTTCCAGCTGATCTTCCTCTTTTCCACACTCTCCCATCTCATCCACTGGCCCTGTTTAGCTTGCGACACAGCCTTGGCACACCTACTCAACTCCTGTCGGCGGACTTCGGCCGCGACCAACTGCCGGCGCTCCAGTGATGATGCCTTGTTCCAGCAAGGTCGTTTTCCACCAAGCCCTAAGCCACTTCTTCCATGTTGGATTTGCCCTACTATGTCGCCTTGCTGGAGAGCAGATTTTGCCTGCTGTGTCGCATTCTTAGCCGTCCACTTCTTTCCTGATGCAGCAGCTCGGATGACAGTGTCCCTTGATTCTGCCAGGGTGATCTCTAGTCTGACTTTAGTGCTTTTGTACTCCTCTGTGAGACTAGAGAGAGGCAGCTGGAGTACCCCCTGACAGTACAGGCCTACGCTGCTCAGGCACCGAGGAACACCTAACCACTTTCTCACGAAAGAGCTGATTGTTCTTTCTATCTTCTCTACTCTTGTGAGGGTGATGTCATACATGGTTAGTGGCCACATAAGGCGAGGTAGTAACCCAAACTGCAGGCACCAGATTTTCAGCTTTCCAGGCAGCATGGATCGGTCAATGTTCGCCAGACCTTTGATGACCTCTTGTCTAAACTCGTTAGCCTGATCAGTGTCTTTCAGTTTGGAGTTATACTATCTTCCCAGACTTTTGATTGGCTTCTCTGACCCAGTTGGAATTCTTGATCAATGAAGAACCTTTGATCTGTCAGTTTGCCTTTGATTGTGGAAATGCTTCTTGATTTGGATGGCTTGAATTTCATTCTAACCCCAGTGATGTTCTCTTGAAGCTTCCCTAAAAGGCGCCTGGTGCAAGGTGCTGTTGTTGTTATGACTGTCATGTCATCCATGTAGGCCCTGATGGGTGGTAGACAGACTCCAGACTTCAGCCGTATTTTCAGGCCCTTTGAAGATGTTATTTTCATCCAGCCGCAGGAGCGGACCTGAAGCCCCTTCTCGGATGATGATTGTGCGCATGGTTCTTGTTGAGTGCATGTATTGCTCATGGTCATTTCCATTCCTAGGTCTATAGCCGTGTTATCCATGAATGAGTCATCTTCCGCCCACGCTCTCGCAGACTCTAGGGGTATTCTTTCTTTAATTCTTTTCATAGCCATATGTGGGTGTCTCCAAAATACTGAATAGTATTGGATCCTGCTGACATGGGTAGCTAGCCCATGCCTGCCCCAAGTGGGGTCTATTTCCTCCTGTCAGCTGTCTTTCCAGCAGTCACGAGGTCTTTCCCTTGTTGTTCTATTCAAAATATGTTGAGGCTTGCTGATCTAGCATTCAGTAGGACTATCTGCTACAGACTCCCCATAATGATACATTCAGATACTCAACAGAGCACTTGATCCTAGCCTGTCTTTGTCCTTTTCCTATAGTGGTTAAATTTCTCTCTCTCTCGCGCTTTCCCTTTCTCGCTGCCTCTTTCTCTCTTGCTCCCTTTCTCTCTTGCTCCCTTTCTCTCTCTCTCTCTCTCTCTCTCTCTCTCTCTCTCTCTCTCTCTCTCCTCTCTCTCTCTCTTCTCTCTTTCTCTCTCTCTCTCTCTCTCTTTCCCTCTTTCCCTCTTTCCCTCTTTCCCTCTTTCCCTCTTTCCCTCTTTCCCTCTTTCCCTCTTTCCCTCTTTCCCTCTTTCCCTCTTTCCCTCTTTCCCTCTTTCCCTCTTTCCCTCTTTCCCTCTTTTTTCCCTCTTTCCCTCTTTCCCTCTTTCCCTCTTTCCCTCTTTCCCTCTTTCCCTCTTTCCCTCTTTCCCTCTTTCCCTCTTTCCCTCTTTCCCTCTATCTCTCTTTCTTTGTTCAAGTGGCCAACCAGTAGTAATAATGCTGGGAATTGGCCACTCCTGGCCTGTCAGCCAGTTAAATGGATCAAAGTAACACCCTAAGGAATACGGCGCATATAAAATTGTAGTATATGTGATTTGTATTGTGGATATATTTGATTGTTACTTTAAGGACCATTTCAACCAGATGCGCTAAACTGCAACTTTATATGTAGAAAATTCTAAGTGAGTATGTGAATATTCTGAAAGTGAACTCTGGTACCTTGTTTGAGCTGCTTGTATCTCACCTTATCAATCTGCACATCATGCAGCAAACAGCTGGAAAATCGAAGTTAGACAAAAGTGCTGGAGTAACTTAGCATGACATGAGAATTAAGGGACAGAAGTTTAGGGGTAATGTGAGGGGGAACTTCTTTACTCAGAGGGTGGTGGCTGTGTGGAATGAGCTTCCAGCAGAAGTGGTGGAGGCAGGATCGATTTTAACATTTAAAAGTAAAGTGGATAGGTATATATATATATTTTTTTTTTAATATTTTTATTATAGAAACAAAATACTAACAAAGTACATTATTTTGCAATGATGAAAATACATGATATTAATGATATATTCGTACTGTTAATATTTGTATTATCATTGATTATAAATTTTAAGACTATATATTTTATATAATTGAAAATACTTGGTACTAGTAATACATTCACAATATTAGTGATATATTCGTACTGTTGATAATATTTGTATTGTCATTGATTTTGAAATGTAAGACCATATTTTATATAATTGAAAATACATAATACTAGTAACACCTTCATGATATTCATTATATTTTCATACTGTTAATAATATTTGTATTATCATTGATTTAAAAATTTAAAATTATATATTTTATATAATTTAAAATACATGATACTAATAATACTTTCATGATATTAGTAATATTTATATTCGTATTGATATTAAAAATTTAAGATTATGTGTTTCTATACATTTTTCTAATTTTTTATAAAAGTATGAAAAAATAGAGAAAAAGAGTGTGAAAAGTTGATGGAGAATGGAGTATTAATCATTAATCCGTCCTTGGAGATATATATTCATGATTTATTATATATATTTCTTCATCCATTCAAATATTCAGGTCTCAGTCAAGCCCTCGTGCTGAACCATTATGACCCTGTAAATATTTAATATATGGAGACCAAATCTTTCTGAAGAGATCTAACCTGTCCATTAGGACAAGCCTCAATCTCTCCAGATGAAGTGTCTCCGACATTTCTGTGTTCCACATTTTGATTGTTGGGGATGTAGGGCCTTTCCAAAATTTTAGTATTCATTTTTTCCCAATTATTAAACCATAGTCGATAAAAAATCTTTGGTGCATTGTTATTAGTTGGTCTGTTTCTAATATTCCAAGTATTATTAACTTTGGATCAGGAGTCAAAGTTATATTGACAACATTCGAAATTATCTTAAATATTTCATTCCAGTATTTTGCAATTTTTATACAGTTAGTGAATGAATGTGATAAATTTGCTTCTGAGTTTTGACATTTATCACATATAGGGGATACTTTTGGAAAAATGTTATGTAATTTAGATTTGGAATAATGTAGTATTTTAAACTGTATAAGGGAATGTTTAGCATTTAACGAGCAATGATGTATATGTTGTAAACTTTCATCCCATATTTCTGGCCTTATAATTTGGCCTAATTCTTTTCCCAAGACTGTCTATATATTTCTGTTGATGGAACATCACTTTCCAATAGAATATTGTATATATATGACATCATTTTTTTCCGTATTTGGATGTTTCCCTCTTTCCCTCTTTCCCTCTTTCCCTCTTTCCCTCTATCTCTCTTTCTTTGTTCAAGTGGCCAACCAGTAGTAATAATGCTGGGAATTGGCCACTCCTGGCCTGTCAGCCAGTTAAATGGATCAAAGTAACACCCTAAGGAATACGGCGCATATAAAATTGTAGTATATGTGATTTGTATTGTGGATATATTTGATTGTTACTTTAAGGACCATTTCAACCAGATGCGCTAAACTGCAACTTTATATGTAGAAAATTCTAAGTGAGTATGTGAATATTCTGAAAGTGAACTCTGGGTACCTTGTTTGAGCTGCTTGTATCTCACCTTATCAATCTGCACATCATGCAGCAAACAGCTGGAAAATCGAAGTTAGACAAAAGTGCTGGAGAAACTTAGCATGACATGAGAATTAAGGGACAGAAGTTTAGGGGTAATGTGAGGGGGAACTTCTTTACTCAGAGGGTGGTGGCTGTGTGGAATGAGCTTCCAGCAGAAGTGGTGGAGGCAGGATCGATTTTAACATTTAAAAGTAAAGTGGATAGGTATATATATATATTTTTTTTGAATATTTTTATTATAGAAACAAAATACTGACAAAGTACATTATTTTTCAATGATGAAAATACATGATATTAATGATATATTCGTACTGTTAATATTTGTATTATCATTGATTATAAATTTTAAGACTATATATTTTATATAATTGAAAATACTTGGTACTAGTAATACATTCACAATATTAGTGATATATTCGTACTGTTGATAATATTTGTATTGTCATTGATTTTGAAATGTAAGACCATATTTTTATATAATTGAAAATACATAATACTAGTAACACCTTCATGATATTCATTATATTTTCATACTGTTAATAATATTTGTATTATCATTGATTTAAAAATTTAAAATTATATATTTTATATAATTTAAAATACATGATACTAATAATACTTTCATGATATTAGTAATATTTATATTCGTATTGATATTAAAAAAATTTAAGATTATGTGTTTCTATACATTTTTCTAATTTTTTATAAAAGTATGAAAAAATAGAGAAAAAGAGTGTGAAAAGTTTGATGGAGAATGGAGTATTAATCATTAATCCGTCCTTGGAGATATATATTCATGATTTATTATATATATTTCTTCATCCATTCAAATATTCAGGTCTCAGTCAAGCCCTCGTGCTGAACCATTATGACCCTGTAAATATTTAATATATGGAGACCAAATCTTTCTGAAGAGATCTAACCTGTCCATTAGGACAAGCCTCAATCTCTCCAGATGAAGTGTCTCCGACATTTCTGTGTTCCACATTTTGATTGTTGGGGATGTAGGGCCTTTCCAAAATTTTAGTATTCAATTTTTTCCCAATTATTAAACCATAGGTCGATAAAAAATCTTTGGTGCATTGTTATTAGTTGGTCTGTTTCTAATATTCCAAGTATTATTAACTTTGGATCAGGAGTCAAAGTTATATTGACAACATTCGAAATTATCTTAAATATTTCATTCCAGTATTTTGCAATTTTTATACAGTTAGTGAATGAATGTGATAAATTTGCTTCTGAGTTTTGACATTTATCACATATAGGGGATACTTTTGGAAAAATGTTATGTAATTTAGATTTGGAATAATGTAGTATTTTAAACTGTATAAGGGAATGTTTAGCATTTAACGAGCAATGATGTATATGTTGTAAACTTTCATCCCATATTTCTGGCCTTATAATTTGGCCTAATTCTTTTTCCCAAGACTGTCTATATATTTCTGTTGATGGAACATCACTTTCCAATAGAATATTGTATATATATGACATCATTTTTTCCGTATTTGGATGTTTATTCAGGCATTCATCTAAAATTTCTGTCTTTCTATTTCTAAGTTCTTGTGTATTTGCAGAAACATAATTTCTGATTTGTAAATATCTAAAATATTCTTTATTGTGTAGTCCATATGTTTGTTGTAACTCTTGAAATGAAAGGAAAGAGTTTTCCTTATAAAGATCACCTATCTTAGTAATTCCTTTATTTTTCCATTGTAAAAAAGCCTTATCCATCATTGAAGGTTTGAACGTAACATTATTGGCGATGGTAAGACATAATGGTATAGATTTTAGTTTTAATGTTTTCTTTATTTGTTTCCAGATGCGGATTCCGTTTTCTATTATCGGATTTTCACTATAAATTTTCTTAGCTAAGTTAGTGTTAGCAAATATTATAGAGCTAATTTCAAATGGAGAACAATCTTCTTTTTCCATATTTAACCAATTTGGTTTATTATCTATTTCTTCTAGCCAAAAATTCATATTTTTTTAATATTGACTGCCCAGTAATAAAACATACAATTTGGTAGTGCTAATCCTCCATTTATTTTGGGTTTACATAAGTGTTTTTTATTTATTCTATGGCTCTTATAATCCCAGATAAAGTTAGTAATTAGAGAATCTACTTTTTTGAAAAAATCTTTAGGGAGATATATCGGAATTAATTGAAATAGATATAGTAATTGTGGGAGAAAGATCATTTTTATTGCATTAATTTTACCTAACATTGAAATAGGTAAGCTTTTCCAGTATAAAAAATATTCTTATTTAATTTATTCAATAATGGGGTGAAGTTAAATTTAAATAAAGAGTCGAATCTTTTTGTAACGAAAATCCCAAGATATTTAATATTTTCGTTTGTTATCTTAAAAGGGAATTGTTGTAATATATGTAAGTTATTCACCGTTATTGGCATGAGTTCACTTTTATTCCAATTAATACTGTATCCTGAGAAAGATCCGAATTCCGTTATTGTTTTAACAAATTTCGGATACTTGTTTCTGGTTCCGTGATATAAAGTATTACATCATCCGCATATAAGGAGATTTTATTTTTAGTGTCTCTAGTATCATATCCATGTATTTCCGGATGTAATCTCACCCTCTGGGCGAGAGGTTCTATTGCGAGTGCAAACAATAAAGGTGATAAAGGGCAACCTTGTCTACAACCTCGAGATAAACTGAATTTAGTTGATAACATTCGGTTTGTTGTTATTCTAGCTGTCGGATTTGTATATAACAATTTGGATAGGTATAACAAGTGGATAGGTATATGGACGTGAAGGGAATGGAGGGGTATGGTCTGAGTGCAGGTAGATGGGACTAGGGGAAAACAAATGGTCGGCACGGACTGGAAGGGCCGAGAGGGCCTGTTTCTGTGCTGTAATTGTTATATGGTTATATGGTTATATGTGCGGCAGCATCTATGGAGCGAAGGAAATAGGAACGTTTTAGGCCGAAACCCTTCTTCAGACTGATGCAGGGTGGGGGGCGGCGGGAAGAAGAAAGGAAGAGGAGGAGCCAGAGGGCTGAGGGAGATCTGGGAAGGGGAGGAGACAGCAAGGGCTACCGGAAATTGGATAAGTTAATGTTCAAGCCGCTGGGGTGCAGACTGCCCAAGCGGAATATGAGGTGCGGCTCCTCCAATTTCCGGTGGTGCTCACTCTGGCCATGGAGGAGGCCCACGACAGAAAGGTCGGTTTCGGAATGAGAGGGGGAGTTGAAGTGCTGAGCCACAGGGAGATCAGGTTGGTTAATGCGGACTGAGTGGAGGTGTTCGGCGAAACGATCGCCAAGCCTACGTTTGGTCTCACCGATGTAGATCAGCTGACATCTAGAGCAGCGGATGCAATAGATGAGGTTGGAGGAGGTGCAGGTGAACCTCTGTCCCACCTGGAACGACTGCTTGGGTCCTTGAATGGAGTCGAGGGGGGAGTTAAAGTGACAAGTGTAGCATCTCCTGCGGTTGCAAGGGAAAGTGCCCGGGGAGAGGTTGGTGGGGGTGGGAAGGGAAGAATTGACCAGGGAGTTATGGAGGGAGCGGTCTTTGCGGAAAGCAGACAGGAGGGGAGATGGGAAGATGTGGCGAGTGGTGGGGTCACGTTGGAGGTGGCGAAAAATTGTTTGCTGACTTTTCAACGCATTGTTACACCTCCACCATCAAGTTCATTTACAGCAATTGAATTTAGTTACGTGTTGTAGGAAAATAGAAATAATAACGTCATGTTATGGTGATTTATCCTAGCACCACACTTGAACCACATTCAGTTTGGAGACTGCTACATTGGCAAGCCCTATCAGGTGACCTTCATGATGACCAATCGAAGTGTAATAGATGTCGTCCGATTTCAGTGGCTGACAGATAGCAATGAACTCAAGTTCTCCCCACAGGTAATTAAAAGTGTCTAATTAAACACAGCATCATCAAACCAGCAACAAGGTACATTTGAAATAATGTTGGTTGGGATACAGAGGAAAATCAATGCTTTTTCCCCTTCAAAGAATGACTGAATTGCCATTCAAATGCATTGAATTGTCATATACACTGGGAATGGAACAATGAAATTATTACTTGATGCCGCTTTTCAGGCACATTAGCAGAACGACACAACAAATAAATATACCACAAACAATGATACAATAAATTATCAGTAATACTAGGTAACCACCCATAATAGTGCAACCTGTTAGAGTCCATAGTGGTTTGATGCTGAAGTAGCTTGTGCAGTGTGGTTCAAGAGCCTGATGGTTAATGGGAAGAAGCTGTCTTGAACCTAGAAGTTACGTTTCCCGAAGGTAGCAGCAAGAAGAGAACATGGCCAGGTTTGTGTGAGTCTTTGATTATATTAACTGCCTTCATGATGCAGTACTTTCTGAGATTCATCCCAATTCAATCCAATGTAATTGCTCCAGCTGCATTACTAACATGACATACTACAGATTAAAAAATGACAAAGTGCTGGAGTAATTCAGCGGGTCAGGCTGCAACTCTGGAGAACATGGATAGGTGATGTCTTGGGTTGGGACCCTTTTTCAGACTAATTGTAGGGGGGAGAACGCTGGAAGAGAGGAGGGGCAGGACAGAACCTGGCAGGTGATGGGTTGATACAAATGACGGGGTGGGGGGGGGGGGGGGGGGTGGTGGTTGATAGGCAGATGATTGGACAATGACCAGATATGTAAAAACGTAAGTTGTGAAACAAAAGGATTGAAGAGTTGCAAACTGTGAAGCTAGAGGAAGGAATATAGTTGGTATATAGGAGAACTAGGTGTGAATCCAGGTGGGCACAGGGGAGAGGAGGGGAAAAGGGTTGGGGGGGGGGGTGATGTGGGGGTAAAAGGGAGAGGGGGAGGGTTTAGTTACCTAAAACTGGAGAATTCAATATTTATACTGTTGAATTGTAACCTAGCCAAATGGAAGATGAGATGTTTCATGTGACCTAATTCTGGCAAGGGCGGAAGCCCAGGACAGAAAGGTCTTAGGGTGGCACAGTGAGGCAGTAGTAGAATTGCCGCCTTACATGCCTTTTTGACCTGGTTTGCTCTTGATTATGGGTGCTATCTGGATGGAGTTTGCACATTCTCCATGTGACCGCATGGGTTTCCTCCGGGTGCCCCGGTTTCCTCCCACACTCCAAAGATGTACAGGTTTGGAGGTTAATTGGCTTTGTTAAAACTGTAAATTGTCTGTAGTGCGTGGGATAGAGCTAGTGTACAGGAATGATTGCTGGTCAGAGCAGACTTGGTGGGCTGAAGGGCCTGTCAGTGTCAATACTTGTGTCAGTATTTGCTGTGCGTCTGCCGATGTTCATAAGAGTGTTTTGACATTAATCTGCAATCTGACAGTGTTTATAGAGGCCACCCAAGATTGTTTCAGTTATTACAGGGCTCACTTTCATTTGCAGGGGATTTTGAGAAATATGTCAATACTAATGTGGATTCTTAAGAACTTGTCAATCATTCTAAACAGTTCATAAGTATGAATTGATATTCAGGAGATAACCACAAGGAAATAATGAAATCCCCTACTTGTAGTCCAGGTTTATTTATCCATGCATAATTTTATTATTTGATTAAAATCGATATGTCGGTGATTTTGATGTAATCAGATGATCACTTTAAGGAGATTTTAGACAACGACTGATTTCTGTTCTGTACTGAATTTGGCCTATCTGTTTCCCTGCCACTAGTTCCAAGATTGGCCATGGCACTGACCCTGGCTTGCAGCTAGCCGTCTGATATGTGTTTACCTGGATTCAACTATCCAAAAGAGAATGGGAGAAGAAATAGGAAATTTAACCAATTGGCTTCATTGCTAAACATCCTAGATGTCAAATAACGTTGAGCTATTTTCTCTATGTCTTATGCATTGCTATTTTTACTGATTAGTTTGGCCATCTGCATGCTGGATGCGCAAAGGATATAACTGTGACATTAAAGTCCGACCTACCGATCACATACAACAGTAAGGTAGTAAGATGCACAGTGTCGAAGATCACTTTCCCAGTGCCTGCTGACCAGGTTCCAGATTGGGATAATCGTCTGAGTATAGTTAAGTGGATTGATGCTAAAAAAGGTGCTCGACCTGCCAAGAAGAAGGTGAGTTTCCTGCTAAAAGCAGTGTGTGTGTGTGCACGTGACCATGTGTTGTTTGTATTTTGCAAATACATCAACTTTTGCAATACATTTGCATGTGATAATGTGGGTTTTCCTCAGGGCTCCAATTTTCTCCCTCATCTCAATGACATGTGGATTGATAGGTTAATTGGCCATTATAAATTGCGCCTACTATGTTGGTAAATGATAGAATTTGGAAGGAGTTGATGAGGATAGTTTAATAGCAGTTGGAGTAATAAGTAACATAAGTTACTGAGTTTAAATGGGATAAATGTATAGAGTGCACATCAATAATAATTAAAAATGAATGGATATTAACAAGACAAAAAACATAGAACAGAGCACAGTTCCATAAGAACCCCACAATGTCTGCGTTGAATATGATCCCAAGGCCAACGCATATTTGCCTGCACTTAATCCCTCCATTCCTTGCGTATCCATATGACAATCCAAAATCCTCTTAAATGCCACAATTGTACCTGCCTCAGCCATACTGCGAGCAGTGCATTCCATTTTAATTACTTATGAAACATAGCAACTGAGGCAGTGTAAGAATTACAGCAGATTATATTTTACTAAGATCACCCCTGCTGATGCTTCATACATATGCACCAAGTGCATGCGCATGTATGTCTGTATCTGAATTTATGTACATGCAAAGGTGTATATGTATATGTGTTTGTGAGATAATCATGAAATTGGTCAAGGCAGAAATGCCCACCATGTCCATGCTGATCTTTTTGCCCATCTGCACCAATCCCATTTTCCTGTATTAAGACTTTCTAATTCAGGTGTTGTCTCCAATAAATTTTTCAAATGTGCCTATAGTAATGTAAGAACGACAGCAGGCAATCTGTGCACATCAAACAACTATATAAACCATATTGGTGATGTTGGTTGATGAATGAATAATGGCCTGAAAATCAGAGCAATTGCCCTGATATTTTTTTAAATCATATTTTGGGATCCAGTTACATCCCTGTGAGAACTGATAGGCCTTGGTGAAGCATATAATCTAGCTGATAGCACATTGGGTTAGAAAAATGTGTTATTCAGCAAAGAATGCAGGAGAGACAAAGGTAGAATTTGTGCAATTTAAGACTGGGAAGAATTGAAAAGTTAAGATGGGATGAAGCCAATGTCAAATTTAAAAATCAACATAAGAATTTTAAATGGAATATAGGTTCCTGAGAAGGTTGAGCAGGGCAACACAAAAAAATCCCTTTCTGTGAGTTTGTAAGAACCCTTACAAACAACATTAGTGAGATTGCATTTGGGGTATTCTGTGCAGTACTGGTCACCAGACTCTAACAAGCATGTACTTCCAGAACTGGCTGCACTGGCTGGCAGCTGCGGCTCACCTGCAGTCCGTCTGTTTTTTTTAATTTTTTTTGTTGTCTTCTAGTGTTTGTTTTAGTAGAACTTTGTTTTATTAGATTGTGTATGTGGGGTGGGGGTTGGGAGAAACAGAGTTTTAGTCTCTCCCTTCGGGGGGATGCGTGTCCTCCGTCACCATCTGTGCTGAGGCCTAATGGCGGAGCTGTGGCGGCAGCCTGGTTTGGAGCTGCGATGCTCCAGCGGCGGCGGCGGCCCAGCTTAGAGCTGCAGTGCTTCAGCGGCGGCGGCGGCCCAGCTCAGAGCTGCAGTGCTCCAGCGGCGGCGGCGGTCCGGCTTAGAGCTGCGGTGCTCCAGTGGCGGCGGCGGTCTGGCTTAGAGCTGCGGTGCTCCAGCGGCGTTGGAGGCCTGGATTGCCTCAGCGCAGAGGGAGAACTAGGAGGGATGAAGACAATCACTTAAGACTTTTGCCTTCCACCACAGTGCATGGTGAACTCATTGTGGTGGATGTTGGATATGTGTTTATTGTGTGTTTTGTTTTTTTATTATATGTTATGACTGTATGGTAACAATTTTGTTCAGACCGAAAGGTCTGAATTACAATAAAGGATTCTAATCTAATCTAATCTACTAATGCCACAGAAGGTGCAGGAAAGATTCACCTGAATGTTGCCTGGACTGGAGTGCTTGTGATAAGGAGAGATTGGATAGGCTACAACTGTTTTCCATGGAGCAATGGAGGCCGAGAGATGACCATATGGAGGTTTATAAATGAATGCAGTGGATGTTTACATAGGGTTTTTCCAGAGTAGGAGAGTCTAACACTAGATGCATAGGTTTAACTTGATTGTGGAAAAGGTTAGAGGCAAGCATTTTACACAAGGATGGTGGCTAAATAGAATGTTATAGTGGTAGGTACACGATTACAATGATGAAGAGGGATCTGGACAGTTTCATGGATAGGAAAGGTTTATGAGAACATGGGCCCAATGCAGGCAAATGGAATTTATAGCGAGATGGAGTCATGAAATTGGTCAGTGCAAAAATGGGGCCTTTGGTAGACATGGATGTGTGGAGCTGAAGGACCTGTTTCCATTGCTGTGTGACTCTAACAACATCCCAATGTAAACATAGATCTATTATATGGCATTCTTGCTCCATATTTCACTCCTTCTTCATTGTATTTGCCCTTCTGCAGTCTGCCATTAAGAATCTTGTCTTATTGTTCAATAATCTATTCATATACTCTCCTACATGTTTATTTGCATTAAACTGTATCCATCCATTAATGCCATTTCCATTTGCTTGTCCGTAAACTGCTGCCACCCTCTTCTGGATCCCTTACAGTTTTCATCAGTAATCTCTGACACATTCACCTTGTTTATATAAATGGAGAATGTCCCAATATTGAAAACAATATTGAAAACCTCAAATCTGATAAATAACCCTTTGATGGTATCTGCAATTATTTCCATTGCAGGTTTACTATATAGCTTGCTGTAAATCCTTATATATAACATCTATGGCATTCCCTTTGCATATGCAATCTATTCGGTTAGTCTTGACTTACAGAGTCGGATTGGTGCAACACAGAAATCAGCCTAGCATGTCCATGCCAATCTTTTTGCCTAACTAATCTCTTTCCTACACATAAGGACCAAAAGCATCAATACCTTGCCTGTCATGAAATATCTATCTAAATGCCTTTTAAACATAGTAATTGTATCTGATTTCACCATCTCCTCTTGCAGCGCAATCCATATGCAGGAAACCTGGCATTATTGGTATTGGAGTATTGATATTGGATTATTATTGTCTCATGCACCAAGATGCAGTGAAAAGCTTTATTTATGTGCTATCTAGTCAAATCATACTATACATGAGCAAGATGAAGCCATACACAATTAGAATACATAGAAAATAGGTGCATGTGGGCCATTAGGCCCTTTGGACCATTCAGTATGATCCTAGCTGATCATCTTAAAAAAGTACCCTGTTCTTGCTTTTTCCCGATATCCCTTGATTCTGTTAGCCCGAAGAGCTATACCTAACTCTCACTGCCTTATGTGGGAGAGAATTCCGCAGATTCACAACTCTCTGGGTGAAAATGTTGGTCCTCATCTCAGTCCTAAATGACCTCACCCTTATTCTTAAACTGTGACCCTGGTTCCAGACTCCCCCAACATTGGGAACATTTTTCCTGCATCTAGTTTGTCCAATCCCTTAAGAATGTTATATGTTTCTATAAGATCCCCTCTCACCCTTCTAAATTGCAGTGAATATAATCGATCCATTCATTCATCATATGTCAGTCCCGCCATCCCGGGAATTAACCTGGTGATCCAACATTACACTCCCTCAATAGCAAGAATGTCCTTCCTCAAATTAGGAGAGCAAAACTGCATACAATACTCCAGGTGTGGTCTCACCAGGGCCCTGTACAACTGCTGTAGGACCTCCTTGCACCTATACTCAAATCCTCTCACTATGAAAGCCATTAATGTGTATCTTGATGCAAATTCTACACCAGTCCACGTATGGGCAGTGAATTGTATCCAGATGTTTGTTTTTCAATTCTTATTCCTTTCTGTCTCTGTAAGGTAGTGGAGACTGATCCAGAGCCTGCCCATAGTATTTTAGAAGATGGCATTCGGGAGCTGATACTGAAGATCAGTGCCATGGTGAATTATAATGACTTTGAATGCCTATGTGAAAGTATCAATTTCAAGGATACACTGTTGTACCAGACTCGAATCTATTCGTAAGTATCTTATGATGGAGTGGATATGTTTATGTTTTCCCTCTGGAAGTTCCTCTGTAATCCTAGTCTGCTCACAAACAGTATTGGAGATAGAAACATAGAAAATAGTTACAGGAGGAGGCCATTCGGCCCTTCGAGCCATATTCAATATGATCATAGCTGATCGTCTGCTATCAATAACCCGTGCCTGCCTTCTCCCCATATCCCTTGACTCCACTAGCCCCTAGAGCTCTATCCAACTCTCTCTTAAATCCATCCAGTGATTTGGCCTCCACTACTCCCTGTGGTAGGGAATTCCATAAAGTCACAACTCTGGGTAAAAAAGCTTTTTCTCAGCTCAGTCATAAATTACCTCCCCTTTATTCTAAGACTGTGGCCCCTGGTTCTGGACTCACCCAACATTGGGAATTTTTTTCCTGCCTCTAGCTTGTCCAGTCCTTTTATAATTTTATATGTTTCTATAAGATCCCCCCCTCATCCTTCTAAACTCCAGTGAATACAAGCCTAGTCTTTTCAATCTTTCCTCATATGACAGTCCCTCCATCCCAGGGATCAATCTCGTGAACCTACGCTGCACTGCCTCAATCACAAGGGTGTCCTTCCTCAAATTAGGAGACCAAAACTGTACACAATACTCCAGATGTGGTCTCACCAGAGCCCTATACAACTGCAGATCTGTAGCAACTCCATGCATTGTTTTGTTTGTTTTCTCCATCATTTTCTCATATTTACCATTTCTCATATTTACCATATCCGTTTCACAGCAGTATCAATCCAGAGGCTCCCAAAGCATTTCGATAACTTTCCATCTGTTCTATACAACACTGGCACACAAATGATGGGCCAAATTGCCTCTTTCTGTACCATAGATCATCAATGAATCAACTTTCTGAATATGGAGATGTCACCTGATCCATAATCATGAAACCACAAATTATCAAACCCTAGACATTGGTTCATAATCAGGGACAGAAGGCATTGCTAATAATTTCTGACTAACTCCGGCATTACAAGCATTGCAACAGGCCTGAGAACCTTTGTAGCAACTGACACGGGGGTCCTCATTCTGAGGTTGGATAGATCAGGAGACACTCCTACAAAATATTTTTGAGATGTTGCCATACTACTACATTACCTCTTGCATTCGCCACAAGCTGACTCCATGGAAGGCACAGGCCTTGCCCACTGCACCGCAGCAATGGCAGGAGAAAGAAGTGAGGGAGTAGGAGAGGACAAAGAGCTGCCTCTTTTGGGTGCACTGTCATAATATACCTTATAACTCTGAGGTTCAGATGATGAAAACGCTACTTCACAAGTTGTGGGCTTACTAAGCGAGACGGTTTGAAATCAGTGGAGCAACCGTTCACCGTTATTTATACTTGGAATAAAAAGTGATGTTTTTATACTACAATACTAATGTCCAGTCATGGCTAAGGCCATCAAATGGAGTCTCACCTTTTGCCCTTGACATTCAGCAACATTCCCATCGCACATTCTTTCACTGGGAACATCACTGACCAGACGATTATCAGCTTTCATGGTATATTAGAACAATAGCATCAAGAACTCAACTTCTTCCCTGAAAAACTATCCCACTAAAGCACAAGTTCAGGACTCTTAGAGGAATTCTGGAGAATGTACAGTGAAAATTATTTTTTACTTGGTATTGGTATTCATTTATTATTGTCATTTTTACCAAGATGCAATACATTTTTTTTTGTGTGCATGCTATCCAGTCAAATCATATGAGACATGAGTACAATCAAGCTACAAACATTTACAAAAGGTAGTGCAAGGAGAAAAGTATGAAAGTGCAGAATATTCTGTTACAGAGTTACAGCATTACAATGACAGAAAAAGTACAGGTAGAAATAGTGTAAGGGCCACAATGAAGTACAGTGCATTAAGAATGTATTCAGACCCCTTCACCTTTTTCTCATTTTGTTACATTACGGCCTTATTTCAAAATGGATTACATTTTTTTTTAATATCAATCTACACACAATACCCCAGAATTAAGAAGCGAACGCAGGTGTTTGGAAATGTTTGCAAAGTAATTAAAAATAAATAAATATCACATTTACATAAGTATTCACCCCCTTTGTTATGACACTCAAAAATTGAGCTTAGGTTCACCCTGTTTTCATTGATTATGCTTGAGATGTTTCTACAACTTGATTGGAGTCCACCAGTGGTAAATTAAATTGATTGGACATGATTTGGAAAGGCACACACCCATCTATATAATGTCCCACAGTTGACAGTGCATGTCAGAGCAAAAACCAAGCCATGAAGACAAAGGAATTGTCCGTAGACCTCCAAGACAGGATTGTGTCGTGACATAGGTCTGGGAAAGGGTATAAAACAATTTCTGCAGCATTGCAGGTCCCAAAGAGCACAATGGCACCATCATTTTTAAACGGAAGAACTTTGGAACCACCACGACTCTGCATAGAGCTGGCCACCCGGCCAAAATGAGCAATCAGGGGACAAGGGCCTTGGTCAGGGAGGTGACCAAGAACCCAATGGTCACTCTAACAGAGCTCCAGAGTTAAACTGTGGAGGTGGGAGAATATTTCAGAATAATAACTATATCTGCAGCACTCCACCAATCAGGCCTTTATGGTAGAGTGGCCAGACGGAAGCCACTCCTCAGGAAAAGGCCCACGACAGCCCGCTTGGACTTTGCCAAAAGGCATGAGAAACAATATTCTCTGGTCTGATGAAACCAAGATTGAACTCTTTGGCCTGAATGCCAAGCGTCATGTCCGGAGGGAACCAGGCACCGCTCATCACCTGGCCTATACTATACCTACGGTGAAGCATGGTGGTGGCAGCATCATGCTGTGGGGATGTTTTTCAGCGGCAAGAACTGGGAGACTAGTCGGGATCAAGGGAAAGGTGGAGCAAATGACAGAGTGATCCTTGATGAATTCCTGCTCCAGAGCTTTCTGGACCTCAGACTGGGGCAGAGGTTCACCTTCCAACAGGAGAACTACCGTAAGCACACAGCCAAGACAATGCAGCAGTGGCTTCATGTCTGTGAATGTCTGTGAATGTCCTTGAGTGGCCCAGCCAGAGCCCGGACTTGAACCTGATCGAACATCTCTGGAGGGACCTGAAATTAGCTGTGCATCGACGCTCCCCATCCAAACTGACAGAGCTTGAGAGGATCTGCAGAGAAGAATGGGAGAAATTACCAAATACAGGTGTGCCAAATTCGTAGTATCATACCCAATAAGGCTTAAGGCTGTAATCACTGCCAAAGGCACCTCAACAAAGTACTGAGTAAAGGGTCTGAATAATTATGTAAATGTGATATTTCAGTTATTTCTTTGCAATTACTTTGCAAAAAATTCTAAGCGCCTGTTTTCGCTTTTTTATTATGGTGCATTGTGTATAGATTGATGATAAAAAAAATAATTTAATCCATTTTAGAATAAGTTTGTAATGTAACAATGTGGAAAAAATGAAGGTGTCTGAATACTTTCTGAATGCACTGTACGTTAGGAGGTACAACATATCTTAGGAAGATCCATACTTGGCTTATGAAAGGACTGTTTAGTACTCTGATAACAGCAGGTGAGAAGCTGTTCCTGAATCTGCTGGTATGTGCTTTAAAGCCTTTGTATCGTCTACTTGACGTGATGGGTGTAAATGGTCCTTCATTGTCTTGGCTGCTTTCCCAAGGCATCGTGAGTGCGAATGGAGTTGATGGGGTGGGAGGCGGGTTTGTGTGAGAGCTGATTTGTTGTCAAGCCAAGCTGTAATGCATCCCAATAGGACGCTTTCTACATTGCATCTCTGGAAATAGGTAAGAGCTTTTGGAAACATATAACATTTCCTTGGTCGTCTTAGAAAGTAATGGTGTTGATATGCTTTATTTGTTGAAGCTTAAAAGTAGTTGGTGATTGTTGGTGGACAAATTGTTGATGATACTTACGCCAAGGAACTTGATGGACTTGGCCATCTCTACTCCGGCCCCGTTGATGACTGGGGATGCACACCGCTAATTTTCCTGAAGTCATTAAATCGCTCCTTCGACTTGCCGACATTGAGGGAGAAATTATTTTCTTAACACTATGTTACCAAGCTCTTTATCTCCTTCCTGTACTCCGTCTCATCATTGTTCAAGATCAAACCCATTACGGTGGTGTCATCTGCAGTTTGACTGGAGCGGGGTAAGGGGCTGAAAACACATCTATTGTTATGAATTATCATGGAGGATGTTTTGTTGCCTATCCTCATTGATTGTGGTCTAATAGCCCTGTCCCACTGTACGAGTTCATTCAAGTGCTCTCCCGAATTAAAAAAAAAAACAAACTCGTGGTAAGCACATAGAATGAATGCAGCGGGTACGTCGGAGCTCGGGGACGTCTCTTAGCGGCTCGAAATGCTAATGGCAGGTATCCGGGAAACGCGGTAAGCTTGGGAAGACTCGTGAAGATTTTTCAACATGTAAAATGATCACGAGAGCCCCGAGTACCTGCGAGCGGCCATTAGCGTAAATCTCCGAGATCGAATCAGGGCAAACTCGGGAGAACTCTTTGAATGAACTCGTATAGTGGGACAGGGCTTTAAGGGTCAGGAGGTCGAGGATCCAGTTGTAGAGAAGGGTGCTGTTTCCTAGGTCCAGGAGTTTGGAGGTGAGTTTAGTTGGGATTATATGTGTTGAAAGACGGAACAATAGCCAATACATAAGAGTATGACATTCCAGCAATGAGTGCAGGACCAAGTAGATGTGGCCCTGTTGCAATCTTCTTCTTGCGTATGGCGTGCACAGCCTAAAGTTGTAGGACAACTTGTTCTCTTTGATCTTATTTGTTTGTGCATGCCAGGTTGATTGCATTCGTGGAAACAGGTGAAGTCGAAACATGCAAACTATGTGAAGGTTAATATCTCTTCCCCCCCCCCCCCAACGTTTCAATAGTTGGGGAACATGGAACATAAATTATTTAGCATAGAAACAGGCCTTTTGGTCCACAATGTCCATGCTGAACATGGCGCCAATTTATTTAATTTCTGCCTGCACGTGATTCATATCCTTCCATTTCCTGCATATCTATGTGTTTATCTAAAAAAACATTACCACTACCACCGGCAGCGCATTCCTGACATCCACCCCTCACTGAGTAAAAACATCCTGCCCCACACAGCTTTAATCTTTGTCCCTTTAACCTAAGGCAATGCTCCATTGTCTTTGATGTTTCCACCCTGGCAAAAAGATTCTGACTGTCGACCCTCTCAAAGTCTCTCATAATTTTATATACCTCAATCAGGTCTTCCCTCAACCACTGACCTTCCAGAGAAAACAATCAAAATTATCCAACCTCTCCTTGTAACTAATACTCTCCATTCCAAAGCCTCCACATCTTTCCTGTGATGGGACGACCAGATTGCACACAATACTCTAAATGCAGCCTAACCAAAGTACGATAAAGCTAACAACGTGACTTCCGCATATCATATGCCCTAGTTAGACACAAAATGCTGGAGATAGATTTTATTTGTCACATGTGCCAATTGGCACAGTGAAATAAAGTCACCATACAGCCAAAAATAAAGAACACAACACAGAGTACACAGAAATTCAACATAAAACATCCCCCCACAGCAGGATCAAAATTTCCCACCGTGAGGGAAGGCACCAAAGTCAGTCTCTTCCCGATGCTCCCCAATGTTCCCCCGTGGTCGGGGCCTCCCCGACCTCCCTGCAGTCGCCGCTATGGGCGGCCCAATGTTCAGGCCCGCTCCCCGGGGTGATGTAAGTCCGACGTCGGGGCTGGGGGATGTCCTCAGCGGCCTGGACCCCGAGTCGGCCCCCTCCTACCGGAGTCCACGGCTCCCAAAGTCCACTGGCGTCGCCAGGTGGAGATGCATCGCTGAAGGCCCTCGGCAAAGGGCCCCAGGACATCACGATGATGGTCAGCGCCGCCCGCGTTGGGAGCTCTGTAGACCAGAGCTCCACGATGTTGGAGCAGCAGCCCAACGCTGCGGTGCTCCAACGGCGACCCAGGTAGGCATCGCCAGCTCCGTGATAACTCCAGAGCCGCGCTGCCGCTGTTGTAGCACCGGTCCGGTTCCCGGTCCCTGGCAGGAAAGGCCACTCGGATCCATGTGGTAGGCCGCGAGGTGGGGGGCGAGGACGCGACTCGGAGAAATTGTCGCGTCAGAAAGCGACTGGGAGTTAGTTTCCCCCTTACCCTGCCCCCCTCCCCCACATACAAAAGTCAAAGATTCCCCAAAAAACAGACTTTAAACTAACTAAAATTAAAAAACAGAGGTTCACTTGCACCTCCTCCAACTTCATCTACTGTATTCGTTGTTCAATATGTGGATTCATGTACATCGGCGAGACCAAACGTGGACTGGGCGATCATTTCGCTGAACACCTTCGCTCGATCCCCCTGAGCCTACTTGATCTCCCGGTTGCTAAACACTTTAATTCTCCTTCCCATTCCCACAATGGAGGTCTCCTCCATTGTCAGAGTGAGGTTAATGCAAATTGGAGGAATAGCATCGCATAATTTGTTTGGTCAACTTATAGTCCAGTGGTAGAATTTTGATTTCTCTAACTTCAAGTAACCCCGGCATTCTCCCTCTCTCTCTATCCTTCCCCCACCCAAGTCGCGCTAGCTTTTTGTTTTCACCCAATAAACAGCTAACAATGGCCTGTTCCCTTTATCATCGTTACTATTTTGCATATCTTTCATTAATTGTTAGTTATCTCTCTACATCATCATCTATATCTTTTGTTTCCCTTATCCCTAGCCAGACTGAAGAAGGGTCTCAATCCGAAATGTCACCCATTCATTCCCTCCAGAGATGCTGCCTGTCCCACTGAGTTACTCCTGCTTTTTGTGTCTATCATATACACATAACATATGCCCTCATTACTACTTTATCTACTTGTATTGCTATTTTCAGAGAACTATGGACTTAGACCCCAAGATCCCTCTGTACATCAGTGAATCTCTAAAATCCGATCAGGACTTCAATGGATAATGGCTGTCTGGGAAGCTGGAGCTAATGTGTGCCAAGACTAGCACCTCATGATGATGGATGTCAGAGCTGTAGCCATTAAGGCACACTACCTTACTTTGGTACTGAGATTAAGGAGATCTTAAAACAGTTGTGAACATAGGGATTGGGGTAGGGAGAGATTAACGACTCTACTCCAAAAGCAATTACAAATGTTCATATTTGATCTTTCATCTTGGAAAGGGACTCCAATCTTCATGAAATATCTCTATCTAATTTGGCTGTTGAAAACCCACACAGTGAGCTGAGATGTCCCTGGCTCCTTCTGTCAATGCATTATGAAATTCACCTACCACTGAGCTAAATCTTGGTTTTAAGGATAAGCATTGAAAACATGGCACAGAAGAAGTGTAAAATAATCCTTTATACTGCAGGGCTGCATCAAAGTCTATTGGTGTGGAGTTGCTTGCCCTTACCAAAGACCAGAGATGAAAAGCTAAAAAGTGTGAGATAAAGAAATAAGGGTAGATGAGGCACGAAATGTGAAGCAAATGTAAGTGGAAGATGATGGGGGTAAATGGGTGCGCATCCAGTTGGGGCACAGGGAAGCGAGGGATAGACGGGGGGGGGGGGGGGGGGGGGGATGTGGGGATTGTTTGTAGGTTGATTACCTAAAATCAGATAATTCAATATTCATGCCATTGGGTTGTAAACTGCCCAAGTGGAATATGAGGTGCTGTTCCTCCAATTTACATGTGGTCACCTTCTGGCAATGGAGAATGCCGAGGACAAAAAGGTTAGTGTGGGAATTTGAAGGGTTGTTAAAATGGTTAGCAACCGGGAGATCCAACAGGCCTTGATGAACCGAGCACAAATGTTCGACTGGTCTACACTTGGTCTCCAACCTGCAAACACCACTCTGGTTTTTCATCCCCAGCCTTTGTCCAACCACCTACCAATCAAAACCTCCCTCACCTGTATCCACTTCTCACTTGCAGGCTTTGTCCCACTCCCACCTCTCTTTTAGCTTTCTCCTCCATCGAACCACTATTCCATCTGAAGTAGAGTCCTGATGCGAAACGTCGCCTATCCATGTTCTCCAGAGATGCTGCAAGACCTGCTGAGCTACTCCAGCACTTGGGTAATGGCAATGACGTTATGAAGTACAGTTGTTTGCAATTCTGCCCTTGGTTCAAGTGCTTTCTTCTTCTTCTTTCGTGTGGCGTGCACAGCCTAAAGTTGTTGGACAACTTGTTCTATTTGATCTTCCGTTTGTGCACGTCGAGTTGATTGCATTAGTCGAAACAGGGTGGACCACGTGAAGGTTGCAATCTTCCACCCCGGTTCAATACAATACAATACAATACCGTTTATTGTCATTTGAACCTCATGGAGGTTCAAACAAAATTTAGTTTCTGCAGTCATACAAACAAGAAAAGAACCATGGCACAACACAATTTACACAAACATCCATCACAGTGAATCTCCTCCTCACTGTGATGGAAGGCAAAGTCTTATCTCTCCCCTGCACTCCCCATTCTCCTCCCGATGTCAGAGTCAAAGCCCCCGGCGGGCGATGGTAAATAAGTCCCGTGACCATTCAGGCCGCGCCGGGCGATGCAAGGCCGCGCTCCGGGTCTTGATGTTAGAGCCCCCGGCAGGTGCTAGCAAGTCCTGCGGCCAATAAAGTCGCGCCGGTCGATGTAAGGCCCCGCTCCAGGTCATTTTCAACCCTGCAACTCAGGCGGGAGAAGTTGCCGCCGCGGGAGCTCCGAAAAGCGGTCTCCCACCAGGGTCCCACGAGCTCCCGGTGTTATCGTCCACCGGCCTGCAGCTGGAGCCTCCGAATCTCCGGGGTCGGGCAGCAGCAGCGCGCCACCACAGCTCCTCCCGTTCCTAACTCGGCCAGCTCCACGGCGGTGAGTAGTCCGCAGGCTCTGCGACTGGAGCCCCAGGTCCGGTTGGAGGCTGCTTCACGGTACTAGGCCCCAACGGCAACGGACACCCGACAGAGGAAAGATTTTAAAAGTTTGACCTAAGTGACAGGTTGCATTCATAGTGTCATAACATCCTCTATAGCCCCTCAGCCCAACTTTTCCATGCAGTTCAAGATGCCCCATTGATGCTTATCCCATTTGCTTGCACTTGACCCATATCCCTCTAAATCTTTTCGATCCATGTACCTGTGCAACTACTTCCTCTGGCAGCTCTTTCTACATACCAATCACCCTCTGAGTAAAGTTGCTCTTCACGTTCCTATTAAATCTTTACTCTCTCACCTAAAATGTATGTTCTTTGATTCCCCTATCATGTGTAAAAGACTCTGCCTTCACCTCATCAATTGCGCTCTTGATTTATACACCTCTATATGATCATACCTCAGCCTCCTACACTCCAAGGCATAAATTCTTAGACTACCCAACCTCTTCCTACAGTTCAGGCTTTCAAGTCCTGGCAACATCCTCATATGTGCAACTTGCCACCATATGGAGTAGTTGTGACCAACAGCAAAGTGGAGACTTGATAAATACAAAGGAAGAAAAGTAAGGTTAATTGAAAGGGTGAGGTAAAAAAGGTTGGAAGGAGGTTCATGTGGACCATTCATAGATCATTTGGCTGGATTGGCGTATGGCTGAATATGGAGTTAAATGATTGATTATTCATAGATAACGGGACAGCAGACATGATTGAACACAGGGGCATTTAAAATAGCAGAATTGGCCATTTGGCCCCTCACCATGGCTAATGCTTATCATTGTGTATCTTTTCTGCAATAGCTCCACTCCTTTGATCCCCTGATATCTAAACATCTATTCAAGAGTCACTTAGATGAACTAACGGTGAAAGAGATGATGGAGGATTATTAATAGCCAGTGGGTGTGAATCTGTCAGAAGGAATTGGTTATGTGAATATGTTGGAATTCCCTAGTCAATAAACATTTTAGTCCTGGCTCTCCAAACACTAGCTATCAAACACAGCAGCCAAGTTTTACTTTCTCAGTCATTTCCAAACCCACCCCCCCCCCCCCACCCCTTGCAAATTAATTGCAAATTAAACTGATTGATGATAAACACGAGAATAGCAAACAATAATAACACCTCTGTTATGTGCTGCATATTCTCTAGATAGAATGTTGCATGAACAAACTGCCAACTTTCAAGACAAGGCGTGAAATTCTAACGAATAAGGATGTTTTTGCATGTATGGGATTGAATTTTTACTCTCTAAAATGGATAGTGCTAATGTAGCCAAACAGCACTTACCATGGATTTAAAAAAAATTAAACTTCTTGCTGGCATCACTGAGCACAAAATCTTATTGTGCACAGAGCACAGCAAGGTGATATCAATCATTATACAATATGCTGTTTAAACATTGCTGTAGAAATTGTACCATACTTGTCTGATACGGAAAAAGTGTTGGGACATTCACAGGAAACCAGCCTCTCACAGCACCCACATGGATGACACCTGAGCTGTTTGAAATAGCAATAAGCAACTATTTTTGTCGTTATTAGTGAATCATTTGCATTTGAGCTTGGATGTTCTCAGGGGACCATCATGTCCATGCTGGTTGAAAAAGAGCTACCCAACCGCAAGCCATCTTCTGACACCGGGGCTGTAGACTCCTCACCCCCTCAGCATTCACTACTTTTCCTATTCAGAATTTTGTTTCCCTCTCGTGGTAACTTTGCCACCTGCTTCTTACACCTCCCTCTGACTGATGTTCCATTATTCATCATCCTCTGCTGCCTTCTCTCACCTTCCATCAACACCAATACTGTTAATCTCTCCTGCTCTGCTGTTTCTCTCTGCCCCTTTCCCACCCTGTTTTGTGAAATTTAACATATTATTTTACTTCTGACTTTTCCCAGTGCTGTAGAAAGGGTATTAATCTGAAACATCTTTGTTTACATCTCCACACTCACTGCTTCGCCTGCTGATTCATAGAAACATAGAAACATAGGTGCAGGAGTAGGCCATTCGGCCCTTTGAGCCATTCAATATGATCATGGCTTGAGATCATTTCCAGCATTTTTCTCCTCTATTTTAAGGTGTCTACTTCCCCAGCTATTGTACTACTCTTGACCTGCTCCTGCTCCCTCAATGATTCAATGATACTGTGTGGTACCTAGGTACAGTGACATGTTTTGTTTTATATACAACCCCAAAAAAACATATAGCAGACCTCACCTAGGCAGTACACAAGTGTTTCCACGTTTCTGGCACCGATAAAGTTACTAAAGTTACAAAGTCACCAAACAGTCCTATCTTTCTGCCTGCGTGGCAGCTGGCTGTCCTCTGCCGGCTTCCCCTTTGTTCTTGGGAGCCCCGCCAGATCCCCCCTTTGTTATCAGCGGTCTCCTGCCAGGTCCCCCCTTCGTTCTCAGTAGCTCCCCGCCTGGTAGCTCTCGGCAGCCCTCCTCGCTCTTGGCGGCCCTCCTATGCTTTCAACGGTCCACCTTGCCCACGACAATCCACCTCACTCTCAAAGGTCCACCTACATGCTCGGCGGTTCCTTGTGGCAGATCCCATTGACTTTGTTGGCTCAAGGCATTCAGAGTCGGCAGTGGGTGAGTTGGACCTATCAGGCTGGTCCTCCACCCTCAGTGAGTGAGTCCTCCGTCTACGGCAGATCGGGACGCTCCCAGCGTGTGGCTTGCCAGGTTACTGAATATTCCCCTTTTTAATGACTGACACCTACTCCATGCTCCCTGGATATTCTCCTTCCTGTTAAATTCCTCACTCCCTGGAATTCTTCTCCTTCCTATCTGAATCCTAATCCCTGGAAATTATCATCCTTCCAGCCTGACCCTCACTCACTGGGTAATCTCATTCTTTCCTTCCCTCTCTGTTCCTGGATTTTTTTGTATTTGTTCAAAGACTGTGAATATCACTGGCAATGCCTACTGTTATTGCCATTTCCTATCTTCTGATGAAATGAGGGGACAGTCAACCACATTCCTGAACTCATCTATGTAGTTTTGCTCTGCTCCCTCCCAAAGACACTGCCTTTGGTGTGAATTAGCTGCACACTTACTGAGGAAGCAAATACAAGTGGAGCATAAAATTTATCTTAAATACCATCATATTAACCAGTTGTGTCTTGTACTTTGTAGAATCGTGGTGACTAACAAAGGTCCTGTGGCACTGGATTACACCTGGAATGTGGTGATGAACGGAGGTGGTAGAGGTGACCACACTGAAACAATTTCATCAGCGCCTGACGCAGATGCATTGATTGAGGAGATGAATGGTAAAGCACCTTGCTTCTGTCTGTTTGTTTGTCTCAAGGTTCCCCTGGATGGAATGGCAAACCACATCACCCTGTTAGCAGATCAAGATGGGGAATTATAGCTGGGGAAGAAATGCATCTAATCCTGTCCTTATCTAGGTCAATTTCCCCGTTGCAGTAACCTCTCCATTATGTGACAACAACAATAATGTAAATAATTGAGATAAAAAGGAAAGGACTGAGTGTCTACCCAAGCTGTGCCTTCTGTACCTCAGCATTGCCATCGACAAGCACAAGTTTGCCCCTTGCATTACAGCCATCATCCCTCCCTCTAATATGCTATGCCATGTGAAGGTTGCTTGTCTGCATAGTCCTTTATTTTCTCTACCCAGACTGCGTTCTGTCCAAAGAGTGCACACAGACCACTAGAAGACAGCAGCAATTCCCCACTGCATACCACAAACCCCAAAATGTACATCAGCAACTCTGCAATCAGAGTGGACCTCTCGCAAGATTGGATTACTTTCATTTTCAAGTCAAGGTAGTCCCTCAAAAGTGTTAAGGGCCTGTCCCACTTGGGCGATTTTTCAGCGGACTGCCAGCAACTGTCAAGTTCGTGGCACTCGCTGAAAAACCGGGAACTGGAATGGCGAGTGTCTGAGTGGAACACACACAAACACATCGCAAAGGCGGGAGCCAGGGAAAGTGGGGGAGCGCTATCTGAAATTCACATGGTGCAAAGCCAAGGTGATACACCGGGATATGCAGCTGTGAAGTTTGGCGGGCATTTAACATTACCGGTCGGCTCTGCTTGGTTCTGAAAACTCATGCTTACGTTTTTTTTTCCCCCAATGAGCCAATGAAAATGACCGGTCAGCAAAGGCGATTAACTAAACCTACCTACGACTAGCTCGACTACCTATAACTACATGGCGACCCCATTACAACTGCACCTACGACTACAAAAGTATCGATTTTCTTCCTGGCGACCAATTTTTGGTCACAGAAAATCTTTGGCGACCATACTGAGGCCACGACTAGTTCCCAGAATGTGGGAACTCCTCACGACCGTGAAGAAGACTCACCAGAGACCACCAGCGAACATGTGGCAATCTTGAGGTGATCATGTGGCATGATCCTGCAGTCGCCTAAAAAGTCGCCTAATGAGACAGGCCCCTTAATTTGTGAAAATAGTGTGTGTAGAAAACTGTGAAGGAAGGAATGGCAGATGATGGTTTACACTAACGAGGGACATAAAATGCTGTAGTAACACAGCAGGTCAGGCAGCATCTCTAGAGATGTTTTAGGTTAGAACCCTTCTTCAGACTGAAAGAGGTGGGGGTGGAGGGGGGGAGGGGGGTGGACTGGAGGCGAGAAAAGGCCAGAACAAATCAGGGCTGAATTTGCCTCCAACCTTTCCACACCCCCATATCTTAATCTTACAGTTTAGGTTTGCATGGATGAGTTGGGCTGAAGGACATGTTTCCTGGATGTATGAATATACAACTCTATAAGGATTCTTAACTTAAAAGAATTCCCAAAGTTTTAAAATAGTCTTGTTATCAGGAATCATGGCCATGAATAATATTGTGGCCTGTAATATGTTTTATTCAGACTTAACATCAGCTCCATGTTATGATATAACCGAGAAACTCATTCAATTTTCAGTTAGTCTGATTTGTAAGTTCAGGAGATAGACACAAAATACTGGAGTAACTCAGCAAGTCAGTCAGCATCTCTGGAGAAAAGGAATAGGTGAAATTTTGTTTCAAGACTTGGGTCTCGAAAGAAAATATCACCTATTCCTTTTCTCCAGAGATACCGCCTGACCCGCTGAGTTATTCCAGCATTTTGTGTCTATCTTCAATGTAAACTATCATCTACAGTTCTTTCTTACACATTTTGTAAGTTCAGAAGACCCTCTGCCTTTCCACACCAGTACAATTATTTTTTCTTAGAGTAGATTTGCTGATTTATTTATTTTTACTTAAATGAGCCACACTTCTCTCACTGTCAATGAATTATATTTGTTATCGGTGCTACTGACCCATTCACCAGTATAATTCTGCCGATTCTTTTTAACTATATGTATTAAATCACTTTATTTCCTTTCCAATATTCAAATCTTTGATCTACATGCACAACAGAAGGGGTTAGATGGAGGTCTAAGGACACCTGTGCCTTCCCACAGCCACTCTGAAATCCTGTTCTTAACCACTTTTTTCTTTCTTTATTTAGGAGAGTCAAGAATGGTCATGTATAGAGCCAGGATGTTTAGGCACTAATAAACACTGAAATAGGCAGGCAAAAAGGCATAGTAAAATTACAAAAAAGGCACGAAAAAGGCATTTATAGACAAAAGTAGGCATAAAAAGGCATTTATTTCCAACACCAAAATATGGTTTTAAATGATAATATGAAGATACACTACATTAAATGACCAAAGTTGCCTCGTTGCACATAATTACTAGCATTTTTTTCAAATTATCTGGTGTTAAACTAGGCCATCTGTCAGACAGAATATGCTTCAGTTGTGAAAAACGTCTTTCTACCTCTGCTGAGGTCACTGGTGCACACCCAAAACAAGCTACAGACTCTATATTCATGTTGATATCTTGTGTATTACAACCACCTTTGAGAACTTTAGCTATGTTTTGTATTTCCTCAAGATCTTTGTCAGTTTACCTACATCGCCAGGAACTTTATGAATATCGTCAGTTATTTTGTAGAAAACCTGAAAGTTATTCACTAATTGGGTGTACACAAAAAGCTGGAGAAACTCAGCGGGTGCAGCAGCATCTAAGGAGCGAAGGAGATAGGCGACGTTTTGGGTCGAGACCCTTCACTAATTCACTAATGTTCGCCACGTTTCTCAAGGGAAGTGATAGCTTGTGGAAAGTTTGCAAAATTGGAAGTAATAAACATAAGATCACAGTGGAGGGACTTTTCCTGCATGATTTCACTGACGATCCTGACTGCAGCAGATTCTTCTTCTTCAAAACAGTTGACGATTTATTTTATATTTTCAAAATTTGCAGCATAGTAGAGTACAGCAGACACCCATGTACCCCGCCTAGTCAAAACGGGCTGAGGAGGTAGCGGAATCTCGGGTGCCATTTCCTTGAACAACGTGACGGTGCTTTGAGGAAGATTTTTTTGACATTGGAAACTAGGTGATCGACATTTGGAAACAAGCTACGTATGTGCTTGGCAATTCTACGAAGTACTTGAGCTAAGCATGTCAAATGCAACATTTTGGGGAATAAAACATTAAGTCACAAACATGTGACTCGTGTTTTATACCTTACAGCAAGTGAAAATGTAAACAACTGAGCAATAGTTGAGCTGTTTGACTTCTCCAATACTTCCGATGTCCACAAATACTCCTTTGATGGTTGACCTGCCTCTAGTGTACCAATGACCACATTGGCAACATACCTCCCCACATCATCGGTTGGCTCGTCTATTGAGATCCATATTTTGTCGGATGCAACTTCATCACTAATTTTCTGCACAACAATGTTGAAGTTGCTGTTAACATAATTTTTCCGTAATGATGACTCGTTTGGTATATGTTCCTCTGTGTATTTCCACAGTGGAACTCCAGCATCAATTAATGGCTTGCACAGATCACTTGAAAACTCATATTTGCGACTGGAGCCAGCAGTAAATGTAGTGAGGAGACAAGCTTGGGTATTTCGCTTGGGTAGTCTACACTCCAGCATTGACTTCTCTAATTTTAGATAGCCCTTATCTTCTCCCCCCTCCCCCTCCCAACTCTCCTTCTACTCCTACTGTCTCCACCTCTTCCTTTCTTTCCCCCCCCACATCAGACTGAAGAAGGGTCTCAAACCGAAACATCGCCTCTTCCTACTCTCCATAGATGCTGCCTCACTCGCTTCTCCAGAATTTTTTGTCTACCTTCGATTTTTCCAGCATCTGCAGGTCTTTCTTAAGTAGATCTTGGAGAAGACTGAACCAGCGGGCAGCGGCACGAACGAATGAATGACTGACGGTGGCGCCCCCGCTTTCACCCCGATGGTGGAAGTTTTCTTGTAAGTTATTCTATGTTAACACGTTAATAATAACATTAATATTAACGTGTTAACATAGAAAACATCATTGTAATCATGGTACAACTAGAGAAAATAGCACAACCTTTTAGGAAAACAAAAAAAAGGCTGATTTAGGCACTTGATTGTGAAAAAGGCATTATCCTGGTGAAATCATCAAAAAAAGGCATGAAAATGCACATGGCATTTATGGCAAAATCCTGGCTCTAGTCATATATTTATATTTATATATTAATTATCTTTCTTCTAATTTCATAGTATTTCTTCTAATTTGACTGTATGGTAAATCGAATTTCACTGTATTTAAAATGGTGCACGTGACAATAAAGGACCGTTGAACCACTGAACCGTTCTCCAGTAATTTCTCGTGTCCCACATGGCCACAGAGAATCCTAATATCCATGTATGCTCTGTCCATACAGACGTCTATCCAGTACATTAGTCCATAGACACATTTCATACCTCTTTAAGGATTCATTTTATAAAATCTGCACCCAATAAGGAGTCAGATAGTACATGCAGTATCTCAGACAATGCCTATTATTTTGCCAATAACCCTAAATCTATGTCCTCTGACTATAAATCCTTTTGCTAGCAGAAACATTATCCTTTTTGAAATCAGATCTCCTTCACTTGTAGCTTCCTTTAATCCGCTATGAGGAGTTTATCGTGTCTCTGCAAGTAGTTGAAATCCCTCGTTGCTGGTATAATTCTAGCAGATCTTTTTTGTGCCTTCTCTATATGCATCTGAAGCTTTAGGATCAAAGATTGGTAAAGAAATTCAAAATTCAAAATGCAGGTGTTTAAAAAGTTGTATATGATTTATTCCCGTGGGTACTCTGCATCTCTTTACAAAGGATCTCCTTTGTTTAGTCACAGTTCATCGCCCTTGCTCTGCCCTTTGCAAAGACTGTTGAATGCTACCATCAGGTCTCACAATCCTACACCATCTTTAAAATCATATTGTTTAGTTTATGAGCCTGTTCAGGATGTAGAACTGTACAATATGGGAACAGGCCCATCAGCCCACAATGGCTGCCAAATATGATACCAAGTTAACTAATCTGCCTGCATGTGATCCATATCCCAGGATATTTATGTACCTATCTAAAACCCTCTTAAATGCCACCATCGTATTTGCTTACACTATTACCAATGGAATTCCTCAAGCAGCTTGTTTTTTTTCCTGCAGATTCCATAATTTGCAGTGTTTTGTATCCCCATGCTTTAACATTTTGAAATAGCGATATGAACTGACATGTCAATCTTTTTCAATTATTCATGTCTAGGTCAAGCTTCAAACAGGTCAATTGGCATCCATTCATTGAACAAAGCTATTCAGACCAGCAGCAGGTCCAGCATTACCACTGAAAGCAGTTTTCCTCATCTAAGTGTTGGTACCAACAAACCGCCTTTCATTGTGGAGCCGTATACTGGAATGATTGCTGCAATGGATGCACAGGAATTCCAAGTCAAGTTTGCCCCAAAAGATGTTGGTGATTTTGAAGCCATGCTCATCTGCAGGTAAAAGCTGATAGCCTGTTTGTTGAAATGCCAAATTATGCTTAGGTATACTCTGCTTGGGTGATGCATGATGACACCAAGAACAAGTAAGGAGGCTATAGAGGGATATTGGAACATTCAGTAAGTAGGCAAAAATTTGGCAAATGAGGTATAATGTAAGAAAATTATACATTGGCTGGGAAATTATTTTAAAAAGGGTTCTTATCTAAATGATAAGTATTGCAGTGCTCTGAGATGCAGAGAAACCTGTATGTCCAATATAGGACTCACAAAAATCGAGGAAGCAGGTTAAACAAGTAATTAGGAAACTAACAGAATTAATTCTTTACTGCAATGGGAATTTAATTTAATAATAGGAAGGTTAAGGGCCTGTCCCACTTATGCAATTTTTTTCGGCGACTTGCCAGCACCCGTCATAGTCGCAGCAGGTTGCCGAAAAGTTTCAACATGTTGAAAATCCAGCGGCGACCAGAGAAAGGTGCGTCTACTCATGACCATACATGCATCACCCCGCAACCTGAATCGGTCACCACTCATAACAACTGGAGCGTCGATGGGATTTGGAAAATGGCACCCAAACATGGCATCCCTTCATACTGGCTCAGTGGACTATTTCTGTATAATTGCTAATCGATGATGGCATGGCAGTACTCTACTGAACTGTTTGTAAGAAAATAATTTCACTGTGCGTTTGCACTTCACACATGTTACAATAAAGCACCATTGAACACCCAGTCATCTCTTCTCTCCCTCACTGATTTGGGAAGGTACGGAAACTTGAAAGCATATACCACTAGAATCAATAACAGCTTCTTCTCCACTGTTATCCGCCTACTAAACAGGCCTCTCATACGCCAAGGATAAACTCCTGCTTTTCCAACCAATCTCACTGAGGCCCTTGCATTGTTATCTGCACTTTCCCTGTAGGTATGATGCTAAATTCCACACTCTATTATTATTATTATTATTAGCACTACATGATGAGCACACGTATGGTACGATTCATCTGGATAGCACAAAACATTTTCACTATTCCACATATGGCAATAATAACAATACCAATGAAATTCTTTGTTCACAAGCACAGAACAAATAGTACACATGCAGTAATGATAAATACAACAACTCTAAAACAGTGGAACAATGAAATGAATAAGTGAATGAAATGGTGTTATAGTACAGGGCAGCACCTCTAGGAACAGCATGTTAAAGTGTTTGGTTCAGCAGTCATTTATCAATGGAGAAGGAGCTGTTCTTAAATCTAGTTGTCGGAGCTTCCAGGCTCCTAGATCTTCTTCCCAAAAGGTAGGGAAGAGGTAAATGAACGGACCAGAAGATAGGCATCCTTGATGATGCTTCAAATCTTCCTCAGGCAACACACCAAAGAGATCAATCTGAAGAAGAGTCTCAACCCGAAACACCACCCATTCCTTCTCTCCAGCATTTTTCCTGTCCCGCTGAGTTACTCCAGCATTTTTTGTCGACACCAGATTGTCTGGTCTGATTTCACCATACTGCAGTTTCAGGGGGTGAACAACTAATTATTTTGGCTTGCTGATGGGCTAGGTTGTTCTCCTTTCTATACATATCTCTCTGTTGTTGATCTGGTTGGCAGTGGCATCATCGGCAAATTTAAACATAGCGTTAGCATTGCACTTGGCCACAGTCTTGGAGTAGAGTAGGAGAATGGGAATTGTCCTACTCTAGAAATTGAGAAAAATGTTTGACCAATTGTAACTGATGTCTGACGGTCTGGAAATCTAGATGACAATGCAGATGGAGGCTCCATGTCTGAACTGCAGAACTTTAGAGATTAGCAAATTTGGTATTGTGGTATTGAAGGCTGAGCTGTGATCAGTGAATAGTATCCTGACATGGGTGTTCTTATTGTCAACATTATTCAGAGCTGAATGTGAGGGAGATTGATTGCATCCTCTGCATACTTCTTTTTCCTGTATGAAAATTGCAAGGTTACTGGAGTAACCTGCTGAGGAATAGGATAGACAAGGGCTTAAGAATAGTCAGCATGGCTTTACACATGGGAAACCATGACTCACAAATTTGAGTTTTTGAAGAGGTTAACAAAAAGATTGATGAGGGCAGGGCAATGAACATTGTCTAGATTGACTTTAACAAAGCCTTTGACAAGATCAATGTTGGTAGTTGGTTAGCACACTATGGATCACATATGATCTAACCTTCCCTGCATGAGGTTAGATCACACGATCCATTGTGAGCTAGCCAGCCACAATGTAGTCAACATAGTTCATGAATTTTCAGATGACATGATATTGGTGTTTTGGTGAACAATGTGGAAAGTTATCATACGTTACAAAATATTCTGGATCAACTAGGGAATGGCAGATGGAATTTAACTCGGACAAATGTGTGATGATGTATTTTGGTAAGTCATAAGATCATAAGACATAGGAGCAGAATTAGGCCATTCAGCCCATTTGCTCTGCCATTCGATCATGGCTGATCTATTTTTCTCTCTCAATCCCATTCTCCTGCCTTCGCCCCATAACCTTTGACACCTTTACTAATCAAGAACATATCAATCTCCAATTTACACTGCTGAGTTGGTGCAGATGTTTGCAATATGTGCATAATTAAAATACAGATTGCATCCATGATGAGGGAAACCTGGCACAGAGATAAATCTCAGGGTTACCAAATGCAGTGGACACCAATATCAACTTCCAACCAGTAGTCAGTATCCAGTAAAGCTCATCTGTTTGGAGAAGAGTGTCTGGCACCATTTGGTTAGCATACAGTGAATATGATGGGATAAAGAAGGTTTCCTGCTATGTTCAGCCTACCAAGAAGATATGCTTGGTTTGACACGTAACCTTGTGTTCTTGTGTTCTTGTGTAAAATACATTTGGGTTTGTTCAGTCGAGGCTTGGAAGTAAATAACTCAATTTTCTCTGGCAAAAGCTTGGCCTGTTTTACTGCATCATCCAAGAGTACCATTGGGATTAAGCATAGCAGGGAAGCTTCCATCCTTCATTGCTTTACTGATCTCATTGGTGCCACTGAACTATCTGCTCTGAAAAAGTGGCTTGGGAAATCTCATTCCATTACATGACAAAAACTGTGATGTGATGTTGGTGTGAGGCAAGTTTGTGCTATAAATAAATGTTCCCATTAATTTCAGTCCTGCAGTTTAAATTATGATAATCATTTCTCATGATAAAAGTAATCAGCGCTTAACCTACATTGTCATAATTAATTATTAGGAAGTTTGATAAACTGCAGTTTATTTATAGCAGCTTCTGACTGATGCTCATTTAATGTGTTTTAAATCTGCCATGTGGTAAAGATTCTCCTGAACGCCTACAGAGAGAGGCTGTTAAAGTAAATGGAATCTGTAATGAGGTTCATAGCACTGTCTTGAACAGTGAATGCTTGCTGACATTCGAAGTTAGAGTAATCGCATTGTGAAATATTCATCACCCACTCTGTCTGCCTCTTCTACACCTTTTCATTTCATTGTGAGAGGATTTGTGTCTAGGAGCAAGGAGGTCCTACTGCGGTTGTACTGGGCCCTGATGAGACCACAATTTTGGTCTCCTAATTTAAGAGTATTGCTATTGAGGAAGCGCAACGTAGGTTCACCAGTTTAATTCCTGGAATGACGGGACTGACATATGATGAATGAATGGGTCGACTGGGCTTGTATTTGCAGGAATTTAGGATGAGAGAGGATTTTAAAGAAACTTATAAAATTCTTAGAGGATTGGACAGGGTAGATGCAGGAAAAATGTTCCCGATGTTGGAGGAGTCCATAACCAGGGGTCACAGTTTAAGAATAAGGGACAGGCCATTTAGGATTGAGATGAGGAAAAACATTTTCACCCAGTGAATTTGTGGAATTCTCTGCCACAGAAGGTAGTGGAGACCAATTCACTAGATGTTTTCATGAGAGAGTTAGATTTAGCTTAGGGCTAAGAGAATCAAGGGATATGGGGAAAAAGCCAAAATAGGGTACTGATTTGGGATGATCAGCCATGATCATATTGAATGACGGTGCTGGCTCGAAGGACCAAATGGCCTACTCCTGCACCTATTTTCTATGTTTATATGTTTCTATGTCTTATTTATCTTTCTGTCTGCTCTAACGACATTTAAGTATAAATTCCACAATGCATGGAAACCCTCTAGTCCCTTGCTCAAAAATGTGCTCGGACCTTCCATGCAGGTGCAACCAGGCATGGTTGAGAGGCAGCCAATCTTTGCAAGGCACCACCTTTCCAGCAAGTTAATGTTTAACAATCAGGGCATGAGGGCTCTGAACAGGGAAACTGAAGCTTCACACTCACAAAGACACAAATATGCACACACATGCACGCACACGCACACATACACACACACAGAAACATTTCTGCACACACATGTGCACAAACATGAATATAAACGTGCAACCACATGTGTGTTTGTTACATACTCATGCAACCACACAATCACTCCATGCAGTCATATTAGCAAACATACATGTGCATACACATATGCATACACTTGGTACACACATGCACAAGCACTGATGTGTGCTAATTCCCACACAGGCGCATGTGCACATGCTCATTCAGCACACACATCTATATTGCTATTGATTGTACTTCAGGCAGCCTATGTAAATGATGAAGATTGATGGTATATATGACATTCTCTGCTCCTTTTATTTTCCCAGCATCCCAAATTTAAAGGCGGCTTTGCAAGGTCCAAAGATACCCGTGACAGGCCGCAGTCTCCTGCCATATTGTCATTTTGAGATGGAAGACTCCAATTATATCAGCAGCAATAGGCGCAACCCTGAACTTAGTGGCCCATTGGGTACTCACCCGGGGGCTACTCTCGACCTCAATACACGTGTCATCGAGTTTCAAGCTGTGGGACTGAACACAGTCAATAAGAGGTATGACAAAATATCATCAAACAAGACCATTCAGAGAAAATTGTTTAATTAATATATATTACTTTTAAATCTTTGAGTTGAAAATTCTACCCTGCCTTCTCAAATCTAACTAAATGAATGCTCCTGTCTACTGAAGGCCTTTGCTACTTCTTCACACACACATGGAACTTCTCAAGGCTCAATACTTGACCCCATATACAGTGGCTTGCAAAAGTATTGATACCCCTTAAACTTTTTCACATTTTGTCACGTTACAACCACAAACGTAAATGTATTTTATTGGGATTTTATGTGATAGAGCAACACAAAGTGGCACATAATTGTGAAGTGGAAGGAAAATGATACATGGTTTTCAAATTTTTTTAGTGTGGCATGCAAAAGTATTCAGCCCCCTTTACTCTGATACCGCTAAATAAAATCCAGTGCAACCAATTGCCTTCAGAAGTCACCTAATTAGTAAATAGAGTCCACTTGTGTGTAATCTAATCTCAGTATAAATACAGCTGTTCTGTGAAGGCCTCAGAGGTTTGTTAGAGAACATTAGTGAACAAACGGCATCATGAAGCCCAATGAACACACCAGACAGGTCAGGGATAAAGTTGTGGAGAAGTTTAACGCAGGGTTAGGTTATAAAAAAAAATCCCAAGCTTTGAACATCTCACAGAGCACTGTACAATCCATCATCCAAAAATAGAAAGAGTATGGCACAACTGCAAACCTACCAAGACATGGCCGTCCACCTAAACTGACAGGCCGGGCAAGGAGAGCATTGATCAGAGAAGCAGCCAAGAGGCCCATGGTAACTCTGGAGGAACTGCAGAGATCCACAGCTCAGGTGGGAGAATCTGTCCACAGGACAATTATTAGTCGTGCACTCCACAAATGGGGCCTTTATGGAAGAGTGGCAAGAAGAAAGCCATTGTTGAAACAAAGCCATAAGAAGTCCCGTTTGCAGTTTGCCACAAGCCATGTGGGGGACACAGCAAGCATGTGGAGGAAGGTGCTCTGGTCTGATGAGACCAACATTTAAGTTTTTGGCCTAAATGCAAAACGTTATGTGTGGCGGAAAACTAACACTGCACATCACCCCGAACATACCATCCCCACTGTGAAACGTGGTGGCAGCATCATGCTGTGGGGATACTTTTCTTCAGCAGGGACAGGGAAGCTGGTCAGAGTTGATGGGAAGATGGATGGAGCCAATTACAGGGCAATCATGGAAGAAAACCCATTAGAGTCTGCAAAAGACTTGAGACTGGGGCGGATGGTCACCTTCCAGCCGGACAACGACCCTAAACATACAACCAGAACTACAATGGAATGGTTTAGATCAAAGCATATTCATGTGTTAGAATGGCCCAGTCAAAGTCCAGGCCTAAATCCAATTGTAAATCTCTGGCAAGACTTGAAAATTGCTGTTCACAGTGGCCCTCCATCCAATCTGACTGAACTTGAGCTATTTTGCAAAGAAGAATGGGCAAAAATTTCAGTCTCTAGATGTGCAAAGCTGATAGAGACATACCCCAAAAGACTTGCAGCTGTAATTGCAGTGAAAGGTGGTTCTACAAAGTATTGACTCAGGGGGGCTGAATACTTTTGCATGCCACACTTTTCAGTTTTTTATTTGTAATAAAATTTGGAAACCATGTATCATTTTCATTCCACTTCACAATTATGCACCACTTTGTGTTGGTCTATCAAATAAAATCGCAATAAAATACATTTACGTTTGTAGTTGTAACGTGACAAAATGTGGAAATGTTCAAGGGGTATGAATACTTTTTCAAGCCACTGTATATAGTTGCACACAAAGTGAAGTATGGGAGCACAATAAAGAAGATGATGCAAAAGTTGGTGGTATGGTTGTCAGTGGACAGAGAAGCAGTAAACTGAATAAAGACAGAGATGCTCTGTGTAGTTGGAGAGAAAAGCAGAAAATAGAATTTAAGATAGAGAAGCATGAGGTAAAGTATGTATACAGCAAATAGAGTGTGTATTCCCTCCCCAAATGCCCCACTGCATGTGTAGAGGAATAAAGCGACCTTGCAATGTTGCAGTCTTGCATTTCATTCCACAAACCCATCTGTGTGAAAAATTCACCCATCAGTCCCCCTTTAAACATTTTCCCTCTCATCCTAAACCTATGCCTTCTGGTTTTAGACTCCTCTACCCAGGGAAAGTGAATAACCATCCACCTTTTCTGTGCCTCTCGTCAATTTATAAATCCCTGAAAGGTGGTCACTTATCAGTCCCCTATCATCCAGGGGGAAAAGTCCCAACATACCCAGCCTTCTGGCAAACAAATTCAGCATTGATGTCAGAGAGGTGTTCAGGCCAAGCTAACGAGTGGATGGAAGGGCCTTCCGGATAAGGCACTGAAGGCAAAATGATTGGACTCATTTGGTGAGCAGCTTGATGCTGTGATAAGGACAGTAAAGGTTCATTCTGTGAGGATGAGATAAACTAAGGTGAATGAATTTCCTCCGCAGCATCTATCCGCTAATCTCCAGCATGTCAAATCTCATTTTTTTAAATCCATTCAGGAATCATATAGCCACACTGCCATCTACCAATTATAAGAAAACAGCACCCAAATAAATCCCTCACTTCTTTCAAATGTTAAAGAAGCCAAGCCTGCCATTTTGTCTAATTCTATCCTTCCTTTCATGAACAATTTGAGAACAATTTTACCAGCTTTACCCCCCAGATTGAGAGAAGATTTGGAGAAAAGCAGGCTAAGAAATTAATTGGTATTGTGCAGAGTTCTGATAGAAACATAGAAAATAGGTGCAGGAGTAGGCCATTCGGCCCTTCGAGCCTGCATCTCCATTCAATAAGATCATGGCTAATCATCCAACTCAGTATCCTGTACCTGCCTTCTCTCCATACCCCCTGATCCCTTTAGCCACAAGGGCCACATCTAACTCCCTCTTAAATATAGCCAATGAACTGGCTCAACTACCTTCTGTGGCAGAGAATTCCACAGATTCACCACTCTCTGTGTGAAAAATGTTTTTCTCATCACTTGAGACTTCCCCCTTGAGAGCAACTTTTTATTTTCCCTATTTCTTGAGCCCATATTGCAGAGGTGAGTCTCCTTGCGGGGCTGGTGAAAGGCAACCCTGCACATAGCAAAGGACAGCATTGAATTGAGCATGTAAAATTCACACAGTGCTAATTTGCTACATTCAGATCTGAAAGTGGATCAGGTCTCGTGCTTTGGAAACATAGTGACATGCTCACGGGAAAGCAGACTTGTTTCCATCATGATTGAAAACAGAGGCAGAACATTGAAATAATTTTTGATAATAAAATTAATAGAAACACGTGCAGGACCACATGCAATTTGTACTTGGACCCTTGACTTTATGCCAGTCACGGCCCTGTTCAATAGAATGGGTCATAAAATTTCATTGAAAGGCAAATGGCATCCTTTATTTATATTTCATTTTTCTTAATATTCGGCTTTGTAATTAATTGCAATAAATTGAATGTGTTGGAGTGATTTGAGTGTTTAATCTGCACCTTGATTGCTTCCCATGGGGCTGAGTCACCCTCTTAATTTTACAGCTCAGATTGGGCTAGCATACAGAGAAGGTGTAAGCAGCAAAGCTGAGTCTCTTGAACAAGTCAGTTTATTCAGGCCTCGGCCAAGTGTACTGGGGAAGCATTTCAAGTGAGGGCTCCAAGATATTTCACTGACACATAAAACTTAACAACAACTTATAACGTTCACATTACAATGGTTACGTGTGGATTTTACATTTATATAATAATTAATCCCTAACCTCATAGAGTCATTGAGTCATGAAGTATGGACACAGACCCTTCTGCCCAACTCATCCATGCTGAGCAAGATGCCCTATCTAAGCTACTTCCATTTCCCACTTTTGGTCCACATCACTCTAAATCTTTCCTATCTATGTACCTGTTCAAATGTTTTTTTTAAATGCTGTTGTAATACATGCCTCAACTACCTCATCTGGCAGTTTATTTCATATACTGATCATCTTCCGAGTCAAAAAGTTGCCCTTCGGGTTCCTTCAGTCTTCCCACTATCACTTCAAATCGATCACCTCTGGCTCTTAATTCTCCTACCCTGGGTAAAAGACTCTGTACATTCCCTTCATGATTTTGTACATCCCTATATGATCTCATAGCGGCTCATAATGCTAACGGCAAGTGCTGGGGAAGACTCGCTAGCAGCAGGTAAGTTCGGGAAGATTCATGAAGATTTTTCAACATGTTGAAAAATGTCCACGAGAGCCCCGAGTACCGACGAGTGGCCATTACCGTAAATCTCCGAGTTCGAATCAGGGCAAACTCGGGAGAGCTCTTGGAATGAACTCGTACCGTGGAACAGGGCCATTAGTCTCCCACCCTCCAAGGAATAAAGGGTCCTATTTTATCCGACACCTATAGCTCAGGCCTTCAAATCATCGTAAATCTTCTCTGCACTCTTTCCAGCTTAATCACTATAGCCTTAATGATATTTGATCCCTGTTTATCTCAGTGGGAGATGCCTCTATCTGCTCACAGCTGGAACTTCTCGCCTGACAGCCATTTTCCCCATTTCCCCCGTTAATGAGTGCAATGTTTTTTGTCATGAATTTCTTTCACGATTCTGCTTATCTTCTAACCTACTCTTTGCTCCAGCTAGTTATACCTTGCACTCGAGACAATACCCTAAACTAATTGCTACCTCTTCGAACATGACCTTTAAATTATATTTAAGTCTTTTCCAGTATGTAAGTTTATCAGGTTGACCACATTACGAATTTTCTCCATTTTCTAATAATTTCCATCTTCAGAACATGTTTCAGGTAAACGTTTTAATAATTTCATTAAAAAAATATATATTTTTCTGATTTTAATTAGCTGTAACCATGAGAGACTAACAAGTGGGAAATACCTTTGACAGCACGAGCTGTTGGAAGATTTGCAGGATGTTCATGAGCAGGGCCTTGCTGCTTTCTCGATGGGTTGCAGCAGGCACACTGGGAACTGCAGTGACCCCTAAAGTCACATTCACTGGGAGTAATGTGACTGGGAACAATGAGTGCGGCGGCTGGGCTCCAGTCAGCGGAAAATGCATGATATGTACTTGTTCCCTCAAGAAACGGCTCATTGGAGCTAAGTGGTTGCAGAGGTGGTCAGGTGCATCCAAATTACACATTTAAATCTTCACGTTTACCATTCAATATTTTGTACTGATTTGAAAATCCTTTTCAAATTTAAGAGGAAGCTTTCTCCATTATTTTAAACCGCCAGATGTCAAGGAATAATTGCTGTTCAACAGAAAACAAACTCTGGCTTGCTTTTCTAAAATGGTTCATCTTTTCACGCAAATCTTTAATGTGCCAGATAATTAGCATTAAACTCATTAACGTGAGAGTGAAACATATAATCTATAGAAATAAATTCAAGGAACAAACAAATGAAGCATCAGATCAGCCAGGATCAGGGAAAAAAGATTAATGATTGTGTTGTTCAGATGCCGAGCAGGATGTTTATCTGCAGCATCATCAGTTATTATTATCTTTGGTATCTGTCCTTTGCATCTAAGCACTTGAGCTGTGAATGACAGTTTAGAGTGACAAACAATACTCAACCGTTACTTAAAGACACAAATCTATATAATCTTCAGCAGGTAAAAGATTGCGCAGTTTCCTTATTCCCAATTAATCCACTGTGTCACTAATTTACTGGTATCAGACATTGGGGCCAATGAAACATCTCTTCTTGTGTTGTTGTGAATTATATTGTACTTTGCAATTAAATATAGGCTTCACTTCTTTTCGGCAAAGTGTTGGCTATTTCATTTTGGAGTCACGTGAGTGACTTCGTGAAGATCCCGCCAGCACGCATGCGCGACATATCGTCGCTCGCAGTTGTAGTCGACGGCTTGGGGGGGGGTGGGGAGTACTTCAAAAAGGACCGCTCAGGTAAGATGAACTAACCTTGAGTTGGTTAGTTCCTGTGGATAGAATTTTTTGTTCACAGGGACAATGGAAAGGAGTTTGAAATATACCTCCAGCCGCAGGACTTCTGACAGGAGTCAGTGGCTGCATTCCCCGGAGCTGCCCGCTACAAAGGCAGCACCCGCTCATCGGGCCGGGAAAAGGACGCGGAAGTCGGGGAGCTCTACGCAACCAGGACCCGACTCTCCACCACGGCTGTCTATGGAGCCACATAGTGGTAGGAGCACCGCGCGGGAGCAGGGTAGGCAAGAACCCTGATTCCCTACCACTGTCACCTAAACATAGGGACAGTGGGAAAAAGGTGCGTAAACGTGTTCCCCGCTCTGCGGCACGTTCTGTCTCCCCTCCTATACAGGTCACCAGAGGGCGGACCAGGGGAAGAACCGCACAAAAGTCGAAGAGCCCCGCTGCAGTGGCCGGCGTCGACTTGCCACCGGAGCAGTCTGCCAGATCGCGGACCGGTGAGGGATCGAGGTCTGAGATTGGGAGCCCCGCAGGTGCGGCCGGCGCAGGCTCACCACCGGGAGAGCCTGCCAGATCGCGGGCCGGTGGTAAATCATCGTTAGCGGCTGAACGTGACCGAACATCGCCTTTGTCCCGGGGGAGGACAGGCGGCAAGCCCGCGCGGATATCGGTGAACCCCGCTCCGGCGGCTGGAACCGACTCCTCACCGCTCATGTCTTTCCAGACAGGCGGGCCGCCTCAGTCCGGAAGACCGCGGACTAGCGGCATGTTTGCGCGGGAGTCGCAGAGCCCCGCTGGAGCGGCAGACAGCGACATCCTGCCTAGGCACCCTAGACATCACCTCGACGAGGTGCGGGCCGATGGCAGAAGCCTCAGTACTTCAGGAGAACCTGTGGAAGTAGACTTGTTGTCCGCAGATAGCGGCGGCGGTCGCATGGCCTGCATGGAGCACATGATGGAGCGACTCCTTGAGCAAAATCTCCAGCAGCAGGACCGGATATCATCTAGTTCCAGGAGACATGCATCTGGGCCACTCAGCATGTCCCCGTCATCGGCGGGGAGTGCCAGGGGTCAGCAGCTGGCTGACGTGGAAGAAGGGTTGGCGCAGGAAACTGCAGCACCTGAGAAACCCCAAGAGGAACTTCTTGATGTGGTTTCCAAATTTGCCCAGCCTAAGCACTCCAGACAGCCATTGCAGCCCAATCTAGCGGCAAGCATTGACTTCCTTACTACACACCAGCTGCAGGAGCAGGTCCTAACCGAGGTAATGAACAAATACAAGGCGCCCGATCAACTGTGTATCACTGAATGTACCGACAGTCAACACGCCCATCTGGGGCAACATCAGTCCAGGAATAAGGGCACAGGAATTCAAACTACAAAAGATCCTGAAACTGACGTCGGGAATCACTGCCTTTGCCAGATCGATTGATGGCACGGAGATGACGGAGGAGCAGGAAGATGCTCTTGCGCTATTGTGTAACACACAGTACGAAATTAACGCTTTCCAGAAAATCTCCATCAAGCCTACTCTCAACCCCAAGTTTGCAGGGTTGTGCAAGGCATCTGCGAAGCTGCCACCGAGACAGCTGTTCGGTGAGGACCTGTCCAAACAGGTCAAGGACCAGGACGAGGAGGCGAAGGCAGTCGGTTTGACCTTCCTCCAGCAGGCCGGCATCTCGCAGACAGACACCATATGTAAGACCTCGGTGGCTACCTGAAAGAACATCAAGGACGTACACGCCGGCCGCACCCCAACAACGAAAGCCTTTTTTAGGGCAGGGCCAACAGCGACCGGCGTGGAAGATGTGCCAACCCCTCAATCCAGCAACACAATGGAGCGCCAAAACTCAGAACATCAGGCCCCGCTGGTAACCATGGAGGTAAGGGGGTCTGGTTCTCATGCGAGTGCTGCATGTTTAACCTCACAAATTGATGGGAGATTACGTTTATTCTGGGATGCATGGAGCTCTATAATTTTAGACTCATTTATATTACAAAGTATTCAGGGATATGAAATTGAATTCATAAATGAACAACTTCCCCCGCCTCAACAGGTACCAAACCGGAAATTTGCACTTTCCCATAAGGAAATAGCGGAAGGACATGAGGAAATTTTGAGGCTACATGCCAAGGGGGTGATAGAGAAAACGATACACGGACCTCTTGAGTTCGTATCCAACATTTTTGCCAAAACCAAAAAAGATGGCGGATGTTGGATTATTAATGATTTAACCCATTTTAATACTTTGTAAAATATACCCATTTTAAAATGGACACATTCGAAACAGCTAAATCACTGATTTCCAAAGGGTGCTTCATGGCAATCATCGATTTAAAAGGTGCATACTATTCAGTATCCATACGGAAACATCACTGAAGGTTCTTAAAGTTTGTTTGGATGGATCAACTATGGCAATATAGAACCCTACATAATGGGCTTACAACAGCCCCTAGGTTATTAACAAACATTTTGAAACCAGTATTCGCATTCCTGAGGAAACAAAACCATATTGTTATGGCATATTTAGATGACATCTTGATTGTGGGAAAGATTATGGATTCAACAAATTTAGCAGTAGCAGCTACTAAAACATTGTTTCAAAAATTAGGGTTTGTCATCCATCCAGAAAAATCTAAGTTCTACCCTTCACAGGTCATGAACTACCTGGGATTCACAATTAACACCAATCAAATGATTGTTACCATCCCAGATAACAAGGCAGTGGATGTTATTGAAGCATGTAACAACCTTGCTTGCGCCAGGAAACCAACAATCAAACATGCTGCTCAGGTAATTGGGAAACTAGTAGCTACATTTCCAGCTGCGCGATTTGGCCCACTACACTATCATAATTTGCAAAGAACAAAAATTTCAGCATTAAAAATAAATGCTGGACATTTTGATAGGCCTATGCAGCTGCCAATCAAGGCAAAAGTTGAGTTACAATGGTGGATTGATAATATTCGAGACTCATTCAATCCCATTATTGTACCGAACCCGTCAGTCGTGGTACAAACCGACGCAAGCGCCCAAGACTGGGGAGCTACCAACGCTACTTCCAGTTGTGGCGGTAGATGGGATTTACACAAATCTACCCTTCTATTATCACAAGGGATAAACTATTTGGAGATGCCAGGAGCATTTCACGGGCTGCGAGCTTATTGCATGAATTTACATCATACGCATGTCCGTCTTCAAATAGATAACACCACTGGTGGCATATTTAAATCATATGGGTGGTATCAAGTCAATATCTTGTGATGAATTGGCAAACTCAATCTGGCTCTGGTGCATAGAAAGAAATATTTGGATATCAGTTACCTACCTTCCTGGTAAGCTCAATACAGTGGCGGACACCAGGTCACGCGTATTCAATGATAACATTGAGTGGATGTTAAATCCCCAAATATTTGCTAAAATTATCGCCAAATTTGGAACACCAGATATCGACCTTTTTGCGTCTAGATTGAACCATCAGATACCAACATATGTATCTTGGGAACAGATCCTGGGGCAGTAGCGATGGACGCTTTCTCGCTGCACTGGGGAAATGGTTTTTCTATGCATTTCCTCCATTTTGCCTCATCAGTCGGGTGTTGCAGAAAATAAAATCAGATTCTGCAACAGGCAACTTAATAATACCCGACTGGCCTATACAACCATGGTATCCGGTGGTCTTTGAGATGATTAAAGAACCATGGGCACATATTAACAAGTGCCCGGATTTGGTGCCTAACCCCACAACAGGGGAATACCATCCGTGCCATGGTCATCTGAATCTGTTGGCTTGCAGGTTCTGAAGAGGCCACTCCTGCAATACGGACTAACACCATGGACCATGGACACCATTGCAGCATCGTGCAGAGAATCCACTAGACGACAGTACCTCACCCAGATCAGGAAATGGGAGGCCTACTGCAGCCGGATTAACATCACGTATGACTCTGCCACGATTCCCCATGTGCTGGAATTCCTCGCGGGGCTACATCATGATGAGGGCCTCAGCTACAGCGCCATCAACAGTGCCAGGAGCGCACTGTCATCCTACCTTTGTATAGGAGTAGGATCTCACCAGCTCGTGTCCAAATTGATGAGGGGTATCTTCAATTTGAACCCTCCCTGACCACGATAGAACATCACCTGGGATATAGGGGTAGTATTGACCCTACTCACGAGTTGGACTACCGCTGGATAAATGGTGATGTTAATGGCACTAACCTGAAGATGGTGATGTTAATGGCACTAACCTCGGCTCAACGGGTCCAGACCTTGCAAAAGATCAAATTGGACAACACGGTCTCAACCCCTGAGAGAGTAACTTTCTTCATTGATAAGTTACTCAAGCAGCACAGACCTGGGACTACAGGGCTGCAATTAATATTTCCAGCATACCCCGTTGATGTGAGGCTCTGCAAAGCCACCTACATACGTCACTATATTAAAGTGATGCATACCATCAGGAAAATGGAGAAAGGCCTGCTGATCAGCCATAAGAAACCCCATCACAGGGTGACGGTGCAGACGATCTCCAGGTGGCTCAGGGTGGTATTGGATACAGCAGGTATTAATACTAATATCTTTAAATCCCATTCTACCAGGGCTGCAACCACATCAGCGGCGAGGACCACGGAGGTTCCCATGGGCCATATCCTCGCAACAGCGGGCTGGGCCAGCGAAGCTACGTTCCAGCGGTTTTATAATAAACCTGTGGCCGCTACCGCTACGTTTGCAGAGACAGTGTTAAGTACTGGTCCCCAAGAAACGTTTATCCCAGAGTGAGGGTTTTTTTGATTTGTATTAATAAATACTATATTATTTTTTCAGCTTGTCAAGTCTGAAATACATTAACATACTCCTTCCATCAGAATTGCGGCAGTGTGTGAGCATGAACGTGATCCAGGGCATGTAATCACAGAGCTTTGAAATCTTCACGAAGTCACTCACGTGACTCCGAAATGAAATAGTAAGATTAAGCGAGAACTTACCAGTTTGAAGTTTGATCTTTATTTTATGAGGAGTTGCGATGAGGGATTTCGTGCCCTCCGCTCCCAACCCTCTACTATAAGGTCAACTGGTAAATAGAGTCTCTTCAATCTTAGTATATTTAGTCATTGTTGTTTAATCTGTGATTTCACACCGCTGCTTTGAAGAATGTCGCGCATGCGTGCTGGCGGGGTCGTCACGAAATCCCTCATCGCAACTCCTCATAAAATAAAGATCAAACTTCAAACTGGTAAGTTCTCATTTAATCTTACTATTTTGCATGAAATAACTGTCTGCTTACTTTCTATAGATCCTTCTATATAATGAATCCAACAAACAAAGACTACTCCTTTCAGTGGACATATGAGACTGCACCAGATGTACGAAGGGAACCAGCTTTCAGCTTACTGACAGAAAAAGGATATATCACAGCAGGGAGGAAGACTGAGGTCAGTTCAGAGCCTGCATTAGAACATAGAATATTGGGGGCACAAATCTCAAATAAGGAAATAGAAGAAACAATAATCTCATTAAAAAATGGAAAAACACTAGGTCCCGATGGATTTAGTAATGAATTCTATAAAAGTTTTTATGACATATTTACCCCCCCCCCGCCTACATAAAATGTATACTTATGCCTTCAAAGAACAAATACTAACTGAAACACTAGCAGAATCCACGATCACACTAATACTTAAGAAAGATAAAGATGTGGAAGAACCTGGATCATACAGAGCTATTGCGTTGTTAAATACTGATCAAAAAATATTAGCGAAAATACTAGCTAGAAGACTAAGTAAATATGCTAGTAAATTAATACACCCGGATCAAACAGGGTTTATCCCTAAGAGGCAATCATTTAATAATTTGAGACGTCTGTTCGATACAATGCATTTACACCAAACTGAAGATCAAAAACTATCAATCATTTCGTTGGATGCAGAGAAAGGATTCGACCAGGTCGAATGGGATTATATGCTCAGGGTATTGCAAGAATTTCAACTGGGAGATAATTTTATTCTATGGATTAAATCACTATATAATAAGCCAACAGGCAGAATATTAACAAACAATTTATCTACGAAATTTCATTTGTCAAGGGGAAATAGACAAGGATGTTCATTATCACCGTTGTTATTTGCCCTCATAATTGAACCCCTAGCGGAAAGAATTAGAAGTCATCCGAATATCCATGGATATAAAACAAAATATTCCAATAATAAAATAGCACTATACGCTGATGACGTACTATTGTACATCACGAAACCTCATATTACTATACCAAATATTTTAAAATTAATAGAGGACTTCGGATCATTCTCAGGATATAGAATAAATTGGAATAAAAATGAAATCATGTCAATAAAACCGAAAGACTCTACGCATCTTTTACAGTTTCCTTTCAAAATAGCTACGGAAAAATTTAAATACTTGGGCATCAAAATTACTAGAAGATATCAAGATATGTTTGATGAAAATTATAACCCTCTACTTAAGAAACTATGTAACTTGATTAAATTTTGGAAAATGCTTCCTATGTCCTTAATAGGCCGAATAAGTGCCATAAAAATGATTTTTCTACCACAAATTTTATACCTGTTCCAATCTATCCCAATATATTTACCCAAAAAGTTTTTTAAAAAACTGGACTCGGATATCACAAATTTTATTTGGGATTATAAATCCCACAGAATACAAAGAGCTCATCTGAATTAACCCAAAATTGTAGGGTGATTAGCATTCCCCAACTTTATGTATTACCACTGGTCTGTAAATATCAGAAACATGATCCAATTGCTGGATATCTCTCCCCAACAACCGGATTGGACGATTATGGAGAGAGAGGATTGCTCTCCTTATAATATTGGAGCAATACTTCTCTCTCCAATATCGATGATTAATATAAAATTACAACAATAATCCAATTATATACAGTACAATCAGAATTTGGAAACAAATAAAACACAATCTAAAATTAAGAAATGTATCTCTCTTATCTCCTATCGGTAAAAACCCATCATTTAAACGTTCAACTACAAATAAAGCATTTATACAATGGGAAAGAGCTGGAATTAAAATCTTCGGAGATGTGTATGAATCAGGAAAACTATTATCATTTAAACAAATACTACTAAAATACAATTTGGGAAACAATCAGTATTTTAAATATTTCCAAATCTGTGACTATCTGAAAAAATACGCACAAGATTATCACAATATGCCTCCAGACTTACTGGAAGAAGTAATGAATACAAAGGCAGAATCAGCAAACCATATATATATATATATTATATTATTCTAAATGCAGAAATACCAACAACAGATGGTATCAGGAGGGACTTGGAAAAAGAATTAAGTATAAAAATTCCCAAAGAAAGGTGGGAAGAATATTTATTAAACGTGCATAAATGTTCAATTAATGTAAGACACACCTTAATACAATTTAAAATCTTACACAGGTTATACTATTCAAAAACTAAAATAGGTAAACTTTTTCCCAACGTCTCACCTATATGTGATAAATGTCAATGTCAAGAAGGTAATATAGCACACTCATTTGTCTTTTGTACAAAAATTCAAACACTTTGGACTGATATTTTTGAAATTTTCACAAAGATATTTAAAATAAAACTGACTCTGTGTAATAAGGTTAAAGATGCACAACGTGGTAGGCTGTTGGTATAGATTTATTATTGTCATATGCACCAAGATACAATGAAAAGCTTTGTTTTCAGTCAAATCATACCATACATGAGTTCAATAAAGCCATATAGAAGTACAACAGGTAGTGCAAGTAAACAAATAACAGATGCACAATATAGTATTAAAGCATTATAGCATTACTGTTACAGACAAGTGATAGACTGGGCTACATCCATAACTCTCAGCAATTTCTTGCTATTTTGGGCAGAGCTGCTGCTAAACCAAGTTTAGTCTTATTACAGCATTGACACTGGCCCTTCTCCCCACTGAGTCTGCGCCGAACAGCGATCCCCGCACACTGAGACTATCCTACATACATACATACATACATACATACATACGATTTTATTTGTCACATTGCACATAAAGTGCAAGTGAAATGAATTTGTCAGCAGCATACAATAATAAAGAACACACAATTACACAATAAAAATGTAATATAAGCATCCACCACAGCATTCGTCACTGTGGTGGAAGGCACAAACATTTGCCAGTCCTCCTCCACTTTCCCCCGTGGTCAGGACCTCAACCCTCCGCAGCCGTCGCTCCAGGCAAGGTAAAGTCAAGGGTTGGCTCTCCCCACCGGAGACCGCGGCTTCAGATTGGCATAGGCCGCAGGCCGGCGGTTGAAGATTTAAAATTCCCGCCGCAGCCAGAAGCACCGCAGACAGGGGTGATGGTAAGTCCATGCCGGACACGCGGTAGAAGTAGGCTGCGGTCTGGCGGTGGTGGCTACTTCTTCCCCCGGATCCCCCACGAGGAATCCCGGGCTGCCAACGCCGCTCCACGCTGGAGCCCCGCAGACCGTGGCTTCAGGCTGCCGACTGTTACGGGCCAGTGAAACAAAGCGCTCCCCCCCAGTGAGGGCTCGCCCGCTCTCCGCCAAGTGTCCACGCTGCGCCCGCCATTGAAGTCCTGGGTGCGTCTCTGGAAAAGGCCGCGCCGATCCTTGTTGTTAGGCCACGGGGGGGGGGGGGGGGGGGACATGGAAAAAGTCGCCTCTCTGTGGAGGAGGCAGCCAAAACGGTTTCTCCCTTAAACCCCCCCCCCCCACACACACCACCCCCACACAAGACACACCAAGAAACATTTAACAGTGCACTAAAACATACAAAAAAAAAAGTAGAAAAAAGACGGACAGCTGCTACCAGGGCTACCGGCTTGCAGCGCCCCCACCGACCAGTGGGGGCGCTAGGGACACTAGTGACAATTTTACAATTAAACCAAGCCAATTAACCTACAAACCTGTACGTCTTTGGAGTGTGGGAGGAAACTGGAGATCCCGGAAAAAACTCACACAGACCATGAGGAGAACGTATAAACTCCATGCAGACAAGCACCCATAGTCAGGATCGAACCTGGGTCTCTGGCGCTGTAAGCCAGTAACTCAACCGCTTCGCCACCATGCTGCCCTTTTAAGTTGTGATGCATCCTGATAGGATGCTTTATACTGTAACAGTTCGTAAGAGTCATTGGAGACACCCCAAATTTCCTTATGGGCCTGTCCCACTTAGGCGACTTTTTAGGCGACTACAGGAGACTATGCGGTCGCCGCATGTTCGCAGGTGGTTGCCAGGAATCGCCTTCATGGTCTCCCCATCCCATCTCCCCCGCTTCCCCTTTCTCCCCCCTTCCCCCCCCTCTTTTAAAGAACTTAAGCGACCCTTCCTGTACACTGTGCTTTCACCGTCTTAATTACTGCGCAAACCTTCCTGATCAGGTGTGTTTAAATGCCTCCTTAATGCAGGTATAAGGGAGCTCTCAGCACCTAGTCTTTCCTTCAGTCTTTCTATCATCTTTGGAAACTTTTATGCCTGTTTATCAATATGAGGACCAAAGTCGAATAAGCCATTATGAGACTGAGAACCAAGAATAAAACTGTTGGAGACATCAGGCAAGTCTTAGGCATACCAAAATCAACTGTTTAGAACCTCATTAAGAAGAAAGAGAGTACTGGTGAGCTTACTAATCGCAAAGGGACTGGCAGGCCAAGGAAGCCCTCCACAGGTGATGACAGAAGAATTCTCTCTACAATAAAGAAACATCCTCAAACACCTGTCCGACAGATCAGAAACACTCTTCAGGAGTCAGGTGTGGATTTGTCAATGACCACTGTCCACAGAAGACTAAATGAACACAAATACGGAAGCTACACTGCAAGATGCAAACCACTGGTTAGCCGCAAAAATAAGATGGCCAAGTTACAGTTTGCCAAGATGAACTTAAGAGCAACCTCAGTTCTGGAAAAGAGTCTTGTGGACAGATAAGATGAAGATTACCTTATATTGGAGTGATGGCAAGTGCAAAGTATGGAAGAGAGAAGGAACTGCCCAAGATTCAAAGCATACCACCTCATCTGTGAAACACGGTAGTGGGGGTGTTATGGCCTGGACATGTATGGCTGCTGAAGGTACTGGCTCACTTATCTTCATTGATGATATAACTGCTGATGGTAGTAGCATAATGAATTCTGAAGTGTATAGACACATCCCATCTGCTCAAGCTCAAATAAATGCCTCAATATTCATTGGCCGGCGGTTCATTCTACAACAAGACAAAGATCCTAAACATACTGCTAAAGCAACAAAGAAGCTTTTCAAAGCTAAAATATGGTCATTTCTGGAGTGGCCAAGTCAATCAACCGATCTGACCCCAACTGAGCATGCCTTTGGGGTGGAAGATTGCAACCTTCACGTGGTCCACCCTGTTTTGACAAATGCAATCAACCCGGCATGCACAATCAAATAAGATCAAATAGAGCAAGTTGTCCTACAAAAAAAAAAGGAAGAGGAAGAGGAGGAAGAAGAGGAAGAAGCATGCCTTTTATATGCTGAAGAGAAAATTGAAGGGGACTAGGCCCCAAAACAAGCATAAGCGATTAATGGCTGTAATACAGGCCTTGCAGAGCCTCACCAGAGAAGGCACCCAGCAACTGCTGATGTCCGTGAATCACAGACTTCAAGCAGTCAGTGAATGCAAAGGATATGCTACAAAATGGTAAACATGACTACTTTCATTTACATGACATTGCTGTGTCCCAAACATTATGGAGCCCTGAAATGGGAGGGAACTATATATATACATGGTGAAACCAAAATGTATAACGATAGCCTTTATTAAAATCTGACAATGTGCACTTTAACCACATGTGATTTTTCCTATTACAAATCTCAAATTGTGGAGTGGAGTCAAATAAATAAATGATGGGTCTTTGTCCCAAACATTGAGGTCACTGTATGTCCACTGTCCATTTTCCTTGTTACAGCCTCAAAAAACTCCAGATGATTAGTCAAGCATGATTTTCCCTTCGTAAATCCATGCTGACTCGGACTATTCCTGTTACTGCTATTTCATCTCTTACAATTGACTCCAGCATCTTCCCCACCACCGATGTCAGGCTAACTGGTCTATAATTCCCTATTTTCTCTCTCCCTCCTTTCTACCCTCTAATTGTTGGAAGATTATCTACAATTTATGGAAATTGCAGTGCGCTGTACATATTTTTGGCTTCTGAGTGGGAGTGATATGCTATGCCACAAGAATGAGAATTGATCTCTGTGATAAATGGGAAGAAAGATGGTTAATATCAGCAATTACACCCTTGCCTCGATTTGGATCACTTTTTAAAACATGTTAGGCATCTTTTATTTTCCACTTTTATTCTGAAAGCTTGAAGAATATTTGTCTTTAAAGTGTTGTGGTTGTTCCTATTGGAATTGATTTCACTCATGATAGTATCGGAACAAAATGCAAATTGCCTGATGAACTCAGCGGGTCGAGCAGCATCTGTGGGGACAGAGGAATAGTCAGCGTTTAAGATAAAGAGCCCGCTTCAGGACTGAGTGTTTAAAGGGGAGAGAGGTGGTAGTATCAGCCCTGCTCCATCATTCTAAATCTTGATCTGACACTTGTTTCCCTCCAGGTCACATTTGACTTCGTGCCTCAGCAACTGGGCATTACTGAATCATTCTGGAACTTTAAAGTTCCACAGTTCAATATCTCTGTGCCTTTCTTGTTGTGTGGAAACACCGCTGAGCCAGCAGTCTCACTTGATCGCCCCAATATCAACTACAAGTATGTATTATTAGGTAGGTGGCAATGTGTCTGTCTTGATGTTACAGCCTCCATAACAGTTACATTACTGAAGCTTGTTTTCAACCAGTGCTCCACATCATCTGGATTGCTTGAACTGAGCTACTAACCTAGGATTGGAGAGATCCAGAAAATAGCTTTTTCAGATATGGGAATGAGATTCAAGATCATGGTATTATGCGAGCAAAAACAGTATATTACACCTAAATGGGTGTGAGGAAACCTGGGTAAGTCGCTCAATGAGTTGAAACTGTTGTCCAGGATTCCTCCTATTGCTGTCATCTGACAGTGATTCTGGTAATCTACTGTAAGTAGCTTTAGAATCATAGATTCTATAAAGGGACTCTTGTGCCCACCAAGTTACAGCCAGCCACCCATTTATACTAATCCTCTTATGTTAATCCCATATTTTAATTCTCTCCACATTCTAATCAATCATCCCCCCCATTACATTGCATTAATCCCCCTAGATACTGCTCCTCATACACAAACTAGGAACAATGTTCTGTGCCTTTCCAAAGCAGAGCATCATGGGGAGACCCACATACTGTAATCACAGAGAGAACATGCAAACTCCCCACAGAGAGCATCAGAGGTCAAGATGGAACCTGAGCCTCTGGAGCTGTGGGACAGTGGCTCTACCTGCTGTGTCACTTTGTGGCATGTGTAGTATTTTAATGACCTGACTTCTTAAGCAGGGGTTGTTGCATGAGAAGGGGAAAGTAAAGGAAGTGGGAGAGCAATAAAGTAGATTGCAACTAAAGAGGAATTTAATGATAGGAAAATAATACGAGGCAGACTAAAGAATATGATGTATGGACCAAACACTGAACATCTGTCTGTCAATTCATTGAGTTACTATTGGAGAGGTGAGATGCTTCCTGCCATGGATCACACTGGGCAGGTTAATGTGATGAGTTCCATGGTTGTGGCTGCAATTGTACTTTGGATGCATGTGAGAATTCTGTGCAGGGTCATCACTGACTCAGGAGGAGGTGTGGAACCTCCACTATAGGAAGGGATGGGAATAGGAATACTTTAATGTCACGTGACTAGGCACGATTACATTCTTTGCTTGTATACCCAACGTATACAAAGAGCAGCCACCTACAGTGCTGACAAAGTTACAAAGCACGCCGGCTCCTCCTTTTGTTATCATCCCCCCACCACATCAGGTCTTCCATTGTTCCCCCCCCCCCCCCACGGTGGTCCTCCACGCTCTCATCAACCGTGGCAAGGCTTCACCATCTCCGAAGCGTCATTGTCACGAGGTTTCACCGCCGCCTTGGACTCACCGCCCAGTGACAGCGAATAGGCATTTCTTCACAGTCTGCTCTTTCGAAGAATAACAGGTGTGAGTTGGAACACTTTGGTTAGCTCTTTGAGGATGGGATTGGTGAGTTTTCCCATCTGCAGAGGGTATTCGAATTGGGTAATGATGACCACTCAAATTGTCACTGCTCAGCGCTTGGATGGACATCTATGATCTTTGTGCAGTGGCTGCAGGGCCATGAGGCAGTGGTATTCTTCAGCAGAGTGTGACAGTTCAGAGTGTTTTGTCTTTGCTCAGTAATGAATAATCAAAGAGCTTCCAGACAAGGTTCATCCTTGTTTTTATCTGGTAGCTAGTTAATCAAAATATATTACATATGTCGCTGAAGGGAAACATTTTAGAAAATCGAAGTTGTCACCCTTTGTGAAGCAGCACCTTTAATTTCATGGCTCCCTGCCAGTTCATGAACAATATCAACTAGTTTATGACTGGCAGTTCAAACATTCCATTTATGTTATCCACAGGCCACAAAGCGCACGAGACTGCCTACATGATCAACAATGAAGCAACTCCCTTTAGTTTCCTTTTCAGAGAGAACACTGTGCACTCCAAGGGATACAGTTGCCTTCTTACTATTGAGCCAATGCAGGGAGTTGTTCCCTGTCACAGCAGGTATGAGAAGAGCCATGATTAATGCTTATTATGCTACTAACCAAATCCCACTGCACCAAACATTGCATTGTTGAGCATTTGCCATCTGTGTCCTTTAGCATCTGAATTTATCTGAACCAGGTTGTTTTTTTGACAAAAAAAAATTACATAGAAACAAAACATTCTGGGAAATTCCAACAATCTGATTAAAAAAAAACTATCTGTCTGTCTGTCTGTCTGTCTGTCTATCTATCTTTAAAACTCGGTGTGTGTGTGTGGCTGCCGACCGACTGGGTATGTGTCAGATTTGCCCTTTGATTTCATGGTTCGCCAAAACCACACTTTCAAACCCCGAGATAGTTTCCATTTGGCTATACATTACACTTTTACATTCACCCATTCACTCCTCATTACATTTAGACATTTTTAATGTACACTTTTAAAAATACAATCCTTCACCCCCCCCCCCCCCCCACCACAGACACACACTCACTCATTTTGTGGCCTCCTGCTGGCCAGACACCATAACGCCAGCTGCTGCAGCCCGCTTTCCTCCAAAAACGCCGCCATTTTTTTTCCCTGCGGCTGATTTTCGTGACTGAAGCACGTTCGGGGACCAGTCCCAATGGGTCTGCTCTTGGTCTAGTTAATTTGTAAATCTCTGAGGGAGTAACAAATAGGGTGGACAAAGGCGAACCAGTAAATATGGTGTATTTTGATAGTAAGATTAAATGAGCTTACCAAGTTTGAAGGTTGATCTGTATTTTACGAGGAGTCGCAGTGAGGGATTTCCTGAAGACCCCGCCAGCACGCATGCGCAGCATCCTTCAAAGCAGCGGTGTGGAATTACAGAACGCACCATGACTAAAAATAGTAAGATGAAGAAAGCAGAACTTCCTAGTTGACCGTATGATAGAGGGTGGCAGCGGCGGGCACGAAATCCCTCACCGCGACTCCTCGTAAAATACAGATCAACCTTGGTAAGTTCTCGTTTAATCTTACTATTTTACTTCGGAGTCACGTGAGTGACTTCGTGAAGATTTCAAAGCTCTGTGATTTCACGCCATGGACAACGTCCATGCTTATCACACTGCCGCAAGTCTGATGGAGGAAGGCTGTTAATGCAGTTCAGTCGAAACTGGCTGAAAAAGTAACACAATTTATTAATCAAATAAAACAAACAAATAACCCCTAATTCGGGGACAGACATTCACTGAGCGGTTCCCAGCTCAGCTTCTGCGAATGTCGCAGGGGCGACCAGTGGCTTATTGTAGAACCGTTGAAAGGTTTCTTCACTGGCCCAGCCCGCAGTGGCGAGGATGTGGTCCATGGGCACCTCCATGGCCCTCGCCGTTGATGTGGATGCAGCCCTAGTGGAATGAGACTTAAAAATGTTAGTAGCAACTCCTGCTGCACCCAGCACCACCCTGAGCCACCTGGCGATAGTCTGTACAGTCATCCGATGATGCGGAGGTTTGTGGCTGATGAGGAGCCCCTGTTCCTTCATCCTGATGGCTCCTGTAATCCTGATGTAGTGGTGGAGATGGGTGACTAAGCAGAGAGTGGCATCTACAGGGTATGCCCGAAACTCCAACTGCAGCCCATGCACCCCTGGTCTGTGCTGCTTCAATAATTTTTGGACAAAGAAATTTATTTGACCAGGGGTGGCCACCATGCTGTCGTTGGGCTGTAGTCAGTGCCATCAGTATCACCACCTTGAGGGTGAGCTGTTTCAGTGGTAGCTCATTCATTGGAGCCCAGCTCCTCAGTAGGGTCAGCACGATCCCCACATCCCACGTGAAAGTATATCTGGGTCGCGGAGGGTTGGTGTTGAACACTCCCCTCATGAGTTTAGACACCAGGTGGTTGGAGCCTATACCTATATCCAGGTATGAGGACAGCACACTCCTAGCGCTGTTGATGGCACTGTAGCTAAGGCCAGCATCGAAATGGAGACCTGCTAAGAATTCCAGGACATCAGGTATCGTTGCTGTGTTGGAAGTCTTGTTGGTACGAGTATAGAATGCCTACCACTTTCTGATTTACGTGAGGTACTGCTTCCGAGTTGATTCTCGGCATGATGCGGAGATGAGTTCCATGGCTCGTGGTGAGATGCCCGCCTGGATGAGTGTTCTTTTCAGAACCTGCAGGCCAACAAGTTTAGGTGACCATGGCAAGGATGACTATCCCCCGTAATGGGGTGAGTAATCAATTTGGGATGTTTCCCAATCGACATCCATGGTTGTTTTAAAATTTTAACGACCATCGGGTACCATGATTGTGTAGGCCAGTCGAGAATGATCAATATGCCAGTTTCAGAATCCAGTTTAATTTTCTGCAATACCCGACTGATGAGGCAGAATGGGGGAAATGCGTAGCAAAACCATTTCCCCCAATGGATAGAAAACGCATCCATTGCTATTGCCCCAGGGTCTGGTTCCCAAGACACATACGTTGGTATCTGATGGTTCAACCTGGACGCAAAAAGGTCAATATCTGGTGTCCCATAGTGAGCTATAATGTCTCCAAAAATTTGGGGGTTCAACATCCACTCGATGTTGTCATTGAATACTCGTGACCTGGTGTCCGCCACTGTATTAAGCTTCCCAGGCAAATAGGTCGCTGTAATCCAAATATTCCTTTCAATGCACCAGTGCCAAATTGTGTTTGCCAATTCATCACAAGATAGCGACCTGATACCACCCATATGATTGATGTAAGCCACCACTGTAGTGTTATCTATTTGGAGGCGGACATGTAAATCCCGTGATTTAGTACAGTCAGCCCGCAGTCCATGAAATGCCCCCAGCATTTCTATATAATTTATCCCGTGTGACTCCAGGAAGGTAAACTCACGAGAATTCCATCTGCCACCACAACTGGACATCGTATCAGTTGCTCCCCAGCCTTGTGCGCTTGCGTCAGTTTGTAGTACGACGTCTGGGTTGCTTACTATGATGGGTCTGTGACACTCACTAATATTGTCAACCCACCATTGTAGCTCATTTCTAGCCTTTGCTGGTAACCGGATTGGCCGATCAAAATGCCCAGCATTTGCTTTTAATGCTGTGATCTTTGTTCTTTGTAAATTTTGGTAGTGTAGTGGTCTGAATTGTGCAGCTGGGAATGTAGCTACCAATTTCCCTATTACTTTTGCTGTTTGCCGAATGGTCGGTACCCTGGCGCAAGTAAGACTGTGGCACTCTTCTATTATAGCAGTAGCTTTATTGGTTGGGATGGTAATAGTAAGATTAAACGAGAACTTACCAGTTCGAAGTTTGATCGTTATTTTATGAGGAGTAACGATGAGGGATTACGTGAAGAAGCCCCGCCTGGCGCTGGAACGGCATACTTCAAAGCAGGGGCATGAAAAACACAGAACATAATAGCCGGAGTAAGATAGTAAGGCTCAACATAGATTTAGAACTACCAGATGATCATTTATTTTATGAGGGTCGGGAGTGGAGGGCACGTAATCCCTCATCGTTACTCCTCATAAAATAACGATCAAACTTCGAACTGGTAAGTTCTCGTTTAATCTTACTATTTTACTTCGGAGTCACGTGAGTGACTACGTGAAGATTTTGAAGCTTTCTGTGTTTTTTATGTCGTAGACTCCTTCCATACGACACTCTGGCTCACACAACACAGTAATGAGCAAAATAACACATTTTTTCCCCCAAACATTGCCTCAAGTTATGTGATAAATTATTTCACATTATAAAAGAATAAAAGTAATGCCCTTTCTATTGAAAGGCAAGTTTATCACAAAATATCAATTGATATATATAATTTGATGGTATGAACAAAGCAACAATTATAGAGAACCCAACATTCCATGTCCAATCGTGACACAATGACTGATTTCATTTAATTTAATATTTATTTTACACCCTCCTGTGGCCTTGCATCTTTGCTCGAGCGACTCATCCTGTGCCATTCCTGTGAATGTATCTACCTCCTTAACAGAGTGTTCAGTGTCTAGTTCCACTGAGTGTTATTCAATGTTTAACCATCTAGAATACATTTCTCTAGAACCATCAGTTTTACTGAACGTAATGTGTTTTTTTGTGTGTAATAAATAGTGCTGTCTCATTACCACAGAGACTCTTAGTTACTTTAACATATTTCATCAATGTTCACACAGACACACAATTTAAGGCCGACAGGATATGCTTATAGGTTTACCTTGGTTCCAGCTCTTCTTGGTCTGCTTTGTTTGGTAAATTCATAAACATATATGATAATGTAATCTGTATCCCCATATAATTATAACGTAATATTTACAATATTTGCACTCTTATCTTACGAATGATTTTACGAATGAACCTGATAACTTCTTGGTTAATATATTGTCCATAAATAGGACGAAAACACTCTGAGCCCTATTATTGGCTCTATCAATTAGATACTCAGAAAAAATGCAATCCACAAGAACTCACATATATCTAATATGACAAATAATTTTACTGTATACACAGACTTCCAATTTCTTATAAAATATTGTTGTTTTTTTTTCTCTGCAAATGGCAGGTATAACACTTCTTTATACATAATTATTTTATTGTTATGTTGTTATATTAGTTAAACATTCATAAACTTCTTTGACCATTAAACTATTGTAATGGTCTGATCAACCTGCAGATAGTCAATTCATATTTTCATATTATGGATGCCAACAATAATTACTGCAACTATGGATCATCACAAGTGGTTCAACATCACTCAATATTTATGAAAACCATGAAGGATCCGTTTTAGACCACCAAAATGCGTCTGGCCGTGTTTTGCTATATTTTCATCAGACACTGCCCTATCAGACAAAAATGTGGAACATAAAAACCCATTTTTCCTCATGTAATTTAGAGAAAAGCATCCACCTTTCCTGTTCTTGGTTTACCCACGAGAATATTTGAAAAATTGGTTATTTAATCTGTATACAACCAGATTAATTGTAAGTAATCCATATTAATGACAATGTATTTCCCCCCCTTAATGTGTAGTCTGTGATAACATTGTCTCGTTCTTAGAGATAAACAGCTGGACTAAACATTTTAGAATATGCCACATCTGTTTACTCAGATAATCACATGATTATTATTTTACTTATCTTATGTGATTTAATATACGCCACATCCGTGGTATTGTACACCTTGTTATGACCTGGACACTTCCATAATAGAACAATCGATATTTAATCCATAATTCTATAATTATAATTCAATAATTAATACAAATGTTTGGAGAATTTCTTAGGACAATTCATTTGCATTTACCTGGCATTATTGTCCGTAGTCCCAACAAAGAGACATATCAATTATCTTTATAAGAATAGATAATATTTTTATCTTACCCAAATATTCACAGAAACTGTCCATCATCTGTTAATACTTGCTTCAGCTTGCAACAGCTGCTAAGCTTATAGTTGAAGCAACTTGTGAACCCCTTTTTTTTAAATCCATTACTTTAATAATGATAATGTATCATTTGGTGTTTGTATAAGCCTCTCACAAAGGCATACATATTCTTATAATCTTCTGTATTTCTTCTTTTGGAGCTTTATTACTCTTACTTAGGCTCATTTTCTAATGGAGGAACAAAGTATGTCAACAAAACCATAAGACATATTTGTATCATGGAACAATTTTCCCCCTCTTATGGTGCTGAATTACTCCTAAATAGTAATTTATTAATATTTATGAATGCCTAAAACATAGGCTTTATGTGATGGGTCAAGTCTTTGCCTTTCAACAGACTTGTAATTGCAGCACTAATTTGCAGCTGACTCTAATTTAAATATGATCAAGATAACCATGACCATGTCCTCATTAGTGCAAGTGCTGATCTTATCAGTGCAATTGTTCTTCCAGTATTCTGTTTAACAGCCTTAAACTGGATTTAATCCTTTAGACAATGTTTTAACTTGCACTGCTTGACCCATTTTAATCAATTTGAAGCACCTGTAATATTTGATTAACACTTTGTTAATAACAACTGTATTTCAATGTTGAAGATGTTCCATTTTAATAAAATATTCTTACACTGTGAAAGTGTATATAAAATGATGTTTTGTATGGTTTATACCATCACATCTGTACACTGAGGTAATTTATAATATATGTATATGTACGTACCCCTTGTTTATTGGAGTTACTTTTGGGTGCAAACCTAAAATCAATTTTTTACGTTTTCTTATACAGGTGAACCAATCCTTTCTAATTTTTTGTAGTCCTTAGTTATATTAAATTAATGATCATAATACACCTGTAATCCCCCACAATCGGAGATTTAATGAATTTATTTTGTAACAGTTGTTTGTACCTCTTCCACGTACTTCAGGCCTTCTTTTCCCAATTATATGGGTTCGGATAAGGCTATGTTTGATTATGTTTATTTATCATACTTCTGCCTTAGTTTTGATCCATTATCAATTCTTTATATTGGATCATAATTTTTTTCCCCCAAAGTTTAAAGACCAATAGTCTGTTCTTTTGTAATCAATACTTTGAATAATCATAAGGCAGGTTTTATTCCATAATAATCAGGATTTTAACATAACCTGATTTGATCTGCAACTCTAGAGTGCAGATTTGGTCCCTAAATATTATATATTTCTTCCCAATGAGCTCCACAAACTGATGGCAATTAATTTTCCTTTAAATGTATTGGTTATTTTGCACAATATTTTATTTGTTTTCCATTGAATGGAAATGCCATGCACCAGTTTGAAATACTTTTAAAATCGTATTTCCTTATATCTCATCTAATTGAGACATGGATATCATAACCGGATTCAACGTTGATATCTTTATAACTTAAAAGTTTTATCATATTCTGCTGTTTCACTATAACAGCTTTGGTGAGGCCAAAAAAATTTTTTTTTTCTTTCATATTTATTTTTCATGGTCTCACTCATACATTCAGGTATCAAACCTAGTACACTTATATATTTTTGTTTTTTATTTTTATTTTGTGCTGAAGTGTACTTAAAATAAAACATAAAAAGTTTTATTATTATTCTGCTGTTTTAATCATAACAGCTTTAGTGAGAGACCAATTAATTTTTGTTTTCCATGGTTATTTTCCATGGCCTCACTTCTTATTCAGGTGTTGTACTTACACCTGTATATATTATATATATATATATATATATATATATATATATATATATATATATATATATATATATATATATATATTATATATATTATATATATACCTTTATATTTTTGTTTTGTTTTCCTGGTGCTGTGGTGGGTACTTCATGACCAGCCACCACTATCAGTGCATTTTTTAGGGTCAGTTTTCCATTTTATTTTTACTGCCCTTATTACTCCTGAGTTTTTCCTCAAGGAGACTACCTTCAAATCTCTGACGTAGATATTCCCACCATAATTCATCATATATATTAATATATGAAACCCCTTTAGGGTAGGTTAGGGAATGTTTTTGGGCCTTTTAACCCTTTTTGGCTTGAATTCTTTATTTACTTTATTTTTGGAATCTTTTTTTTTTTTTTTTCCATTATTTTTTCAAGCCATAACCTTTTTTAGTCTGAAGGCCTTTTATTGAATTTTTTAAATTATGGCCTTTCTGACTTTATAAAATTCCCCCCCCCCCATGCCAAAAGTTTGTGGAGCGACTAAAAAACCTTTCTAACGTAATTTTGACGGCCACCGGTATCGGAACCGGCTCCGTAATCTCCCGTTCCGATCGCTCCCCTTAGGACGTTCTTTTTTAAAACTCCGTTGTTTTCAACTTATTTTTTACTTTTAAATTAGTTTTAAATTCTGGTATTCAGTACCAGCCACTGAGTTTTTTAGACCCTGAAAGTGTTTTTCCCCTGCACTTACCTGCGGGCCCGTACCTACCGCTGTCGAGGAGCTGCCTCTGCAGCTCTTGCTCTGCCGTCAGCGTCGACGTAATGCCGTTCCAGCGCCAGGCGGGGCTTCTTCACGTAGTCACTCACGTGACTCCGAAGTAAAATCTTCATTAAGTTGGTGTCTAGGGTGAACCCCAAATAATCCATAACCCGTACCGGGTGCAACTTTGACTTGTCTCGATGGATTACAAATCCCAGCTTCTCGAAGAGAGCCTTAGTTGCAGCCACTGCCCATGTAGCCAATTGGAGGGTCTGACCCACTATAAGGATATCATCCAAATATGCCATAACCATATAGGTTTGTTGTCGGAGAAGAGCCAATATAGGTTTTACCAATTTTGTAAACAGCCTAGGGGCTGTGGTGATTCCATTGGGCAATGCCTTGTATTCCCATAATTGATCCTTCCAGACAAACTTTAGAAATTTCCTGTGAGCCTCAGAGATGGGCACCGTATAGTATGCATCTTTTAAATCGATGCATGCCATAAAGTACCCTGAGTAAAGGGTACTTTATGGCATACATCTGCTTGGCTGTTTTAAAAGTATCTATTTTGAAGTGGGTATATTGTACAAAAGTGTTCAGCTGAGTTAAGTCTATTATAATCCGACATCCCCCATCTTTTTTAATTCTGGTGAAAATGTTGGACACAAACTCAATAGGTTCATGCGTTGTTTTGCCAATTACCACTTTTGCTGCTAGCCGTATAATTTCAGCATGTCCTGCCTCCACCTCTTTTTGGGATAGTGTAAATTTCCTATGAGGCGAATGCTGGGTAGGGGGATTTACACCACCAATAAATTCTATAACATAGCCTTGAACACTTTGTAAAATAAACTCATCTGTAGTGACAGTGTTCCATATTTCCAAAAAAGCCCGCAATCGCCCACCAATTTGTGCAGGAGGGGATGCTACGGCGTGAGAGGAACCAGGCCCCCTTACCTCCATGGTTAGCGACGGTTCCTTACGTATGGCGTTTTGGGTGGACGTTGTGGAGGTTGACAGGATGGCGGCCGCATCTTCCATGCAGGCCGCTGTTGGCCTTGTCCTAAAAAAGGTCGTTGTGTTTGGGGAAGTGGAAGTGGATAGGTCCTTTGTGTCCTGTCCGGCAGTCGTGGTTTCCAATTTGTGTTTGGCTGTTGCCGGTGGTATGGGTGAAGTCTGGCCGTAGGAGGTTTCATGAGGCCAGCTGTTTTGGCCTCCTCGTCCAGTTCCTTCACTTGTTTGGACAGGTCTCCAAACAATTGATGAGGCGGTGGAGCGGTTGATGGATGGCACAACCCCGCGAATTTGGGGTTGTGTGTGGGCTTAATGGAGCTCTTACGCAGGCAGTTGATCTCATACTGGGCGTTGCATAGGAGTGCCAGGGCATCTTGTTGTTCACTGGACACATTATCCCCGTCCAGGGTCCTAGCAAACGGCGTTATGCCCGTGGAGAGAACCTTTAAGATACGCTGGAGGCAGACATCCTGCATCCTGGTGGCCGTACTCAAGTGTCCCCACATCTGGGCATTAACCAAGGGCACACTGAGGTTGATGCAGTTCTCGGGCGGTTTTATTTTCTCCATAGTATCATTGACAACCAGACTCTGGAGTTGGTGAGTAGTCAGGTAATCAATGGTGCCCGCCAGTTTGCAGTGCAGGGATTCCCCTGTTTGTGTAGTAGCGGCAAACTTGCCCACCACGTCCAGCATATCCTCCTCATGCTCTGGCTCAGCGGTCGCTGGCTGTCCCGGGTCGTCTTCAAACACAGCGGCTAGGCAACTGCTAGCACTTCCGGCTGGTGACGACGAGATGCTGAGCGGACTCCTTGCACGGCTTGTGGATGCCCGTGAGTCCCGCTCTTCCCGTTCCCGGTCCTGCTGGAGGAGTTGCTCCACTAAGAGCTCCAACCGCTCTATGCGACCATCCCTGCTATGTGCAGCGGACAAGCCGCTGGCCCTGCGAAAATCACTGGGGCTTCCACCATCGGACCACACCTCCGTAAGGTGCTGTCTAGGGTCCAATGGCAGGTTGTCGTGACCTACCGCCCGAGTAGGCTCATACGACTCCCGCACGGACTCTCCGCTAGTCCGTCTTCTTCCAGACTGTGGCGGCCCACCTGTCTGATACGAAGGCAGGTGAGTTGGATCGGCGCTGGCCCCCGGAACCTGGCTCCCCGGAGTCCGTGCAGGCTTACCTCCACAATCGCCCAATTTTTGGCGTGGAGGCGCATGGTCGGCCGCTCCCAGAGCTGAGCTGACCGACCGTTTACTGCTGCCACCTCCGCCCTTGACCGCGGCCTGACGGGGTGTTTTGTCGGCGGCACCTACTCCTGCAGGCCTACTCGACGCAGCAGTAGAACTGCCAGACTGCACTACGGCAGATCTCCCTGGCAGTGGTACGTGGTGGAGCACAGCTGTAGGGCTCCCCTGCAGTGCAGCTGTCCCCCGGCCCAGCCCCCTCGGGTCTACTGGGACTCGGAGTGAGGTCGCTTGCGATGAGCGAGGCCCCTTGGCACGTACCTGTTTCCCCCCTCTTTTCTTGGGGGAAGGGGGCTCGAAGTCTGGATCCGTTGCATCCAGCTCCGGGGCGGTGAACCACTCAGGTGATGAGTCGGGCGCTAAAGTAGCGGGAGCGCCCGACTTCCGCATTCTTGCCCCCACATGTCTCGAAGCCGCCGGTGGTGCTTGCAGCTCCGGGGACAAGGGCCGTTGGCTGGTCGATGCAGCTCGGCTCCTAGACAGCGTTGCCTTCCTCTTGCCCTTGCCATCCTGTGGAGTGAAGGTAAGTACTTACCTGCCGGCCATTATGAAGGAGCTGGAGGAGAGAGCGCACTCCCCCCCCAGCCTGCCGATGCAAATGCGAGCGATGATATGCTGCGCATGCGTGCTGGCGGGGTCTTCACGAAGTCACTCACTTGACTGCGAAGTAAAATTTCCAGGATGCATTCAAAAAAGTGTCATATAGAAGTTTGGCACATAAGTTAGTACATGGGGGTAATATATTGGCACAGGTAAGGAATTGGCTAATTAACAGAATTTTGTGATCAGTAATTTGTGAGATGTTACAGTAATCATGTTGGGCTCTCGATAATTCACAATCAATAATGATGACTTGGAAGAACCAAATGTGCAGTAACCAGATTGGCAGATGCTAATAGATAGGTTGGCTGGCAGGATGTGGGAAGGACACACAGCTTGCAAAGCCTCAAATAAAAACAGTACACATTGGAAAAATTCAGCAGGTCAGATCTGCAGAGAGTTTCTCACAGTTCCTATTCTATGTCAGATTTACAGAAACTTCAGTTTTCTTTTATAGGGTTATAGAGTAATACAACACATAACAGGCCCTTTGGCCCAATGTACCCATGCCAACCAAGATCCCCGTCCAAGCTGGTTCCCTTTGGGCTCTACAGGATTCCATCCTGTTACTTAGGCTGATAATATGATTTTATTTTGGCCTTAGAATAATTATGTATCAATACATCATGTGACCTATTCTTCCCAGGGCTCCTTGACCACTTCATTTTTCCCCATATCGCATCACCGATCTGCAGATTTCACTTGTTTTAAAAATGAACTTTACATTTTTCAGTGTCTCTCTTTCATTTAGTAGTAATATCTTTGTTACTGGCTCACAAAGTATCTGCCTTTGACTGTGTTCAACACCAGCCACACTTAGGCACATTCTCACTGGGTGTAAAGTAAGCCTCTCCCAAGGACAGTACACCTGGAAACATAATCAAGTGCTCAAATGCCTGGCAGCATCTCTGGAACGCAGGAGAACAGCCAACAATGCCTTGCCGCCCAGAACAACCAACCCAGTTAAGACAATTGCCTTTGTTCGGGGGGTGGGGGAACGAAGGCAATGGGAAATTCCACCAAGGGCCAGGCTTGGACAGCTGGAGGCAGCCCGGGATTGGCAGATGCTGGTGGATGTGGACCAACGGCTTACAGTTCCAGCAGCGATAGCCATCACCAACTTGAGGCCTGATCTTGTGCTCTGGTCGAACTGTCAGCGCATGGTGTACTTTGTGGAGCTCACAGTCCCTTGGGAGGATGCTGTGCAGGAAGCCTTCGAAAGAAAGAAACTGCGATATACAGAGCTTGCAGCGGAGGCAGAACAGCGGGGCTGGAGAACTAAGATCTGCCCGGTAGAAGTTGGATGTCGAGGATTTGTGGCAACGTCTACTTTAATACTGATGAAGGACCTGGGGATCAGCGGACAAACCCTACGCCAGGCCATCAAAGAAACATCACGGGTAGCAGAGCGGAGTAGCCAGTGGCTCTGGCTGAAGATGAAAGACCCCATTTGGTCTCCCAAATAACCGACTAGACAGATGCAGGGGGGGGTGGTTCTGGGACGCCAGAATACACCGCTGAGCCTACTGGAGACGTCGTTGGTTCAATCAGCGAAACGTTGATGAAAGTAGGTGCCCACTTGATAACCCCAATGATGTGTCTGCCTAGACTTTCTCAACATCGGAGGAGCATAGGTGAGTGCAGAAGGCTCCCATCACCATCGGGAGTAAATTGATATTTGGCACCTTGGATTTTTAACATCTAGTCCTGTATATTTGCAAACCTGTCCTGTAATCGATGAGTACACTCTATTCGAAAACAAGACAAGATATTATAGAATGGCTTTGGTACATGAAAGGCACTGGAGGGGGTTTAGAGGAGATTTATGAGAATGGTTCCTGGGGTGAGAGGATAGACTGGAGAGGCCTTGATCATTCTCCATGGAAAAGAAAAGGCATAAATCCAGCATAATGATATTTTGCCATATTAAATGGTGAAGGATCTGGTGAGAGTGAATGAGGGAGGTTGTTCCTTTTGATGAAGAGATTACAGGTATAAAATCAAGGGGAAGAAATTTAATACTGACGTGTTGAATATCTATATTATACATTGTGTCTTTGGAAACTGGAGTGCACTGCCTATTGTAGGGAGTTAGGTTTCAAAGTGACATTTTCAGGAGGAAAATTGATAAAAATATAATGAGGGGAAATTTTGCAAGGCTGCGGAAAAAGATAAGGAATGGAACTAATGAGTTGCTCTGTCCGAGGGCCAGTTCAGACATCATCATAATCAAAATCATAATGGACAATAGACAATAGGTACAGGAGTAGGCCATTCGGCCCTTCGAGCCAGCACCACCATTCACTGTGATCATGGCTGATCATCCACATTCAGCACCCCATTCCTGCCTTCTCACCATATCCCTTGACTCTGCCCTCTTTAAGAGCTCTATTTAACGCTCTCTTGAAAGTATCCAGAGAATTGGCCTGCACTGCCTTCTGAGGTAAAGAATCCACAGATTCACAACTCTCTGGGTAAAAACGTTTTTGCTCATCTCTGACAATAGATGCAGGAGTATGCCATTCGGCCCTCCAAGCCAGCACCGCCATTCTATATGATCACGGCTGATCATCCACAATCAGTACTTTCAAGATCTCTCTTGAAAGTATCCAGTGAACTGGCCTCCACCGCCTTCTGAGGCAGAGAATTCCACAGACTCACATCTCTCTGTGTGAAAAAGTGTTTCCTCATCTCCGTTCTAAATGCCTTGCCCCTTATTCTTAATCTGTGGCCCCTGGTTCTGGACTCCCCCAACATCGGGAACATGTTTCCTGCCTCTAGCGTGTCCAATCCCTTAATAATCTTGTATGTTTCAATAAGATCGCCTCTCCTCCTTCTAAATTCCAGAGTATACCATCCCAACCGAACAGCAGAATGACCTCTTTGCTCCTATACTCAACTCCTCTTGTTATGAAGGCCAACATGCTATTAGCTTTCTTCACTGCCTGCTGTACCTGCATGCTTACTTTCAGTGAGTGATGAACAAGGACCCTCAGATCTCTTTGTACTTCCCCTTTTCCGAACTTGACACCAATCAGATAATAATCTGCCTTCCTGTTTTTGCCACCAAAGAGGATAACCTCACATTTATCCACATTAAACTGCATCTGCCATGGGACTCACCCAACCTGTCCAAGTCACCCTGCATCCTCATAGCATCTTCCTCACAATTCACACTGCCACTCAGCTTTGTGTCATCTGCAAATTTGCTGATGTTACTTTGAATCCCTTCATCTAAATCATTGATGTATATTGTAAATAGCTGCGGTCCCCGCACCGAGCCTTATGGTATCCCACTAGTCACTACCTGCCATTCTGAAAGGGACCCGTTAATCCCTACTCTTTGTTTTCTGTCTGCCAACCAATTTTCTATTCATGCCAGTACCCTATCCCCAATGCAATGTGCTCTAAAATTGCCCACTAATCTCCTGTGGGACCTTATCAAATGCTTTTTGAAAGTCCACTACGGTACCCGGACGTGGCGCCGACGGATGAGAAGCCGAAGCAAAGAAGTGGAAGCCAAAGAACCGAATGGAAACGAGGCCAAAACACCAATAAACCGACAAGAGTACAAAGACGGAACGCCTACTAACCGAAAGGATGGGACGCCTACATTCAAATTTACCAAATGGATGCTCTGTTGAAACGCCACCTACCTGAAATGCGGCGTCGCCTACACGCCAACGGACCTACAGCCGCTCAACAGAAAAGTCCAATAACGGACATGACGTTGCGCGGGAGCGGGACTTGTCCACTGCATCCACTGTCCACTACATCCACTGGCTCCCTTGTCCATTTTTCTAGTTACATCCTCAAAAAATTCCAGAAGATTAGTCAAGCATGATTTCTCTTTTGTAAATCTATGCTGACTCGGACCGACCCTGTTACTGTTTTCCAAATGTGTCGCTATTTCATCTTTTACAATTGACTCCAGCATCTTTCCCACCACTGGTGTAAGGCTAACTGGTCTATAATTCCCTGTTTTCCCTCTCCTGCCTTTCTTAAAAAGTGGGATAATATTAGAAACCCACGAGTCCATAGGAACTGATCCTGAATCAATGGAACATTGGAAAATGATTACCAATGCATCCACAATGTCTAGAGCCACTTCCTTAAGTACCATGGGATGCAGACCATCAGACCCTGGGGATTTATCAGCCTTCAGTCCCATCAGTCTACCAAACACAACTTCCTGCCTAATGTGAATTTCATTCAGTTCCTCCGTCACCCTAGTTCCTCTGGCCACTAGTACATCAGGGAAATTGTTTGTGTCTTCCTTAGTGAAGTCGGATCCAAAGTATCTGTTCAACTCATCTGCCATTTCCCTGTTCCCCATAATAAATTCACCTGTTTCAGTCTTCAAGGGTCCAACTTTGGTCTTTACTAAATTTTTCCTCTTCACGTGCCGAAAGAAGCTTTTACTATCCTCCTTTATATTCTTGACTAGTTTACCTTTGTATCTCATCTTTTCTCCCCATATTGCCTTTTATTTATCTTCTGTTGCTCTTTAAAAGTTACCCAATCCTCTGACTTCCCGCTCATCTTTGTTATGATATACTTCTCTTTATTCTCTTTTACTCCCCTTGGAATCCTTCTTCCTCTTTGGAATGAACTGATCCTGCACCTTCTGTATTATTCCCCAAAATACCTGCCATTGTTGTTCCACTGTCATCCCTGCTAGGGTATATTTCCAGTCAACATTGGCCAGCTCCTCCCTCATGGCTCCATAGTCCCCTTTGTTCAACTGTAATACTGACACTTCCGATTTTCCCTCCTCGCTCTCAAATTGTAGATTAAAACTTATCATATTATGGTCACTACTTCCTAATGGCTCCTTTACCTTGAGTTTCCTTATCAAATCTGGTTCATTACACAACACTAAATTCAGAATTGCCTTCTCCCTGGTAGACTCCAATACAAGCTGCTCTAAGAATCCATCACAGAGGCACTCCACAAACTCCCTTTCTTGGGGTCCAACACCAACCTGATTTTCCCAGTGTACCTGCATGTTGAAATCTTGCATAACAACCGTTTCATTACCTTTATGGCATGCCAATTTTAACTCTTGATTCAACTTGCGCCCTATATCCAGGCCACTGTTTAGGGGCCTGGAGATAACTCCCATTAGGGTCTTTTTACCCTTACAATTTCTCAGTTCTATCCATACTGACTCTACATCTCCTGATTCTGTCACCCTTCGCAAGGGACTTAATTTCATTCCTCACCAACAGAGCTACCCCACCCCCTCTGTCCACCTTTTCGATAGGATGTATACCCTTGAATATTCAGTTCTCCTCTCCTCAGCCTCCTCGCCAAAGACTCGCACTTTTCCCAGACACTTGAGCCAAAGGCTCGCACTTTTCTCACAAGGCACTTCCCTCGACAAAGCCGCTTCCCTGGAGCAACCTTGCTTATAATGGCTGATTAATTGCCTAATTCGCCAATTTACCAATTTGCAAATTAAATTCCTCAGCCGACTTCCAGCCAATACTAGCTCTCACTGCTTCTGGCTGCTCCTTCTCTCCTTCCTTCATGATAAACACTTGAATCGGACTTTTGGCACACTTTTAAAATTTTCTCTCCCTCTGACTCACCGACTTCCAGCCAATACTAGCTCTCGCTGCTTCTGGCCGTTCCTTCTCTCCTACCTTCACGGTAAACACTTGAATCGGGTTTTTGGCACGCTTTTTAAATATTATTTCCCTCTGACTCACCGACTTTACTTTATTAGCCAAGTATGTTTTGCAACATACGAGGAATTTCATTTGCCAAGTCAGTCATACAAATAAAAAAAACAACGGAATACACAAAACACATTTTAACATAAACATCCATCACAGTGACTGCTCCACATTCCTCACTGTGATGGAAGGTGAAAAAAAGTTCAATTTCTCCCCTTCTTTGTCCTCCCGCGGTCGGGGGCCTCGAGCCTTCCGTTGACAGGACGATCTTGGCTCCCGTAGCCTGTGATAGGGCCCACCGCTTCGGGGCAATCAAGCTCCTGCATCAGGGGGATCTCAGTTTCCTCACGCCGGATGATCGGACCCCAGGTCGAGGCTGGTCCAACCTTCTGCGTCGTTGGAGTTTCCATTGTACCGTTGAATCTGTGTTAACCTACGTATGAAAAATAAAAACTGAACTGAACAATATCTATGGACTCTACCCGAGACTGCGAGCTCCTCGATGGAGATATCCGCAGGCAAGGGATCGGCTCCGATGGTAAATTCACGCCCCGCTGTGGGACTCAAAGTCAGTTGTAACTATAAAAACCTTTGCAGTCAGTTTTTATGTTCCCTGCCAGTTTTCTTTCATAATCTATTTTCCCTTTCCTAATTAAGCCCTTTGTCCTCCTCTGCTGAACTCTGAATTTCTCCCAGCCCTCTGGTAGGCTGTTTTTTCTGGCTAATTTGTATGCTTCATCTTTTGTTTTTATACTATCCCTGATTTCCCTTGTTATCCATGGATGCACTACCTGCCCTGATTTATTCTTTTGCCAAATTGGGATGAACAATTGTTGTAGTTCATCCATGCAGTCTTTAAATACCTTCCATTGCACATCCACTGTCAACCCATTAAGAATCACTTGCCAGTCTATCTTGGCCAATTCACTTCTCATACCTTCAAAGTTACCTTTGTTTAAGTTCAGAACCCTTGTTTCTGACTTAATTATGTCACTCTCCATCCTAATGAAGAACTCAACCATATTATGGTCACTCTTGCCCAAGGGGGCACGCACAACAAGACTGCTAACTAACCCTTCCTCATTACTCAATACCCAGTCTAGAATAGCCTGCTCTTTCGTTGGTTCCTCCACATGTTGGTTTAGAAAACTATCCCGCATACATTCCAAGAAATCCTCTTCCTCAGCACCCCTGCCCATTTGATTCACCCAATCTATATGTAGATTGAAGTCACCCATTATAACTGTTTTACCCTTGTTGCACACATTTCTAATTTCCTGTTTGATGCCATCCCCAACACCACTACAACTGTTAGGTGGCCTGTACACAACTCCCACTAGCGTTTTCTGCCCCTTAGAGTTTCGCAGCTCTACCCATATCGATTTCACATCCTCCAAGCTAATGTCCTTCCTTTCTATTGCATTAATCTCTCTCACCAGCAACGCTACCCCACCTCCCTTTCCTTTCTGTCTATCCCTCCTGAATATTGAATATCCCTGGATGTTCAGCTCCCAGCCTTGGTCCCCCTGGAGCCATGTCTTCGAGATCCCAACTATAGCATAGTCATTAATAGCTGTCTGCACATTCAACTCATCCACCTTATTACGAATAGTCCTTGCATTGAGACACAAAGCCTTCAGGCTTGTTTTTACAACACTCTTACTCCTTATACAATTATGTTGACAAGTGGTCCCTTTTGATTGTTGCCCTGGAAACCCACTACCTCTTATTCTCTGTTTATTATTTTTTTCTTCTTTCCCCCCTACATGTTGGGTCTGAGTGCTTCCCTTCTCTGCCTCCTGCCTCAGACCCTGTCTACTGGCATTCTCTATTTGAGTCCCTCCCCCCAACCATTCTAGTTTAAAGTCTTTAAAGGTAGCCTTTGCAAATTTCCCTGCCAGGATACTGGTCCCCCTCGGGTTCAAGTGCAACCCGTCCTTTTTATACAGGTCACTCCTTCCCCATTACGTGCCCACCGCTCCCAACCATCGTATCATAAAGGTAATCTGGTAGTTCTACTCTTCTCTAATCTTACTATGTTCAGTTCAACCATTGTTATCTGTGATTTCACACCGCTGCTTTGAAGATTGACGCGCATGCGGGCTGATGGCCTTTTTCACATAATCGCTCATCGTAACATATAATAAAGATCAAACTTCAAACTGGTAAGTTCTCATTTAACCTTACTATTCTCCAATGTCTCGCCAAGAGCATTTATAATTGGATGAAAGTAGGGTGCAGTTGGAGGAGGTCAACAGAAGATCTTTGTCTTTTAGACATTAATTATAAGGCCCCTCCTCGCATGCTTCATTGAATGAGCTGATAAATACATTGGTGCTTGTCCTCACATGTAAACACAAGCCTCATCTGCTTACTGTTGCGCGACTGCTGAGGCTCAGATAACCTTGCTTCTGATGTGTAGTTACCCAGTATGCTGAACAGGCAGTTTTCCATTAAATCTACTTGCACGGGTAATTTGTTGAGGTGCAGCATTGTTGAGAAACGTTGCAGCTTTGTTTGATACCGATCTTCACGGCAATTGGTGCTGCTGTAGGTCTCATTTTTTTTAAGGAAGGATGTACGGTAAATACATTGGAGGGGTTTCAAAGAAAGTTTATTAAACCCATGCCTGGAATGGGCATGTTACCTCATGAGGAGAAAAATACAAAGTGCTGATGTAACTAAATGGATCAGGTAACATCTCTGGAGAACATGGATAGGTGATATTTCAGGTTTGAACCCGTATTTGGCTGATTTTGGGAGTCCTTAACCCCCCACCCTCTCTCCCCTATGTCCCACCTGGACTTTCTCCATTCCTCCCATCCCTTCCACCTACATTCTTTCCTCCAGATTACAATTCACAATTCTTCAATCTTTTTGTTGCACACTTTCTGTCTTCATCTCTGACCTTTGTCCAACCATCTGTCCATCATCCACCCCCCTCCCCCTCACCGGTATCCGCCTTTTACCTGCTCCTCCTCATCAAGCTTTCTTCTCCTACCCCTCCCCTCCCCCCCCCCCCCCAACTCTCACCATAGATCAGTCTGAAGAAGGGTCTAAAACGACCCAAAACCTCACCTGTCCATGTTCTCCAGAGATGCTGCCTGACCCTATACATCCTCCCTCGATTCCGTCCAGGGATCCCACTAGTCTTTTCAGGTGAGGCTGAAGCTCACTTCCACCCCCTCCAACCTTGTCTACTGCATCGGCTGTTCTAGATGTGGACTATATATCGGCGAGACCAAGCACAGACGGCAATCGTTTTGCTGAACACCTTCGCTCAGTCCGCCATGGCCTATGCAATCTCCTGGTTGGAAAACACTTTAACTCCAGTTCCCATTCCCATACTGATCTTTCTGTCCTGGGCCTCCTCCACTGTCAGAGTGAGGCCAAATGCAAATTGGAGGAATGGCACTTCATTTCGCTTGGGCAACCTATAACCCAGCAGTATGAATATTGATTTATTTAATTTCAAGTATCCCTTGCATTTCCTCTTTCTGCATCCCCCATAGTCGTCCCACCAGTTTCACTGTCGACTTGCTTAGTTTCACTGTTTATCCATTTGTTATCACCATCTCCACAGCCAACATTGTGGGCTCCACTTTTGCTTGATCATTGGTGCTGGCTATGATTTGTCCTTTTCAAACTTTTTATTCATTTGTTCTTTGTACCTTTTCATATCTCTATTCCCCCCCCCCCCCCCCCCCCCCCCCCCCCCCCCCCCCCCCCCCCTGAATCTGTCTGTAGACAAAAAACATAATCTATTCCTTTTCTCCAGAGATGCTGCCTGGCCCATTGAGTTACTCCAGCATTTTGTGTCTATCTTCGGTGTTAACCAGCATCTGCATTTCCCTAGTACGCATGCTGCCAGACCTGCTGAGTGTAGTGTATTTGGGTGCTTGGAACTGACTTAAAAGAACACTCAGATACGGGAGTTAACTACCAAGCTTCTTTATTCTAGGACGCTACCTTGAGTCTCCCCCAGCGCATGCGCCCCCTCGCACAAGACATAACATATGCAAATTATATCACATACTTCACACTGCTCCCCCTTTAATTTGGAGGCGGATAACACCATTTTGTTTACATTAAATATAATTGATTAACTTGCAAAATTATATTATTACAGTCATCTTACATTACATCCACATAACTGTAATAATCGTATCTAAACTTAGCACTTATAACTTTTCATTCCACTCATCTTCCTTAAACCACATATATTACCCCTTGCTTTATGTGTTATCCTTTTCCGTTCCCTTCTGTGTAAATTGTGCACTCTTTCTGATCACTCTAGCTCTACTTGTATCTCTGCCTCTCCCCTTTTTAAATGTCCTAATCTAATTTGCAGATTTCTTCCTGTTCCTGATATTCTGCTAAAGGTAACATTTCCTCTGTTTCGGTTCCTTATTTGTTGGTGGGACCTGACACATGACTGCAGGTTTTCGTTTTCTAGCAGCTTCCTCTGTCGCCCAATTTCCTCGCGCTGCGTGTTTATCTGCTCTTGCTGTACAATAACATTCTGCAATGCATAACCATTTGTCCATTGCTCAGTGAAGGAAGCTCCATGTTGGACTATAGTGAAGTGTCCTAATCGCAATCGGTCCTGCATACTTTTGTCTCGACCGACAAGCCTCTCTTCTTTAGACTTTTCTATTAACAGCTTTTTGCTCATCGTCACACATTTATTTAACCGTTCTTTGTATCATTTAAGCCTTTTCTGTTGTTCATCTATTTGTCTTCTTAAATCACCTTTCTGGTTATTCATCAAGAAGTAGGAACTGTATTGTCTTTGCAATACAACAGTGGCTTTGATGTGCGCTCTGTATAGTTTTCTTACTACATAAGCACGGTAGTGAGACTGCACTACAACTGTTGTATATTTCAGTTTGAGGAAGTCTTTCCTATATCGTTTAAGCCTTTTGTATTGTTTCAGCCTTTTGTGTTGTGCATCTATTTGTCTCCTTAGGTCTTTCCTATACCAACTCATATGAAGTACTGACCGAACTTTTACAGTAGCCCTCTTTTGCTTAATCCACTGCCTAACCACCATACCCTTGTAGGCAGCCTGAATGGTAATGGTTGCATACCTCATTGACTGATATTGCACAAACTGGGAATGCCCTATTTTGCATGCTTTGTACCATCTCTGGATCGAAATGACTGCTTGTCGCATAGCTCTGTAGCGTACCCTTGATCGGTAACCACGGTACGCAGCTTGCAGAGTGACTACCGCCGCCTTTTGCATCAAGAAATGTTTTCTTGTAATGCACATGATTAAAACTGATTTAATATGGCGTGCTGCCTTGATTTTATCAGCCAATTCTCTGGCTTTAATCCCACGGTAGAAGGCCTGAATACAAACCACTGCTTTTCTCAAACTATTATAATGTCTCACTTGGACATCTCCTATCTGGCAAGCTCTGTATCGTTGCTGTACCGCAATGGCAGACCAGCGTAGTTTCTTGAAATACTGCGCTGTTTATCCATCTGATAATAAGTCTGTGTGACCTTGGCAGATTTGTGCATGCCCCGCAATTGCTGTCGAACAAACATTCCTCGGTAGGCAGCCTGAAGCAGTACAATGCTGCTGTGCACCTTGTAAGTCTTGCGATCACTTTCCATTTGAAGGTGTGCCCTATAATGGTTTTGCACTATTATAGCTGTCAATCTCATTGCCCTGTATGGAGGGCATACTCTGTGCTTTCTAAATGCTGTTTGTATTATCATTGTTGCCTTCTGTTTGTTCTGGATCTCTCTCCCTACCTTCATACCCCTGAATGCAGCTTGAATAGTTAGGGTTGCCCTCTGGATGGCAATGTCCCTTTGCATTTGACTTTTGTCCCTTTGACATTTGGCCTTTTCCACTTGACCCTTTGTCACTTTGCCCATGACTTTTGTCACTTTGCCCTTGACTTTTGTCACTTTGCCTTTTACCTTTGGCCTTTTTCACTTGACCCTCGTCACTTGGCACTTGACTTTTGTCGCTTTGCCCTCGACTTTTGTCCTTTGAGGCCCTCTTTAGATCAGGTTCCTTGCCTCTGGATGCCCTTGGAGGTTTTGGCGAGAAATGAGCCATTAATGCCTCCTTACACTCCTCGTACATTTTGTCTGTGGGCTTTGCTGGCTGCAGTAACATACGTGAGGTCTGATAACCCTCTCTTCCTAAGCCTAATATGGACCATGCTCTCTTCTTCTCCTCTGCAGCGATATCATTGGAAATGAAATAAGCCTCTAAGACTTCGGTCCATTTCTCAAAATTACACCCAGAATCTAACTGGGGCACGTTTCCTACAATTTGAAAAGCCATGCTACCTGTTGCTATTCAGGTGCACTATATTCTGTTCTCTCACTGTGTTTTCTGCACTAGACTTAATCCTTTTACACACTAAGAAGTGATCCAGTCCACTGACTATTACCTTTCTTATAGTAATAGATTTATACTATTAACCAACATTTCATGTCAATAGCCATTAAGAACATTTTAAAGCATATTCCTTCTATGCACACAGATTTACTATTAATAACAGTGACCAATGCATTACATTCAAACAGTCCTGCTTTTACTGTGTCCATGCATTACATTCACAGAGGGCTTTTATTGTGAAGGATTTCACAGCTCCAGCTTATGGGCCTGTGGACTCTGGTGCATCCTCGACCTCTCGAGCTGTCCCCACTGGTACCTTTGCTGATGGCCTCACCGGACCTCCACTTTTGCTGCTTTTGCTGGCTCCCGCGAGCTTCACCGTTACTTTTGCCGCCGCTGGCTCGCTGCCAAGTCAACTCCCGCTGCTCTGCTGACTTGCTTGCTGTCTCCCTTTGACGCCCTGTGGAAGGTAAGTCGCTGCTGCTGGTCCCACTGCTCGGCTCGTCGCTGGCTCACCGGCACGCCTGGCTGCTCGGCTCGTCGGGACTGTGCCCTGCCGTCGGGGGCTGGGTAAGCGCTGTGTCCCGCTTCTCTTGCATGGACCCGCTTCTCTCTCGGCCGGTCCGCTTCTCTTGCGCGGCCGGCTTTCTCACTCAGCCCAAGTGCTGTGTGCTTGAGTGCTGTGTCCTGCTTCTCTCGCATGGACCCACTCTTCGTTCGGGGCCGGATTTCCTCTCACGTCCGGGCTTTCCCCACTTTGTGTCTGTTCTAAACCAGCGTTTGCAGTTCCTTGTTTCTACCTCATAAGGAAACATTGAATAGGCTCGACTTTATCTCTAGAAGAATGAGAGAAAACATGTTGGAAAAATATAGAATTCTGAGTATCTTTCAGATTGGATGTGAACAAGATGTTTCTATTTGTAGAAAACAAAGAAACAGGTTGGGAGGTCATTGTTTAAGTATAAGTAGTAGCCCATGTGATTTAATTTCCTTTTGAGGGTTGGGTCTTTAGAACTCTCTTCAAAACAAGGGGGGAACAGTGCATTTGAGTACTTGTAACTGAGATAAATATGGTCTTGATAATCCAGGAGATGATAGTTTACTGTGAGTAGATAAGAATAGTAAGATTAAACGAGAACTTACCAAGTTCGAAGGTTGATCTTTATTTTATGAGGAGTTGCGGTGAGGGATTTCGTGAAGACCCCGCCAGCACGCATGCGCGACATCCTTCAAAGCAGCGGTGTGGAATCACAGAACGCACCATGACTGAAAATAGTAAGATGAAGAACGTAGAATTTCCCAGTTGACCTTATGATAGAGGGTGGGAGCGGAGGGCACGAAATCCCTCACCGCAACTCCTCATAAAATAAAGATTAACCTTCGAACTTGGTAAGTTCTCGTTTAATCTTACTATTTTACTTCGGAGTCACGTGAGTGACCGTGAAGATTTCAAAGCTCTGTGATTTCACGCCCTGGACAACGTCCATGCTATCACACTGCCGCAATCCTGATGGAGGAAGGCTGTTAATGCAGTTCAGTCGAAACAGGCTGAAAAATAATGCATATTTATTAAACAAATAATAATAAATAAATAACCCCTAACTCGGGGACAAACATTCACTAAGCAGCTCCCAGCTCAGCTTCTGCGAATGTTGCGGGGACGACCAGTGGTTTATTGTGGAACCTTTGGAAGGTTGCTTCACTGGCCCTGCCCGCGGTGGCGAGGATGTGGTCCATTGGCACCTCCATGGCCCTCGCCACTGATGTGGATGCAGCCCTAGTAGAATGAGATTTAAAAATGTTAGTACCGACTCCTGCTGCACCCAACACCGCCCTGAGCCACCTGGCGATAGTCTGCACAGTCACCCGGTGATGCGGAGGTTTGTGGCTGATGAGGAGCCCCTGCTCCTTCTTCCTGATGGTTCGTGTAATTCGGATGTAGTGGTGGAGATGGGTGACTATGCAGAGGGTGGCATCAGTGGGGTACGCCCGAAACTCCAACTGCAGCCCATGAGCCCCAGGCCTGTGCTGCTTCAATAAGTCCTGGACAAAGAAAATCACCTGTGTAGGGGTGGAGACCATGCTATCCAGCCGCAGCTTTTGTAATGCCTGGACTCGCTGAGCTGTAGTCAGTGCCATCAGCATCACCACTTTGAGGGTGAGCTGTTTGAGTGGTAACTCGGTCATTGGAGACCAGCTCCTCAGTAGGGTCAGAACGATCCCTACGTCCCAGGTGAAGTTGTATCTGGGCCCTGGAGGGTTGGTGTTAAACACTCCCCTCATGAATTTAGACACCAGGTGGTTGGAGCCTATACCTATGTCCAGGTATGAGGATAGTACACTCCTGGCGCTGTTGATGGCACTGTAGCTAAGGCCAGCATCGAAATGAAGGCCCGCTAGGAATTCCAGGACATCAGGGATTGTTGCCGTGTTGGAAGTCGTGTTGGTACGAGAGCAGAATGCCTCCCACTTACTGATCTGTGTGAGGTACTGCCTCCGGGTTGATACACGGCATGATGCTGAGATGAGTTCCATGGCTCGTGGTGAGATGCCGGCCTTGACGAATGGTCTTTTTAGAACCGGCAAGCCAACAAGTTTAGGTGACCATGGCACGGGTGACTGTCCCCCGTAATGGGGTGAGTAATTCATTTGAGGTGTTTCCCAATCGGAAGCCATGGCTGTTTCAAGATTTTAAGGACCATCGGGTAGCATGGCTGTGTAGGCCAGTCGGGAATCATCAATATGCCAGTTTGGGGGTTCAACATCCACTCGATGTTGTCATTGAACACTCGTGACCTGGTGTCCGCCACTGTATTAAGCTTCCCTGGCAAATAGGTCGCTGTAATCCAAATATTTCTCTCGATGCACCAGTGCCAAATTGTGTTTGCCAATTCATCACAAGATAGCGACCTGATACCACCCATATGATTGATGTAAGCCACCACCGTTGTGATATCTATTTGGAGGCGGACATGTAAGTCCCGTGAGTTAGTACAGTAAGTCCGCAGTCCATGGAAAGCCCCTAACATCTCAATATAATTTATCCCTTTTGACTGAAGGAGGGTAGACTCATGAGAGTCCCATCTGCCACCACAACTGGGCATGGTGTCAGTTGCACCCCAGCCTTGTGTTGCGTCAGTCTGTAGCACGGTGGGTTGCTTTACTATGAACACTCGCTAATATTGTAATCCATAATTTGCCTTTTGTGGTAACCGATTTGCTTTAATGGGTGCAGTTTAGAATTTGTCTGGTTTGCCGGATGGGTTGTGGCACAAACCCTAGCTTGGAAATCTCGAATTTGTCTGGAAAGATTTAGTCGCTGTAACTGCCTGTGTAGCCAATTGGAGGGTCTGACCCACGATATCATCTAAATATGCCATGACAATGTAATTTTGTTGTCGGAGGAGGGCCAATATAGGTTTCACTAATTTGGTAAATAGTCTGGGGGCTGTGGTGAGCCCATTAGGCAATGTTTTGTATTCCCACAACTGTTCATTCCAGACAAATTTCAGAAACTTTCTGTGCGATTCAGTGATGGGCACTGTATAGTATGTATCTTTTAAATCGATGCAGGCCATAAAGTACCCCGGGTAAAGCATCTGCTTGGCTGTTTCGAAGGTATCCATTTTAAAGTGGGTATATTGTACAAAAGTGTTCAGCTCAATTAGGTCTATAATAATCCGACACCCCCCATCTTTTTTGGTTTTGGTGAAGATGTTGGACACAAACTCAAGGGGTTCGTGCGTTGTTTTCCCAATCACCCCTTTGGCTGCGAGCCGTAAGATTTCGGCATGTCCTGCCTCAACCTCATTTTGAGAGAGTGTAAATTTTCGATGAGGCGAATGCTGGGTAGGGGAAAATTGACCATTGATGAATTATATGACATAACCTTGAACACTTTGTAGAATAAATACGTCAGTGGTGATAGAGTCCCAAACTCCCCAAAAAGCCCGCAACCGTCCCCCAATTTGTGCAGGAAGAGATGCTACTGTCTGTGAGGAACCAGACCCCCTTACCTCCATGGTTAACGGCGGGTCCTGGCGTATGGCGTTTTGGGTGGACGTTGCGGAGGTTGTCGGGATGGCGGCCGCATCTTCCATGCGTGCCGCTGTAGGCCTTGCCCTAAAAAAGGCCGCTGTGGTTGGGGAAGTGGAGGGGGATAGGTCCTTGGCGTCCTATCCGGCTGGCGCGGTTTCCAAGTAGTGTGTAGTTGTTGATGGTGATATGGGTGGGGTTTAGTCGGAGGAGGTTTCATAAGGCCCACGGTCTTGGCCTCCTCGTCTAGTTCCTTGACTTGTTTGGAGATATCTGTTCCAAACAGTTGATGAGGTGGTGGAGCGGTGGAGGGACGGCACAACCCCGCAAATTTGGGGTTGAGAGTGGGCTTAATGGAGCTCTTGCGCAGGCAGTTTATATTGAACTGGGCGTTGCATAGAAGTGGACACATTGTCCCCATCGAGGGTCCTGGCATACGCCGTAATGCCCCTGGAGAGGAGCTTCAGGATACGCTGGAGACGGACATCCTGCATCTTGGTGACCATGCTCAAATGTCCCCAGATCTGAGCATTGACCGTAGGAACACTGAGGTTGATGCAGTTCTCAGGTAGTTTGATTTTCTCCATGGTCTCATTAACTACTTGACCCTGAAGTTGGTGAGCGGTCAGGTAATTAATGGTGCCCGCCAGTTTGTGGTGCAGGGGTTCCCCAGTGTGTGTGGCCGTGGCAAACTTGCCCACCACGTCCAGCATATCCTCCTCGTGCTCTGGCTCTGCGGTCTCTGGTAGTCCCGGGTCGTCTTCGAAAGCAGCGGCCGGGCAACTGCTGGCACTCCTGGCTGGTGAAGACGAGAGGCTGAGTGGACTCCTGCCGTGGCTTGTAGAGGCCCGCGAGTCTCGTTCATCCCGGTCCCTGTCCCGCTGGAGGAGTTGCTCCACCAAGAGCTCCAACCGCTCAATGCGACCATCCCTGCTATTCGCAGTGGACAAGCCGACTTCCCCAGGCCCTGCGAATTCTCTGGGGCTTCCACCATCGGACCACACCTCCGTAAGGTGCAGACTAGGGTCCGATGGCAGGTCATCGTGGCCTACCGCCCCTGTAGGCTCATACGACTCCCGCACGGACTCTCCGCTAGTCTGTCTTCGAGCAGACTGTGGCGGCCCACCTGCCTGGTACGAAGGCAGGTGAGTTGGATTGGCGCCGGCCCCCGGAACCTGGCTCCCCTGTGGCCCCAATGTTCTGCGTGGAGGCGCATGGTCGGCAGCTGCCAGAGCTAAGCTGACTGACCGTCTACTGCTGCCACCAACGCCCTTGACCGCAGCCTGACAAGGTGTTTTGCCGGCAGCAACGCCCTTGACCGCAGCCTGACGAGGTGTTTTGCCGGCAGCACCTGCTCCTGCAGGGCTGCTCAACGCAGCAGTAGTCCTGCCAGACTGCCCTACGGCAGATATCCCTGGCAGTTGTACGTGGCGGAGTGCGGCTGCTGGGCTCCCCTGTAGCGCAGCAGTTCCCCGGCCCGATCCCCGTGGGTCTACTGTAACTCGGGGTGAGGTCGCTGGCGACGGGCGAAGCTCCTTTCCACGTACCTGTTTGCTTCTCCTCTTCCTGGGGAATGGGAGCACGAAGTCTGGGTCGGCAGGCTCCAGCTCCGGTGCGGTGAACCATTCAGGTGATAAGTCGGGCGCTGGTGTAACGAGAGCGCCCGACTTCCGCATTCTTACCCTCGACCGTCCCGAAGCTGCCGGTGGTGCTTGCAGCTCCGGTGACACAGGCCGCTGGCTAGTCGATGCCCCGCGGCTCATGGCGAGCGTCGCCTTCCTTTTCCCTTTATCCATCCTGTTGGAATAAGGTTAGTAACTTACCTTTTGAAGGAGCTGGTGGAGAGAGCGCACTCCCCCCCCCCAGCTTGTCGAGGCAAATGCGCGCGACGATATGTCGCGCATGCGTGCTGGCGGGGTCTTCACGAAGTCACTCACGTGACTCCAAAGTAAAATGGATATTAATGTTAGAACCAGATATCCTACATGGGCAATTCCATAATGCTAGGAATAAAACCTGCTTCAATGCATGGTGATTAAACAGTGCACACCCTACTGCAGTTGTGGTCCAACCAAACCTTGTGTTCATTTGCAGTAAGGCCTCCTTCCTCTGAAGTAAAATTAGGTTTCAATATCTCAAGTACAAAAGAATGTGATGATCTTATGGAGGCACACAAGGTTCAGAGGGAATGTGATAAGATAGACTGAGAGGCTGGTTCCTTCATTGGGAGAGTCAAGAATAAGGGGTAGGGTTGCAGGATGATGGGTGGATTATTCAAGAATGGGAGCCGGAGAAATCTGAGAGCAGTTGCCCTCTGGAATTCTACCTTTCAGCTCCAGGTGACCAGTGACCTGGCAGAATGTACTGCAAAATCACATCATAGTGAACTATGTTTGATTGGAAAATATCTGATATTTTACAGATGGTCTGTGTCCTAACTGTTAATTGATCCATAATCAGGCAGAATGAGGTGTACATGTTCTGTATTCTGACAGAAAGCTGCTATGTAGTCTGCGGCATGCAGCCCACTCATGCCTGTGTGCTTCTCCCACAGAATACCTATTGATTTTTCCTGCACCCCATCTATCGAGGGAGATGTGAGCTTCAATGTCATATGTGATGTCAAGACAAAGGTCGTTCCCTTGACATTAAATGTTAAGATGCATGTTTACCGCATGAATATTACAGTCAAGTGTGAAGCCAGTGATGGTACTGTGACTGAACTCAGTCAACAGAACATCAATGAAATCTTCTTCAGAGAGGTTAGTACTGAATGATTACTATATAATGAATAATGGTGCATTCTGAGATCTAATACCCATTCAACACCAAATAATCAGAAACCTACAGAGCAATGTCACATGGAAACTGGCCTTTTGACCCATCATATTTCACATGAAAGCTATGGCAGCTATCGTCCATGGCTTCACAAAGGAGTGATATTTACCTTTAAAAATCTCTCTGATTTATTGATAATGCAATAATTAGTCCTTCATACCTGAAGTAACGATTCACACATTTGAGTGTGTGCCCACACGTGTGTGTATTTGAGTCAGTGGAGAGGGCAAATATTTATTTACATTTCCGAGTCATCACAATGCCAGTGATATTAACCTTACTTCTTCCAAAGCAAAAGTGTTTTTATAGAAATTAATGATGTAAAGTTAATGGTTGCTGGAGACAGTGTGGAATATCTGTGCAGGAATGTTAGTTGTTTAATTGCTGAGAACATAGTGAGTTAAGGGCCTGTCCCACTTACGTGTCCTTGGCACGCAAATTATGCGACTTCGTGGTCGTGTTGAGCCGCGACGGTCCCCCAAAGGTCGCGCACGACTTCATTCGACCGCACAGCTGTCTGGAGCGCGTGACGCCATTTGAAGATGGACACAAAGCTGGAGTAACTCAGCGGGACCAGCTGCATCTCTGGAGAGAAGCAACGGGTTATGTTCATGTCGAGACTCTTCTTCAGTCTCAAAAGAAGGGTCTTGACCCAAAAGGTCACCAATTGCTTCTCTCCAGAGGTGCTGCCGGTCCCGCTGAGTTACTCCTGCATTTTGTGCCCATCTACAATTTTCTTGGCCCCATTCTGCGAGTTGAAGTGGGGGCGTATCCGGACCGCAGCGGTCGTGAGCCCCAGGTCGAGTTCGGCGATCGTTTGCCTGCTTCTGCTGTTGTTGGAGGTGAGACGTTGCGTCGCGCCAGGGTCTTGGGCCTGTCCCACTTTGGCCGACAGTTCCGCAACAGACCGTTGGCGCGCAAAGATTTTGTTCGCTACAAACATTTCGGAGCCCTACATACCCCTCCGTGCTTCTCAGTGGGACCGGCCCCGTGCGGCCATACGATGCCCGTGCGCCTCAACGCGACCACGAGGTCGTGTAATTTGCGTGCCAAGGACACGTAAGTGGGACAGGCCCTTAAGTTGCAGAGTATGCCCTTGGGAATTGCACTGTCTCTTGTACTGATGAGACTTTGCTCTTCAACGTGCTACATCTCACCACTGGAAAATTCATGACCTCTGGAACGGCCGGTTACTGTATTGTGGTAAAATCCATTGTGTGTTTCTTTAACATATTATTAACATGCACATCATGACCTCGTAAATGACTGAGTTTAAATATAGCACAGAGTTCCAAAAACAACTGGTTAATATGTCAGTGGAATTTACTTTTCATCAACCCGTTTCTACAAAATGTCATCTTTAGCTGTAATGATGTTTCCATATCTTCCTAAAAACTAACAGAATACTCAAAATTATTCCACATGCACGTAGTGAAACTTTGAACTGGGGAAACCCTAGCTCTTCAAACCTATTTATCCTCTCACTGGGTGTTGATTGATATGTATTTTATGTGCAGTTATCAAACTTTCAACAGGCAAGGGAGTTCTATATTTTCTTTTTTTTTTTTAACATTACCTTTTGAGGAAATACTCAGAGAGCCACACAGTGATGCAGCTTGGAAATAAGCCCTTTGGCCCATCATGTCTGTGGCATCTATCAACACCCGTATATACCAATTCGATATGAATCCCATTTTCTATTCTCCCCACATTCTCATCAATATTATCACTCACACACTTGGAGCAATTTGCAATGGCCTCTTAACCAGCCCACATGTCTTTGAGATGTGGGAGGAAACTAGAGCACCTGGGAAAACTCATGCAGTCACAGAGAGAATGCACAAACTCCACAAAAACAGCAACTGAGGTCGGTGTTGAGCCTGGGTCTTTTGCGCCGTGGTGCAGGGGGTCTACTACCTGAGCTATTGCTCTACCTGATGATCTTTATCTTTTAAGTAAACTGCTATATGTTTGATGAGATGGAAGATTATTAAACCGACATGTCGAAGAGTCTGTGATCTCTGTACTGTTGTCAATTTATTTACAGGTTGAACTGAATGACCAGATTTCCTATTATTTTGTCATCGAAAATAATGGGACATTTAACTTTGACATTGAATGGGAGCTTACAGGTCCTCCGAGATCTTTGAGCTGTCTGAAACTAACATGCAAGGAGAACAGAATTGAAGCAGGAAACAATATCTCAGCAAAGATCGAGTTCCACCCTGATCACAAGTTGGTGCTGAAGGATGTGAAACTAACACTGAAGGTAGTTAATAAAAGACCCACATGCACAACCACAGATTGCTGAACCACAACTGTTGTGCTGAAGCTACAAGGCATTTCCAGATACTAGTTTACAAAAAAACACTCAAAGTGCTGGAGTAACTCAGTAGGTCAGGCATCAGCTCTGGAGAACATGGATAGGTGATGTTTTGGTTCAGGATTCTTCTTCAGGCTGGAGTCTGAAGGAGTCCCAGCCAGAAATACCATCCATCCATGTTATTCAGAGATGCTGCCTGACCTGCTGAGTTAATTCAGCACCTTGTGTCTTTTATTATGCTGAAGTGTATCAGCAAGCGAGGGCAACCTCCTCTGAAATAAATGTGGATGGATCAATGTTCTAATTAGGGTCACAATTGTAAATTTACCTTAAACCATTTTTCTAAATCCATGGATTTGATTGTCTTCACAAATAAGGATTTTCATTTTGATTTATTTTTGGAGGAAGATGTCCAGTGGTAAACAGGTACAATGCCAAACTACCTAATTACGGCTATGTGAAACTCACTGTTAACAAGCAGTGAGATTCAGAAATGTATGAACAAGAAATAGGATATGAGTATCCCTCTATGTACCAACTTCCTATTTTTATTATTTTAAACTGCAGCAAATCAGAATTTCATGTGTTGTGATGCATATGATAAATAAACACTCTTTAAATTTGAAATCTTGAACCTTAAGATTTTGTTAGAAGTGGGTGCTTCTCAATGATAACCACTGTAAGGGTTTTCTGCATCGAGCTTTCGCCCGACCTAAGGTCCCTGTGGTTTGCTCTGGTCCCTCGACCAGGCCGCGCACACTGGTTCCCCATGAGTGGCTCGACCCACTCACCCCCTACGGTTCTAGACACTGGACTTAGTTGCAGGAGCGTTGATAGTGCAGAAAGTTCAACCAGACCAGATTTGAAGACCAGGGTTTAAACAGGAAAATAACATTTATTTAGCGTTTGGTACGACAGTACACAAATACTTTGACACAGTTCTATAAGGCATATGCATAATTACAGTTCCTGTTTCAGGATCATAGAGGCAATAACTACGATACAATACTCGAGTGTGGGATGGGGAACGTACGGCACATCGTAAAATTTGCCAACACATCTACAGTTACACCCACGTTAATATAACCCCCTCCCACTCCCCTCTACACTAAACTATGTCCAGGATGTGCAGGATCAGGGTACATGCTCACCATGGTGCGTTTACTGAGGTTACTGGCTGGTCATGTTGCTTCCTCCGATTAGGTGGCTGTAGAAGAGTCGCCGGCGGTCGTCTCGGTCTTTTGGGTGGTCCCGGGGGTTCATCTCGCCCAGGGGTCCTACTGCTTTCCTTTTCTTTCCACGTGGCGGGGACTCCAGCCGGAGCGTGTGTCACACTAGACACCGCGTACTTGTTAAGCGCTGTCCTGTGTCCTCTCTCTCTCTCCGCAAGTCTCCAGATTCGTTCAGTGACTCCTTCTGTCTCTCCCTCCTTTTTCTTTTCCCTTCTTAAACCCAAAAATCGTGGCCAGTTATCCTAATCCTGACCTGTCCTATCTCCTGCCAGATGTCCGGATCTCTTTGCTTACAAGATGGGTTTTCGAGCTCTCACTTTGTTCTGCGTTATGTCCGGGAATACCGGTGATGGCTAGACGGTCTGTTAATTTGTTTCTCGATAAGAGGTGATGGGTTTAACTGGTTTTCCCATCACCGGCCAGATAGGCTTCTATGGGCTATTATGCTCCCTTAACGAGATTAACTATGTACGTTGGCTTGGGGCATTGTGATGCCTGCTGATGTCAGCGCCCCAGTGTCTGGACTTCGACCTGGTTTTGGGGGTTATTGTCCATCTATTGTTCAGGCCGTGACTTTGCAGAAACCCAGAGACTGGGCTGTGGGGTTTCACTTTTGTGGCTGGTCACGGGGTCCCGCGGCCATCTTGGGCCCCACTGATCGTTAAAACTGACCGCGGCTTTTCTCTCTCTCAGTCCCAGTCCCATATAAAAAAATGTCCAAAATGCAGCTCCTTGGTTTTGTTGATTGTAGCATGAGAGAAAACTTCTCAAATCTTACACCACAAGTGCTGAGTATCAGTGTGACAGTTCTGTTGCAAGTAGCCCATAAATTGACCAACCAATCTACTACACGTCCAGAGTGTTACCATTTTAATGTTGTGAACCTTCCTCTTGTCTGCAGATACATAAAGGACCTGTTTTTGTCTGTGCCCTGACTGGGTATACAGTAATTCCAAGCATTCACTTGTCCTTTACAACCTATGATTTTGGGCCATGTTTCATCTATAATGCTGGCATGGCAATTTGCAAAAAGGCCCTGATCATCACCAATAAACAGGACCAACAAGTCAGGTAAGAATGTAATCCTCATTAATTTATCGCTACTGAAGTTTACAATATTTGTTTCTGATGGTAACAGTCCCGATCGATTTCCTAGAAGAATTTGAGTCATAGAGTTGTACTGCGCAGAAATGGGCCCTTCCATGTTATTCCATGCTTATTTAAGTGTCTGTCTAATTGCCTCATTAACATAGTGATTACATCTGATTGCAGAAATTAACCACTTTCGATATAAATTATCTTTAATTTAGTTTAGTTACAGCGAGGAAACAGGCACTTCGGCCCACCGAGTCCACGTCGACCGGCGTTCCCCGCACACTAACACTATCCTACACACGCTAGGGACAATTTACAATTCTAAGATCAAACCCAGGTCTCTGGCGCTGTAAGGTAGCAACTCTGCCGTTGTGCCACTGCGCCACCCCTACTTCACACCAATCTACTTCGCAGATCCACTTCACAACGTCTTCCTAACACCTTAAACATATGCCCTCTTGTTTTTGATATCCCCATCATGGGAAAAGTATTTGACAAATTCCCCAATCTATGCCTCTCATAATCTTACATGCTTCTATCAAGTCACGACAGCCTCCTTGGCTTCAGGAAAAACAAGGCCAGCCTATTTCTGAAGAAGGATCTAGACCTTTCTCTCCAGAGATGCTGTCTGGCCCGCTGAGTTACTCCAGCTTTTTATGTCCATCTTCGGTTCAAACCAGCATCTGCAGTTCCTTCTTACACAGCCAGCCTATTTAATCTCTCCTACATACTAAAGTCCACCAATGTAGGCAACTTCCTGGTAAATCTCCTCTGCACTCTCTCAGCGTAACTGCAACCATCTATTCTTCATGTATCTCCAAAACTTGGCTGGCTCCACTTGATTTTCCTGCTTCCTGGGGCAATTTACTGTGGTCAATTAAGCTTTCTACCCACACATCTTTGGCCTGTGGGAGGAAACCGTAGTATGGAGGGGAATCCCATGAGGTGACAGGGGGAACATAGAACATAAACAGTCCTGGAGATAAGCATCACACCAGGGTTACTGGAGTGTGAAGCAGCTGTGCTAACCGTTTCATTACTACAGACAATTGTTGGAGTGCGAGATATCTTATCAGATACCTTATCAGTCATGGAGGCATTTTGTCAGAGAAAATGAGTGAGGTGTTTGAAGCAAAATAAGAACCAGAGCTAAATGGAGAGAATGATTGATTCTAGATTGCTTTTGCAGTGAACTGCCCTTGACACTGTGGACTGAATATCCTTCTAGGTTTTATAGGTAAAACAAGCCACTCATAGGCTTCAAAGTTGTGTGAGATGACTGTCCATCAAAGGAAAACATGGATGAAGGCTGTGACAGCAACATTGTGCCACTATGATCGGATTTAGCTTTGTCAGCTTGGTGACATTAAGGCCAGCTGAAGTTTAGAGAATGTCAGCCATGCTATCATGCTCAGATGTCAGTTTTTGAAGCTGGGTCTAATTGGAAGAGTGACTGAACAAGCACTTGGTGTATTAATTAGTGAGGCTGGGACTAGGGTAAAAGAAGAATCCAGGCTGTTGGAAGGCCTTTCCTCTCTGATTGACTGCAAGAATCTGACCTGGACTGAAAATGGGTGGTTACCTGTCGGTTGCTATGGATATGAAGTCATGGGTCCACAGCATAAAACTCCCTGAAGTATCATCAACGTTGGTTTAATTGTTCGTATGGTACATAGTCTAACGCTATCTAATAAGAAGACTTTGACGGCACAAGGCCTGACATGTACTAAGCAGCCAGGAAAACCCTATTTTAATTTAAGTGGGGTTGGTCCCTGAGGTCATGATGTAATCTTCAACTAGAATCCAAACCCATTCCTTTCTACAATAGTGCAAACACTTCTTGTTCTTCACTCTACATCTCCCTGTGCTTAACACAGGCATTGGTGCTCAACTATGAAGCATTTCCTAACTTTAAAAAAGTGCTCCTTTTTAGTGCAGCAAATTCTCCCAAAGCAGATAAAGCTGGCAGATTTTGAGTTTTTAATTAGCACTCATTAGAAAGATGAAAAGTAGACGACTGACGTTGTCTTTGAATGATAAGTACTGTATGTGACATTGCTGCATTTTAATACCCATCTCAATCTGCAAACTCTCTGTTTCTGCTTTCCCATTCTGATTCTTTGCACTTCCTTGGAACATTCATGATCTTATCACTGGCAACTTTCATGCACATTTTTAATCAATTTATTTAACAATTCTTCCTCTCAGTAAAACTAAACTCATAACAGTCACAATCAATGCACAATTCTGAGTGGCCACGTGGTGGTGCTGCTGCAGCTTTCTTACTACCTTGCTCTCAAATAAGTCAAAGAGTCATAAAGATACATAGCACGGAAACAGCCCAACTTCTCCTTGCCGACTTAAATGCTCCATCTACACTTGTCCTACCTGCATTTAGCCCATATTCCTCAAAATCTTTCCTATTAATGCGCATCTATAAATGCCTTTTAAATATTGTTATAGCATATGCCTCAACTACCTCCTTTGGCAGCTCGATCCATATACATAACACCCTCTGTGGAAAAAGATGCCCTTCAATTTCCTATTTAATCTTTCCCCTCGCACCTTAAACCTATGTCCCCTGGTTCTTGATTCCCCTACTCGTGGTAGAAGACTCTATGCATTTACTCTATCTATTCCCATCATGATCTTATACACCTCTAGAAAATCACACCTTACCTGCTACATTCCACGGAATAAAGTTGTAGCCTGCCCAACCTCTGCCTATAGTGTAGACCCTTAAGTCCTGTCAACATCCTTGTAAATCTCTACACTCTTTCCATCTTAACATCATCCTTCCATTAGCAGGGTGACCAAAACACCATACTCCGAATGCTATCTCACTGCATCTTGCAGGACTGTAACAAAATATCACATCTTCTGTACTCTGTACCCTGAATGATGAAGACCAATATGTACCAAATGCCTTCTTGACCCATCTATCCACATGTGACACCACTTTCAAGGAACTATGTACTTGTACTCCTACATCCCTCTGCTCTACAACACTCCATAGGGCCCTGTCATTCACTGTGAAGGCCCTACACTGGTTTGACTTCCTAAAACCAAGAGATGGCCATCAAGGCTGTGCTCCCTGCTGATCACCAGCCCCTCGCACTCACCCCCTACGACGTGTATCTAGCACTGAGTAGGATTAATAGTGGCCCTGACGGCATCCCCGGGCGCGTCCTCAGGACCTGTGCTGCGCAGCTGACAGACGTCTGGACTGACATCTTCAATCTGACACTTGCCCAAGCAGTTGTCCCCACGTGCCTTAAAGCCACCTCCATCGTGTCAGTGCCAAAACACTCCACTGCGGCGAGCCTCAATGACTTCCGCTCAGTTGCACTTACTCCCATCATCACCAAGTGCTTCGAGAGGCTGGTCCTGGCACACCTCAAAGGCTGCCTACCTCCTACCTCCCACACCCCTATCAGTTTGCCTACCGCAAGAACAGGAGTACGGAGGATGCCATCTCAACGGCATTCCACTCCGCCCTCTCCCACCTCGACAACAGAGACACCTACGTGAGAATGCTGTTCCTTGACTTTAGCTCAGCACTTAACACCATTATCCCCTCAAAATTTATCACCAAACTCGGCGACCTGGGCATCAACCCCTCCCTCTGCAACTGGATACTGGACTTCCTGACTAACAGACCACAGTCTGTTAGGTTGGACAACCACACCTCTTCAACCCTCACCCTGAACACCGGCGTTCCACAGGGCTGTGTACTGAGCCCCCTTCTCTACTCCCTCTCCACCTACGACTGCACACCTGTACATGGTTCTAACACCATCATCAAGTATGCAGATGATACAACGGTGATTGGCCTCATCAGCAACAACGATGAGTCGGCCTATAGGGAGGAGGTTCAGCTCCTAGCAGCATGGTGCGCTGACAACAACCTGGCCCTTAACTCCAAGAAGACCAAGGAGCTCATTGTGGACGATAGAAGGTCTAGGGGCTGCACGCACACCCCCATCCATATTAATGGGATGGATGCGGAACGTGATTCAGGTTTCTGGGGGTCAACATCTCTGATGACCTCTCTTGGACCCACAATACCTCTACACTGGTCAAGAAGGCTCACCAGCGTCTCTTCTTCCTGAGGAGACTAAAGAAGGTCCATCTGTCTCCTCAGATTCTGGTGAACTTCTACCTCTGCACCATCGAGAGCATCCTTACCAACTGTATCACAGTATGGTATGGTAACTGCTCTGTCTCTGACCGGAAAGCACTGCAGAGGGTGGTGAAAACTGCCCAACGCATCACCGGTTCCTCACTCCCCTCCATTGACTCTGTCCAAAACAAGTGATGTCTGCGAAGGGCACACAGCATCGTCAAGGACTGGTCTCACCCCAGCCACAGACTGTTTACCCTCCTCCCATCCGGGAGGCGCTACAGGTCCCTCTGTTGCCGGACCAGCAGGTTCAGGAACAGCTTGTTCCCTGCGGCTGTTACAATACTTAACTCTGCACCTCGGTGATTGCCAGTCACCCCCCCCCCCCCCGGACACTCCTTCCCCCAGTATAATTGCACTACTGAAACTGTTTGTACATATATATATTTTACCGTTCATTATTCTAAGTTCGCTCTTCTGGGGAGATGCTAACTGCATTTCGATGTCTCTGTACTGTACACTGCACAATGACAATTAAAGATTGAATTGAATTGAATTGAAAAAATGCAACACCTTGCATTTATCTGCATTAAACTCCATTAACCATTCCTCAGCCTACTTATCCAACTGATCAAGATCCTGCTGTAATTTTTGATAACCAACTTCAGTATTCACAATATCACCCACGTTAAAATCCTCTGCAAATTACTAATCATGGCTTCTCCATTCTTATTAAAATCGTTGAGATATGATTGATGAAATAAAGGGTGAAGGTATCTATGGAAAGGAAGATCTACTCTGGCTTTCTGCTAGCAAACAAGAAGACATCATAATGATTAGAAAATCACAGGTCAAGAGTAGTAAACGATGGCGAGAAGCATCAGAATATTACTTTATCCTAAGGCCTTATAGCTTTTTTTTAAACCATATTGCTCAGTGGCCCGAAGGAGTCGAGCTGCTGTGTTTACTGATGCAAAAATAGAATTTCACTGTACATCATGATAATAAAAAACTATTGACTCTGGCTCTTTTAACCATAATACTGTATGCAATCTTGCCTCAAAGGAGTTTGCGCGCTGATGTCCAAATCCATAGATAGGCTCATAAATAGACAGCACGGAAATGGCCCTTTGTGTGCTGACCATCAATCACAAATTTACACTCATTCCTATTTTAATCTCTCCACATTCCTATCAATTTCCCCCCATATTCTACCACTGATCCACACACCAAGGAAATTTACAATGGCCTATAATCTACTGACCGGCACATCTTTGGGATGTGGAAAGAAACTGAGGCCCAGGAGATAATTCACATGGCCACAAGGAGATCACGCAAAATCCACACAGAGAGCACTAAAGTTTGGATTGAACCAGGACTCTGGAGCTAGTGCATAGGAAGGAACTGCAGATGCTGGTTTAAACCGAAGATAGACTCAAAAAGCTGGAGTAACTCAGCGGGACTAGCAACATCTCTGGAGAGAAGGAATGGGTGAAGTTTCGGGTTGAGACCCTACTTCAGACCTACCAACTGTGCCAGTGTGCTGTCTTGGTGGTTATCATTGTAGGGCTGCACAGTCAGAGGTGCCATCTTTTGGATTAGATGTCAAACCAAAGCCTCAATTGCTCTGTCAGTTATTTATTTCAAATAAGTGCAGATGAATTCTTCCTCTGTGTCTGGACCAATAATTATCTGTCAGTTATTATCAAAGTACTGTGTCTGAGCTCACTTGACAATGCATTTCCTAGTTACTGTAGTGTTTATATTTCAAATATGTTTCTTTTGTTGTGAGAAGCTTATGGTACATTTGATCTTTGGGGAGATTTGCAAAGGCTACTGGGGAGACTTTAAACTAGATCGGTTGGGGGGAGGGACTCAAATAGAGAAGGCAAGTAGTCCGTTTGTGAGGCAGGAGGCAGAGAAGAGAAGCAGTCAGACGCAACACGTAGGGAAGAAAGAAGAAAAAAAAAACAAACGGAGAATAAGAAGTGGAGGGTTTCTTAAATGTGTGAGCAGAGAGACAGAGGGGTGTAAAATGAGGATAGGAGCAATAGGTAGCAAGGTGAAAAGTGGCAGGAAAACAAATCTAGGGCAAAAATCTAAAATTTGACATGAGAATTAAGGGACAGAAGTTTAGGGTAACGTGAGGGGGAACTTCTTTACTCAGAGGGTGGTGGCTGTGTGGAATGAGCTTCCAGCAGAGGTGGTGGAGGCAGGATTGATTTTAACATTTAAAAGTAAAGTGGATAGGTATATGGACGTGAAGGGAATGGAGGGGTATGGTCTGAGTGCAGGTAGATGGGACTAGGGGAAAACAAATGGTCGGCACGGACTGGAAGGGCCGAGAGGGCCTGTCTCCGTGCTGTAATTGTTATATGCTTATATGGTTATAAAAGGGCCACTTTTCAACATAATTGTAAAAGGGCCAAGAGTGTTGTAAAAACAAGCCTGAAGGCTTTGTGTCTCAATGCGAGGAGCATTCGTAATAAGGTGGATGAGTTGAATGTACAGATAGCTATTAATAATTATGATATAGTTGGGATCACGGAGATATGGCTCCAGGGTGACCCAAGGCTGGGAGCTGAACATCCAGGGATATTCAATATTCAGGAAGGATAGACAGAGAGGAAAAGGAGGTGGGGTAGCATTGCTGGTTAGAGCGGAGATTAATGCAATAGAAAGGAATGACATTAGCTTGGAGGATGTGGAATCGATATGGGTGGAGCTGCGAAACACTAAGGGGCAGAAAACGCTAGTGGGTGTTGTCTACAGGCCACCTAACAGTAGTAGTGGAGTTGGGGATGGCATCAAACAGGAAATTAGAAATGCGTGCAACGAAGGTAAAACCGTTATAATGGGTGACTTCAATCTACATATAGATTGGGTGAATCAAATTGGCAGGGGTGCTGAGGAAGAGGATTTCTTGGAATGTATGCGGGATAGTTTTCTAAACCAACATGTGGAGGAACCAACAAGAGAGCAGGCTATTCTAGACTGGATATTGAGAAATGAGGAAGGGTTAGTTAGCAGCCTTGTTGTACGTGGCCCCTTGGGCAAGAGTGACCATAATATGGTTGAGTTCTTCATTAGGATGGAGAGTGACATTGTTAATTCAGAAACACGGGTCCTGAACTTAAAGAAAGGTAACTTTGAGGGTACGAGACGTGAATTGGCGAAGATCGACTGGCAATTGATTCTTGAAGGGTTGACGGTGGATATGCAATGGAAGGCACTTAAAGACTGCATGGATGAACTACAACAATTGTTCATCCCAGTATGGCAAAAGAATAAATCAGGGAAGGTGGCGCATCCGTGGATAACGAGGGAAATCAGGGATAGTATCAAAGAAAAAGATGAAACGTACAAATTAGCCAGAAAAAGCAGCCTACCAGAGGACTGGGAGAAATTCAGAGACCAACAAAGGAGGACAAAGGGCTTAATTAGGAAAAAAATGAAAACTGGCAGGAAACATAAAAACTGACTGCAAAAGTTTTTATCGATATGTGAAGCGCAAAAGATTAGTTAAAACAAATGTAGGTCCCTTGCAGTCAGAAACGGGTGAATTGATCATGGGGAACAAGGACATGGCAGACCAATTGAATAACTACTTTATTTGGTTCTGTCTTCACTAATGAAGGCATAAATAATTTGCCGGAAATAGCAGGGGATCGCGGGTCAAATGAGATGGAGGAAATGAGTGAAATCCAGGTTAGCCGGAAAGCGGTGTTGGATAAATTGAATGTATTAAAGGCCGATAAATCCCCAGGGCCAGATAGGCTGCATCCCAGGGTACATAAGGAAGTAGCCCCAGAAATAGCAGATGCCTTAGTGATAATTTTTCAAAACTCTTTAGATTCTGGAGTAGTTCCTGAGGATTGGAGGGTAGCTAATGTAACCCCACTTTTTAAAAAGGGAGGGAGAGAGAAAACGGGGAATTACAGACCAGTTAGTCTAACATCGGTAGTGGGGAAACTGCTAGAGTCAATTATTAAAGATGGGATAGCAGCGCATTTGGAAAGTGGTGGAATCATTGGACAAAGTCAGCATGGATTTACGAAGGGTAAATCATGTCTGACGAATCTTATTGAATTTTTTTAGGATGTAACTAGTAGAGTGGATAAGGGAGAAGCAGTGGATGTGTTATATCTGGACTTTCAGAAGGCTTTTGACAAGGTCCCACACAAGAGATTGGTATACAAACTTAAAGCACATGGTATTGGTGGTTCAGTATTGATGTGGATAGAGAACTGGCTGGCAGACAGGAAGCAAAGTGTAGGAGTGAACGGGTCCTTTTCAGGATGGCAGGCAGTGACTAGTGGGGTGCCGCAAGGCTCAGTGCTGGGACCCCAGCTATTTACAATATACATCAATGATTGGACGAGGGAATTAAATGCAACATCTCGAAGTTTGCCGATGACACGAAGCAGGGGGGCAGTGTTAGCTGTGAGGAGGATGCTAGGAGGCTGCAGGATGACTTGGATAGACTGGGTGAGTGGGCAAATGCATGGCAGAAGCAGTATAATGTGGATAAATGTGAGGTTATCCACTTTGGTGGCAAAAACAGGAAGGTAGACTATTATTTGAATGGTGACCGATTAGGAAATGGGGAGATGCAGCAAGACCTGGGTGTCATGGTACACCAGTCATTGAAAGTAGGCATACAGGTGCAGCAGGCTGTGAAGAAAGCGAATAGTATGTTGGCATTCATAGCAAAAGGATTTGAGTATAAGAGCAGGGAGTTCTACTGCAGTTGTATAGGGTCTTGGTGAGGCCGCACCTGGAGTATTGCGTACAGTTTTGGTCTCCTAATCTGAGGAAAGACATTCTTGCCATAGAGGGAGTACAGAGAAGGTTCACCAGACTGATTCCTGGGATGGCACGACTTCCATATGAAGAAAGACTGGATAGACTCGGCTTGTACTCGCTGGAATTTAGAAGATTGAGGGGTGATCTCATAGAGACTTACAAAGTTCTTAAGGGGTTGGACAGACTAGATGCAAGAAGATTGTTCCCGATGTTGGGGAAGTCCAGGACAAGAGGTCACAGTTTAAGGATAAGGGGGAAGTCTTTTAGGACCGAGATGAGAAAATCGTTTTTCACACAGAGAGTGGTGAATCTGTGGAATTCTCTGCCACTGAAGGTAATTGAGGCCAGTTCGTTCGCCATATTTAAGAGGGAGTTGGATGTGGCCCTTGTGGCTGAAGGGATCAGGGGGTATGGAGAGAAGGCAGGTACAGGATACTGAGTTGGATGATCAGCCATGATCATATTGAATGGCGGTGCAGGCTCGAAGGGCCGAATGGCCTGCTCCTGCACCTAATTTCTATGTTTCTATCTTCAACAAGGCAGTAAGAATACAATCATGTTGTATGTTATGTTTTGGCCAGAGGAGAACTCCCTATGCTGTACTTATGTAGCTAAAACACAAGGACTAAGGGTAGGTGCAGTAACAAAAATATATTTATTGGTATTGAAAAGATCTATATTTATTTTTTAATCCGGCAGGAAAAATAACTGTTATTGTGCGTGTAAAACTCTCAAGCCCCAAACCCCTTTCCCACATTACATATGTTTCAGAAAGAAATGCAGATGCTGGAAAAATCAAATGTAGACAAAAATGCTGAGGAAACTCAGCGGGTGAGACAGCATCTATGGAGCGAAGGAATAGGCGGCATTTTGGGTTGAGACTCTTCTTCAGACTGTGTCGAGGTGTCTTACAAAAAGAAAGGAAGAGACAGTGGGCTGTGGGAGAGCTGGGAAAGGGAGGGGAAGGAGGGAGAAAGCAAGGACTACCTGAAATTGGAGGTCAATGTTCATACCGCTGGGGTGTAAACTACCCAAGCGAAATATGAGGTGCTGGTCTTCCGCTCAGTTCGCAATAACCAACCTGATCTCCCGGTGGTACAGCACTTCAACTCCCCACCCCATTCTGAATCTGACCTTTCTGTCCTTGGCCTCCTCCATGGCCAGAGTGAGTCCCACTGCAAATTGGAGGAACAGCACCTCATATTTCGCTTGGGTAGTTCACACCCCAGTGCTATGAACATTGACTTCTCCAATTTCAGGTAGTCCTTGCTTTCTCTCTCCTTCCCCTCCCCTTCCCAGCTCTCCCACAGCCTACTGTGTCCGCCTCTTCCTTTCTTTTTCCCGCCCCCCCGACATCAGTCTGAAAAAGGGTCTTGACCCCAAACGTCGCCTATTCCTTCGCTCCATAGATGCTGCCTCACCCGCTGAGTTTCTCCAGCTTTTTCGTCTACCCACATTACATACTTGTCTTTATATCACGAATTTCTATAACATGAAGTTTCTTCAGAATGCAACAATCACTTTACATCAGAACAACCTGTAGTCAAAATCTAGATCGAAATGCAGATTGGTGTGGTGCAGTACCTAATGTTTCCCAGGTCTCTGCACTCTCTTAATTATTCTGCGAAGGTCCTCATAGAAATTATACAGGATTTCCTGTAACAGTATTGCCTGAAATGTGCTTGCACCTTGTTTGTCCTCCTCTGAATGCAGCATGTATTACCCTTCTTTTTTTTTTCCTATGATAAGCCTGGAATGCTTGTTCCCGAAGAAATCTTACCTGGATGTAAACTTCCAGACCTGCACCCTGGCACCAAAGAAAAATGTGGAAGCTGTTATTTCCTTCTACCCGAGGGAAGCAATTAAATATCAGGAAGAGATCACCTTTGTGATAAATGGACTTATCTACCAGAGTGTTAAGATTCTTGGCCAAGGGACGGAGATGAAGGTATTGTCCTTTACAAGTCATTAGGCGGGGTTTTCCTGGGGGTGGACTAAGTATCAGTTTTTAAATGTTTTCTACCCAGGCTGTCAGTTATTTTATTGAAATACTTCAGGTTTAACCTCAAAAGCAAAGTACTAGATGAACCCGGCAGGTCAGCCAGCATCTGTGGAAAGAATGGGCAGACAATGTTTCAGTCCATGACCCTTCGTCCAAAGAAGGGTTCCGGCCCAAAGTCGCCTTCCACAGATGCTGCCTGACCCTTCGAATTCCTCCAGCGCTTTGTGCTCAGGATTCCAGCAACTGCAATCTCTTGTGTCGTCACGGTCAACCTTTGTTTTGCATAAATTCCACAACATTCCCAAAGCATGCCCTTTCTTAAAAAAAGGAATAGATGCAGCTCGGTTTACTGACTGTATACTGAGCAAAATATTGAAAAATGTTCGCCCCTCATCTGGACTTTTATGATATTCTCATGGCACAGTATACAAAGATTGTGCACAGTCAAAGAGCATTGAAGATACAGCTTGCAATTTCACAAATCATACGATACCAGTAGCAAATCAACTTGCCTTGCAGGAATTGGGATACGATCATGTCTGTAAAAGATCAGCAAGATTTGGTGCATGTTGCTTCTGATGAGATTGATACAATGACCTAGGTTTCCCAGGAGTTTTAGCTGACCACCACCATTGAGAACAAGATATAATAGTAAGATTAAATGAGAACTTACCAGTTCGAAGTTTGATCGTTATTTTATGAGGAGTAACGATGAGGGATTACGTGAAGAAACCCCGCCTGGCGCTTGATTGGCATACTTCAAAGCAGCGGCATGAAAACACGGAACACAATAGCCGGATAAGATAGTAAGGCTCAACATAGATTTAGAACTACCAGATGATAATTTATTTTATGAGGGTCGGGAGTGGAGGGCACGTAATCCCTCATCGTTACTCCTCATAAAATAACGATCAAACTTCCAACTGGTAAGTTCTCATTTAATCTTACTATTTTACTTCGGAGTCACGTGAGTGACTACGTGAAGATTTTGTAGCTTCTGTGTTTTTTATGTCGTAGACTCATTCCATACAATAATCTGGCTCAATCAACACAGTAATGAGCAAATAACACATTTTTTCCCAAACATTGCCTCAGTTTATGTAATAAATTTTTTCCCCCATTATAAAAGAATGAAAGTAATGCCCTTTCCATTTTTATCAATACAATTGATAATATAATTTGATAGTATAAACAAAGCAACAATTACAGAGAACCCAACACTCCGTGTCCAATCCTGACACCATGACTGGTTCCTTGTAACTTTATATTTATTTTACACCCTCCTGCGGCCTTGAATCTTTGCTCGAGCGGTCCATCCTGTGCCATTCCTGTGAATGTATCTACCTCCTTAATGGAGTGATTTTCCACATCTCAGTGTCTAGTTCCACTGAGTTTTAAACATGTTTTAACCATCTAGAATATAATTATCTAGAACCATCAGTTTTTACTGATACTTAATGTGGTTTTTGTGTGTAATAAGTAGTGCTGTCTCACCACCACAGAGACTCTTACCTATTTTAACATATTGAGTCAGTGTTGACCCACACACAATTTTTGGCTGACAGGATATGCTTAAATGTTACCTTGGTTCCAGCTCTTCTTGGTCTGCTTTGTTTGGTAAATTCATAAACATATAAGATAATGTAATCTGTAGCCACATGCAATTATATAACGTAACATTTGCAATGTTTGCACTCTTATGCTGATACTAAAGTCATGAGCATTATTACTTTCAATGTTAATTTTTTGAATCATTGATAGAATTGCCTAAGGCAAGTCAGGACTATGCTGATCCCCAACTTCTATATATATATATATATATATATATATATATATATATATATATATATATATATATATATATATATATATATCCCTTTTTCATATCGGGATATTACAAATGAACCCGATAACTTCTTGGTCAGCAATTTGTCCTAAATTGGAAGATAAACTCTATGAGCCCTATTATTGGCTCTATCACTTAGATGCTGAGAAAAAATGCAATCCACAAGGAACTCCCATATATCTAATATGATAAAATCACTTTTACTGTCTGCAAAAGACTTCCAATTTCTTATAAACAAAATATTGTTTTTTTTTTGTTTTTTTTTAAACTATTTCTCCAAATTGCAGGTACAACATTCCTTTTGTACATAATTGTTATATTGTTATATTAGTTATATTAGTTAAAACATTCATAGACCTCTTTGACCGTCAAACTGTTATAATGGTCTGGCCAAACCTGCAGATAGCCAAATTCATATCTTCATGCCATGGATGAACTTGTACAACAATAAATTACTGCAACTATGAGTCATCATAACTGGTTCAACATCAGTCTCAACATTAATGAGAACCATGAAGGTCCGGTTTGGGCCACCAAAGCGCCCCTGGCAGCGTCCTGCTACATTTTCATCAGACACTGCCCTATCAGATAAAAATGAGGAACATAAAAGAACATCAGGACCCTTGCCTCTCAACAGGCTTGTAATTATGTGAACAGCCTAGAACTGAGTTTAATCCATTAGCGAATGTCTTAACTTGCACAGCTGACCCATTCTAATTTCAAGCACCTGTAAATATGATAATAAATTTACTTAATAAATACCAATCCTTCGAGTCTTATAGTAATGATTAACAATTTGTTAATAACAACTGTTTTCCAACGTTGAAGATGTCCATTTTAATACAATGTTTTTACACTATAAAAGTGTATTTAAAATGATGTCTTGTATGGCTTTACCACCAGATCTTCTCTTCCCTGGGGAAATTTATGATACAAATTTACGTTCCTCTTCTTTATTTGAGATATTTTGGGTGCAAACCTAAAATCAATTTTTTGGTTTTCCTATACAGGTGAACCAATTCCTTCTACAATTTTTTTTTTTTACACATTAAAATAAATCAACCCTTTGTTATGCCATATCATTGATCATAACTCACCTGTAATCTCCCAAAATTGAAGATTTCATCAACTTCTTCTGTAACAAGTTTTTGCACCTCTTCAAATGTGTATGAAGCCTTTCTTCCCAATCATCTGGGTTCACATAAGGCTGTGTTGGATAAATATTTATTTATCATACTCCTGCCTTTGTTTTGATCCATTATCAAATCTTACATTGGATCATAATTTTTCCAAAGTTTAATGACCAATAGTCTTTCCTTTGTAATCAATGTCTTTGATTTATCCTGAGGCAGGTTTACTCCATAATAATCAGGAGTTTAACATAACTTGATCTGTTTTGACCTGCAAATCTAAAGTGCAAAATTGGTCCCAATAACAATTACATATATATATATATATATATATATATATATATATATATATATATATATATATATTTTTTTTTTTTATAATATATATTTTTATCCCATTGAGCTCCACAAACTAATGGCAATTTGTCTTTTTATTTTAAATGTTTTGGTTATTGCACAATGTTTTATTTGTTTTACATAAGTAGTGATGCCACACCAGCTTGAAATACTTTGAAATCATATTTCCTTATGTCTCCATATAATTGAGACTTGGGTACCATAATCGGTTTCACCGTTGCTACCTTAATAAAACATAACAAGTTTTATCAATAACTCTGCTGTTTCAACCATAACAGCTTTGGTGAGAGACCAATTAATTTTGGTTTCCATGGTCACGTTCCATGGCCTCACTCCTTCATTCAGGTATCGTACCTAGTACACCTGTATATATATATTTGTGCTGTGGTGGGTACTTTATGACCAGCCACCACTATCAATGCACCTTTAGGGTCAGTTTTTTCATATTCTTTTACTGCCCTGGTTACTCCTGAGTTGTTCCTCCAGAACAATCCGAGGTAGATATTCCCACATTGATAAATTCCACCATATATATTAATATACGGAAACCCCTCAGGGTTTGTTTTTGGGGAATATTCTGGGCCTTTTTAAACCCTTTATTTGAATTTTTTATTTTTGGAGTCTTTCTCCATTAATTTTAAGCCATAAAGCTTTTTTGTCTGGAGGCCTTTTTATTGGAACTTTTTAAATCATGGCCTCTCTGACTTTTATATATTTTTTTTCCTCCCCACTGGAGTTTTTCCATCTGGAGTTTTTTCTTTTCTTTTTAACTTTTAAACTCCGTTTCTTCACCCGGAGTATTTATTTTCCTTTTTAACTTTTTAAACTCCATTTTTTCCCCCGGAGTATTTTCTTTTCTTCATAGCCAAAAGTTTGTGGAGCATTCTCCCTAACGGTAAGTTTAACGGCCACCGGTATCGGAACCGGCTCTGCACTAATCTGCCGTCCCGATCGCTGAGTTTTCACCTGGGGCGCTTTTTTAAACTCCGTTTTTTCCCTAGAGTTTTTTCTTTTCATTTTAACTTTTATTTTATTTTTTCTTTTAAATTCCGTTTCTTTTTTAACTCCTGGTGGCTCTATACACCAGCCACGGAGTTTGGATATGCCCTGTAAGTATTTCAACTGCACTTACCTGCGGGCCCGTACCTACCGCTGTAGAAGAGCTGCAGAGGCAGCTCTTGCTTTGCCGTCAGCGTCGACGTAATGCCAATCAAGCACCAGGCGGGGCTTCTTCACGTAGTCACTCACGTGACTCCGAAGTAAAATTGTATTTCACTGCAATGCACCCAGGCAGCAAAAGAGCCAAAAAAGAATTCTGCAGAGCTCTCAAACATTCAAATATGTTGAGGTTGATGCCTTGTCAAATATGTGCAGTTTACTTGCACTACTGAGATTCCAGAGAGGCCAGTAACATAATGACCAGAATCAGCTTTACTCGTGCTGTTTGAGAGTTACTATTGGCCATTGAACATATAACATAGAACAGTGTTGCACAGGAATGGGCCCTTCAGGCAATGTTTGTACCGAACAGGATGCCTTCCTGAATGTTCTCATCTGCCTGCACATGATCAATATCCCTCTATTCTCTGTTTTTCCATGTGCTTATCCAAAACCTCTGTTACGCCACTATCATATCTTCCTCCACCACTGTCAATGCATTCCAGGCCCCCACACTCTCTGTGTAAGAAACTTGCCCCACACATCTCGTTTAACCTTTCCTCCTCTTACCTTATGGCCATGCCCTCGAGCATTGGATATTTCTAACCTAGGAAAAAAAGGTTCTGACTGTCTACTGCATCTTTGCCACACATAATTTTATATACTTCTATTGTCTCCCATCAACCTCTGATGTTCCAGAGAAAACCATCCATGTCTATCGAACCTTTGCCTGTAGTTGAAACCCTCTAATCCAAGCAGCTTTCTGGTAGACCTCCTCTGCACCACCTTCAAAGCTAACACATCTGTTCTGTAATGGGGCAACCAGAACTGCACAAAATACTCCAAATGCAGATAACCAAAATCCTATAGAGCTGCACCATGACATTCTGACTTTTATATTCAATGCCCATAGCAATGAAGGAAAGCATATTATATGTTTTCTTTACCATCTTGGTACTTGTGCTGCAAACTTCAGTGAGCTATGAACTTGGACTTCCAGATCCCTCTGCTCATCAATGCTGTTAAGTGTCTTGCCATTGACTGTTTACTGTCTCCTTACATTCACCTCCCAAAGTGCAACATCTCGCACTTGCTCAGGTTAAACTCCATTTGCCATTTCACCAGCCATTTCTGCAGCTAGTCTATATCCTGCTGTATCTTCTGAAAGTTTTCTCACTCTCTGTAACTCCTCCAATTTTGGTATCATCAGTGTGTGTGTATATATATATATATATACACGTCCAGATAGTGTGTGTGTGTGTGTGTGTGTGTGTGTGTGTGTGTGTGTGTGTGTGTGTGTGTTTGTGTTTGTGTTTGTGTTTGTGTTTGTGTTTGTGTTTGTGTTTGTGTTTGTGTGTGTGTATATATATATACACATACACACAGATTATATGGACTAAATATACATAACAAACATATATATATAACAAACAGCAGAGGTCCCAGCACAGATCCCAGCACAGATCAACAGCAGAGGTCCCAGCACAGGTCACAGACCTCCAGCCAGAATATCTACCTTCCACCACAACTCTCTGTCTTCTATAAATAAACAGTTCTAAATCCATACAACCAAGTCATTGTGAATCCCGTTCATCTTAATCTGCCTACCATGAGGTAAAGTATCGAAAGTAAGGCCAGAAATGTGTACACGAGTTCCCCAATAACTCTGAGTCCCTGATTCACTATGCCTCATTTAGTCTTCAATCATTGGAATAATTTCAATTGTTAGTTACAGTGACACATCACATTTCTCCTTTCATCTCTTCCAGGTTGAAGTTGTCAATCCCAAGAACAAGGTTGTTTATTTCCAAGCTCTTAAGGTCGGACAGACTGCGAGGAAAGTGGTGCCGATCGTCAACAGGAGTCTGGCACCTGTGAATTTCATTCTTGCTATGACTCCGAACCAACAACTTCTTCAAAACACTGAGGTATAAATAAATGTGGCTCCTTCTCTTACAACAAAATGCACCTTCTGGAATCTCTTAACTTTAGAAACAAATGCCAGTGGATTTCAATGCTCTGCATCAAAATTGAGCCGTTACCAAGCAACATATTTCCTCTGACATGATGTTGGGGGCACTAACAACATTGGGATATTTCCTCTAATCTTTAACTGTTGGTGAAACTGTAACAGTGGGAGATCTCCCTGTGTCATGTCTTGCTGTTGACACTGTAACAGTGGTGGATCACTCCTGTTCACTGCCCGTTGATGACACTGTAACAGTAGGGGATTTCCTGACATTATTACCAAGTGTTCACGCTATAACAGTTTTGGTCTCCCCATGTCACTGCCTGTATGAATCACAGTAACAGTGAGAGAACTCCTCTGGTCAGTCCATGTGAATAGGGTTGTGAATTGGGAAATTATTCATTGAAATTGCAATCTTCTAAGCTGTCCTTAGATTGTCTGAGTTCTCCACACAGTCCTTCCTCATTTTGCACCAATGAGATTGTGAGGCAGTGGGCATAGGTGAATAGCCAGGAACCTGGAGATGTCATCTGCAGGATATGGCAATGTTTCTACAGTACCATCCCAGCAGCAGAAACCTTGCTGAAGATGCTGTAGTCTGCTGTGGATACTTGTTTTGGTGACAGTAAAGGGCCTGTCCTACTATGGCGACCTTATTGGCGAGTTTAGGAGAGTCACAAGCTCGCAGCATGGTCGACACATGGTCGTAGGTGGTCTCTGGTAAGTCTCCTTCATGGTCGAGAGGAGTTCTCGCATAGTGGTTACATGTTGGAAAATTTTCTGCAAGCAAAAATTGGTCGGCATGGAGAAAATCGATAGTTATTAAGTCGTAGTGCAGTGGTAGTGGGGTCGTCATGTCGTTGTAGGTAGTCGAGGTAGCCGTAGGTAATCTCCTTTGCTGACCGGGCATTTTAATTGGCTCATTGGGGAAAAGAAACGTAAGCACGAGTGTTTTCAGAACCAAGGAAAACCGACCGGTAATGTTAAATGCCTGATAAACTTCACAGCTGTGTATCTCTGACTTTCATTAAAAGTTGTCGTGCTTCTTAAAGGTGTCTCTACCCCTTCTCCCCCCTTCTTCCCCCCTTCTTCCCCTCCCTCGCTCTTTTAAAGGACTAACCGTACACTGTGCTAGATGTCTTTAACCTTCCTGTTCATCGCTGGTGTCACCTAGGCTTTGCACCGAGTGAATTTCAGACAGTGCTCTCCCGCTTTCCCTGCCCTGCCTTTGCAATGTGTGTGTGTGTGTGTATATGTTCCGCGCCCTCTCCCTCCCCCTCCCCTCCCCCCTCTCTCCCCCCCCTCTCCCCCCCCTCTCCCCCCCTCTCACCCGCCCTCTCTACCCCTCTCTCTCCCTCTACCTCTCCCCCCTCTCTCCCTCCCCCTATCCCCCTCCCGTCCCTACCTCTCTCGCCCCTCCCTTCCCCCCACTCCACCTCCTCTCCCCCATCTCTCTTTCTCTGCCCCCACCTCTCTTTCTGTCTGCCTCCTCTCTCTATGCCCTCAGTCTCAACCCCCCCCTTCCTCTCTAGACGTGCCAGCAAGTTGGAGGCTATGTGTCAGTGGATAGGGCAGGGATGTGGTACAAGGAGCAAATTAATAATATTAATATAATATCAAGGGGGGTGGTTTGTGTGTGTGTGGGGGGGGGGTGATGGTTAATATGTGTGTGGTGGGGGGTGTGGTTAGTGTGTGTATGACGCCGCAGGCCACCCCCCCCCCACCCCCCCCATATCCGTGCGTTAAGAGGATGGGACCCAACGGGTCCCCCTTGGTCTAGTGTTTCTTAAATGTTGCGATAGTACCTGCCTCAAACACCTCCTCCAGCAGCTTGTTTCATACACCTCCATCCTTTGTGTAAAAAAAGGTTACCCATGAAATCTTTCCACCCTATGTCCTCAGGTTCTCGATTCCCCAACTCTGGACAAGAGACTTTGCGTGACCACCCGGTCTATCCCTCTCATGATTTTATACACCTCTATAAGATCACCCGCTCATCCTCCTGTGGTCACAGGAATAGAGTCTTAACCTGCTCAACCTCCCACTATAGCACAGGCCCTCAAGTCCTGGCAACATACTCCTAAATCTTCTCTGCACCCTTTCCAGATTGACAACATCTTTCCTATAAGTGCCCAAAATTGAACACATAACATAATACTCTAAATGTGGCCACACCAATGTCTTATATAACTGCAACACGAGCTCTCAACTGTACTCAATACTCTGACTGATGAAGGGCAATGGGCCATGAAGCCTTTGTGATCATCTTATCTACCTGTGATGCCGTACCTACACTGTGATGGTCCTGACATGTTACACTTCCCAAAATGCAACACCTCACTTCCTTTGTATTGATTTCCATCAACAATTCCTCAGCCCACCTGCCGAACCCATCAAGATCCTGCTGCAATTTTAATGAACTTTCTTCACTATTTACAATACCACCCACTTTTGTGTCATCTGCAAACTTGTTAAGCATGCCATGTACATTCTCATCCAGCACTGAACCCTGAGGCACGCCACTAGTCGCAGGCCTCCAGTCTGAGAAGCAACCTTCCACCATCACTTTCTGCATCCTTCCACAAAGCCAATTTTCTATCCATTCAGCTATCTCTCCTTGGATCCCTGTGCGAGCTAACCTACCAGAGCAGCCTACAGTGCAGAACCTTGTCAAATGCCTTGCTGAAATCAAAATATACAATGTGCAAATATATAAATGCTCAATCAGATTAGTGAGACACGACGCCCCACGTACGAAACTATACTAACTATCGCTAATCAGCCCTTGTCCATCTAAATGCATGTATAACTTATCCCTCAGAATACTCCCTAGTACCTTTTCGGTCACAGATGTTAGGTTCACTAGCTTGTAGTTCTCTGCAGTCCTTCTTGCCACCCTCTGGTCTTCTGTCATCTCACCTGTAATTAAGGACAACTCGTAAATCTCAGCCAGATCCACCCAGAAAAAGGGATAACTTTGCTTCAGGAGGACGAGCCGAAAGTGCAAAACATTATTACATCTTTTGAGCATATACTGTGTTTACAGATACAGGCTTGTACTTAATGTGCATTTGTGTTCTCTACCTTCATCTATTTCAGGTTCTGAGTCTGTCACCAAACAGTAAGATCACTCTGAAAGCTCATAGCGACCCTTGCAATGTCGTTGTCACCTTCTCCCCAATTTCCCGGATCCCCGAGTTTGCGGAAGAAATAATGATGGAGTGCACGGGTGTTTCCAAGGCTCTCTTTGTGATTCGGGGATGCTGTCAGGGGACTGAGATAGTGCTGGACCAGGACTACATCTCATTTGGGGCTGTGGTCTTCCGCAGCAAAACTACTAGGCTGGTCATGATGAAGAATGCTGGAGATATCGGCACAAGGTATCAGATTCATAATTAATGTGGAATATCTCAAAAAGATGTTGAGTACATCTAGTGATCTTGCAGATCTTATGAACCTAAATGTTTTGAAACATGTTTGTGGCCACTCTCTCCTCAAGAATTATCAATGGCTGAGTAGGTTACACTCTCGCCTATAAACTCACCATCCATGGTTTCATGTCTGAAAAAGCAGAAAATGCTGGAATCACTGAGCAAGTCAGGCCACATCTGTGCAAAGAAAGAGTCAATATTTCAAACCAAAGACATTTCATCTGAACAGCAGGAGAAATACAGAGCAGAAGTGCCCTACAGGTCATGCTGGGCAAGTCCTCCACTCCCAAGAGAAAATAACAGCCAGCTGGTATCACAGATGGGAAATTGATATAGATTGAGAAATCAAGCTACGTGAATTTGTAGTCTTCAGCGTTAAGTACATAGGAGTACTGTACCATCGAAGGGATCAGATATTAAACCAGGCCCCAACTTCTCCTTAGCTGGAAATAAAATATTCTTCAAGACTTCAGTTCTTCAGTTTATGACCCTCAGACCCCACAAGATCTGACTATTGGCAGTGCCCCACAGAATGGGAGACATGAAGAAGGCTACTGACATGAAACCTCATCTGTTCATTTCCCTCCACAGTTGCTGCCTGACGCACTTTGATTTTTGTTCATAATTCCAGTATCTGCAGTCTCTTGTGTAGCCACATTTCTTATATTACATGTTCGATCCAATTAGTTAGCAGTGCAACTCAATAGGATGCCCACGATAACTGTTTGCTCATACTTTTCATTTACCTCTTTGACTCTAAACATACAAACGCACAGTCTTTTTTTCCCTGCCTGAGCTCATTCTTTCCAACAGTCATTCTCAACCTTCTCCATACCTCCCCATCCTCTGCCATACTCCCCTGACACTATTCCAACTGCTCCAAAGGACATTCTCATTCAGATATGTGGAATTTGAAGTTGACCACTGTCTTTGTTCTCTTCCAAGGCCAATAGACTCGCTCCTGCATATTATTTTACATTTAGGAAAGTCTTATTTCCCAAAACAGATGGTCAGGTTGCCAACATCTGCCTGGACTGGGGGTTTGAATTATGAGAGTAATTGGATCAGCTGGGACTGGGAACTTCCTGGAGCGAAAGATACTGAGGGGTGATCTTACAGAAGTTTATAAAATTATGAATAATCACATTCACCATCGATAAGGTCAGTCTTTTTCCCAGGAGAGCAAAGTCTAAAACTAGAGGGCATATCTAAGGTGAGATAGGGAATATTTAAAGGGAATTTGAGAAGCAACATGTTGTATTCCCTGTATTCTTTGGAGGTTCAAAAAACAATAGGTTGTAGAATGATGCAGGATAGAAACAGGTACTTTGGCCCAACTTGTCCATGCCAACCAAGATGTCTACCTCATCTATCTCATTTCCCTGCACTTGGCCCGTTGCCCTTTTTCTGTGCGTTCAAATGCCGTTCAAATATTGCATTGTTCCTGCTTCCACAGCTTCTTCAGGCCTAAACCTATGCCCTCTTGTTTTAGACTTCCCTACTATGGGAAAAGGTTTGTGACCATTCACCTTATCTACAACCCTCATGATTTTATGAACATCCAGAAGATTACTCTTCAACCACCTACACTCCAGAGAAATAGTCCCAGCCGGTCAAGCCTCTGCTTATAACTCATAACCCTCCAGTCCCGGTAACATCATCGTGAATCCTTGATGCATCCTTTCCAGATTTATGACATCCAGCTGGGCGACCAGAACTGACACACGTTACACCAAGTGTGGTCTCACTGTATGCCCCTCCTGTACTCAGTCCCCTGACCAATGAAGACAAGCATACCAAATGCCTTCCTCACATCTTGTCTACTGTGTCAGCACATTCGGGGAACTATGTACCTGTAATCTTTGATTCGCTGTTCTTCCCAGGATCCATCCATTTACAGTGTAAGTCCTGGTTTAACATCAAAATGCTACACCTCGCACTTCACCAAATTAAATTCCATCTGCCGTTCCTTGATCCAGTTCATTAAGATGTTATTGTAATCTTAGATGACCTTTTTCAATATCCATTACACCACAAATTTTGGTGTCATCCACAAGTCTTGAAAAAGGAAACTCAATTACAAGATAAGGGGCCAGTCATTTAAAACTGACTGTAAGAATTTCTTCTCAGAGAGTGTGGTGATTCTCTGGAATTCTCTCCTGGAAGTTAGATCAGTGGAGGTATTTGAACATTTGAACATACATTTTTGAAAGATGGGGGAATTCAGGCACAGAACAGGTGTTGAAGCCCTGGGCAGGTTAGCCATGATGATATTGAATGGCGGCTAGCTTGAGGGGCTGGTGGCAATCTGGGGTGCTTGTCCTTTTTTTAATACCCGAGGCACATTCTTGCGATGAAATGGAAATAATATTGCCATGTGTCTAGCTGCACCACATCCGCCCGATTTAATGCAGTTTTCCTAACATGAGTTGGGTCGTATTCAACAGCATTAACACTGTATCATTTAATGAAAATTAAAGCATATATAGAAACTAGAGCCTTTATATTTTCACATGTGGTGAAGATCTAGCCTGTTAAAGTGGATAGCAGATGATTACAGAACTGTATGCCCTCTCCGCCTTTCCATCTTAAAGCTTACCCATTTCACCAATCATTTAACCATCCATCCTGTGTTCAACGATCCAATCTTTACCAAGATGATTTACTACGTTAAAGATGTTAGTCATATGTTACTGTCTTTCAATAAATTACTAGAAGTTAAATATTCTTCTCTAAAATTGTCATATTGCAGCTTTAGGTGGGAAATTAAGAAATTTAAGCCTCATTTTTCGATTGCCCCTGTGGAGGGGTATCTCTCCCCGGGAATGGAAGTGTCCTTGGAGGTGGTGTTCCATCCTACCGCAGTGAACACAGACATCCGTGTACAAAGTCTGAACTGCTTCATTGAGGGAGCCAAGTCCCTCCAGATGTCCCTGACTGGATCATGTATCTCAGCTACATCCATGAAAGAGGTACAAATGCTAGCTCTGCACTAACAGGTTCAAGCACCTCATATATCACAAAAAGACAAAGTGCTGGAGTAACTTAGCAGGTCAAGCAGCATCTCTGGAGAACATGGATAGGTGACACTTTTGGCCTTGACCCTTCTTCAGACTGGTGGTTGAAGGGCATGTGAGGTGGCTGAGATGTAGATTGGAAGGGACTGGACATGGGGGGTAGGATAGAATCCAGTTATTTAGAGAATAGTTCTGAAGGGCAAGAGCAGGCAAAAATGATGCGTCTGCCAGAGTCTGCCAAATAGGGCTAGTGGATTTTGGGAAGTTGATAGAAGCGAGCATTGTGGGGCTGCGAACTGTTAGGTCAGAGGCTGTGCATGAGAGATTGTCAGAGGTGATTAGATTGGTAACAATTTGGTGTTCGTGTGTGGGTTCATGATCAAGAGAGGAAGGTATGAAGAGGTGTCTGTGAGCTGGCACCTGGTCTCAGCACAGTAGAGGTCAGCTTGCTAGACTTCAGAGATGTTGAGATTGGAGTTGGTAAGGGCAGTGGAGGTCAAGATGGTTGATGTCATTCCAGCAGCTTGAAATAAAAAGGTCCAACAAGGGTAGAAGGGCTGCAGGGCAGTCCATGAGGAGGAAGAATTGGAGAAGGGATCATCACTGGGATGATCCATACCAGAGAAAAATGACAAGAGGCGGAGGCAATAGAAGAGGAGCTCAGCACCACAATGGGCTCAGAACTCGTTGAGGTGTGGGCATAGCGAGACCGAGGTAAGGCCACTGCAGTGGACAGATTATTCTGCATCAGAAAGAGGAAGGTCAATGAGAATGGTGAAAAACTGAGAGAGGTAAGGGCTGGGATCAGACCCAGGGTCTGAGCAGGCCAGAGAGGGGGTATGAGGTTCGGGGGAAATACTGTGGGGAATGATTGGGTCAGAGGACAGGGGGCTTAAGGGGTGGTGCCATGTGGGGGGTAGGAACAGTAACGTTGTTGGCATAGGAGGAATTAGCAGTGGTATCAGTATTGACGTCCCCGGTTGGAAGGAGGGGAGTAGTAGGACCCAGGAGAGTCAGTCGACATGAAGCAGTTAGAGCCAAGTTCTGCGAGTTTGGTGATAAGCTTTGATAGACAATAGGTGCTGTAGGCCATTCGGCCCTTTGAGCCAGCACCGCCATTCAATGTGATCATGGCTGATCATCCCCAATCAGTACCCCGTTTCTGCCTTCTCCCCATATCCCCTGACTCCGCTATTTTTAACAGCCCTATCTAGCTCTCTCTTGAAAGCATCCAGAGAACCTGCCTCCACCGCCCCCTGAGGCGGAGAATTCCACAGATGGTATTCCACATTGATGGTATAATGGTGTTAAAGGCAGAGCTGAAAACTATGAATAGGAGCCTGACGTAGATATCCCTCTTATCCAGGTGTTCCAGGGATGAGTGTAAGAGCCTCTGTCGTCTCCTCATGAGTCAGCTTCCCTGAGTTTGTCTAGACCTGTGGCTGGGGACATTCGGTGCTTAGCTGCCTCATCATCTGAGATTCCAGCAGGCTGTGGAGAGGAGACAGATGGGTGATGGGAATGGAATGTGTTACTAGAAAACAAACCGTATCATTAAAATGCACGAGTTGAAACCAATGCATTTTGTCTTCAGTGGGTGTAAGCCCACTTGCGTTGCCACTGAGTGTGACAACACAAGGGGATATGGTGGTAAAGTGGGTGGATGATATGTTTGTCTTCATCAATTGGTTGTTTTTAATATAAAAGTCTGAGAATCATGTTGCCATTGTATAAAACTAGTTACGAAACATTTGAAGTATTATGTGCAGTTTTGGTCATCGCACAACAAGAGGAATGTGGAGGCTTTGGAGAAGGTGAAGAAGAGGTTCTGCAGGATGTTCAGCTGGATTAAAGGGTATTAGCTGCATGGAATGGTTGGACAAGCTTGGATTGTTTTCTCTGGAGTGTTAGAGGTTGAGGGGTGACCTGATAGAGGTTTATAATAGGATGAGAGACAAAGATAGTCAGTATATTTTTCCCACGACAAATATTAGAGGGCTTAGCTTTAAGCTAAGAGTTGGGATCGTTGAAAGAAGATAGGCACGGCAAATATTTTACATGTAGCGTGTGTGCCTAGAACATGATGCTGTAGATATGGTACATAGAATATAGAACGCATAACAATGAAGCACAGGAAATGTGCCCTTCGACCCAACATGTCTGCGCCATTTATAATGTCAATTTAAACTGCACATCTGCCTGCAACTGGTTTATATCTCTCTATCTATCTGCCTATTCATGTATCTGTCCAAATCTCTCTAAAATGTTGCTGTATATCTGCATCTGCTACCTTTCCTGATGTCACATTCCAGGCACTTGCTACTTGTGTGTAAAGATACTTGCCATGTAGAAGCCAGTACAATAGCCACATTTAAGAGGCAATGAAACAGGCACTTGAACAGGCAGGGAATGTAGGGATGTGGACCACACAGATGGAATTACTTGGATGGTCATCATGGTCATCACTGACATGGTGAGATAAAAGGGTATGTTTGTGTGCAGTACTGTTCTGTGTTCGAATTTTATTAGCAGATGAGCAGGTGCCAAGGTCACATATTTTGCTGCAGCCAAGAGCCTGAAATGATGGCAACTCCGACTACATCAAAAACTAACCATGTTTTGTAGAACGGGGTCATGCATCAAGCCAGGCTGATTTAGCTGTCTGAAGGCATTCTTGGGTTTTCTCAATAATTGGGTTTCTTTGTAGGTCTACACAATGGAAACCATCAATAAATACAAATGTTAATTTCAAAAACTCACATTTTTGCAATTCCTAATTTGATTATTTGATTGCAACAGTAGATATTACCCCTACAGTCATATACACAAGATTTGCAATGCAGAGTGGAAGTGGCCCCAAGGAAGTCCCTGCCAACTGCATTAAGTGCACCTGGGCATGAAGTTTGCTTTCAAGACGACTGCTAATATTAGCAGGAAACAAATGATTTCACTACGTTCACTGGGGACAGGCCTTGCTGAAGCTAAATGATATCTGCTTGCAGCTTAAATTGTACAGCATGGTTCAAACCAAGTATAATATTTACATCTTTCTTACAGGTAGTCAGTTTTAGTTGCCAGGTTCGGACTAAACAGAGCCATGCCATTCAACTGACTAATCGTACCAACCAGATCTGGAACATCTTGCCCATAATCGAAGGAGAATATTGGACGGGACCAAAGAATATAACTGTGCAACCTCATCAGCAGAACCAGCCATACGAGATCACATTCAGGCCATTAATGATGACCATTGACGGCAAGAAACATCAGGTAAAATGTTCATCAGCACAGAAAATTTATATTAACCCAAATGTCTGAATATTAAATTCAAAAGGAAGTGGATGGAAATAATTCTGCTTCCTCACCCACCCTGGGTTCAGTCCTGAACACCAGTGCTCCGTGCAGAATTTGCTCGTTCTCCCTGTGACTCATGCGTTTCCCTCACGTTTTTGGGTTTTCTACAACTTCCCGAAGGTATGCTGGTAGGATAATTAACTGCTGTATAAATTATAAATAAAAAATGCCAAAAGACTTTGCAGGTCAGAGCGCATGTATGGGAAGGTAAACAGAGTTAACGTTTGAGGTTGTTTACGGTTGAATGACATTCTGACAAAGGGTCTTTGACCTGATCCATTAATTCTGTATACTTAGATCTGACAGGACCTTTAGAGTGTTTCCAACATTTTCTGTAGTCACTGTATAAATGGCCCTTCGTGTAGATGGGTGACAGTTATGAAAGGCAGATAAATTAAATGGCCTCTTCCTATGTTATCAGAAATATGAGAATGATATAAACCAGGAAGTAAAATGCTGGAAACACTCAATAGTTCAATAACATTTGAATATGCATTTTCTATTTTTATTTCAGATTTGCAGAGTTTGCAGGTTTTTCCTTTTAGAATTGAACTGTGTAAGTGAGCTGTGCTGAAGTGACGTCCGGTAGACAAACATATTCAGCTGTCAATGAAATTCTATGGACGGTCACAGATGGATTACCCACAGTCTTTAAATTCTATTACATGCTGTCACAGAGGCTGAGCATCGCACCAAACACTTCAACTTGTATCTGCAGTGGTGCTCTCCCATACATTCTGCTATCACTGTGGTCATCTGGGTCCACCAGGGCAGAGGTATGGATGTTCGCTGATGACTGCACAATTGTTCAATTCCACTTGCAACTCCTCACCAATCAGAGCAGCATGTACATGCAATCAGCAGAGTCTAGACAACATTCAGACATGAGGGATAAATGAGTGACATTCTTGTGACATCAGTCCTTGGCTCGGCAATATCCATCTCCCAAAAGAGATTTGACTACCAGCTTCCCTTGACATTCAATGCCATTGCCATTGTTGGGATCCCCACAATCAACATTATCAGGATTGATCAGAAATATTGTGGTTACAAACTCAGGCCAAAGGCTGAGTATCCGTCAGGCTACTTTCTTGAGACCTTACAATCTTCTCAAGGCACTAGTCATGAACATGCCTGATGAGTGCAGCCAATAACTTTTTGAAGCTCAACACCACAATGTAGCTGGCTTGATTGCTTCTCCATCCCCAATCTGAACATTCAATCCATCTGCTACTGGATAGATTTAGTATCTAAATGCACTGCATTTAACCACTGACACTCCCTCCCCCCAAACCTGCAAACTTAATAGCAAGAGGGGCAAGGGCATCAGCTGCATGAGACCACCACCACCTCCAGGATGTCCTCCAAGTCACGCAATACCATGACTGTGAAATCTATCGATCATCATTCTTTGTCACTGGGTCTGAATACTGGAACTCCCTTTGCAATACCACTTTCACCAGACAGATACATTTGTTCAAAAAGCCCACCACTTGCCCTCCCATTTCCATCTCTCACTTGGGAGCCAGGTGATGACCTTAGCATAGAGAACATGGTCATCATGCCTCGGCTACAAAGGAAAAGATGATCCATGTCAGTGACGTGGAACAGATTTTGTATCAGCAATCTCTCCATTGTAGCTATCTTAATGTAACAATGACAGATGCCTCCAATTCAACAGACAGGGCCATTTAAGGGTTGACGTCGTGGCACACGAATAGATCACCATCAGTAATCATGCTAAAGGAAAATAATGAACCAATAGAAACTCAAAAATGTCCACAAAACATTTCACCAGAATCTCAGTTGAATACTGTTGAATTCACATGGGGTTCATCATTACAGAAGCGTAGAGTTTGCTGGAAAAGTTAAACAAAATCACAGGACACTTATCAGGTTTGGTAACATATATAATACACAAAAGAATTAGGGAGTCATGTAAATGCAGGAGCCTACATCGCCAGTGACAATGGGACAGAAATACAGCGAGGAGGAGAGGTGTGAAGTGAGCTGGAAGTACAGGCAGTCCCAGGTTGCATAATGGTCCAATCCTGAGATGTTCATGAAATCAATTTTTTCCATGTCAGAAACAAACAATTGCACCCAACACCAAGATAAAAACACATTGCTCAAAGTAATTGTGCCGCCCCTTCCTGATGCTTTGCTGGATAGAGTGAATGTGGAGAATATGTTTCTACTAGTGGGAGAGTCCAAGATCAGAGCCGCAGAATAAAATGATGTACCTTTAGAAAGGAGTTGAGGAGGAATTTTTTTTAGTCAAAGGGTGGTGAACCTGTGGGATTTATTGCCACAGACACTGGAGGCCGAGTCAATGGAGATATTTAAGGTGGAGATTGGCAGATTCTTGTTTGGTAAGGGTGTCGGGGGTTATGGGAGAAGGCAGGATTGAGAGGGAAAGATAGATCAGCCATGATTCAATGGCGGAGTAGACTTGATAGGTCGAATGGCCTACTCTGCTCCTAGAACTTATGAACTTATGAACTTCATTTTCAGTATTTTATTGTGCTGTCATCCATTTTCTACAGTTACCCATATCATTTTGCTCAGCTTACACTTATTAATATTCTTTCATTTCATTAAATATCTTGAAGAAGGGTCTCAACTCGAAACATCATCCATTCCTTCTATCCAGAGATGTTGCTTATCCTGCTGAGTTACTCCAGCATTTTGTATCTATCTTCTCTGTTCACCCAATCACTAGTCATACTTAAACCAATGGAACATATCCAGTTGTTAATGAATACCATGAAACTCTGTAATATAAGTGTTACTATCTCAAACGATTCTTAAAAAAATTATGTAGACTTTGCATGGTCAGATTTACGTAAGTTCAGTCTTCCGATAAGATGGGAGCCCCTGTAGTTGGGAATGGACGAAACAATCATACAAAAGTGCAGTGAAGATTGAAATAAGTGAATTCCATGTGCTCATTTGACTAAGAATTGAAATATTGAGACTTTCTTCTCTCTAACGTTTTCCAATATGAGAGAAGGTAATTGACCTGAAATGTTATTTCTGTCTCCCTCTCCACAGATGCCGCTTACCCATTTGGAATTTCCAACAATCGTTTTTATAATTTCAAGGATTAGTACTGCCCAGTTGTCAGTCTACTTGCATGGCTCAGCACTGTGCAGTCACTATCTGCTTCTCCCAGTGAACAGCATTGACAAGCTTGGTTTCCCATGATTCGGTGTGGATCAATACTTGCCCAAACCTCTGTGGAGAAGTTTGATCAGTGTGTGTCGCAACCCAAGCATTCAATATTAATTAGAATTGTCTCTGTTTATCTAGGGTTCAGTCTTCTTCCCGTTGCCTGATGGTGCAGGACTGTTCTACATTTTACAAGGAGTTGCTGAGCCCCCAAAGGCTGTTGCAGTTATTAATCGTGAGGTGCCCTGCAAGACCTCGCACACAGTGACGTTTTCAGTCAGCAACTGGCTCCACAATCTTCAACGGTAGGAACAAAAATAGCTTGAGGAGATGCACGGGTTTGGAATCTAAACTCGGTTTGATCTCATGGCCATGTTAGGATAGGACAATAGCCCTGATCTTGTGGTTAAAGATCTCTTGTTTTGAAGTATTAAGCCTTGCTCTATCATTGGTCTCAGCATCTACGAGAGTACAACAAGAACTATTTCTTGATGATTGCCTCATTGTGAACCATTTTGGACTTACAGATATGAGTCACACTCCACAACAAGCTAAGTGGTAAGCTGGACATAGGCACCTACGTTTCCCTAACCATGGCCTAAAAACCTGACAGACTATCAGGCATTTGTCTGTCTATAGTTGAACCAGTTTCTCACCAATTAGCTAGCACTTGTGAGCCCTTGCCAACTAGGTTGAACATTGCCCAGTTATGCCAGCATGTGCTCCTCTGAAGATATGCATTATATGTTAACCTTTTTTTTTCACCATAGCCAAGGTATTTATCCTTGTATAAGTTGCAATTACTTTGTAACTCTGGTGTTCAAAATGCAGTTCATAAAACACAACGTAATACAATATTATAATGGCAAAGACAAACACATTCCAATTGAAGGAGTTTTTTTAGTCCTGAGCTGGGATTTATTAGTTGCCCAATCATATCTATTTAGACTTTAGACATACAGTATGGAAACAGGCCCTTCGGCCCACTGAGTCCATGCCGACCAGACATCATCTCATACACTAGCACTATCCTACACTCAAGGGACAATTTATAATCTTACTGAAGCCAATTAACCTATAAACCTGTACGTCTTCGGAGTGTGTGAGGAAACCGGAGCACCCGCTGAAAACCCACACGGTCACAGGGAGAACGTACAAACTCTGTACTGACAGCTCCTGAGGTCAGGATTGAACCCTGGTCTCTGGTGCTGTAAGGCAGCAACTCTACCGCTGCGCTACTGTGCCGCCCAAATTAGTACTTTTACAAATACTTTTTCATCAAGGCGGTTAAGAGACTGCAGTTCAAGATTCTTTTTTTTTCACTTAAATTTTTATTGATTTTTCACAGAGATATATACAATATCACCATAAATAAAACAAAATAAGAAAAACAACAATAAATTAAAAAAATAAATAGATAGGGGAAAAAAAAAGAAGTAAATAAATCAAAAATTGGAATAAGACCGTGTGGTTCACTTACCAAATTAAAAAAAAACGTTGCATTGATTAGTTATCTGGAGATATTTCAATATTTACACAAACATACCATCTAGTTCTATATAACACAATCTTCCCATATCTAGCTCGGCATTTATCTAGTTGGTGTCTTAGCTGAAATAAACGGTCCATTTTTCCCAGATCTTCTCAAATGAATTCTCCTTGACTCTCAAGGAATATGTCGGTTTCTCCATAGTAAAGATGTCTTGCACAATTTCTAACCACTGTTCCTGTTTTGGGTTTTTTTTCATTAAGCCACTGCCTGGTAATGGCCTTCTTACTTGCTGCAACCAAAAATTTAATCAAATAGGTAGCTTCTATCTTTACAATATCTTTAATGTGTCCCAGATACATCACAGGGCAGGTATTTGGGATTTTATAACCCAATATGTTTTTAACAACTGCGTTAACATTTTCCCAATATGGCCTTATCTTTACACAGTTCCAGAAAATATGCGAGTGGTCTGCCTCCGTACTCCCGCACAGCCTCCAACAGTGTTGTTGTACAGCAAGTTGTCTGCTTTTTATTTTGGGTGTTATAAAAAAGCGAGATAAATTCTTCCAGCAAAATTCTATCCATACTAGTGAGCTTGTGGATGAATATTGTGTTTCACACATTTGATACTATTCTTCTTCTGTTATTTGGATTTTTAATTCTACTTCCCATTTTGTTTTTATGTAGAGTGTTGATTCTCCCCCGCTTCCAACCAGAGCTTGGTAGAAAGCAGAGATGAACCTTCTATTTGTATGCATCCACAATCATCTTGATCACATTATTTGAAGTTTCATCTAGTTCTGGCCTTAACTCTTTTGTAAAGTAGTCTCTTAATTGCAAGTATCTAAAAAAATCTTTGTTTTCGACACCATACTTTGACTTTAAATCTTGGAAGCTCATAAACTCACCATTTTCTGAAACTGTATACATTGCAGTTATGCCTTTTTGTGCGCAATCTTTGAATCTTGAATCATACACCCCTGGCTTAAACTTTGAGTCATATGCAAACCACTTCAATGCGTGAACCACTATTTTTAATTTGGATTTTTCCACTATAACATTCCATATATCTAACATATATGCTACTATTGGATCCATAGCATGTCTCAAAGCCCCTCTCAGATATTTGTCTCCCACCAAAATCTGGGTCTGGTAACCCTGTATCTCAGTTTCCATTTCTTTCCATCGAGATTCATAATCAGGTCTACACCAACACGCCAGAGGTCTGAGGAGCTGCATAAAAGTATTTCCTCAGATTTGGTAAAGCCATTCCACCCTTGCTTTTCGGCAGTTGAAGTGTTGTTAGTTTTATTCTTGGTTTTTTGCTATTCCAAATGAATCTAGAAATCATCTTATCCCAGTATATGAATTTGTCTCGGAGAACATTAATAGGGAGAGATTGGAATAAATATAATAGTTTAGGTAGGATATTCATTTTAACCGTTTTTATTCTGGCACTGAAGTCTGGAGGACGGGTAGACCACCGTTCAACATCCTTTTTGATGTTTTCTTCAATTTTGTTATAATTAGTTTCAAACATGTTGGAAAGTGTTTTGGTTATAGTTTTGCACCAAGATACTGCATCGTTTTAGAATTCCATTTCAGATTATATGCATCTCTGATTTGTTAGGGTGGAGAATAATTGAATGAAAGAATTTGTGTTTTTGTCATATTCAGTTTATACCCTGAGTAGTATCCATATGTTTCAAATAGGTTCATTAGATTTGGGAGACATATATCTCCCAAGAAAAATAATGACATCATCAGCGAAAAGACCAATGATATGTTCTTCCCCCCCTATTTTGACCACCTGCAGGTCTTCTCTCTGCCTTATTGCTTGTGCTAAGGGTTCAATATACAAAACAAAGTGAGTAGGAGCAAGACAGCATCCTTGTCTTGTGCCCCTCTCTAACTGGATCCTTTTTGATAGGTTTCCATTTACTTTAATCCTAGCTGTAGGCTCCTGATATATTGTTTTAATACACCGAATTGCATCTTCATTGAAACCAAATCTCCTCAGTACTTCATATAAAAATACCCAACTAACACTATCAAAGGCTTTTTCTGCATCTAGACTGACCAGGACCATATTTGTATCCTTTTTTTTTAGCATTATCCACAATGTGGAGGGTTCTTCTAATATTGTCCTGTCTTTGACGCCCCCTAATAAATCCAGTTTGGTCTTCATTAATCAGATCTGGTACAAAAGTCTCGAGTCTTTTGCAAGTGATTGAGGTAAATAGTTGGTAGTCTACATTTAAAATTGAGATTGGCCTCTGAAATTTTTACATTGCTCTTTGTCTTTGCCTTCCTTAGGTAAAATGGTAATAATTGCTTCCTTCCATGATGGGGGAGCCCTGCCCTCTTTAAGGGTCCAGTTAAAGCAAGACAGGAACAGAGGTGTTAGCTCTTTCTTAAAGGCCTTGTACCATTCTGGTGGAAACCCATCGCTGCCTGGTGATTTACTAGCCTTAAGTCTACTGATTGCCGCTTCCAGCTCCTTAACTGTAAATTGTGACGTAATGGTGTTATTTTGTGTCTCACCAATGGATGGCAGGTAGAGTGAGTTAAGAAAACTTCTCGTTGTCCTTTCGTCAGCTGATGGTGCTTTAGAATAGAGTTTAAATTTGTCAAAAATGTTCAGGAAGTTTTCTCTGGCAATATGTAGAGGGCCCCACAAGAACGAAGGCAACACTTGGTCTAGACTTGGGAAATTGGGATGGGCACGTGGCTGAGGTGTTCGTGGACAAGCCTTTTGGTGACTACTGTTCAATTAGTTTAAGATAGGTACAGTGAGGGGACATGAGTTAAAATACTAAATTGGGGTAAGGCCAGCTTTGATGATATGAGAGAGTGACTCAATCAAGTTGATTGGAGTAGGTTTTTTGAAGTCAGAGATACACAGCTGTGAACATCAGGCATTTAACATTACCGGTCGGTTTTCCTTGGTTCTGAAAACTCGTGCTTACGTTTCTTTTCCCCAATGAGCCAATTAAAATGCCCGGTCAGCAGGAGATTACATGCACGGCTACCTGACTACCTACAAGGCATGACGAAACCACGCACTAAGAAGCTTAATAACTATCGATTTTCTCCATGGGACCAATTTTTGCTTGCAGAAAATTTTCAAGATGTAAGCGGAGAACTCCCTCTCGCCATGGGAAGGTATAGGCAGCTTGACCAAGTACGTGTTCGACCATGCTGCGAGCTTGTGACTTTCCTAAAGCCAATAAAAAGGATCGCCATCAGAGGACAGGCCCTTTACTGCACCAAAACAAGTATCCACAGCAGACTACAGCTCTTCAGCAAGGTTTCTGCTGCTGGGATGGTACTGTAGAAACATTGGATATCCTGCAAGATGACATCTTTCCTGGCTATTCACCTAACTACAATCTCATTGGAAATGAGGAAGGACTGTGAGGAAAACTCAGACAATCTAAGGAGCTTAGAAGATTGCAATTTCAATGAATAATTTCCCAATTCACAACCCTATTCACGTGGACTGCCAGAGGAGTTCTCTCACTGTTACTGTGATTCATACATGCAGTGACATGGGGAGACCAAAACTGTTATAGCGTGAACACTTGGTAATAATGTCAGGAAATCCCCTACTGTTACAGTGTCATCAACGGGCAGTGAACAGAGTGATCCACCACTGTTACAGTGTCAACAGGAAGACATGACACAGGGAGATCTCCCACTGTTACAGTTTCACCAACAGTTAAAGATTAGAGGAAATATCCCAATGTTGTTAGTGCCCCCAACATCATGTCAGAGGAAATATGTTGCTTGGTAACGGCTCAATTTTGATGCAGAGCATTGAAATCCACTGGCATTTGTTTCTAAAGTTAAGAGATTCCAGAAGGTGCATTTTGTTGTAAGAGAAGGAGCCACATTTATTTATACTCAGTGTTTTGAAGAAGTTGTTGGTTCGGAGTCATAGCAAGAATGAAATTCACAGGTGCCAGACTCCTGTTGACGATCGGCCCACTTTCCTCGCAGTCTGTCCGACCTTAAGAGCTTGGAAATAAACAACCTTGTTCTTGGGATTGACACTTCAACCTGGAAGAGATGAAAGGAGAAATGTGATGTGTCACTGTAACTAACAATTGAAATTATTCCAATGATTGAAGACTAAATGAGGCATAGTGAATCAGGGACTCAGAGTTATTGGGGAACTCGTGTACACATTTCTGGCCTTACTTTCGATACTTTACCTCATGGTAGGCAGATTAAGATGAACGGGATTCACAATGACTTGGTTGTATGGATTTAGAACTGTTTATTTATAGAAGACAGAGAGTTGTGGTGGAAGGTAGATATTCTGGCTGGAGGTCTGTGACCTGTGCTGGGACCTCTGCTGTTGATCTGTGCTGGGATCTGTGCTGGGACCTCTGCTGTTTGTTATATATATATGTTTGTTACGTATATTTAGTCCATATAATCTGTGTGTGGCTGGCAGTCACACACACACACACACACACACACACACACACACACACGCACACACACACACACACACACACACACACACACACACACACACACACACACACACCACCAGGCACTGCCTACCCTGACAAAAATTATGAAATGGCAATTATTAAATATAAATAGTAAAGGCATGTGAAAATTATGCCTATCTAAGAGATCGATCTCTTAGGTAGGCATAATTGTCCATGCCTTTCAACCGCAGCACTTGTAACATGCGAAGGTCTGTGCAGCCCACGTGTCGTCAGCGCTGCTTCAAGCCGTCAATGACAAGCGGGGCTGAAGGCAGCTGAAATTCTGCCTTTGTAGTACTGTGCATGCGCAGCAGCCTACTGCGCATGTACAGCACGAGTTTCTTGGCGGGTTTTTCAAATATGGATTGTCATTATTTTAAGAGTATCTTAGAATACAAAGAGAGAAGAATGGAGTTTGTGTACCAATAATGTGGTAAGTACATTTCTTGGTGCTTTATGTTTTTAAATACCGTATTTCCTGGGGTGGGGGGAGAGCTCCTGTCACAGTGTGTGGGGAGACTAACCCGGGGTAAAGTTGTGGGGAGGGCAGGAGCGTTGTGAAGGAGGGGGTCGGGACCAGTAACCCACTTGCGATGCTCCTTGCACGGAGCCACCGCATTGTGTCCAGGGAGTGAATTTGCTCAGATGGTTGCGAGTGGCCGCTGGGACCGGACAGCCCCTTCTGTCGGTCCCCACTCACCTCTGGCAATGCTCTCCATCTGAAAACCTCTCTCCTTCCGCTTCCAGCCTCACTCATGTCAGCCGCTTCCCGTAAATCCTTAAATTCCGACAGCGCGATCAAGGGACCAATTGAGGCTACTCGGATGTGGGAATTTAAGGATTTGCGGGAAGCCGCCGACATGAGTGAGGCCGGCGTGCGGCAGGTGAGAGATGTTCAGACGGAAAGCACTGCCAGAGGTTAGCGGGCCAGCAGAAGGCGCTGAAGTGGCTGCCGGTTCTGCTATCGGGTCGTGGCGGCCGCTCGCAGTCACTCGAGTTGCTTCCCTCCACGGAAGTGGCGGCCATTTCTGCTGTCCGTGCCCGGAGCGCTGCGGCAGTGGTGAGTCAGTTACTGATATGATCTCCAACCCCCTCATTCTCAACACTCCTGCCCTCGCCGCATCTTTAACCCCTGGCACAGGCTCTCCACACGCTGTGAAAGGAACTATCCCTCCAATTGTTCCCTTGAATTAGTATTGTCATTCAATAAGATGACAACTGATCTAACTTGTCTGGTGTTCTCCTGTTTTTCCCACCACCTCTTCACCTGCCTTCATCCTCCATTCCCCCACCCATTCAGTAATTACAAAATGAAGGAGATTTAGAAGCCTTGGGAAAATGCCTTGAATTGTTACTTATTTTTATTTTTTACGGAGAGAACGATCTGCGCATGCACGGTTTAAGATATTTTTTTAAAAGGCGACTGACTGCCTACCTTGAGTAATTACTCACTGTACGTGCCTGACACACACACACAGACACATACACTCACAAACACATACACACACACTCACTGACTCACACACCATATATATGGCAGTAAACTTTCTTGAATACTCACACGGCTGAGCGCGGCCTCTCCACTTTGGGGTTTCCGCAGTCAGCGGAACTTCCGTAATCAGCGTGACCTCTGCACTTACCGGAAATTACGCAATCTGCACTCACCGGAAATTATGTAATCAGCGCGACCTGTCCACTAAGCGGAAGTCACAAAATGAGCGGGACTTTTGAACCAAACACAGTCGGACCTAATAAAGCATTTATTCCTTCCAAACACAGTCAGACCTAATAAAGCATTGCAGTTTCAAGCACAGGCAGGGCATCAGGCCAAACAACCCATGACATTATCATTAAGGGCTAACAAATCATTTATTGCAAGTACATTGCAGACTCACAGTTCAGTTGATTCACAGCTTAGAATGAAAGTCGTGGTCTCTCCTTTGCGATCTTGCAGAGTGACTGAGTCACGTCCAGGCATCCCTGGTTTTATAGTCCTGCCCCCCCCCCCCCCCCGAAGGGGCGGTACCTCCATCGCGGTGATTGACAGGCGAGAGGATCTCGAGGTTTTTTAAACACTCATAACTTTTTCATTTTTCATCGATGGGAAAATTACTCAGGGCCAGCTCAGTGGAGGAGGACTGTGAGTAAGATGGCCAAAAATCATAGCGATATATAGTAGTTTATTCTAAAATCAATATGCAGCGCAAACAGGAAGTGGTCAAGATAACACTTTTAATTATATAGATATACAGGAGAGATGCCGGAAGACTGGGAGGTAGCAAAACAAGTGCCTCTACTCTATTGTGCCTCTATTCAAGAAGGGCTGCAAGGAAAGGGCTGGGAACTATAGGTCAGTGAGCTTAACATCTGTAGTCGGAAAGTTACTGGAGAGTATACTGAGGTATATAATATACATGCATTTAGATGGATAAGGGCTTATTAATGAGGGAAAGCTGGTATGTTTTTGTACGTGGGAGGTCCTGTCTCACGAATCTGAGTTTTTTGAAGATGTGACCTAAAAGACTGAAGAGGGCAGAGCTGTAGATGTTATATATATGGATTTCAGCAAAGCAATCAACAAGGTTCCACATGGTAGGCTGCTCTAGAAGGTTAGAGTGCATGGGATCCAAGGAGAGATAGCTGACTGGATAGAAAATTGGCTTGATGGAAGGAAGCAGAGAGTGATAGTGGAAGGTTGGACTGGAGGCCTGTGACCAGTGGTGTTCCTCAGGGTTCGGTGCTGGGCCCATTACAGTTTGTCATCTATATCAATGATTTGGATGAGAATGTACTTGGACGATTAGCAAGTTTGCAGTTAATATAAAAGTGGGTGGTATTGCAGATAGTGAAGATGGTTGTCAAAAATTGCAGCAGAATCTTGATCTGTTGGTGAGGCAGGCTGAGGAATGGTTGATGGAATTTAATAAAGAGAAATGTAAGGTGTTGCATTTTGGAAAGTCTAATAACATTGACAGGACCTACACAGTGAAGGGTAGTGTTCTGGGGAGTGTAGTGCAGAAGGATCTAAGAGTGCAGGTACATATTTATTTGAAGGTGGCATCACAGGTAGATGTCAATAAGGCATTTGGCACATTGGCCTTCATCAGTCAGAGTAATGAGTATAGAAGTTGGGAGGTCATGTTGCAGTTATATAAGATGTTGGTGAGGCTGCATGTAGAGTATTGTGTTTAGATCTGGGCACCATGTTATAGGAAAGATATTGTTAAGTTGGAAAGGGTGCAGAGAAGATTTACAAGCATGTTGTCAGGACTCGAGGGTCTGAGCTATAGGGAGAGGTTGAGCAGGCTGGGACTCTATTCCCTGGAGAGTAGGAGGATACGGGGTGATCTTACAGAGGTGTATAAAATCATCAGAGGAATACATCTAATAGATGCACAAAGTCCAGAATCAGACGGTATAGGTTTAAGGTGAAGGGGGAAAGATTTTTTAGGAATCTGAGGGGCAACTTTTTCGCACAAAGGGTGGTGGTTGTTTGGAGGAGGTAGTTGAGGCAGGGACTATCACAACATTTAAGAAGCAATTAGACAGGTACATGGATAGGACAGGTTTAGATGGATGTAGGCCGAACACAGGCGTGGGACTAGTGTAGGTGGGTCATGTTGGTCGGTGTGGGCAAGTTGGGCCGAATGACCCTTTTCCACACTGTAAGACTCTATGACACATGACTGTTAAATTTAGTAATAAATCAAAGGAAAAGGCTTACAAAAAATTACCAAAGAATGCAGTAATCCTGAGGACTGTGAAAATTTCAGAATGAGAAAAGGGAAAATAGAACTCTGTGCACTCCAATAGTTTAATAAAGTTTTAATATTAGGAACATTTGGATATTGAGTTAGTGCAGGAAGCCATGCTAACATGAAAAATGTGTCATGATCTATTTGACTGGCAGATCAGGCACAAAGGGATAAATGGCCTGCTCCTCTTTCTTCTTACAAATGGCCTGCTCCTCTTTCTTCTTACAATCTAGTGTAATTCCCCCTTCAACTCCTCTCTCTCCCCTGCAGTTCCAATCCGGGTTACTCCTTTTCCTCCCACCCCATAGTGATTCTCTCTGTCCTCTCCCACACCGCCCTTTTCTATCATCCCCACTGTCAGCAGTGCCTGTTGAGTTGTTCGGAAGTACAACGAGTTTCTCTGTCTCTGCAGGCAAATAGTGTCTGCCTGGTGACTTAAGTTGTACATGCATTCTTAGCGACACCTTTTCCAAATTCAAGTTAGGAGACGGATGAAACTTCCAGAAGGAAGTGCATCCAGTAAGTGTTAAACTGAAATACTCATTGCTGTAATGTGGCAAACAGGTTTCGAGCCGTTACAGACCTGATCAAGCCAGAACGAATTGAGAGCACCACCACACTGAAAGGTCTGGACTACATTGATGTTCCTGGATCTTCAAAGCGGGAATACAGACTCACCTTCTTCAGTTACAAAGAAGTAAACATCTCTGTAAAGGTGAGCAAGTCTCTGCCACACGGTGAAAAGCAGTGGTAAGAAAGAGTTTGAACTTGTTCCCTTCACAGGAAAGAATATACAGGGAAGATTTGATGCAGACATTTAAAATAACGAGGATCTTTATGAAATAAAAATGTTTTAATAGGCATAAGGTGCATTTTTCGCACATTGTTTATCTTATTGATTTTTTAATGTAAGTAATTCTTTACCCAGTCTCCATCGCTGTGGCGCTTTGCATGTTGTTTGCCCTTATTTTATACACTTCCATTAACTCAGTGATTCTTCACACTTTCTGCACCAGAGGGGTTTCCTGCAGGGACCCTGGCTGTGAATCCACTCTTGACTAACCAACGTACACAACCTCATTCTGTGAGAGATAAGCGAAAGGAGAGGAATGGAATGCATACTGTGTGCGATTCATACAATCCAGAATTCATCAAGCTGTAATGATTAAAAGGGAGAAATTTGAATTTGTTCAGTGTTTTCTTGGGTGTTGTTATCAGAATATAACGTATAATGGCTACTGAACTGAATCTTTTCATGTTCTGTCTCCGCAGGTGACCTTCCGCAATGAGACCACTCTTGAATATCTGTTCTACATTCTAAACATTAAATCGACACCTCCAGGAATAATCAGCACCATTGAGTTGATTACACCGGTTCGCCAGAGCACCACAGGCACAGTGGAGGTTGAGAACCCACTCGCTGTCCCAACTGTATTCATCACTGAGTGTAAAGTTGCAGATATCAGTCTCCCGACACAGCTGATAGTCCCACCACAGGCTAAGGTAAAAAGCACCGGGATGTTTTAGGAGGACACTGGGTTGTTGGTATAAAGCAGTGGCTTGTCAGGATAAAACAAAGCAAAAATAGAAACTTCTGGAATAACTACTGGATTGAGCAGCATCTGTGGAGGCAAAGGGATGGTCAACATTGCAGGTCAATTCCCTGCATCAGGGCTGGGAGTCTAATGGGAGAGATCTTGTACATGCAGTCCTGTGTTCTATAAGAGATCTGTAAGGGCTTCATTCCGGAGGTCCATCTGTAAGCCAATTTCTTCATAAACCAGAAACATCCATTTTCTGTGGCTACTATTATAATTTTGCATTGCGCAAACGGATCAACAAACGTCCGTGCCTTTTGGTACACCCTGTGACAGGGGATTGTCATCCATGCCATGACCGAATAAACCTGTTGGTTTGCAGATTCTGCACAGGCCATTTCTGGACTACGGACTCTCCGACAGGACGATAAATGTCATCACAACATCGTGCAGGGAGTCCACCAGAAAACAATATCTAACATATGTGAAGAAATGGGAAGTGTTCTGCACCAGAACGAACACTTCATACGACACAGCCACCATCACTGAAGTGCTGGAGTTCCTGGCTACCCATCATTTTGATGAGGGATTGAGCTACAGTGCCATTAATTGTGGACATAGTGCCCTATCCAATTATCTGGGGCGAGGGTGTGATCACCTGGCTGTGGGATCACACTCACTGGTATCTAAACTGGTGAGGGGTATATTAAATTCAAATCCCCCAAGGCCCAGATACACCCATACATGGGACCTAGGCATAGTGCTGACTATGCTTTGAGGATGGACACCTATATCGGGACTCACACTGGATAAATTAACCTATAAAATGGTTATGTTAATGGCACTTGTAACAGCACAACGGGTCCAGTCCTTACATAAATTAAGTATGGACACCATGTATATCACTAATGACAAGATAACCTTCCTAATACAGGGGTTACTTAAACAGGATAGACCCGGATCCACTGGCAAAAAATTAGAATTTCTGGCCTATCCCGCAGATTGTCGGCTCTGCATCGTGACATATATATTGCGATATATAGAGGTCACCAAGAGTCTCAGGGGCACGGAGAGGGCTTTACTTATTAGCCACTAACGCCCTCACCATAAGGTCACAGTACAAACCATTTCCAGATGGTTAAGGGTGATATTGGGTGCAGCGGGGTGGACACTAATGTTTTTAAATCGCACTCCACCAGGGCTGCATCCACATCGGCGGCAAGGATGATGGAAGTTCCAATGGATCACATCCTTGCAACAGTGGGTTGGAGTAATGAACCGACTTTTCAGCGCTTCTATTAATAAACCCGTGGCCACTCCCGAGACATTTGCGGGAAAAATTTTAAGTTCTGTTTCATGATTTACCCCAATGTAGGGGCATTATTATTTTAGGTATGAAATAAATACCTTTTTGTTTTTCAGCACAGTTTCATGTCTGAAATATGTTACATCCTCCATTCCTAGCATGGCAGTATGTGAGCATGGACTCGTTCCAGGGCATGAAATCACAGAGCTTTGAAATCTTCACATAGTCACTCACGTGACTCCGAAGTAAAATAGTTAGATTAAATGAGAACTTACCAGTTTGAAGTTTGATCTTTATTTTATGAGGAGTTACGATGAGGGATTACATGCCCTCCGCTCCCAAACCCTCTATTATAAAGGTCAACTGGTATATAAAGTTCTCTCTTATCTTACTATGTTAGTCAACTCTGGTATCTGTGATTTCACACTGCTGCTTTCAAGAATGTCGCACATGCGTGCTGGCGGGGTCTTCACGTATTCCCTCATCGTAACTCCTAATAAAATAAAGATCAAACTTCAAACTGGTAAGTTCTCATTTAATCTTATTATTATTTACATTTCATCAAATATTTACCTAACAGCATCCATGATTAAACTAATAGAACATATACTGTATCCGTTTGTTAATGAACATCAGAAAGCATTTTATTATCATTATATCTCTTGAAATGTGTGTCATGATCTAATTGACTGGCAGAATTTTTATTTTTAATTGAAAAATTATTAAAAATCCTACAATTTGTGTAAAGTCAAATTTCCATAAAATCTCAATGTCAGGCTGAGGCTCGAAAAGGCTCTTTTGGACCAGTGAGTAATTTTGGGCACTAAATCTGAGGAAGAATGTGCTGGCTCTGGAGATGGTCCAGAGGACGTTTATAAGAATGATCCCAGGAATGAGTGGGTTAACATATGATAAGCATTTGATGGCACTGGGCCTGTACTTGCTGGAGTTTAGAAGAACGAGGGGGGACCTCATTGAAATGTACAGAATAGTGAAAAGCTTGGATAGCGTGGATTTTTAGAGGATGTTTTTACTAGTGGGAGAGTCCAGGACTAAAGGCCATAGCCTCAGAATTAAAGGACGATCCTTTAGGAAGGAGATGAGGAGGAATTTCTTTAGTCAGAGAGTGGTGAATCTGTGGAATTCTTTGCCACAGAAGGCTATGGAGGCCGTCAATGGATAGTTTTAAGGCGGAGATAGTTAGAGTCTTGATTAGTACGGGTCGCATTATGGGGAGAAGGCAGGAGAATGGGGTTAGGAGGGAGGGATAGATCAGCCATGATTGAATGACAGTAGACTTGATGGGCCAAATGGTCTAATTCTGCTCCTATCACTTATGACCTTACGACTTATGTGTCCCTGTACAGAAGGGTGGGGGTGAGGTGACCTCATAGGTTATAGTGGGAATCAGTGAGGTAGGGGATGACAGGCTAATGGAGCTAGTTGAGAGAGGGACTATGGTGAAGATAAAAACAGATTTGTCATGGTTGGGCATCGCAATGTCAAGAAGGTATTAGGCTGACATTTGAACAATTAACCCTTCAGCTATGCGAGGAGTTCCAGATCTTACAGATCCTGTTAGGGCAACATGGAGGTGCAATGAGTAAAGCAGTTATCTCCCAGTGTCGGTACCCCAAATTAATACTGTCTCTCATGTTCCCTCTGTGACTGTGTGGATTTCCTTGGTGCTTCAGTTTCATCCCAAGACGTAAAGACGGGTGGCACAGCGTTGGAGTTGTTGGCTTATAGCGCCAGAGACTCGGGTCCGATCCTGTCTGGATTCCATCCAGACAGGATTCCATATGGCTCCAGGGTGACGTAGGCTGGGAGCTGAACATCCAGGGATATTCAATATTCAGGAGGGATAGAGTGAAAGGAAAAGGAGGTGGGGTAGCGTTGCTGGTTAGAGAGGAGATTAACGCAATGGAAAGGAAGGACATTAGCTTGGAGGATGTGGAATCGGTATGGGTAGAGCTGCAAAACACTAAGGGGCAGAAAACGCTGGTGGGTGTTGTGTACAGGCCACCTAACAGTAGCAGTGAAGTTGGGGATGGTATCAAACAGGAAATTAGAAATGTGTGCGACAAAGGCAAAACAGTTATAATGGGTGACTTCAAACTACATATAGATTGGGTGAATCAAATTGGCAGGGTTTCTGAGGAAGAGGATTTTTTGGAATGTATGCGGGATAGTTATCTAAATCAACATGTAGAGGAACCAATGAGAGAGCAGACTATTTTAGACTGGGTTTTGAGTAATGAGGAAGGGGTAGTTAGCCGTCTTGTTGTACGTGCCCCCTTGGGCAAGAGTGACCATAATATGGTTGAGTTCTTCATTAGGATGGAGAGTGACATTGTTAATTCAGAAACAATGGTTCTGAACTTAAAGAAAGGTAACTTTGAGGGTATGAGACGTGAATTGGCCAAGATTGACTGGCAATTAATTCTAAAAGGGTTGACGGTGGATATACAATGGAAGACATTTAAAGAGTGTATGGATGAACTACAAAAGAACAAATCAGGGAAGGTAGTGCATCCGTGGATAACAAGGGAAATCAGGGACAGTATCAAAGCAAAGGATGATGCGTACAAAGTAGCCAGAAAAAGCAGCATACCAGAGGACTGGGAGAAATTCAGAGACCAGCAGAGGAGGACAAAGGGCTTAATTAGGAAAGGAAAAATAGATTATGAAAGAAAACTGGCAGGGAACATAAAAACTGACTGCAAAAGTTTTTATAGATATGTGAAGAGAAAGATATAAGTTAAAACAAATGTAGGTCCCTTGCAGTCAGAAACAAATGAGTTGATCATGGGGAACAAGGATATGGCAGACCAATTGAATAACTACTTTGGTTCCGTCTTCACTAAGGAAGACATAAATAATCTGCCGGAAATAGAAGGGGACCGCGGGTCAAAGGAGGAATTGAGTGAAATCCAGGTTAGCCGTGAAGTGGTGTTGGGTAAATTGAATAGATTAAAGGCTGATAAATCCCCAGGGCCAGATAGGCTGCATCCCAGAGTACTTAAGGAAGTAGCTCAGGAAATAGTGGATGCATTAATGATAATCTTTCAAAACTCTTTAGATTCTGGAGTAGTTCCTGAGGATTGGCGGGTAGCAAACATAACCCCTCTTTTTAAGAAGGGAGAGAGAGAGAAAACGGGGAATTACAGACCAGTTAGTCTAACATCGGTAGTGGTGCAACTGCTAGAGTCAGTTATTAAAGATGGGATAGCAGCACATTTGGAAAGTGGTGAAATCATTGGCCAAAGTCAGCATGGATTTACGAAAGGTGACTTGGATAGGCTGGGTGAGTGGGCAAATGTTTGGCAGATGCAGTATAATGTGGATAAATGTGAGGTTATCCACTTTGGTGGCAAAAACAGGAAAGCAGACTATTATTTAAATGGTGGCCGATTAGGAAAAGGGGAGATGCAGCGAGACCTGGGTGTCATGGTACACCAGTCATTGAAAGTAGGCATGCAGGTGCAGCAGGCAGTGAAAAAAGCGAATGGTATGTTAGCTTTCATAGCAAAAGGATTTGAGTACAGGAGCAGGGAGGTTCTACTTCAGTTGTACAGGGTCTTGGTGAGACCACACCTGGAGTATTGCGTACAGTTTTCGTCTCCAAATCTGAGGAAGGACATTATTGCCATAGAGGGAGTGCAGAGAAGGTTCACCAGACTGACTCCTGGGATGTCAGGACTGTCTTATGAAGAAAGACTGGATAGACTCGGTTTATACTCTCTGGAATTTAGGAGATTGAGAGGGGATCTTATAGAAACTTACAAAATTCTTAAGGGGTTGGACAGGCTAGATGCAGGAAGATTGTTCCCGATGTTGGGGAAATCCAGGACAAGGGGTCACAGCTTAAGGATAAGGGGGAAATCCTTTAAGACCGAGATGAGAAAGACTTTTTCACACAGAGAGTGGTGAGTCTCTGGAACTCTCTGCCACAGAGGGTAGTTGAGGCCAGTTCATTGGCTATATTTAAGAGTGAGTTGGATGTGGCCCTTGTGGCTAAGGGGATCAGAGGGTATGGAGAGAAGGCAGGTACGGGATACTGAGTTGGATGATCAGCCATGATCATATTGAATGGCGGTGCAGGCTCGAAGGGCTGAATGGCCTACTCCTGCACCTAATTTCTATGTTTCTATGTCTGACGAATTTTTCGAGAATGTAACTAGTAGCGTGGATAAGGGAGAACCAGTGGATGTGGTATATCTGGACTTTCAGAAGGCTTTCGACAAGGTCCCACATAAGAGATTAGTATACAAACTTAAAGCATACGGCATTAGGGGTTCAGTATTTATGTGGATAGAGAACTGGCTGGCAAACAGGAAGCAAAGAGTAGGAGTAAACGGGTCCTTTTCACAATGACAGGCAGTGACTAGTGTGGTACCGCAGGGCTCAGTGCTGGGACCCCTGCTATTTACAATATATATTAATGATATGGATGAGGGAATTGAAGGCAATATCTCCAGGTTTGTGGATGACACTAAGCTGGGGGGCAGTGTTAGCTGTGAGGAGGATGCTAGGAGACTGCAAGGTGATTTGGATAGGCTGGGTGAGTGGGCAAATGTTTGGCAGATGCAGTATAATGTGGATAAATGTGAAGTTATCCACTTTGGTGGCAAAAACAGGAAAGCAGACTATTATCTAAATGGTGGCCGATTAGGAAAAGGGGAGATGCAGCGAGACCTGGGTGTCATGGTACACCAGTCATTGAAAGTAGGCATGCAGGTGCAGCAGGCAGTGAAAAAAGCGAATGGTATGTTGGCGTTCATAGCAAAAGGATTTGAGTATAGGAGCATGGAGGTTCTACTTCAGTTGTACAGAGTCTTGGTGAGACCACACCTGGAGTATTGCGTACAGTTTTGGTCTCCAAATCTGAGGAAGGACATTATTGCCATAAAGGGAGTGCAGAGAAGGTTCACCCGACTGATTCCTGGGATGTCAGGACTGTCTTATGAAGAAAGACTGGATAGACTTGGTTTATACTCTCTAGAATTTAGGAGATTGAGAGGGGATCTTATAGAAACTTACAAAATTCTTAAGGGGTTAGACAGGCTAGATGCAGGAAGATTGTTCCCGATGTTGGGGAGGTCCAGGACAAGGGGTCACAGCTTAAGGATAAGGGTGAAATCCTTTAAGACCAAGATGAGGAAGACTTTTTTCACACAGAGAGTGGTGAGTCTCTGGAACTCTCTGCCACAGAGGGTAGTTGAGGCCAGTTCATTGCTATATTTAAGAGGGAGTTAGATGTGGCCCTTGTGGCTAAGGGGATCAGAGGGTATGGAGAGAAGCAGGTACGGGATACTGAGTTGAATTTCTATGTTTCTATGTTTCTATGAATATGTATATTCTCCCTGTGACAACATGGGTTTTCCCGGGTGCTCTAGTTTCCTCACAAAATGGCTCAGTTATTCTCCCACCAGCACCTTTTTCCCCTCTGACAGTGGAGGACATCCCAGTCTGATCTGCAGCCCTGTCTGCCTTGCAATTTGCAACTCCTACATTATTTTGTCCATGTTCTCACTCTAACTGCTAACCCATTTACTGATTGACCAGATAACCTTGTTTTCAGCTTATCCCCATGGTCACACCAGTTTTACCGTATCCGAGACATCATCATCATCATCATCCCTGCATCCCTGCAGTTGAACATGTTTCTTTTATCTCCTTCCTAGTTCTGAAGATGAAACAATAGGTCTGTTTCTCTTCCCACAGATGTTGCCAGGCCTACTGAATATTTCCAACATTTTCTGTTCTATTTATATTTAAATTTCTTAATATCAACAGTTTTTTAATTTTCACGAGACAAAGTTCCAGTTGATTGTGAACTTGATTCTATCTCTCAGCTTATAGCTGAACAATTGGTCGGCTGTAAAAAAAATCATTATGCTTTTCTCTGTTGATAGGGTATCCTGACCTTTGAATATCAGCCCCTGAGAGTGGGTGAGAGCACCAGTCGCCTCACCCTGAACAACAATGATCTGGGCATCTTCCAGTACGACCTGCTCCTGAAAGCCATGCCTGCTGGACACGAGAGGCCGCTTTACTTCCGCACTACCTTCGGGAGCAGCCAGGTCCTCAGCGCCAAATTTATCAACTTCTCTCGTCAAAAGGTTGAGTACCATTGCAAGGTAAGGACCGTTGCCATTAAGAGTATTTATAATTTGTTAGAGGTTGGAGAGTCAATAGTATATGGTGTCAACTTTGGCTCGCAAGTAGCAGGAGAACATAGCACAGAACAATCTCTTCAGCCCATCTGATACTGATGTCAGTCTACTATTACCATCTGCTTACATGAGGTCCATATTCGTCTATTCCTTGCATGTTCATGGGTATGTCTACATGCTATTTCATTGTTGCTATCCTATCTGTTTCCACCACCTTGGTAGTATATTGCAAGCAGCTACCATTCTGCGTGTAAAGAAAATGTACCAAACGCCTCTCGATGACCCAGTCTACCTGTTCCACCACTTTCAAGGAATTATGTGCTGGTTCTCCTGGATCAATCTACTCTCTGACATTTCCCACGGCCCTGCCATTCACCACGAAGGTCCTGCCCTGGTTTAACCCATGAGGCACGCCATTAGTCCTCCTGTCAGAAAAACAACCTTCTACCATCACCCTCTACTTCCTTCCTTCAAGCCAATTCTCTATCCAGTTGGCTATCTCTCCCTGGATCTCATGCAATGTACCTTTCCAGAGCCGCCTACCCTACAAATGCCTGTCTAGATTCCATATAGGCAACATCTCTGGCTTTTCTCTCATCAAGATTTTTGGTTACTTTTAAACTTTTCAACAATCTGCCATGTACAAAACCATGCTGACTACCCCCAATTAGCCCCTGACTTTCCAAATGCAGATATATCTTATCCCTCAGAATATAGACCCAAAATTCTGTAGTAACTCAGTGGGACAGGCAGCATCTCTGGAGAGAAGGAATGGCTGAAGTTTCGGTCGTGACCATTCAAGGGAGATATGGAAGGGTAAGGTGTGGAAATGACAGATCAAAGTGGATGAAAAGGAAATGTAGACTGGTTCATTGTTAGCTAAGGGGAAGGGATAACGAGGAATACAATTAGTAATATTTAATCAGGAGGACAGCAGAACTAGTCAGAGAACTAGGATGGGGGAGGAACGGAAAAAGATGGAAAACAAGGATTACTTGAAATTGGAATAATCACTATTCATACCGCGAAATATGAGGTGTTGTTCCTCCAGTTTGCATTCGGCCTCACCATTACAGTGGAGGAGGCCAAGAACAGAAAGGTTAGTATGAGAATAGGAGGGGGATTTAAAACAATAATTCTTTCTCTTCTGCCCACAATACAATCAGAATTCCCTTGCCTACAGATCATATATCCCAGATACTATTAATGTTGAAAAAAATGGGGATAATAGAGTTTGTGTTATGGATGGTCACAGTGCAGGCGATTTTCTACAAATGCAATACCTGGGCTGCACTGTTTGATGTGCGCTCTTTCCATCCGTCACTCTGTGAGGGCCACTCATATCTACTTGGGAGCTCTGACCTTCCTTGCGTGCAGCAAGTGAAGCCTCACTGAAATTCAGAGACCGTCTTTGTTTCAGGGAAGAGGACCAGCTATGAGGGATTCAGATACATTTCAGGTAGTTTCCTGAACCTTTTTTCCTGGTATAGTTAATTTTTCCTAATATAGCTAATTTTATTAAATCTGATGAATATTTTAAATGCTTGCGAAAGTTGAGACCGTTTTTGACAGCTTGTGAAGCTGGAGATGTGACTGAGCCAGCTGTCAAAGTATTTCTGGGGGCAAGGCAGTTCACCCACTCATTGAGATGGCCAACCTGTGGGCTGCATGTGGTGAACTTCTTGTAAAGCATCAGCACACTGTTTATCGATCTGTCTCCTTGTCCATTCTGTTTGGACAAGGAGAAAAGACCTGTGAGTGGTGTCTCTGAATTGGGTTTGAGTCGGAGAACAAGAACACAGAGCAGAAGAATGGTGCAGATGGTAGAGCTTCTGCCTCACAGCGCCATAGACCCAGGTTCAAATCTGACGTCAGTTGCTGTCTATGAGGAGTTTGAATGTTTTTCCTGTGATTGTCTGGGTTTAGTTAGGTACATGCCAGTTGGTAGCTTAATTGCCTGTTCTGAGCTGTCCCTAATGTGAGGATGAGCAGTAGAATTTGGGGAGGAGTTGATAGGAACATGGTTCCGCACAGTGGTGCAGCAGTAGTTGTGGCCTTACAGCGCCAGAGACACAGGTTCAATTCTGACCAGGGGCGCCATCTGTACAGAGTCTATACGTTCTCCATGTGACCGTGTAGGTTTTCTCCGGTTGCTCCAGTTTCCTCCCACATTCCGAATACTTCTAGTTTTGTAGGTCAATTACCTTCTGTTAACTGCCCTAGTGTTAGGATATGAAAGTGGGATAACATTGAACTAGTGTGCAAGTGATCAATGGTTGGCGCAGATTGCCAAGGGGCCTGTTTCCATGAAGTATCTCTAAACTAAAAACTAAACTAAATAAAAAGGATTAGTAATAATTAATGCAGAACTCAGTGCGCTGAAGAGCTTGTTTCCATGCTGCATCTCTCTCTGACTGTGACGGTGCTAATTGGGGTAGGAAGCTACAAGATGAGAGAGAGCATGGGCAGGGAAGGAACACTCATTAAAGTAAAAACTGGAAATGATGGAAACATTCGGCAGGTCAGGTGGCACAGTTAACATTTCAGGTCAAAGAAAACCTCATCAGAACAGTGAATTAGAGAAAATGTTATTTTGTTGGAGAGAGGGTGCAGATGGGATAAATAGGACAAAGGGAATTGGAAAAGGGGAGGGTTGTCATGGGAATGGGTGCTTTCCCAGACCTAGCAAAGCATCTTCAACCTGAAATGTTCACTCAGCTGATCTTCCCACAGACGCTACTTGCCCTGCTGAGTGTTTCCAACATTTCCTGTTTTTACTTCAGATTCCCAGAGTCTGCCGAATTTTGTTTGGAGGAATTGGGGTAGAGTGGTGGGAAGTGTACTCCTTACCCGCACCCTGTCTATACTGAGCCAAAAGCAAAGTGCTGAAGGAACTCAGTGGGTCAGGCAGCATCTGTGGGGGGAAATAGACAGACAATGTTTGGCAGCCTGACCTGCTGAGTTCATCTAGTACATTGCTTTTGCTCAAGATTCCAGCATCTGCAGTCTTTTGTGCCCCCAGTCACATGAAATTGGTGCCATCTTATCTCTCATATTAACCTAAAAATGTGGTTAATTGTTTTTAAAAGAAAATAATTTGGAAATTATTTGCTGCAGGAGCTGAGCTTTTGTTATCAAACGGATATAAATTACTGTCATCAAAGCTCATTCAAGGCTTCTTTCCGCAGATTGAAAGCTCCGAGTTTCTCGTGGACAAGGGCACCTCTGTCCCCCCAGCCTCCCCCGGTGGTACGGAGGTGAGTGTGGAGGTGACCTATGAGCCTCTCCAGCTGGGCAAGTCCACAGCCATTCTCCACATCGTCTCAACCCTCGGAGGCAAATACAGCATGCCTCTGTATGGCCTGTGCCTGCCTGCCAAACCTCAGGGGCCCTTCTCCATCCGCGCTGGATCCACCACTTCCATCCCATTTAAGAACATATTCCCGCAGGCGATGACCTATTCCTTCCAGACGGACAACCCAGTGTTTGTCTGCAAACCGATGGAAACTTTCCGACCAAAGAAAAGCCAAGCATTGGTCATCGGCTTCGAAGCAACTGCCAGCACCCCAAAATCGCCCGTCATCGGCAAGCTGGTAGTATCAAGTCTGCAGAATGAGGGGACAGTAACAGCCATATCTTGGATCTATTATTTGAAGGGGGTTACTCCAGATAAGTGAGAGGAGGTACAGCCTCTCAAAATAATCTTCTATTTAAAGTATAAATTCTCCAACATTTTCATAACTTAATGCTGTCACTAGATGCATTCATTACGCCCTCCCCATGTGGTTAACCAAACTGCTGAGCTGTTACAATATCATCAAAGCAGCAAAGCATGCAATTATCAGGGTCATTTTACCCAGGATTCACTATTAACATGGTGAGTAAATTCCTGCTTATCGTTCAGGCTACCTTTTTAATAATCATTAACAATCCAGTCTGTTTGTAAACAGCTTTCACTATATCATCAAATTATCATTATATTTCATTAATATGCATTAATTATTTACCCATTCATTAATATTAATTCATTAAAACAATGAAACACTATATTTTTATAATTCAATTCAGTTCAAGCATTAAAAAGTTTGTTAATGATTGCCTTTGTGTGCCTACCATCTGAATATTCTTCCACAAATCCAGCAAGTAATTTACAACCATATTCTTTGTTCTGGTTGGAGTTTTGGGCCAAGGTTCCTTCTGATTTGACTCCTTCATTGTAAACATTAGATCATCAGATTTGCTTAATATCTTGTAAGTAAATTATTTTGTAATCTCTCTGAGTGATTTGATGATTATTCATTAAAAATGGTTGTTTACCTACATATTATAATTTTTGCAGTTCATAATGCACCATCACTTTAAATGTCAGCACTGAGGGGTTTATACATAAACTGGCATTGAAGTACACACCCTCTGTTTCAGGTCATTGTTTTCCTAAATCAGTTGCCCCTCTTCATTCCAATATTGTACGTAATAAATAGGTGTTGAGACAAATTCTGAACCTTACTCATTCAGTTCAACCACCTCCATTATCTTATGCCATTATAGAAATGTCACTGATTCTAATGTTCTGTACCAGTCCACTCCTCTCTGCATCAATGTGTGAAAATTTGTATTGAAGAATTTATCAGCCAGAGAGCCAGAGAATAGAAAAAAAGACACACGGTGCCCTCCATAATGTTTTGGACATAGACACATCAGTTATTTGTTTGCCTCTGTACTCCACAATTTGAGATTTGTAATAGAAAAAATCACATGTGGTTAAAGTGCACATTGTCAGATTTTAATAAAGGCCACTTTTATACATTTTAGTTTCACCATGTAGAAATTACAGCAGTGTTTATACATAGTCCCCCCATTTCAGGGCATCATAATGTTTGGGACACAGCAATGTCATGTAAATGAAAGTGGTCATGTTTAGTATTTTGTTGCATTTCCTTAGCATGCAATGACTGTTTGAAGTCTGCAATTTATGGACATCATCAGTTGCTGGGTGTCTTCTCTGGTGATGCTCTGCCAGGCCTGTATTTGCAGCCATCTTTAACTTATGCTTGTTTTGGGGGCTAGTCCCCTTCAGTTTTCTCTTCAGCATATAAATGGCATGCTCAATTGGGGTCAGATCGGGTGATTGACTTGGCCACTCAAGAAGTGACCATTTTTAGCTTTGAAAATTTCTTTGTTGCTTTAGCAATATGTTTAGGATCATTGTCTTGCAGTAGAATGAACCGCCGGCCAATGAGTTTTGAAGCAATTGTTTAAACTTGAGCAGACAGGATGTGTCTATACACTTCAGAATTCATTATGCTACTACGATCAGCAGTTGTATCATCAATGAAGATAAGTGAGCCAGTGCCTTCAGCAGCCATACATGCCCAAGCCATAACACCCCCACCACCGTATTTCACAGATAAGGTGGTATGCTTTGGATCCTGGGCAGTTCCTTCTCTCCTCCATACTTTGCTCTTACCATCACTCTGATGTAAGTTAATCTACATGTCATCTATCCACAAGATCCTTTTCCAGAACTGTGGTTGCTCTTTTAACTACTTCTTGACAAACTGTAACCTTTCCATCCTATTTTTGTGACTAACCAGTGGTTTGTAACTTGCAGTGTAGCCTCTGTATTTCTGTTCATGAAGTCTGCTCTGGACAGTAGTCATTGACAAATCCACACCCGACTCCTGAAGAGTGTTTCTGATCTGTCGGACAGGTGTGTGAGGATTCTTTTCTTTATTGTAGAGAGAATTCTTCTATCCATCAGCTGTGGCGATCTTCAGTGGATTGGCTTGCCAGTCCCTTTGCGATTAGTAAGCTCACCAGTGCTCTCTTTCTTCTTAATGATGTTCCAAACAGTTGATTTTGGTAAGCCCAAGGCTTGGCTGATGTCTCTATAACATTTTTATTCTTGCTTCTGTCTCATAATGGCTTATTTGACTTTCAGTGGCACAACTTTGGGCCTCATGTTGACAAACAGCAATAAAGCTTTCCAAAGGTGATGGAAACACTGGGGGAAAGACTAGGTGCTGAGAGCTCTCTTATACCTGCATTAAGGAGGTAGTCAGACACACCTGAGCAATTGCAAACACCTGTGAAGCCATGTGTCCCAAAAATTATGGTGCCCTGAAATGGGGGGGAACTATGTGTAAACATAGCTGTAATTTCTACATGGTGAGATGTAGAGATTACTTGATATGTATACATTACCAAAATGTATAAAAATGGCCTTTAATAAAATCTGACTGTGCATCCTTTCTATTACAAATCTCATATTGTGGAATACAGTCAAATAAATAAATGATGAATATTTGTCCCAAACATTATGGAAGGCACTGTAGGTTGCAAATATAACCATGGGCCAGGCAGCATCTATGGAGAACATGGATATAGATATATCCATGGATATCCCCTATCCGTTGTTAATGAAAATCACATCCAAAACAGATCTAGGATTCAGCCACAATTACAATTCATATCCATAGAGCATAGAAGGTAGTACATACAGCAAAGAAACGGGTCCTTCAACCCACCATCACTGTACCAATCTAAATAAATCCAATCTGCCTGCACATGGTCTGTACCTCTCCATTCCCTGCCTGTTCGTGTGTCAGTCTCAATGCCTCATAATGGTTGCCTCAGTTTGCTTTCACCATCTCCTCTGGCAGTGCTTCAAACACCTATCACTTTGTGTGTACGTCTGCACATCTCCCTCAATATTCTCCCCCCTCATTCTATGTTCTTTTGTATTTTGATCAGGGAGAAAGACTCTGACTGTAAAAGAAATACCCTAATGATGCCTTAAATTGCATGCAATTCTCTCATGTGTTTAGGCGTTGCAGAAATAACAAATCTGGATGGTAAGGTCAGCAATGAAGAAGAGATAAAGAAACTGCAAATGGATAGAGGCAGGTGAAGGAAGAGGCAGCCTGCAGTATGTTTTGGGGACATTTGAAATCATTCACTGTTGTGGAAATAAGTAGCCGCCGGATAAAGAGTCGGTCGTTTAAAACTGAGGTGCACAGAAATTTCTTCATTCGAAGAGTTGAATCTCTGGAATTCTCTGCCCCAGAAGGTGGTGGAATCTGGGTTGTGGCTAAATTTAAGGTGGTGGTGGATAACTATTTGAAAGGTTGAGGAATTGAGGGTGATAGGAAACAGACATAAAAGAAGAGTTGAAGCCAACATAGATCGGTCATGATAACATTTAATGGTGGGTCAAATTTCAGGGGCCATATGGCATTACTCCTGCTCTAGTTTTCTTGTGCTCAAACCTGACCTCAAGTGCTGTTTGTGTGGAGTTTGCACATTCTTCCTGTGACCATGTAGGTTTCCCCCAGGTGCTCCAGTTTATTCCCACTTTATTCCAGTTTATTCCAAAGACATGCAGGTTGTGAGGTTCATGTGGCAATTTGTCTCTCGTGTGTGGTTGGGGGTGTAATCTGGGAGTAGTTGTGGAGAAAGTAAAATATAAGATTCATAGAAACATAGAAAATAGGTGCAGGACGAGGCCATTCGGCCCTTCAAGCCAGCATCGCCATTCATTGCGATCATGGCTGATCGACCCCAATCAATAACCTGTGCCTGCCTTCTCCCCATACCTCTTGATTCCACCAGCCCACAGAGCCTTATCTAACTCTCTCTTAAATCCAGCCAGTGATTTGGCCTCCACTGCCCTCTGTGGCAGGGAATTCCACAAATTCACAACTCTCTGGGTGAAAACGTTTTTTCTCACATCAGTCTTAAATGGCCTCCCCTTTATTCTAAGACTGTGGTCCCTGGTTCTGGACTCGCCCAACATTGGGGACATTTTTTCTGCATCTAGCTTGTCCAGTCCCCCCTCATCCTTCTAAACTCCAGTGAATACAGGCCTAGTCTTTTCAATCTTTCCTCATATGACAGTCCCACCATCCCAGGGATCAATCTCGTGAACCTACACTGCACTGCCTCAATCACAAGGGTGTCCTTCCTCAAATTAGGAGACCAAAACTGTATACAACACTCCAGATGTGGTCTTAACAGATCCCTATACAACTGCAGAAGAACCTCTCTACTCCTATACTGAAATCCTCTTGTTATGAAGGCCAACATTCCATTAGCTTTCTTCACTGCCTGCTGTACCTGCACGCCAACATTTAGTGACCGGAGTACAAGGACACCCAGGTCTCGCTGTATCTCCCCCTTACCTAACCTAACCCCATTGAGATAATAATCTGCCCCCTTGCCACCAAAGTGGATAACCTCACATTTATCTGTATTATACGGCATCTGCCATGCTCTGCCCACTCACTCAACTGTCCAGGTCACCCTGCAACCTCCTAACATCCTCTTCATAGTTCACACTGCCACCCAGCTTTGTGTCATCCGCAAACTTGCAACTGTTGCTCCTAATTCCCTCTTCCAAATCATTAATATATATGGTAAACAGTTGCGGCCCCAACACCGAGCCTTGCAGCACTCCACTCGCCACTGCCTGCCATTTCCGAAAAGGACCTGTTCACTCCTACTCTTTGCTTCCTGCCTGCCAACCAATTGTCTATCCACGTCAGCACCCTACCCCCAATACCATGTGCTCTAATTTTAGTCACCAGTCTCCCATATGGGACCTTATCAAAGGCTTTCTGAAAGTCTAGATACACTACATCCACTGGCTCCCATTCATCAATTTTACTTGTCACTGGCTCAACAAATTCCAGAAGATTAGTCAAGCATGATTCAAGCATGATGTAGGATTGATGTAAATGGATCTTTGAGGATTGGCACTGAGTCAGTGTGCCAAAGAGCTTGTTCCGTGCTGCATCTCTCTATGACTTTATGACCTCGATGTCCCAGTTATGAGCCTTTATTAGGCTGCTGAGTTCTGTGGAGGTCCCATTTTAATGCTGCTGGCTGTGAAAACCATCCAATCATTTTAAATAAATAATTTCTCAGGTGCAGGTTTCTGAAAAATGTTGCTCCCCCTGCAACATCCACTGGGTTCACCAAATGAAGCTGAACACGGATTTCCAGCCATATCTCATCAGCAGGTGGCACTAGACAATCAGTCTGGTGCTCACTTACTGGTGCAGGACTGACGGAATGTGATCTGTCCCTCCCTGAACATTTTGTGTACTTGGACAATTCAGAATTGTCCAAAGCACTTATTTCCTCCAGTATTTACATAGAAACATAGAAACATAGAAATTAGGTGCAGGAGCAGGCCATTCGGCCCTTCGAGCCTGCACCGCCATTCAATGTGATCATGGCTGATCATCCAACTCAGTATCCTGTACCTGCCTTCTCTCCATACCCCCTGATCCCTTCAGCCACAAGGGCCACATCCAACTCCCTCTTAAATATGGCCAACGAACTGGCCTCAACTACCTTCTGTGGCAGAGAATTCCACAGATTCACCACTCTCTGTGTGAAAAATTTTTCTCATCTCGGTCCTAAAAGACTTCCCCTTTATCCTTAAACTGTGACCCCTTGTCCTGGACTTCCCCAACATCGGGAACAATCTTCCTGCATCTAGCCTGTCCAACCCCTTAAGAATTTTGTAAGTCTCTATGAGATCACCCCTCAATCTTCTAAATTCCAGCGAGTACAAGCCGAGTCTATCCAGTCTTTCTTCATATGGAAGTCGTGCCATCCCAGGAATCAGTCTGGTGAACCTTCTCTGTACTCCCTCTATGGCAAGAATGTCTTTCCTCAGATTAGGAGACCAATACTGTAAGCAATACTCCAGTTGTGGCCTCACCAAGACCCTGTACAACTGCAGTAGAACCTCCCTGCTCTTGTACTCAAATCCTTTTGCTATGAATGCCAACATACCATTCGCTTTCTTCACAGCCTGCTGCACCTGCATGCCTACTTTCAATGACTCGTGTACCATGACACCCAGGTCTCGCTGCATCTCCCCTTTTCCTAATCGGTCACCATTCAAATAATAATCTACCTTCCTGTTTTTGCCACCAAATGTGGATAACCTCACATTTATCCACATTATACTGCATCTGCCATGCATTTGCCCACTCACCCAGTCTATCCAAGTCATCCTGCAGCCTCCCAGCATCCTCCTCACAGCTAACACTGCCCCCCAGCTTCGTGTCATCCGCGAACTTCGAGATGTTGCATTTAATTCCCTCGTCCAAATCATTAATGTATATTGTAAATAGCTGGGGTCCCAGCACTGAGCCTTGCGGCACCCCACTAGTCACCGTCTGCCATCCTGAAAAGGACCCGTTCACTCCTACTCTTTGCTTCCTGTCTGCCAGCCAGTTCTCTATCCACATCAATACTGAACCACCAATACCGTGTGCTTTAAGTTTGTATACCAATCTCTTGTGTGGGACCTTGTCGAAAGCCTTCTGAAAGTCCAGATACAACACATCCACTGCTTCTCCCTTACCCCACTCTACTAGTTACATCCTCAAAAAATTCAATAAGATTCGTCAGACATGATTTACCCTTCGTAAATCCATGCTGACTTTGTCCAATGATTTCACCACTTTCCAAATGTGCTGCTATCCCATCTTTAATAATTGACTCTAGCAGTTTCCCCACTACCGATGTTAGACTAACTGGTCTGTAATTCCCCGTTTTCTCTCTCCCTCCCTTTTTAAAAGTGGGGTTACATTAGCTACCCTCCAATCCTCAGGAACTACTCCAGAATCTAGAGTTTTGAAAAATTATCACTAAGGCATCTGCTATTTCTGGGGCTACTTCCTTCAGTACCCTGGGATGCAGCCTATCTGGCCCTGGGGATTTATCGGCCTTTAATCCATTCAATTTACCCAACACCGCTTTCCGGCTAACCTGGATTTCACTCATTTCCTCCATTTCATTTGACCCGCGATCCCCTGCTATTTCCGGCAAAGTATTTATGTCTTCCTTAGTGAAATCAGAACCAAAGTAGTTATTCAATTGGTCTGCCATGTCCTTGTTCCCCATGATCAATTCACCCGTTTCTGACTGCAAGGGACCTACATTTGTTTTAACTAATCTTTTGCGCTTCACATATCGATAAAAACTTTTGCAGTCAGTTTTTTTTGTTTCCTGCCAGTTTTCTTTCATACTCCATTTTCCCTTTCCTAATTAAGCCCTTTGTCCTCCTTTGTTGGTCTCTGAATTTCTCCCAGTCCTCTGGTAGGCTGCTTTTTCTGGCTAATTTGTACGTTTCATCTTTTTCTTTGATACTATCCCTGATTTCCCTCGTTATCCACGGATGCGCCACCTTCCCTGATTTATTCTTTTGCCATACTGGGATGAACAATTGTTGTAGTTCATCCATGCAGTCTTTAAATGCCTTCCATTGCATATCCACCGTCAACCCTTCAAGAATCAATTGCCAGTCGATCTTGGCCAATTCACGTCTCATACCCTCAAAGTTACCTTTCTTTAAGTTCAGGACCCGTGTTTCTGAATTAACAATGTCACTCTCCATCCTAATGAAGAACTAAACCATATTATGGTCACTCTTGCCCAAGGGGCCACGTACACCAAGGTTGCTAACTAACCCTTCCTCATTACTCAATATCCAGTCTAGAATAGCCTGTTCTCTCGTTGGTTCCTCCACAAGTTGGTTTAGAAAACTATCCCGCATACATTCCAAGAAATCCTCTTCCTCAGCACCCCTGCCAATTTGATTCACCCAATCTATATGTAGATTGAAGTCACCCATTATAACGGTTTTACCTTCGTTGCACGCATTTCTAATTTCCTGTTTGATGCCATCCCCAACTTCACTACTACTGTTAGGTGGCCTGTACACAATACCCACTAGCGTTTTCTGCCCCTTAGTGTTTCGCAGCTCCACCCATATTGATTCCACATCCTCCCAGCTAATGTCATTCCTTTCTATTGCGTTAATCTCCTCTCTAACCAGCAACGCTACCCCACCTCTTTTTCCTCTCTGTCTATCCTTCCTGAATATTGAATATCCCTGGATGTTCAGCTCCCAGCCTTGGTCACCCTGGAGCCATGTCTCCGTGATCCCAACTATATCATAATTATTAATAGCTATCTGCACATTCAACTCATCCACCTTATTATGAATGCTCCTCACATTGAGACACAAAGCCTTCAGGCTTGTTTTTACAACACTCTTGGCCCTTTTACAATTATGTTGAAAAGTGGCCCTTTTAGATTTTTGCCCTGGATTTGTTTTCTTGCCACTTTTCACCTCGCTACCTATTGCTCCTATCCTCATTTTACACCCCTCTGTCTCTCTGCTCACACATTTAAGAAACCCTCCACTTCTTATTCTCCGTTTGTTATTTCTTTCTTCTTTCTTCCCTACGTGTTGCTTCTATTTCTATATCCATTGCCGAAATTAAAAGAAAGTGAATGAAAAGAAACATTTTCCTCAATGTCCAGGGTATTTTTATTCCTGGGTTTTCTGTTGCTTGATGGAGATGAAAAACAAAAGCAGAAATGACTCAAAATACTCAGCAGGTCAGGCTACATCTGGAGTTGGAGAAACAGAGTTAATGTTTCATGTTAAAGATCCTTCATCAGAGGAGAGAATAGCTGCAGGAAGGGTGGGCGAGGGGGATGTCTCTGACAGGGTAAAAACAGGGTGACCATGGAAATCAGCTGTGAACAAGCTCTGATCAATGAGTGAATGGGGGCAGTTAGAGCTTAATGCACAGACAAAAGAATATAGGAGTAGCGGTATGGTGCCGAGCAGGAGGACATGCCCTGCAGGTCAGGCTGAGCAAATCCTGCACATTTGATGAAAATAAATCTGCGGGTTTATCCTGAAACATTTACCATCGAATCAATCGAAGTATTTTCAGAAACATTTTCCAGAACGGTAAATATATTTCATGTCTGTCAGAGTCACTGGGCTGTGCACCAATTATTCTGGTATGCTGTTGTGTCCAAGAGCCAGGGTGAAGCTGAGCAGCAGAACAAGCCCAGGGGCAGCTCATTAGCCCCTGGTCTGCACAGCTTGTCTCTTCACAGCAGCTAACGCATTATAACAGGTGCCCGAAACCTGCTCTGTCTCCATGGTAACTGAGGTAAGATCAAGATTTTCCATGCGACCCTTTGTGAAGTCAATGTCATTAGGTGTTTCAAGAAGTTAGTTAGCATCTGTAAACTTACAGAGGGTTTGGTGAGCAGTGGCTGAACCAAAGAGTGATTCACAGGAGCCTGCTGGGATCTTCAGGACTGCCCATATCCTATCCAGGGGTGGGTCCCGATGAGGAGGGGTGGATGCGGGTCAGAACCGCCACGGGATGGAGTGGAGACTTAAGTAGTGACAGACAAAGGGGGGAGAGAAAGGGGGAGTGGGGAGCAAGAGGTTGGAACAGACAGAGTGGGGAGGGATAAATGGAACCGGATGTGGAACCAGAGAGTGGGAAGTGGGAGGTAGGATGTGAGTCCGGATGGGAGGGTAGAGGGGGTGGAAGGAAGAGTTAAGAGCCCAGGCAGGGAGAGGGGAGATGGGACATGACCTCGGCAGAGGTGGGTGTGGGGTTTGAGAGGGAGAGAGGAGGTGGCAACAGACAAGGGGGGGGGGGGGTAGGTTAGGGGGAGAAGGAAAAGATGGTGAAGGTAGGTTGGAAAAAACAAGGAGAGATCTTCCTTATAACCTCCATTCCCATCCAGATGGGATTGGAGGTTATAAGGAAGAGGCTTGTGGTTTGCAGGGGTGTGGAAATGCAAGGGTTGGTGGAGGGAGTGTGGTGAGGGTGGTAGCCTGAGATAGGGCCAGCAGTGGGAGTGGCCCTCGGCAATCCTGATTTGTTGTGGTGAGGCTGGTGACGTCTGGCAAAATCAAGCTGCATCTTTCTTAGTAAATGAGTCGGTGACTGGTGAGTATGGATGGTAGTTGAGTGCGGAATGGATGTAAGTTTGGTCATGATGGGTCTGGGGCCTTGTGGTTAAGCCTGCAGTGAAAGGGGTGCAAGGGTGGGGAGTGTTGAGAGGGTGCGAGGTACAGCTGAGAAAGATGACCATGTATAAACCCTGGGCAGCAGGGCCAGATGAGCAGAGTGAGTTGGTCAGCGTCAAGTGTTGAGGGGTCCTACGGGAACCACCCAGACCTGCAACCAGCTGTGAGGTGGAGACACGACCGAGGGCTGGGAGTTGAACTTGTGGGCATTGTGTGGGTTGATTCTCAAATATATTTCATTCTCGTTGAGCCAGTGGTGTGGGCATGAAAAACCAGGTGCTGGGTAATGCGGTTTCTTGACAGGGGATTTCAAGGGCTTGGAGCCACTAATAGCTCATTGGATTATTTTGTGTAGGTGTGAAGCTAATGGGTTTGAATCGAGGGGATTTCAATGGAACGTACAGGCTGATGCATCAGCGCAGCAAGACTGAAAGACTGCAGCAGTGTTGCAGTTGTATTTCTAATAGGCCCTCTGCTTTAAATGTGGATATAAGATTCCATTGTTAAGGTGCGTAGCTGGTAGAGCTACTGCCTCACAGTTCCAGCAGTTCAGGTTTTGGCACTGACCACGTGGAGTTTGCACATTTTCCCTGTAACTGCAGGAGTTCCCCCAAGTGCTCTGGTTTCCTCTCACATCCCAAAGACCTTTATTGGTAGGTTAACTTAATATTGTAAATTATCTATAGTGTGCAGGTGAATGAGAGAATCTGGGCGAGTTGATGAGAATGTGTGGAGATTAAAGTGGGATAATATAAATGGATGGTGATGGTTAGCACAGACTCAGGCTAAAGGGCCTGGTTCTGTGTTGTATCACTCTGTGACTCTATCTGAAGATGACCATGCTGCAGAAGTATTTAAGAAGCAATTGGTACATTGGCCTTTAGTGGAAAGGGGATTTAGATACAAAGTATGAGTGGAGAACTTTATTCTGGTTCTACAGAGCACTGACAAGACCATACCTGGATGTGCGAGTAAATCCGTCTTCCTGAGCGGGGACTGGGACTGGGACTGGGACAGACAGTGTAACAAAGGCTTATCAGATTGTATGACAGAGAGGTAATATGAAGCAGACTGGGCCGATACTCTCTTGATATGGGAAGAATGAGATTAATTTGTTAAATCAAAGGGGCTTTGCAGGGTCGTTGTGTGAATTGTGCTTTGCCTGGCTGCATGTCTGGAAGCATGAGTCAAAATAAGTAGTTGACCAGGGCTGTATTCAGAAGGGAGGTTTTGGGATACAATTAGCCAACCTGACTTGGATGCTGTGGGTTCTGTCACTTTGGACCACTTCTCCATGTGGGACATTGTCAAAGTCTGACTAATATCGAAAGGGCCTGCAGCTGTGGTGAGTGTCTTTTCATGCTTAGTTAGGCCTCAGGAGGGAGGCCTAGCCTGGGAAGAGCAACAAATACCAGCCTTGTACCCGACAACCCAGGCTTGAGAGTGGATGTGTGTTTGAAAGTGTCACATTGCATCTGTAGTTTGCAACCTCCTGACCACACTTGAATATGTTGCCTAAGATCAGAGCGATCCCTCCTGTGCACACTGCATCCAGGTTTGCTGCTGAAGCTCCCAGTTGCCTTCTGTGGCATGGTGTGCTTGTGTCCTCAGCTACTGCATGTGGCCCTAAATTCAAACTGAGTTCCACAAAGGGCTTATTTTTATCACCTTTCTGCTCAAACTAGCACACATTTAATGCGTTCCCATGGGAACTGATTTTTGTGACATGTTGAAAATCAGAGCAACTGCAATTGCACGAATAAACCGTACTCTGGTCCAGTGAGTGACAGGTGTTCGGGATATGCCAGGAATGCTTTGATGATATTGTCACGGTGACTGGCATGTTAGCTACACAGAGCAATCAATCCAGCTCCACTTATCATCACTGGGTCTCACCTAATGAGGGGTATTAGGCTCTGCCAAATCTTGGGAGTTTAATGAGAAACCTTCTAATAACAGCACCCAGGTTCCCTACTCGCCTGACTTTCACTGAGGACAGCGACGGTCAGACATCCCAGCATTGAAATCAGGAGCAAGAGTAGGCTCTCAAGTCTCACTTTGTCACTGACTGGAAACCATGATAGATCTAAATGCCACATGCCCATCTAAGCCCATTCCTGTTTGGATGGTTGATGGGGAAGGGGGAGGTGAGTGAAGATGTGGTTGAGTGAATGAAGAGTAAGGCAGGAAAGCACAGTTGCAAGCACGATTGGGGCCCAAAAGATCTGAACAGGTACATGTATATGAAATGTTTAGAGGGATCTGTGCTACTTACAGGCAAATGGGAGTAGCTCAAGTATCTTGGTCATGACGAGTTGCGTCGAAAGAACTCTTTCCATGCTGTACAAATCTATCACTATACCTTTGATTTTGTATGTTTTACTGAGATTTTCTCTTGTTCTTATAAACTCCAGTGAATATGCACCTGGACCAGCCAATCCCTCCATTCCCATTTGCTGTCTTAGGGATCACTTTGGTGAGAGCACATCCAAAAACTGCAGATCCTGGAAATCTGAAATAAAAAACAGCAAATGCTTGAAGCACTCAGTAAGTCAGGCAGCATCTGTGGAGAACTATTCAGGTTGTAGCAAGATACCATTATTCCTGTACTCAGATTGCCGCAGTGTGAAGTCACAGAACATAGAGTTGCACAGCACAGTAATAGGCCCATCGGCAGAACACTCCATTCATTTGTCCATGCTGTCCTTCATAGTAAGCATTGTGCTGAAGAAAGCCTATAATTATACATAAGTGATGTTGGGACCGTATATTTGTGTGCATTATCTATTTAAGTGCCTGTTTATATTGCTGTTAAATGTAGTGATTACTAGTCTAAGTGGAACCCGTTGGGTCCCAGCATCACACGGGAGGGCTGGTCCCACAACGCAATATTCCACCTCTCCACCAATTCCAATATTGGAGGGGAGGGGAGGTGGGGGGGGGGGGGCTTTCTGGAGCACTGTGGGTGTTGTGGGCTGAAAGGACTGGTTTCAAGAGGGCTAGTATGGACATTGTGGGCCGAATGGATTATTGGGCTGGCGGCTCAGTCACTCAAGCCTGTTGTGCTGGCAGCTCACTCACTCATGGCGGCAGTTGACTCACGGCTATTCCTTGAAATTCCATTTAAAGCAGGGTGCAAGGCCACCAAATTCAAGTGCAGTTTCTTACCACTTCAAGCAGGGTACAAGGCCACGAAAGACAGTGAGTCGTGATCTCTCCCTCCTCCATCTTGCAGAGACTGAGCCACGCCCACACTTCTGGGTTTTATAGTCCCACCCCCCTCCCACCATGGCATCTAGTATTTTGCATTTACAACCTGAGAATCAGGTCTGACTGTCTACCCTATCAATGCCTCTTATCATTTGATAAACTTTTGCTAGGTCTCCCACAATCTCAGGAGCTCTGGATCATATTAAGCTCCTGCCTTAACTCTTTATACTGGCCCTGTCTTGATGCAGTGTCTCAACCCAAAACACCAACCACCTTTTCCTCCATAGATACTGCTGCTGAGTTTGTTTTTTATGTTTGGTATTGGCGTCCTGCTATGTGGCAACTGTTTTGTTGGTACTGCTTGAATACGCTGGATTAGGCGAATAGATTAGGAAGCTGATTAATCACGATCTGTGATTCAGCAAATGAGTTAAGAGACAAAGACGATGCTGAGTGCACAGTCCATTCAGTCTAAAACCTTGGGTTAACCCTACACCATAATTTTTCCCTCTCATAAAAAAATAGCTACACTGCAGTTCCATTCACTAACCTCTTGCACCATAACCTTTCTTCACCCCGAGGTGAACCAGACTGCTCAAATGCAGAAGGCTTCGCAGAACCCCACCTGATTCCCGCACTAACTCTGGCATGGAGCACTGTGAGCCGATTCTAGGGTCATTTGTTACCTCCTGTGTAGTGCGTTGTATGTGGCTGCCTCCTCTTCAATGGGCTTTCAGGCAGGGATCAGGTGCATCTGTTCCAAAGCTGCATCCAGAATGGGGTTGCCATGGAGACTCAGAAATGAAAGATGGACATAAGTTCATCTGTAAGCAACAATTTCAGGGCATTACAGAATCTTGGATATTTTTTTTTCTGCATATTTTTGTCAGTCATAAAAGTATTAAATTTGGATAAAAGATGCGGAAGATATTTGGAAAAATAGAGCGATTGAAGTAGAGAGATCAAGCAGCAGGGAAACATCCTATCAGACTTGTAGCTTTCCAGCCCATGATGCAGATGAGAACAGGAGGAGCACACAATGCTTCTGTGAGGCCCCAGACACTTTCTCCTGCGTTACCATAGCAAGCTGTCTCCCACACTACGTCCGAGTGGGGTCCCTTGAGATTTCATGGATAAATTCAAGTCTCTCATTTTTCCTCCACCTCGCTAATCACACTAGAACGTAGAACAGTACTGCATAGGAACGGGCCTTTTGTTGCAAGTCTGTGCTAGATGAGTGTCTAGTTAAATTAATCTCCTCTGCCTGCATATTAATACATATATCTCCATTCCCTGCAAATCCATCAAAAGTCCTCTTAAATACCACTCTCGTATGTGCTTCCAGCACTACCCCTATCAGTGAAAATACTTGCCCTGCACATCTTTTTCAAACTTTTGCCTTTAGTCCTCACAGCTATAGCCTCCAATATCTGTGAAAAAGGTTCTGTCTGAGTTGGTAATGGTAAAGATTAATCCATGCAATTTTTGAAATGTTGCACTTTGGGTGGTTGAATGCAAGGGGAAAGTATACAATTAATGGCAAGATCTTAAACAACATTGATGTACAGAGGGATCTTGAGGTCCAAGTCCATAACTTCCTGAAAATTGCAAAACAAGTAGATAGAATGGTGGAGAAGTCATTTGGTATACTTGTCTTCATCAGTCAGGGCATCGAGTGCAAGAGTCTGGAAGTTATATTGCACCTTAATTTGACTTTGGTTAGGCTGCATTTGGAGTATTGTGTGCAGTTCTGGTTGTCCCATTACCGAAAGGATATGGAGGCTTTGGAGTGAGTGTCGAAGAGGTTTACAAAATGCTGCCTAGATTAAAGGATTAGCAATAAGAAGAGGTTGGACAAACTTGAAATGTTTTCTCTGGAATGTTGGAGGTTGAGGAAAGATCAGATAGAATGACATAAACTTATGAGAGGATTATATCAAATATCAGTATATTTTTCCATGGATGGAAATGTCAAGGACTAGAGAGCAAATCTTTAAGGTGAGAGGATCAAAGTTTAAAAGAGATGTGTGGGCAGATTTTTTTACACAAAGAGTGGTGGGTGCCTGGACCACTGCAGGTGGAGGCAGATACTATGGTGGCATTTAAGAGAGTTTTAGATGGGCACATGGATATGCAGGGATTGGGGGGACGTGGATCATATGCCAGCAGAGGAGATTAGATTAACTTGACATCATGTTCTGCATGAACATTGTGTGCCAAAGGCACTGTTCCTATTCTGTACTGTTCTGGGTTGTATGTTTCTGCAATCTCCTCCCCAACAGCTTAATCAGAAATGCAGTAGTTTGAGTGTTGTCCTACCACCTTCTGAAGAATATTTAGGTTGGGCAATGATACCCTGATCATGGCCAATAAATGAAAGAAAATAAGTCTATCCTGGCAAATGCAAGGATATGTATTTGGGTAGTCAAATAAGGATGAGATCTATATAGTGAAGGGTAGGGCAAGACCAGGGAGGGTCCAAATCCATCTATCTATATATATTTTACTAAAACTCTCATCTTGTTTGTTTGTATGTGTGCGGATACCAAAACCCCGCCAAACCGATACACGATAGTGCTGTAATTTTTGGCCCACCTTACTCATCATTAGCCTGGGATGTAAATGAAACAAGTTTTGTTCGGATTGGTGTTATATTTTACAAATTATTGACATTTTAAACTTTACAATAAATCACTTTTCAAACCACTTTTCCACTTTCCCTGCCCGTCAGCCCCGTTCGATGTCACAATGACGTCACGATGGATCTTAGGGGTAAGGGATGGAGAGGATGGGGGTAAGGGAGGGGAGAGTGGTTAGGGAGGGAGTGATGGAGTAAGGGAGAGGTGAGGGAGGGAGTGGGGGAGGGGAGGAGGAGGGGGAGGGAGTGCTGGGGATGAGGGAGAATGGAGGAGGATAGGGGTATGAGGAGGGATGGTGAAGCTTAGTTGGGAGAGGGTTGCCGTGACTCGTCACAATGGGGATCTCTGGCGTCACAGCGGGAACCCCTCATCCGCGCCTGCACAGTTGGGGGTTATGGGTCAGTGGTGGAATACTTTGCACCTGGTCTAGTATATATTACTAAAACTCTCATCTTGTTTGTTAGCATGCGTGCGTGTGAGTGTCCCCCCAAAGGTACGCCAAAATGGTACACGATAATGCTGCAATTTTTGGCCCACCTTACTCACCATTGTCTTGTGATGTAAATGAAACAGGTTTTGTTCAGATTGGTGTTATAACTTACAGGTTATTGACATTTTTAACTTTTAATTTACAAAAAACACTTTTCCACTTGTCCTGCCCTGCCCCATTATAATGATGTCACAATGGGATCCCTATTCTCATTTACATTTATAAAAAAATGCGATTCTCAAATAAAACTTAAAGCCCTGTCCCACGGTATGAGATCATTCCAAGAGCTCTCCCGAGTTTAAAAGAAATCAAACTCGTGGTAAAAACGGAGAATGCACGTAGCGGGTATGTCGGAGCTCGGGGACGTCTCTTAGTGGCTCATAACGCTAACGGCAGGTACTCGGGAAGACTCGCTAATGGCAGGTAAGCACGGGAAGACTCGTGAAGATTTTTCAACATGTTGAAAAATGTCCACGAGAGCCCCGAGTACCGAGGAGTGGCCAGTACTGTAAATCTCCGAGTTCGAATCAGGGCAAACTCGGGAGACCTCTTGGAATGAACTCGTACAGTGGGACAGGGCTATAAGTTTTAATCAAATTCTTCCATTTTCATTAACAGCTAACATTGTGTTTAGGTTATTTTAAAGAAAATTCATTGAGAATTGAATGCGATTTTCATTGAGAATTGAACCACGATTTTCATTGTGGGGGGATCTTTCATTAAAAAAAAATTACGATTTTCATTGTGGGGTGGTGGGATGGGGGGAGGTTTCATTTAAAAAAAAACATTGTGACTTTCATTGTGGGGGAATAGGACATGGGGGAGGTGAAAAAGTGGGAGAGCAGGGGGGATAGAAGGAGAGGAGGCGGGTAGGGAGGGAAATGGAGGGGAAAGTGGGGAGGAGGTGGGATAGAGGGAGAGGAGGGGGGGGTGGGGGAGGTAGAGAGTTGGGGATAGAGGGAGAGAAGGGCAGTGGGGGATAGAGGGAGAGGAGGGCAGTGGGGGAGGTGAGGGAGAGGGGGGAGGCTGGGATGGGGGGAGGTGAGTGGGGGAGCAGGGGATAGAGGGAGAGGAGGGGGTAGGGAGGGGAGGGGGTTATGGGAGTGACTGAGGGTATGGGAAAGGAGATGGAGGGAGAGGTGAGGGGGGAGGAGAGGGGAAAGAAGAGGGAGGGTGAAGAGAAGGGGGAATGGAGAAGGATAGGGGTAGGAAGAGGGATGGCGAGGTAATGGAGGAGGGAGGAGGAAGAGGGAGGAAGATGGTGATATTTTACAGGATATTGCCATTTTGAACTTTAAAAATGTCGCAGGCGCGTTTGGGAACAGTTGGAGGGTTTGCCATGACTCGGGTCACAACGGGGATCTCTAGCGTCACAACAGAAACCTGTCGGCCTCGCCTACGCAGTTGGGGGCTATGGGTCAGTGGTGGAATATTGCCTTTGGGGACAGGCCCAATGGGTCTGCACCTGGTCTAGTAGATCTATAAAAGTGGCAAGATACATCAATATAAAAATTATATGACACATTTGCCTTTATAGGACACGGTAGATGTTACAACAGTTGGGACATTATGTTGCAACTTTACAAAACACTGCTTCGGCCGCATTTGGGTTATTGGATCCAGTTCGGATTGCCACACTATAGGAAGGATATGATTGCACCAAAAAGTGTGCAGAAGAGACTCGCCATGACATTCCCTGGTTTAGAGGACTGTAGCAGTGAGCAGAGACTGGAATGGACTGGGGTTGAGGGATGATTTGATAGAACTACATAAGATTATGAGAGGCATAGATAGGTTAGATAATCAGAATCTTTAGCGATGCCCAGCTTTCTCTGTGTGCACGGCCAGTAAGATCACTTCTATGAATTTTATTGGTAAGGCGGGCTGCAGAAAGAATTTCACCAATAGTCAATTGCTTGTCTGATGAGATGTAGGTCACAGCTAGGCAGTAACAGAGATGTGTCATTCGGAGACAGTGAACTACTTTTGAAATGAGAGAATTATTTATAGAGAAGCCCATGAATATGCTGTATATGAGGTGCAGGCAAGGGATCAAACAAAGACGGAATATCAATTTATATAATGTCCTCTGCAGCTTTGGAATGCCTCAAAACACTTTGCAACTAAAGTACATTTGAAGAATATCACTGAAATGTGAAAAATTGGCAGCCAATCAGTGCAAGAAAGATTCCACAAAACACAAAAGCAGTAATAATAAGTCAAACTGTTTTTGTTATGGTTTTGTTTTAAGGGATAAGTGTTGGGTAGCACACCACGGGGAGTGCTGCTGCTCCTTGAAGTGGTACTAGGCTCACATGGGAGAGCAGACATAGCCTAGTTTGACATCTGATCTGATTGTACGGTCCTTCGTCAGTATTGCACTGGGAATGTCAACTGAGTGCTGGTTCAATTCTCCAGACTCTGCCTTCAACCCATCAAGTGAAGACTGGTGAAAATCTTGGCACAGATCAATGCTTAATCATATATGGAAGGGGGGTGGAAGATTGCAACCTTCACGTGGTCCGCCCTGTTTCGACTAATGCAATCAACGCGACGGAATTCAAATAGATCAAGTTGTCCAACAACTTAGGCAGTGCACGACACACGAAAAAAGAACATATATGGAAGGAAAATTCATTCTGAGTTTGCGAAATAAAATTACTTCTTGAAATCTCTTATGCAGTAGGTCTCTCCCTGGTGCCCTGGCCAACATTTTTCCAATAAACCAAAATCATGACTAAAACAGATCATCAGAAGCTGCCAAGGGATTTATTTTTATCATTTATACGTGTTTTACTTTCTGATTTAGTTCGATGTTATGTGCAAAATATAAAGTGCTGGGAGGACTCAATAGGTCTGGTAGCATCTTGGGATGAAAATGAATGGATAACGTTTCGGGTTGGTAGCTTTCTTTAGACTAATGGAGTAGTCTCCTGCACTTTGTTTTTTGCTAAAATCTCATCATCTGCAGTCTCTTATGTCCCAAGTTTTATGTCCATTAGACAAGCAGCAGTACACATTTATATGAATTATGCATTTTTTTTTTAAATGAGTGCATGGCATCGGGTTCCTCAGACTCAATCTGGCATCTGGTCAGAGTGTCCTTAGGGCAGTATTGCTAACTTCCTGTGTATCCAAGTAAGATTGTTCCTCAGCCATGCAGTATCAAGCAAAGTCAGCTTTACTGGGTAGGGAAAAATAAAACCCATTGTAATCCTGCACATCTCCTTGAAGCCTCAGTCCTGTTCCACATACTATAGTAATGCTTTTCCCAAGGCCTGTTGGTAAATTAATCCAAAAATAACTTGGGTTGTCTATCACAGAACAAAAAGTAAAGTATGTGAATATTCCTAAATGTCATAGTCAAGTGAAGGGAAAGATGTGCAGTGATATTCCATGTAACCATATGAACTTGACAGTGCAGTCAGTTTGGCACACCAGTCTGAAGAAGGGTCTCGACCCGAAACGTCGCCTATCTCCTTCGCTCCTTAGATGCTGCTGCACCCGCTGAGTTTCTCCAGCTTTTTGTGTATGTACCCTTGGCACACTAAAATGTTGTTTTGTGATATCTGCTAGTTTCATAGAAAGTTACAGCTTGTGGAAAATACACTTGGATCCCACGGAGCATATCTGAGACCCTATAAAGGGTGTGGTTACCAGGACAAGGCTACACGTTATCAACTGCACAGTGCTGGTGGATGACAGATTCCTAAGTTAACCAGTAGATCAGAACTTAGCGATGGCATCAACTGGAGGGAGGGCATATGTGGGCAAATATCTTAGAGAAAATAGGTGGGAACATCAATGGGAAAAGTTTAGTAGATCATTGTAACGTGATCATTGTACCTGTGTCACACGAAATGCTCTCTCTCTCACGATCTATGAAACACACAAGCTGCAGCCTTCCTGACAGTAACGGCAGTAATAGCACAGTGGCGCAGCAGTAAAGTTGCTGCCTTACAGTGCTTACAGCGCCACAGACCCGGGTGCATCCTGTCTATAGGTGCTGTCTGTACGGTGTTTGCATGTTCTCCCTGTGACCGTGTAGGTTTTGTCCGAGAACTTCAGTTCCTTCCACATTCCAAAGATGTACAGGTTTGTAGGTTAATTGGCTTGGTATAAATGTAAATTGTCCCTAGGATAGTGTTAATGTGCGGGGAATCGCTGGTCGGGCATGGACTCAGTGGGTCGAAGGGCCTGTTTACACGCTGTATCTCTAAACTAAACTAAAAACAAACTGTTGGACGATTTCAGTGAGCCTGACAGCATCTGTGGAAGAAAATGGAGAGATGATTATTGGGATTTGGTTGGGATCCTTCTTCTGGCCAATGGAGTAGAGGGGAGATAGTTGGTAGAGAGAGATGGGGGAAGGGGTGGGCAAGAGCTGGTAAGTGATGGGTTGAATGGTAGTTGAGTCCGATACAGAAGAGGGTGGAGATTGTGAACAACACTGGAGGTGATAATGGACAAGGGTGGAGATTGTTGAATGCAGACGCATCTTCAGTTTGATTTCGGTGTGGGGGGGAGGGGGAGGGCGAGAAAAAGCCTCTTCCTTTTTCCTCGCCCCCCCCCCCCCCCCAGTACCCTGACCCTGATCAGTCTGAAGGGTCTCAACCCGAAACGTTGCCTATTCCTTCTCTCCATAGATGCTGCCTCACCCGCTGAGTTCCTCCAGCATTTTTGTCTACCTTCGATATATCCAGCATCTGCAGTTCTTAAAGGTTGTTGAATGCGAAAAGCAAGGAAGATGGGAGGTGAAATGTGGAACTGAATGGAGGGTGGAAGGGAATGGGGGGGAAGGGAAGGTAGTGTAATGAGTCGACTCGAACACACATCAAGGTGCAACACATATTTGTTAAATCTACATACAGCAAGGATCTGAAGTCATCACAGATCCGAGCTGCTACTCATTCTAACTAGCGTAAGCAGGCTCTTGATAATATGAAGTACATAATAGGTGGAGTCACTGCTAACAAACACTATAATTGGCTAGTATGAAATAGCCAATCTACATCCTTCCTTGTAGAAACAAAAGAAGCATCGGTGGCTAAGCAATATAGGTGGGATGTTAATAATACATTTGCAGAATTACAGAAAATCGCCATATAGAAACATAGAAACATAGAAATTAGGTGCATGAGTAGGCCATTCGGCCCTCCGAGCCTGCACCGCCATTCAATATAATCATGGCTGATCATCCAACTCAGTATCCTGTACCTGCCTTCTCTCCACACCCCCTGATCCCCTTAGCCACAAGGGCCACATCTAACTCCCTCTTAAATATAGCCAATGAACTGGCCTCAACTACCCTCTGTGGCAGAGAGTTCCAGAGACTCACCACTCTCTGTGAAAAAAGTCTTTCTCATCTCGGTCTTAAAGGATTTCCCCCTCATCCTTAAGCTGTGACCCCTTGTCCTGGACCTCCCCAACATCGTGAACAATCTTCCTGCATCTAGCCTGTCCAACCCCTTAAGAATTTTGTAAGTTTCTATAAGATCCCCTCTCAATCTCCTATATTCTCGAGAGTATAAACCGAGTCTATCCAGTCTTTCTTCATAAGACAGTCCTGACATCCCAGGAATCAGTCTGGTGAACCTTCTCTGCACTCCCTCTATGGCAATAATGTCTTTCCTCAGATTTGGAGGCCAGAACTATACGCAATACTCCAGGTGTGGTCTCACCAAGACCCTATACAACTGAATTAGAACCTCCTTGCTCCTATACTCAAATCCTTTTGCTATGAAAGCTAACATAACATTCGCTTTCTTCACTGCCTGCTACACCTGCATGCCTACTTTCAATGACTGGTGTACCATGACACCCAGGTCTCGCTGCATCTCCCCTTTTCCTATTGGCCACCATTTAGATAATAGTCTGCTTTCCTGTTTTGCCACCAAAGTGGATAACCTCACATTTATCCACATTATACTGCATCTGCCAAACATTTGCCCACTCACCCAGCCTCTCCAAGTCACCTTGCAGTCTCCTAGCATCCTCCTCACAGCTAACACTGCCCCCAAGCTTAGTGTCATCCGCAAACTTGGAGATATTGCCTTCAATTCCCTCATCCAGATCATTAATATATATTGTAAATAGCTGGGGTCCCAGCACTGAGCCCTGCGGTACCCCACTAGTCACTGCCTGCCATTGTGAAAAGGACCCGTTTACTCCTACACTTTGCTTCCTGTTTGCCAGCCAGTTTTCTATCCACATCAATACTGAACCCCCAATGCCGTATGCTTTAAGTTTGTATACTAATCTCTTATGTGGGACCTTGTCGAAAGCCTTCTGGAATGTCTAATGAATGGCCTGCAAACCCTTCCAGCCCGTGTGTGGTACGAGTTCGCCTCACCTCCTTGCACTGGAGAAGAAACCGGGAGGACGCTGTTCCTTCACTAAGGCTATGTTGGCGGTTGCGTCTGTAGGTGACTCCGTCCGCTTCGACCAGATAAGAGCGCGGCTTTTTGGCAGATGTGTGCCAGACGTGCATAGCCCTTGTTTGTCTGGAGACGGACCATATGTCCGCGAGCAAGAGGTTTAAGTGGCTTTCTGGACTTGTCGAAGAAGCGTTTCTGCGTGTCACGTTTGGATTGTAGTTGCTTCTGAACTGCAGCCAGGGAACGAACCTGTGGCTGCAAACGCTGCTGGGACACAGGCAGAGGAGCACGGGTTTGGCGAGACATCAGTCTTCGGGCTGGAGAACCCAGTATGGGATCCCACGCAATATTCCTTAGGTTGAGTAAGTCCAGGTACATGTCTGATTTGGCAAGATATGACCACTCCATGAGTTGTTTTGCACTCCAGACTGCGCGTTTGGTGAGTCCGTTGGACTGTGGGAATTCGGGGCTGCTGGTAATATACTGAAAGTCCCATCGTTGTGCAAAGTTTTTAAAAGCTTGGCTGGTGAACTGTCTGCCGTTGTCGGACTGTATACGTGCAGGGAAGCTGTGCACGGAGAGGTGGCTCTGCAACTTTTCGATTACTGTTTCAGAAGTAGTGGTTTAATGTATTTCGTCATTCCGGGCCAGTAAAACATGCTTTGCGCCCTTTGGAGGGTTGCCTCCACGCCAGGATTGCCCCTGTGGAATACTTTATTTGTCCAGGAGGGCTGCTGGGACCACTGCCTTGTGGCCCTTGACAATAATTCCATCCTGTAATACTAGTTCATCGCGAACCAGGAAGTATGGGCGTATCTCGAGCGGGGCGTTGTGTTGTTTATCCGGCCAGTCGCGCCGGATGACTGCTGACAGCAATTGTAAGGTCTCACGAGCAGCCGTGTGTTCTGTTAGGCTGCTCAAGCAGTCAGTTGGCACAAACAAAACCTTTATTACTGAGAATTGGTTCTGTTTGGAAAGTTGTTCGTTGGTTTTACGCGGGGCTCTAGATAGCGTGTCTGCTATGTGCATGTCTTTGCCTTTCTTGTAGACAATGTTGAAATCAAATCGCTGCAGTTGCATCAACATTCTCTGTAGTCATGCTGGGGCAGGGTGGATGGGTCTGTTCCAAATGGTGACCAGCGGCTGATGGTCAGTCTTGATAGTCACAGACTTTCCAAAGATAAAGTCCTTGAATTTAGGCAAAAACCATTGCGAGCAGTTCCTTTTCGATCTGGGCGTAACGCTGTTCAGTGTCGGTCAGCGTGCGGGAGGCATACGAAACAGGCTTGAAATTGCCATCGGTAGTGGTCTTTACTTACGCTGCGCCTAGCCCGTACTGGGACGCATCGCAGGTGATTGTTGCTGGTAATTCCAAAACAAGGTAGTTGAGCTAGTCAGCTGCAATTTGAGAGTGTCAAAAGCTGTTTGGTGCTGCGGGTACCAAGACCACGGCGCGTCCTTGTGTGCCAGTTCTCGTAAGGGGGCAGATATGTCGCTGAGGTTGGGAATAAATTTAGCCAGGTAGTTGACCATTCCGAGGAACCTTTGTAAGCTCATGACATCGGTAGGAACCGACGTTTTGTTGATAGCTGTAGTTTTCGACGGGTCTGGTTTGAGACCATCGCTTGTGAACACATGTCCGAGGTAAGTAACCTCTGGAACTCAAAACCTGTACTGCAGGGGATTTAGTTTGAGCTGAATGCCTTTTGCATGGTCAAGTACTTTCTTCAGATTGGTGTCATGTTCAGCCAGATCACTTCCGTAGACAAGAATATCAGCAACAATGGGTACAATTGTTCCATAGTGCGCTGGAAAACAATTGTTCCATAGTGCGCTGGAAAACTTTGCTGGCGGAGTTGATGCCAAAGGGCATTCTCAGAAAATTGTATCGGCCAAAGGGGATGCCGAATGTAGAGAGATTGGACGAGTCTGGGTCCAGTGGAATCTGCCAAAATGAGCTTTTGGCATCCAGATCTGAGAATACTGCTGCGTTGCCTATCTGGACAGCAACATCTTTTGTCGTTCGCATTGGGTAATGCAGGCGTTTAATGGCATTGTTAAGATCTCTTGGGTTGATGCAGATACGGATCTCCTCCTTGTTTTTCGTTGTTGCTACGACCATGGTGGAAACCCAGTCAGACCTGTCAGTAACTTCAGCAATAACACCCATGGAGACCATGCACTTGCGTTCAGTGTGTATTCGGTTGCACATGGCATACGGAACACGATGTGATGCTCTAACCACAGGAGTAACTTTGGGATCGACAGCAATGTGGTATTTGATAGGCAACTTGCCAAGCTCATCGTTAAACAGTTCTTTATATTGAGAAAGTAGCTGTTGCGTGGGCCCTTCAGCGAGACAGAGTTTATGGACCATGCTGCCAAAGTAAACCAGGCCTAGATCATGGCATGCATTGATACTGAGCAAAGTCTCTGAATCTCCCTTAACAGTATAAAACGGTAAGGTATGGGTCTGTTTGTTGATGGTGCATTTTAAATCAGCTTGTCCAAGTGGGTGTAGTACTTCTCCTCCGTGAGCTCAAAGTGTTGCAGAGGCCTTATCAATATGTTCAGCATTACGGATTTTTTTAAACTCTCTCAATGAGATGTCGTTGCATTTGGCGCCAGTACCTACCTTGGCGATCAAAGGCCTGTTATTCACAAACATGGTTACCTCAGGGTCAAGTTGCTCATTAGATGAAGGGAGGAGAGAGTGGATGGCAGAACTGGTATCTGTACTCTCTGAGAGTGGTGCGGGGGGTTGCGAAGCAGGCTCTACGAAGTCATTATCAGTAAGCTTATGTTGAAGCAGGTGCAAGCTCGTCCTTGAAGCTACAGGAGTCACACGGAAATGGCAGCACCAAGCAAAGTGGTTTCTTTTCTTGCAGAAATTACAGGCTTTCCCATAGGCAGCACAGAATTGACGACCTGTAGCATGGAAATAGTTGCAATTTTGACAACAAACTGCAGACCCAGTGTGGGAGCTGCGAGAGGAGAGGTGTGTAAGATTAACACAACGTTGCGAATGTTCACTGAAGGGCACAGACTCAGTATGGGGAGACGTTATCTCAGAAATACGACAGGAATGTTCTGCTTGTTCTAGAGTTAAATCAGTGTTGCAAAGGAGCTCACCTCGTAGCTTGCTGTCAAGCATTCCTCCAACAAGATTGTCCCGGGTGAGTTCATCCCGTAAATAACGAAAGCGTCAGCGTGCAGCCATGTTCTTCAAGCTGCTGATAAAACATTCAATTGGTTCGTCAACCTGCTGTAATCGAGCATAGAACTTTCAATAATGTAGTTAGAGGGCAGGTCACACAGCTCTCTGAACTTTCTGATGAAAACCTCAGGGTCGTCGATTGTTTCAGCAGGCACTCTGACCTGACCATCATCCTCCAAAACAGCAGGAGCAAAAGTCTGCACAATTCATTGCTTCAGGTCCCGCCAAATTAAGCAGTACAGAGGCACACACCTCGGGGTGGGGTGGGGGGGGGGTGTCATTTCATTGAACGATGCATGCATAATGAGTGTAGTCACGCTAAAAAAGACGCCAGCATTCAGCAATGTCTGAATCAAAGACCAGAGGACTTGGACGGCGACATGAGTTTGCCATGATTGAGATAATAAACACACAAAATAATCAGAAGAATATAAAACCCGATAAACATGAACGGAGTGGGCAAGATTCACACTCTGACACCATGTAATGAGTCGACTCAAACACACATCAAGATACAACATATATTTATTAAATCTACATACAGCAAGGATCTGCATTCATCACATCTCCGAGCTGCTATTCATTCTAACTAGTGTAGGCAGGCTCTTGATGATATGAAGTACATAGTAGGTGGAGTCACTAACAAACACTATAATTGGCTAGTATGAAATAGCCAATCTACAGGTAGGATCTGGAGTAGGAATGAGTGGGAGATGAATGGATGGAGGAGGGAACTGACAACCTGCTCTTGCTGCTCCAGCTCCCATTAGTATGTCTGTATCCTTATTTGCTCAATAGAAAAAAATTGCAGGAACATTGCCTGAAGAGGAGGGATTGAGTTATACGGAGAGGATGAATAGGCTAGGACTATTTTCCCTGGAGTGAAAGAGACCATGCGCGACCTTACAGAGGTGTATAAAATCACGAAGGGTGTAGATAGGGTAGATAGTCATGGCTGTTTTCCCAGAATAGGAGAATCTAAAACTAGTGGGTGTAGGTTTGTGAGAGGGAAAGGTTTATATGGGAGCGGAGAGACAGGTTTTTCACACAGAGGATTATGGGTATATGGAATAATTTTCCAGGGCATGTTGTAGAGATGAGTACAATTTCAGTATTTAAAATCATTTGGATAATTACATGGATTGGAAATGTTTAGAGCACCTTGCATGCAAGTTGGGTCAATTTCCATGTTGTGTAATGCTGTGACTCTGACTTTATGTTCACAGCACAATAAGATAGAGCTTTCTTTTCCCATGCCTCAGAGGATATGATTATCTTGTAACATTCTCAGTGAAATAAGATCTATGGTGGTGGCAGAAGCAACAATGCAAGCGAGTGAGGTATCAGCACAATTCTCCCCATATCGGTGTCTATCAACCAATGTTCATTCCATTTATTGCATCCTTTTTTTAATCACAATCATACTTAAAACCTATCAACTGAAACTCTCATGTCTGAGTTGGAAGCTTATGAGTTAAATATGCACTCCTGCTGAATTGAGCTCCTACTGATTGACAAGCCAGTATTGTTTGTGGTGCTGACTGTTTGAATGAGTTGTTGGGTTTAGGCCCCAATTTCTCTCTTAGGGGGATGTAATAAATCTCATGGGATTATTTCAATCACAGACAGTAGACTCACACTGATGTCCTAGCCAGCATTCGACTAACGTTAGCTAGAAGAGGAACTTGTTCATTATCTCACTGCTGTTTTGTGGGATTTCGCTGCTCATAAATTCACAGCTGCATTTCTTATACCACAGGGGTATCCTAATAAAGTAGTCATAGGTATTATATAAATGAATGCCTTCAAAGTTGCACCCTAAAGTGTTTAATAATTTCTGCCAAAAAGACTTTTTGATGGCATCTTGGAATAAGCGACGGTATTCCGATAAACGCAAGGAATCATGGGATTTGTCAAAGGTCATTTGGAAATAAAAAGCCAACGCAGCGCTGTATAAACTGTGCATAAATTGTTAACTAGTCTACCAATTAATTAATCTAGAATTCTGTCAACTCAATAGCTTCCTTTCTTGTTCTGCTGTTCACACACTACTTACACAGTCCCAGTTGAGTTCATTGATCTGCAATTATGAGATATTTAAAAACTTAACAAATTTATTATTTGCATTTAATCCTTAATCCTTAATGTGTTTGCGATTGGAATAAGAAAATATTACTTCTGTTTGAAACATTTTCTTATCTTTATTCATAATTTATGTGTAAAAATATATTTAATTTGAAGCAGGTAGCGACTGTATCAGTGTGATGTGGGCTGATGCTTTACCTACAGGCAGGAGTCAGCAACCTGTGGCCCATGAGTCAGATCCGGCCCATAACCCGAAATCATCTGACCCGCAGGCGTATTTTTTGAGTGACTAGAATGTTGTTCTTGCCTTCAGTGGGTCCTTGCCCAGAGTTGTCCCAGTGCTCGGGCAGGGCAGCTCTCCGGGACGCTTTTGACTGAGATGGGTTTACATTGTGAAGTTCACTGTGCCTGAGTTATTGATCAGAGTATACACTCGCTCCTATGGACACGTCTCACTGTGGAGTCTGTCACAAACGGATTCCACCGTCTGTTGGTCAATAATTGGATCGATCTCCTGAACCAGTAGCCGCGGATCTACCGGCGTGTTTTTTTCCGAACTGAACTCACTGTGGAATGAATCCATTAACAGAGCCACACTGCTGCCAAAGTTGTCACAGCCTTCCCTCTGGAACCCTCCCCTGTCCCCATCAGATGCCGAGTTCCTAGAGCCCTGGTTAAACGCGGCCGGTCACGGTTAAGTGTGCGAATCTGGCCCCATCAGAGACTGCAGGCAGGATTAACGAAAGTAAGGACCATTCCGCCTATTGTAGCAGGTGGCTGTTCGTGATGGGTATGAGAGAGAGAGTGGAGAAGTGTGGGGCGAGATTTAATTTCCAGTAGCATGTAAATGATGGACCCACAAGGCAGTAGCAAGAGCAAGAGTCTGTTTCAACAGTTTGTTAATTTTCAGCTGAGTTAAAAATATAAAACACAAAGCGACTTGAATGATCACCGCACATTGCTGATGTTTTACATATTGCCATTGATAAAGTTACATTACTATACCACGAGGAGTGAACAAATCCAAATATATCACAGAAAACTAAAAGTTTATTTGCTGAAGTTCTTACCAGACTCACCAATAACTGCAATGAGCGTCTAACTGTTATACCAGTGTCTCACACTAACAGCTATGTTCAGTAGACATAATATTGCATAAAGCAATAAAACCAACAAAATCATCGTAGTTTGGAAAGTAGTATTTTCTTACATCGAAGAAGCAAAACAGGAAAATACGGTTGACAAGCAGGTCTGCATACATGCAGCAGCTCAGCTGGTGAGAATGCTTATTGCGAATGACCTATGATCTGGGTATGAGTAGTTGAAATACTGAACTCGCTTATTGTCCGCATTTTTAACAAGCAAGTTGACTTCTCAGCTGACCGATGACTCTGGCTGTGCTGCGTCTCTTTGGTACTGGCAACACATCACTGCATAAAGACTTGCAACTCCAAGCCTCTGAAGCAACCTGCCAACCACAAATAATGCTGAAGAATGTTGTCAGTGTAGATATAGAAAAGAAATGTGTGGGTGCTGTATAACTTTTTCGCATTATGTTCTCAGTACAGTGAGTTGGTGCTTTCTTCCATTCCCTGGACGATAAAACAAGACTATCATGTGACATTCTCACTGAAATAAGATCTGGGTGATTGGGGAAGGAAGGAAAAAGGAAATGGGCAGATAGAGAGTAGATTTTCTACAGGGGACATACAGATTTTTCTCAAATATTATTTGAACAGAAGTGTAGTAACAGATTTTTATATCGTTCAAGGAATCTTCAAGGAATTCAAGATCAAGAGTATGATGGAGAAAATCAATACAATGGAGAAAACTGGGGCTTGTGAGAAAGATTCTGCAATAATCGTAGGCAGCTTTAACCTTTGTGCAGACTAAACAACTAAAACTGAGAAAGATATTCTTGATTTCAGGGTGGGTTCACAACAATATCTTAGAACAGTACATTGCAGAATTAAATGAAAAAAATCCTTGCAGAAGCTGGAAATGTAAAATAGACAGAAAATGCTTGAGATACTCAGCAAGACAGGCTGCATCAGGGATGAGAAATAGTCAACGGTTCCGGACAAAGACCCTTCGTCAGAATTGGGAAGTAGGCAAAAGAAGCTTGTTAGGCTGCTGGGGGGTGTGCTCGGGGAGGGGGGTGTCTCTGACTGGGTAAAACCAGGGTGACCATTGGGAGAAGCTGGCAGCACGGTTACCTGGTCAATGAGGGAATGAAAGCTGTTAGAGTGAAAACATAGTCAAAAGCATGTAGGCGTTGTGAAATGCAGAGCAGAAAGACATGCCCGGCAGGTCAGGCTGGTCACACCCTCCATTCATAGAACGAAGGAGAAAAGAAAACAACAAACTGAGCTTCTTTTTTCTGTGTACCCACTTGCAGACACCCCGCCACTCAACCCCCATCCCCCAACTCCCTTAAATACTGCTGACATCGCCCAGCGCTCATTTTGTGAAAATGTCAAAAAGAAATAGCCACATGATTCCTGATCCATTGAATAAAAATAATAATCTTCATTAACCAGGGCACAGAATATAAGGGGTGGTGTAGGCAGAGACTCTCACAATGTTTAAGAAGCATCAGGACGAACATTTGAATCAACAAGGCATATTAGGCTACAGACCAAGTGATGACAAATGGGATTAATGTAAATTGATAATTGATCAGCACAGACTTGGTGGGCTGAAGAACCTGTTATTGCACTGTGCGACTTGGGCTGGATATCTGATATTGTTGAATTCAATATCGAGCTCAGAGGGATGAGATGCTGTTTCATGAGCTTGCATCGGGCCTCGCTGCAACAGTGTTGTAGGATACAGAAAGAGTGGGAGGGTGAGGGAATATCAATGAAAACATCTGTGTTAGATAAAATGTAAAATGTTGAAGTAACTCAGTAGGTCAGACGGCAGCCCTGGAGAACATGGATAGGTGATGTTTCAGGTCAGGACCCTTAAAAATCTCTAGTAGAACATCGATGTTTATAGGTTTTTTTGTGACCAGTATGATCAGACATTTAATTGAAGATGGCACAATTTGTTCCAATCGCCTTTTAACTGATGCTCAAACTTTGTTTTTATTATTTGACAGCAACTCGATGCTTTTGGCAAAGTGAGCAATTAGCTGAGCACATATCTTAGACAGAATAACCTGCTCAACTATTTCCATTTAGGTTAACCATGTCCTTGTGATTCTGATTTTACTTCGGAGTCATGTGAGTGATTCCGTGAAGAAGCCCCGCCAGTCCGCATGCGCGTCATATCGTCGTTCGCATGGCGAAGCACCGGACTGGCAGGGCATCGCTCCTGCCGGCGGTAAGTTTAAACCTAGAAGGTAAGTTTTCCATTAATTACCAGGGTTTGCTGTTCGAGCAGGAACCTCTCTTCACAGAGGTTTCCTGCTAGATTTATGGCGAAGGCCGGCGAGTGAACCAGCTATGGGCTGTGGGGAAACCCCGGTTCCGACCGCGAAAGCGGATAGTCGGTAGATGTCGGGTTCGCGATTCCAGCCACTGACAAGGCGGTCAGTGGCTTCCAGCCTGCTGTGATGCCCGTGGAGGGGCAAATCAAGCAGGAACGCGGTATCATCGCCAGAGTCACTGACAGTGCGGTCAGCGGCTCACAGACACGGTGGTTCCCAGTGACGGGGTGAAATCACCGATAAATTGATCCGCCGTATTGGACTCGGGCTGCAAGGGTTCCCCTCTGGTAATAAGTGTATATTTGCATGGATGCTGTTGTCATTTTAACCCTTCACAGGTGAAGCTCCATACTCCAAAATTAATGTCCCCACTTGGAGAAGGAGACCATGCCGGGTCAGTACACCTCAGACACCGGATCTGTAACAGAGCTGGCATATGGGACAGGCCACGCCAGCAGCACCTGGGACAGGGCTGCTTAATGTGTGACAGCACCGGCCTGTAGGACAGCCCGCGCCAGCAGCGCCTGGGACGGGGCTGCTTCATGTCTCCCTCTTGGAGGAGGAGAGCATGCCAGATAAGTGTAATTCTGACGCCAAGTCTGAGGGTATAGCTGTGGAGCATACCCCAAGGGATGAAGGGCACGTGTCAGAGGTACCATTCCTGACAACAAAGTTTGCCATCCCAACAGACTGTTCCATCCTGATATAGGTCCATTGGGGGTCGTATCAGCGCAGGGGGCCTGCGGCAGCACCTGTTTAGGGCTGCCTTAGAATCGCCCTCTCTGAGGAGGGGAATGCGAAAGGTCAGATGTAACTGACTCCAGATTCTAAAGATGTCGGTGGAACATACTGGAGCACATGCGTGCCAGCAGTGAACAGCACTAACAGGGGGATATGAGAGCCAGCCGCCGAATCTTCTATTCAGGTAAGGCCTATTCAACAGGAAAAACCTGGCGAAAAAGCAAAAGCTGTCGGATCAATCAAGGCCAATGGCAAGAAAGGTTCATCTTTTCAGAACGCACCCCAGACATTCATCAGCAGTAAGCGGTTCACTGAAGCTGGTGGCAGCATGACAGCTGGGCAGAAGTTCCACGCACCCTACCAGTCCTACTCAACATGGTGGGTCTGGCACTTCCGAAACATGGGTAAGTGGACCATTCACAAGTTGGTAATATTTACACTTGTTTGTACAACACACAAATGATAAAAGCATCTGCTTAGAGGCATTTAACCATGTAAAACTGCACAATACTAGCAATGCAAGCAAGTTTGGAACTAGGACCAGAATTGTCGTTTAGGCAAGCTCAGTATAATGGCCAGTTGCTTTTGGACAAAATTTATGAGGGAGGCTCAGTATTATGGCCAGGATTGTCTTTTGTGACAGGCTCGGAAATCGGGCCAGAGTTATCGTGCGAAGCACACATGGAATGATGGCAGGAGTGGCCTGTTCATTATCAGAAATGGAGAATGTCGGTTAACTCGCATATGAACTTTCCGAATAGGAAACTTCTTTACTGACTAACAACGGATTCATAAGGGTCTCAAAGATCCATTCTATGCAGTTCCCATTACAGAGATCATCGGAGACATTGGAAAGCATCAAAAGGCAATGATAACTATACTAATAACAGTAAAACATTGCAAAATGGGATAAACTATTTACCCAGGCTATTTAACTAATTAAGAAAATCAGTGTTTGGACTCAGAATTTAAAAACACTTGTTATGTCTTGTCTGCATGATATTCTAACACTGTATTTTGTTAAAATCATCTGTTTCAGCCTCAAACTATATTTAAGAAATTGGGCACATCCATCCAGTTAACTTTAAGTAGTTACAAAATAGACTTGTTGGTCATTTGGATTTACCTTTAACCATTAATTAGCCTATGACTCCGCCCTGTGGCAAGAGATTGGAGTTAATAGAAACCAGTTATAAAGCTGACTTCTGTTCATCAAGAGTAATTGGCAATATAGTAGCTGTATTTCAGCAGTGCAAGTTGGGGAACTGATATTGTGCAAGGTAGCAACCTCTCAAATGACATGTAGATCATTATTAACAACCTTATGCTATTACCAGCTGAAGCTACCTAAGTCACAATGATGAACAAATAGTATTCAGCATTGCTCCAGTAGTTTGGTCAGTCGAATTTCAGTTATTTACAAACTGATGCTAAGTGTTCTAAGGTGGGAAATTGCGAATATCATCTCCAGTTTGGAGGTGGAGGAGATTTGCATGAGTTGCCAATTCTTCAGTTGTTGGTATCAACTAACTATATACACTAGATGCACCCCATGGGTAAAGGGCTATTGAGCGAATATACATAATCTACATGCTCAACTTCAAGTTGATACACTAAGGTGGTGGCATATGTTAGTCACATGGCAATCAAGTAAAAGTATCCTGTAATAATTTACCTAATATCCTTTGCCACTGGTGTATCATCAAGTTCAGATCGATGACAACACAGAATAGGTATTGGATCACAAAAGTATTATGAAAGTATGGTTCAATGGAACACCAAATATTGACATATTGTTTTCATGCTTATTCACTGATTGCAAAAATATGTGGCCTAACAGTGGGGAGAGATACATTCTCGCTACTAGAAGGAATGTTCTTTTATGTCTTCCTCCATTTTGCCTCATCAGGTCTTGAAATAAAGTCAGCAAGATCTCGCTTTAGTTTTCGTACTGTCAGACTGGCTATGCAGCCCTACTTCCTGCTTCCGTCCGGCATAATAATGCACCCGTATACGGTTATTCTAAAAAACTAAAACTTTGCTGGTTCAAACTGTGGTTCAGGAAACCAGCTTCTGCATAATAAAACAATTATTGAATTACACATTCTGAATGGACTGCCTTACGGCTCAGGTTGTCACATCAATCCATGGAGGTGCTCACTGCAGAGTGCAGGGATAGCACCAAAAAGCAGTACATTTCCTATTGAGGAGATCAGAAGCGGTTTGTTTAATATTAATGTTACATTTAATACGGTACAGATTACTGACGTCTTCCAGTTCATTCTTAAATGGTCTTTGACAATAATTCAGTTATAGGGCCACTAAATGTGCCCAACGTGCCTTCCCATCATATTAGCTGCAGTAAACAGGACCCACTCTGTCGGGTTTCAACCCTGGATATCGAGTTTGTAAAATATATCTTTAACACAAGTTCTCCCACTACAAGTATATGCAGTATTGGATATTGACAGTGTGTTAACAATACTTCACCAGAGGGCTCCAGCTACATCCTTAGTCATGACACTAGTATCAGCCCAACAACTTCAGACATTGCAAAAGCTGTGGCTAGATAGGATGGAAATGGCTGCAGATGCCATTGTTTTACATTTCTGATCTACACAAGCAGAGAAGACCAGGGGTGGCAGGATTTAAGATCATATTTCGGCATACCCCACGGACTCACGTCTATGTGTGAGGGCAGGCTTGCTATGTTATATCAAGGCCACCAGAACCCTAAGAGGTGTGGAATCAGCATTGTTTATTAGCGACAAACAACCACACAAGAAAAGGTCGATTCAGACTATTTCAAGGTGGCTGCAGCAGGTTCTGGTTTATGCAGGTATTAACACTGACAATTTTACATCTCATTCCACCTGGGCGACATCAATGTCAGCGGCCAGGGCAATGGATGTTCCCATCAACCATATCCTCGTGACCGCAGGATGGTCAACTGAATTGGTTTTAAATTTTTTTTTACCATAGGCCGATTGCTGACTCGGGCTATTTGCCCATTATGTTTTGCATCCACTTTAGCCTCCCCTGAGATAGAGGGGTTGCTATTGATTTTCCTTATTAACGTAAACCATTAATACATTTGAATCAATGTCATGGTTAATGCATTGTTGATTATTCACTCATCCTGAGTCAATTGATGCAGTGAGATACCGGGATTTGAATCTGCGGCATGAAATCACAGAGCTTTGAGCTCATTACGGAATCACTCACGTGACTCCGAAGTAAAATAGTAAGATTAAACGAGAACTTACCAGTGTGAAGTTTGATCTTTATTTTATGAGGAGTTACGTTGGTGATTACGTGCCCTCCACTCCCAACCCTCTCTCACAAAGGTCATCTGGTAGTTCTCAAGTTGCTGATCTTACTATGTTACTTCAATTGCTGTTACCTGTGATTTTATACCACTGCTTTGAAGATTGACACGCATGCGGACTGGCGGGGCTTCTTCACATAATCACCAACATAACTCCTCATCAAATAAAGATCAAACTTCAAACTGGTAAGTTCTCATTTAATCTTACTATTTTACAGATAAGGCATAGTTTTCTCCTCTAATAGATATTAGCGATTGAATAGCGAGTTTATTACATTCTGGTAGTTTTTCAGTTACCACTAATGTGATACATTTGATTCCACTTAATTATCTGAATTAAAATTCTTAAGTTGTCACAGTAGGATTTGAATACATGTCTCCAGACTCTTGATCCAGATTCTGAACTAGTTGTTCAGTAAAATAGCTATCTTTCCACCAAACAGCATTTCAGTAGACTCCACTGGGCCACAATTGTGAAAGGAAACTAGAGAGATTTTGCCCTCTCTGATCTGTGGTCTCTTGAGTCCATGTGGCCAAAATGCATAAAGTCAGCACAGCTTCTTAATCCTTAAGCTGCCGACAGACCCAGTGAGTGAAATGCCTTGATCCATCTGTACAATGTAACAGATAACATTCTTAAGTGGTTGACAGGATTTATGTGGCCAAGTTATTTTTCTTGGTGTCTAGGGGAAAGGTTGCTGAGAACCAGGCATCGCAATCTCAAAACAAAGACTGATAAGAATAAATTATTTCAGCCAGAGACATGAACCCTTAACTGCTGATCCTCAGTTACTGAGTATATTCAATGCAAAGATTAAAAGATTCCCAGATATTAAGGTGAATGGAGACAGTGGATGGAAAATGGAGCTGAAGTAAAAGATCAATATGAGTGAAGGAGGCTGAATGATAACCTGAGCAAGGGATATACAATTCTAAGAGCCATAAGTAGGGTAGATAGTCCGAGTCTTTTTCCCAACTTAGGGGTGTCAAAAACAAGGTAAGAAGAAGGAGCTTTAATGAGGATCTAAGGGATACATTTATTACATAAAGAGTGGTGTATATCTGGAACTCACTGCCAGAGGAGGCAGTGGAATCAGATGTAATTACCATGTTTATGAGGCTGTCGCTTAAATAGGCAAGGCATAGAAGGATACAGACCGAATGCGGGCAAGTGGGATTAGTGTGGATGAGCAGATAGGTGGCATGGTTGCAGTGGGCCGAAGGGCCGAAGGGCCTTTTTCTGAGTTACACGACTCTATTTTATGGAACCAGGCGCAAAGGATGTGTTGACTGATTGTGCTGGTCCTCTTTCCTCCTCTGCGTATTGCATCTCATTATCTGCAATGCTTAAGGAAACCATGATGTTACAGCTCCCGTGTTTTTAGATTATTTTTTCCATTCCTATTTTGCATCTTGCTCCCCAATGCCCTTTTCCCTGAAAAGCTATTTTCTCTAACTTCAAGGTTCCTCTCTGAGATATAATTGCTTTGTTTACAAGCATTTAGGTGGGCATTTAAATAGGCAAGACATATAATGATACGGTCTTCAATGGATTAATGAAAAGATCAGCATGGACATGGTGGGCCGAAGGGCCTGTTTCTGTGCTGTTCGGTACTTGAATCTGTGACTCCCTGATTTCAATTACATTTCTAGTGACCTTTGCAACAGTGCATTATAATAGTAAGATTAAATGAGAACTTACCAGTTTGAAGTTTGATCTTTATTTTATGAGGAGTTACGATGAGGGATTACATGAAGAAGCCCCGCCAGGCGCATGCGCGTCATACTTCAAAGCAGCGGCGTGAAAACAAAGAAACTATAGCTGAAGTGATATAGTAAGACTCAGAAGACTAGAACTACCAGATGATCTTTGCGATTATGAGGGCCGGGAGCGGAGGACACGTAATCCCTCATTGTAACTCCTCATAAAATAAAGATCAAACTTCAAACTGGTAAGTTCTCATTTAATCTTACTATTTTACTTCGGAGTATCGTGAGTGACGACATGAAGATTTCAAAGCTCTGTGATTTCATGCCGTAGATCCATTCCATACAACACACTGCTTCAGTTGACACAGTAGTGAATAAATAATGTATTGAACATTGCTTTGAATTATCCAATAATTATTTTAATAATAACAAACATAAGACAGTAATAACCCCTCTGTCCCAGGGGGAAATTACAAATGAAATTTATAAAGACAAAATTTATAAAATCAAATCAAACGGAACCCAAAACAGCATTCCCAAACCCTGACACTGTCAGGACAGGTTTACATTAAAATTTAGAAAAATTGATTCCTTAGACCATCCTGCGGCCACGAGGATTTGGTCTAGCAGCAGGTCCTGTGCCTTCGCTGCGGATGTTGATGCCGCCCTGGTGGAGTGAGATTTAAACACATGAGTGTCTACTCCAGCACAATCCAAAACCTGTTTTAACCATCTAGAAATAGTTTATACTGACACCTTTTTATGAGGTTTTTTTGCGGCTGATGAGCATTGCTGTCTTAGAACCTCTTAGGTGCTTAACTACACATAACGTTTGGTCAACAGGGTATGCTTTAAAGCTTACTTTGGATCCGGCCATTCCTGGCCTGCTTTGTTTGATTAAATCATACACATAAAATGTAATGTTATCTGCAGAAGAATACATGCTATCTAGTAGTAACTTTTGCAATGTTTGTACTCGTTAGCACTTTAAGTGTTAACTTTTGAAAAATCAATGATGTAATTGGAGCCCATTGCCGAAGCAGTGTGAGAACTATTACTGACATCCCAGATTTCTGTATATCTAGGCTTAGGATGATTTTTGTTAAAGATTCTTCTCGTGAATCGGGACACTAATGGATGAGACCTGATAGATTGTTGTTCTGAAAACTGCCCTAAATAGGAGGACAAAGCACTCCGAGCACTATTAATGGCACTATAACTCAAGTGTTCCTCAAAATGCAAAGTAGTAAGGAACTCCAATACATCCGGTATGCTTGCAGTATGATAAGATATATCTGATTGTAAACAAAACATCTCCCATTTCTTAATATGAGACACATATTGTTTCTTAGTGCTATCTCTCCAAGCTGCAGTTATGACATCCATGGTCCTATTCGACAGTCCAAGGCCTTGGAACGGTCTGGTCAGAACCTGCAGATTAACAAATTAATACGATCATGTAACGGATGACTTTCTCCTGTTACTGGATGCACCAATAAATTACTGCATTTGGGGACAGTTATGTATGGCTGAGTCATCATTCTGATCACCAATGGGAACCATGACTGTGTAGACCAGTCCGGAACCACCAAAATGCCTGAGGCGGAGTTCTGCTCTATTTTGGTGAGACGTTGCCTAAATCAGGCAGAATGGGGGAAAAGCATAAAAGAATGTACATCCCCAATGTAGCGGGAATGCATCCACCGCTACTGCTCCTGGATCTGGTTCCCATGAAACGTATTTAGGCAACTGGTGATTTAGCCTGGATGCAAACAGATCAATATCTGGCAAACCATAGCGGCTGACTATCATTTTAAAAACATCAGGATTTAACATCCATTCTATGTTATCATAAAATTTTCGTGACCTGTTGTCTGCCACCACATTATCTCTACCTGGTAGGTAGATAGCTGAGACTCAGATGTTTCTGGAAATACACCAGTGCCACATGAGGTTAGCCAGATTATCACATGATACTGACCTTATTCCTCCCATGTGATTGATATATGCCACAGCCGTGGTATTATCAATCTGGAGTTGAACATGTAAATTATTCATTGTTGAACAATAAGCTTTTAATCCATAGAATGCACCCAGCGATTCTAAGTAATTTATAATATGCCTGTGCAGGATTAAAGACTCTTGCACACTCCATCTACCACCACAGCTAGACTCGCTGTCCGTAGCTCCCCATCCCAGAGCACTCACATCTGTCTGTAAAACCACTGAAGGTTGCTGATCCAAAATGTTTTTGGTAGTTTGTACAATATTGATAATCCACCATTGTAATTCAGCTATGGCTCTGGTTGGTAACTGCATAGGTCTATCAAAATGACCTGCATGTTCTTTAAGTGTTTGTTCTCTAGCTCGCTGCAGTCTTTGATAGTGCAGAGGTCCAAACTCCACTGCAGGGAAAGCTGCCACCAATTTACCAATAAAACTGGCTACTTCTAGGATGGAGGGATATTGTTTTTCAGGGAGACTAGTACAGACCTCCCTGATCTTCCTGATTAAAATATCATCTAGATAAGCCATTACAATGTGATTCTGGGCCCGAAGTAGCGCCAGCACTGGTTTCAACAATTTCGTGAACAGCCTAGGAGCTGAGGTTAACGCATTGGGTAATGCTTTAAATTACCACAGCTGTCCCATCCAACTAAATTTCAAGTATCTCCGATACTGATGATGAATTGGTACTGAATAATATGCATCTTTTAGATCTATAGTTGTCATATAACAGCCTTGTGATAACAGCTGTGTAGCAGTATTGAAGGTGTCCATTTTAAAATGCCTATACTGAACATAGGAATTTAACTGGGTTAGGTCCAGAATGACTCTACATCCCCCACCTTTTTTCTGTCGGGGGAATATATTGGACACAAATTGTTGAGGATGGTTTGTTGTCCTCTCAATTACCCCTTTTTGGGACAAAACCGTAATTTCTTCTTTTACCTGCTGAGTTTCTGATACAGAAAAAAACAATACTCTATTAGGCATATTCTGTACAGGTGGATCAATTCCTGACATAAACTCTATTCGAGAGCCTGACACAGTGTCTAGTACAAACCGATCAGATGTTATGTAGCACCATTCATCATAAAACTATTGCAACCTACCCCCAACCGGAGGTTGTTCCCCAGAAATCTTAACCTGGACAGAATGAATCACCCGTACCTCTACAGTCGGCCTCGAAGTCCTCCTTCTTCCCATGTAGCTGGGATACACAGGTGGGTAATACCATCATCACACTGGCCCCACTCTGCTTGGCCCTGCCCCTGGATCCGCTGAAAACGACCTGCGAGGTGGCAACCTGGCAGAAGGGACGTAAGTCTTCATGAGACCGATTGTTTTGGCCTCATCCTCCAGGTCCTTGATTTGTTTGAGGAGGTCCACCCCAAATAAATAATCTGGGGCTTGGATGTTGGTGGACCTACACAATGCTGCAAATCTCGGGTTCTGCGTCGGTTTTATAGCTATTTTTCTTATGCAGTTGACCTCAAAATATGCGTTACAGAACAGGGCCTGCATATCTTGGTGTGGGCCAGACATTAGTGTCCCCCAGACCATTTTTCCAAATGCAGTGATGCCTGCTGCCACCAACTTGAGGACCCGCTGAAACCTAATTTCTTGTCCACGCATCGTTGCACTCATTTGTGCCCATGTTGCAGAGTTCACGGTGGGCACTTTGAGCGATGCACAATTAACAGGTGTTTTATATCTCATGGCCATCTCTTCCATAATTGTATCCTGGAGCTGGTGAGAAGCCATGTAATTAACATTGGCGGCTAGGTTTTCTTCCATGCCCTCACCAGTCCCTTCTGGAATAGCGAAGTTCCTCGCTACGTCCGGGACACCTGGAGTATGGCTCATGTGCTCTGGTGTGTGCTCAAATGCAGTGACACCAGCTTCAGGGTCAGACCCCTCCTGGCTCTCCCGAGTCTTACTCTAGGGAGGTCTCTTCCAGCCCTAAACGAGGTGCTGGAGAGGGTGATTCCCATTGATATTGGTAGGCAGTGTAATCCTCACTGTATGGGCCTCTTTGAGAGGCTGCCTGGGGAATCCTAGGAGCATTGGACCCCGATTGAAATATCTCATGGCTCATTAGTGTCTGGAGCATCCTCTCCATTTGGTCGAGCTGTCCCGATACCTTCTTGTTATCAGGAGGGAAGTCTTCCTCATCATCAGACCCGTCAGATAAAATTGGCCTGAGAGACTTTCTCTTAGCTTTTCTACCTGTTGTAGTGGCCTCAGTGCCCTGAGGCACTGGAGCTGATGGAGGCTGTTGAACTGCCGGTAAAACAGCAGCTGGTATCGGAGCCGACGTTACCGCACTTGTTATCTCTCGTCCCGATCTGCGAGCTGGAACCACGGGCACGCGCGTTCCGCTCCTACTTCGAACTATTTTCTTAACGGTACCCTCCATAACCACTAACGCCCGCTGGCTCCCGAGTCAGACTTACAGAGTTTAAATAGTCGCAGGGAAAGTTTTAAAAACCACTTACCTGTGAGTTTACTACTTACCGCTGGTGGAGCTGCGCTCGGTGCACCATGCGTCGGACGTAATGACGCGCATGCACCTGGCGGGGCTTCTTCACGTAGTCACTCACGTGACTCCGAAGTAAAATTGGCTTGGAACAGTTTGCAAATGGCATGTGTAGCCAATCAAATAAAGAAGTGGACATATTCTGTTCATGATGATTACATTGGACTTTGAGAACCTGGAACAAAACAGCCAGGTTGTTAAACTCAAAGAATGCAATCCAGGATTTTGGGTACAAGATTAACTTTATTTCCACCATGTAGCCGGCTTTGTTTTAATAATTGACCCCAGGGAATGGCTAACTGCAATAAAGGTTGAATGTCCTATTATATACTCAATGCCACCTTGGAAGAAAGAACATCAGTGGACTGATACTATTTAGTCAAATATATTCACAGATCAAATGATATATAACAATAGTATTAAACAACACAAGACTTAAAATAACTCTTGTGGAATGGGCAGGTGATCCAGGATAGGCCATTTGCCTATCCTGGATCACCTGCCCATTCCACCCACCTGCCCATTCCACCCACTTGCCCATTCCAACCACCTGCCAATTTCACCCACCTGCCCATTCCACCTACCTGCCTGTTCTGGACTACATGCCCATTCCAGACCACCTGTCCACTGCTCTCTTCACCAGATCTCCTTCAGTAACTTCAGTTCCAGACTGTCATCATGGGCTGTTATTAACAAACAGACGGCCACCAGCTATGTGCTGAGAGTCAATTCCACAACCACTGTGATGATAGAGTGTAAAGAGATAAAATCCCAGGCATGGGTTTCTACATTTGCATGTACCCCCCACTGGGTGCAGCTGAGATTTTGAATTTGCTTGTTGTCGTGCTCCCTGGGTCACCACCCTGAATGGTAACCAACACCAACCGTTATTTTATGCTCCAGATTGTTACCTGCACTCTCTGCCTATTCCTGATTGTCTACTTGTAGGGTCCCCACTTCTCTCCCAAACTCTCTATAGCTGCAGGGTGACTCTTTCCTAACCATGCGATCCATGAATGGCTCAGATTGCTGTGTGTATTGTGGGGTTGCTGATATAACTGGCAACTGCATATTAACAAGAGGGAGAGGGCACAATGGATCAAGTAATGCAATTTGTGGAGCCCAGTCGCCAGTTTGTGAAAGATTCGATCAGACTTGTAAAAAGATGTACAAAGCCAGACAGGAAAGAATTTCAGAAGATTGCTATGGCAACGGCTATTGGATTTGCCATCATGGGATTCATTGGTTTCTTTGTGAAGCTCATCCACATCCCAATTAATAACATTATTGTTGGTGGTTAGAACGGACTCAATGGTGTTGGGATAGAAAACGAAGATGGGAGGACAGCAAGGAACACTTTATATTTTGTGCTTCAGTCAATAAAACCTGTTTTGATTTGTACAAAAAAAAAAAAAAAAAAAAAAAATTAACAAGCCAATAGAGATAATGATTCAAGGGTGCACTCAAAACTTCTGAAACATCGCCACTAAGCCCTGAGAACCTCTGACGTGATTACTCTAAGTGGAGAAGGAGCGTTTTGGATAGAGAACTCAATGTCATGTTTTGGGGGCCACACAGAAGACCTGGATAAACAGCAGAAAGAGCATCACCTTACAAACTACGCATTTGCCTGTCCCGCCAGGCAACTCCTGCCCAGGAGTGGAAGAGTCTGAGGGTGCTCACGTGAGAGCCTATGGAAGCCTCCTCAATTCCACGGGTCTGAGAGAGACAAGATTGGACTTTCCACATAAATGAGCTCTCACAGAGGATGTGTGCACATAGGCTTCTGCTGTCATGCTACCTCATTTAAGGGTTGCTTAAAGTAAACTAAACATCTCTGGTTTCGGTTTCAAAATAAATGTTCTGCAAGGACATTAATAATGACTGGATCTAAAGATGTAATAGCCTGGAAAGGATGTAGAGGAGATCATCAGGATGTTCGCTTCCGGCGGCGCTATGGAGTGAGCGGAACTCGCGCCATTCAGCTCCGCTAAAATTGTATTAAAAACGGGGGTAAAAGGGGTTAATTTAAGCTACTCACCAGAGGAGAACGGTTGTGAACGGCTCCGGTAGCGTTAAAAAGGTGCGTGACGTCATCAGGCGCGCGACTTTACTAAGAAAATGTCGCTGCATCGCTCCCCCCCTCCCCACCAAGGGAAAAAGCCTGTGAAAAGGGAAGTAGGCCTCACTGGAGCCTCGGGCTCGAGTTTGAGTGCCTCCCAGGAAGATATTTTAAAGATGGACTACCTCAAAAAAATCATTATGGGTGAGCTGAAACAAATGCTTAAGGATATGAAAAAAGAATATAAAGAGGAAATAAAGACTTTAAGAGCTGATATTTTGGTGTATCATGAGAATTTGAAAGAAGAGTCCAAAAAGAAAGTTATAGCCGCTGTAAAGACTATGATGGACGAATGGAAAGATAAAGCGGGTACTGATTTGCAACAACAGATGGATGATGTAAACCGTAAAACTGGTGAGATACCAAGTTAGAACCTATTATAACTTCACTTAACCAACAAAATGACGCAATAAAAGAACTGACTGAATCAGCCGAGAAGCGCCTTGCCGAGAACAAGCGTTTATCAGAATTATGACACAAAATAACTGATAAATGCATTGACTTGGAGGGACGTCAAAGCGTAAGAATCTGCGTATTGTTGGGTTGAGTGAAGGCCGAGATGGAAATCAAGACCCTCGAAAATTTGCTGCAAAACTTCTAAAAGATATTCTGAACTTGGACCAAGAACCTCTGCTGGGCCGAGCACACAGGGCATTGAGACGTACCCCTAGGAGGGATGCTCCCCCAAGACAGATGATTGTGAAGGTGGCTTACGATCATGTGTTTGAAGATATGATGAAGATAATAATAAGAAAAATCTCAAATATGAGGGAGACAACATCAGTATTTTTAGAGATACTCCCTGCGGAAGTGGCCAAGAGAAGATCTTTATTTACAGAAACAAAAGGTATCCTGAGGAACATAAAGAATCTGAGATATGGCCTGATGTACCCGGCAACATTAAGGGTAACTTATGATAACAAGAAGCACCGCTTCACCAAATATACAGAAGCTCTTGAATTCGCTCGAGATATTCAGAAGAAACTGGAAGAGGAAGAAGTAGAGGAAGAAGCGGATGAAGATGAAGGACACTGAATATTATTGATCACTTACCTGATGATACTGATTTTACTTAGGAGTCAGTTGAGTGACTTCGTGAAGACCCCGCCAGCACGCATGCGCGACATATCGTCGCACACATTTGCTCGACAAGCTGGGGGGGGGGAGTGCGCTCTCTCCACCAGCTCCTTCATAAGGACCGGCAAGTAAGTACTTATCTTACTCCCACAGGATGGACAAAGGGAAACGGAAGGCGATGCTCTCCAGGAGCCGTGGTGCATCGACCAGCCAGCGGTCTTTGTCACCGGAGCTGCAAGCACCACCAGCAGCTTCGGGACGTGTGGGGGTAAGAATGCGGAAGTCGGGCGCTCCCGTTACACCAGCGCCCGACTCATCACCTGAATGGTTCACCGCACTGGAGCTGGAGACTGCTGATCCAGGCTTCGAGCCCCCATCCCCCAGAAAAAGAGGGGGAAAACAGGTACGTGGGAAGGAACCTCGCTCATCACTAGCGATCTCACCCCGAGTTCCAGCAGACCCAAGGAGACTGGGCCGGGGGACAGGTGCACTGCAGGGGAGCCCTGCAGCTGCATACCATGTACAACTGCCAGGGAGATCTGCCGTAGAGCAGTCTGGCAGATCTACTGCTGCGTCGAGCAGACCTGTAGGAGCAGGTGCTGCCGGCAAAACACCCCGTCAGGCTGCGGTCAAGGGCGGTGGTGGCAGCAGTAGATGGTCGGTCAGCTTAGCTCTGGAGCGGCCGACCATGCGCCTCCACGCCGAATATTGGGCGACAGTGGGGGTAACCCTGCACGGAGTCCGGGGAGCCAGGTTCCGGGGGCCGGCGCCGATCCAACTCACCTGCCTTCGTATCAGACAGGTGGGCCGCCACAGTCTGCAAGAAAACAGACTAGCGGAGAGTCCGTGCGGGTGTCGTATGAGCCTACTCGGGCGGTAGGCCACGACGACCTGCCATTGGACACTAGACAGCACCTTACGGAGGTGTGGTCCGATGGTGGAAACCCCAGTGATATCGCAGGGCCTGGGGAAGTTGGCTTGTCCGCTGCACATAGCAGGGACGGTCGCATAGAGCAATTGGAGCTCTTAGGGGAGCAACTCCTCCAGCGGGACAGGGACCGGGAAGAACAGGACTCGCGGGCATCGACAAGCCGCGCCAGGAGTCCACTCAGTCTCTCGTCGTCACCAGCCAGAAGTGCCAGCAGTTGCCCGGCCACTGTATTTGAAGACGACCCGGGACAGCCAGAGACCGTTGAGCCAGAGCACGAGGAGGATATGCTGGACGTGGTGGGCAAGTTTGCCACGACCGCACAAACAGGGGAACCCCTGCACCACAAACTGGCGGGCACCATGGATTACCTGACCACTCACCAACTCCAGAGTCAGGTACTCAATGACACAATGGAGAAAATAAAGCCACCCTAGAACTGCATCAACCTCAGTGTTCCCCTGGTCAATGCACAGATCTGGGGACACTTGAGCACGGCCACCAGGATGCAGGATGTCCGCCTCCAGCGTATCTTGAAGGTCCTCTCCACGGGTATAACGGCGTTTGCTAGGACCCTTGACGGGGATAATGTGTCCAGCGAACAACAAGATGCCCTGGCACTCCTATGCAACGCCCAGTATGAGATCAACTGCCTGCGTAAGAGCTCCATAAAGCCCACACTCAACCCCAAATTCGCGGGGTTGTGCCGTCCATCAACCGCTCCACCGCCTCATCAACTGTTTGGAGATCTGTCCAAACAAGTGAAGGAACTAGACGAGGTGGCCAAAACAGCTGGCCTAATGAAACCTCGTACGACGAGACCTCACCCATACCACCGGCAACAACCACACACCAACTGGAAACCGCGGCAGCCAGACAGGACACCAAGGGCCTATCCCCCTCCACTTCCCCAAACACAGTGGCCTTTTTTAGGGCAAGGCCAACAGCGGCCTGCATGGAAGATGTGGTCGCCATCCCGACAACCTCCACAACGTTCACCCAAAACGACATACGCCAGGAACTGCCGTTAACCATGGAGGTAAGGGGGCCTGGTTCCTCTCAGACTGTAGCATCCCTTCCTAGACAAATTGGTGGGCGATTGCGGGCCTTTTTGGAAATATGGAACACTATCACCACAGACAAGTTTATTTTACAAAGTGTTCAAGGTTATGTCATAGAATTCATCGGTGGTAAAAATCCCCCTACCCAACATTCGCCTCATCGGAAATTTACACTCTCCCAAAAAGAGGTTGAAGCAGGACATGCTGAAATTGTATGGCTAGCAGCAAAAGGGGTGATTGGGAAAACAACGCACGAACCCCTTGAGTTTGTGTCCAACATTTTCACCAAAATTAAAAAAGATGGGGGGTGTCGAAATATAATAGACCTAACTGAGCTGAACACTTTTGTACAATATACCCACTTTAAAATGGATACCTTTGAAACAGCCAAGCAGATGTTTTACCCGGGTTACTTTATAGCATGCATCGATTCAAAAGATGCATACTATACAGTGCCCATCACTGAATCTCACAGAAAGTTTCTGAAATTTGTCTGGAAGGAACAATTGTGGGAATACAAAGCATTGCCCAATGGTATCACCACCGCACCCAGACTATTTACAAAATTAGTAAAACCTATATTGGCTCTTCTCCAACAACAAAATTACATAGTCATGGCATACTTATCCTAATAGTGGGTCAGACCCTCCAATTGGCTACACGGGCAGTGGCAGCAACTAAGGCTTTATTCGAGAAGCTAGGATTTGTAATCCATCCAGACAAATCAAAATTGCACCCATCACGGGTAATGGATTATTTGGGGTTCGCCCTAGACACCACCTTAATGATGATCACCATCCCAACTAACAAAGCTACCGCTATAAAAGAAGCGTGCCACAGTCTTGCTTGCACCAGGGTACCGACCATCCGGCAAACAGCAAAAGTAATAGGGAAATTGGTAGCTACATTCTCAGCTGCACAATTCGGACCGTTACATTACCAAAATTTACAAAGAACAAAGATCGCAGCATTAAAAGCAAATGCTGGGCGCTTTGATCGACCACCAAAGGCTAGAACCGAGCTACAATGGTGGATTGACAATATTAGCGAGTGTCGCAGACCAATCATAGTAAGCAACCCATCCGTCGTGCTACAGACTGACGCAAGCGCACAGGCTGGGGAGCAACTGACACTATGTCCAGTTGTGGTGGCAGATGGGACTCTCGTGAGTCTACCTTCCTTCAGTCACACGGGATAAATTATATAGAAATGTTAGGGGTGTTTCATGGACTGTGGGCTTACTGTACTAACTCACAGGACTTACATGTCCGCCTCCAAATAGATAACACAACAGTGGTGGCTTACATCAATCAGATGGGTGGTATCAGGTCGCTATCTTGTGATGAATTGGCAAACACAATTTGGCACTGGTGCATCGAGAGAAATATTTGGATTACAGCAAACTATTTGCCAGGGAAGCTTAATACAGTGGCGGACACCAGGTCACGAGTATTCAATGACAACATCAAGTGGATGTTGAACCCCCAAATTTTTGGAGACATTGTAGCTCACTACGGGACACCAAATATTGACCTTTTTGCATCCAGGTTGAACCATCAGATACCAACATGTGTCTTGGGAACCAGACCCTGGGGCAATAGCAATGGATGCGTTTTCTATCCATTGGGGGAAATTGGTTTTGCTACGCATTTCCCCCATTTTGCCTCATCAGTCGGGTATTGCAGAAAATTAAACTGGACTCTGCAACTGGCATATTGATCATTCCCGACTGGCCTACACAGCCATGGTACCCGATGGTCCTTAAAATTTTGAAACGACTATGGGTTTCGATTGGGAAACACCCCAAATTGATCACTCACCCCATAACGGGGGATAGTCACCCATGCCATGGTCACCTAAACTTGTTGACCTGCAGGTTCTAAAAAGACCACTCATCAAGGCGGGCATCTCACCACGAGCCATGGAACTCATCTCAGCATCATGCCGAGAATCAACTCGGAGGCAGTACCTCACGCAGATCAGGAAGTGGGAGGCATTCTGCTCTCGTACCAACACGACTTCCAACGGCAACAATCCCTGATGTCCTGGAATTCCTAACTGGCCTTCATTTCGAAGCTGGCCTTAGCTACAGTGCCATCAACAGCGCCAGGAGTGCACTATCCTCATACCTGGACATAGGTATAGGCTCTAACCTAGTGTCTAAACTCATGAGGGGAGTGTTTAACACCAACCCTCCATGACCCAGATACACCTTCACCTGGGATGTAGGGATCGTTCTGACCCTACTGAGGAGCTCGGCTCCAATGAACGAGTTACCACTCAAACAGCTCACCCTCAAAGTGGTGATGCTGATGGCACTGACTACAGCCCAACGAGTCCAGACATTACAAAAGCTGCGGCTGGATAGCATGCTTGCCACCCCTAATCAGATGAATTTCTTTGTCCAGGACTTATTAAAGCAGCACAGGCCAGGGGCTCATGGACTGCAGTTGGAGTTTCGGGCATACCCTATTGATGCCACCCTCTGCATAGTCACCCATCTCCACCACTATATCCGAATTACAAGAACCATCAGGAAGAAGGAGCAGGGGCTCCTCATCAGCCACAAACCTCCGCATCATCGGGTGACTGTACAGACTATCGCCAAATGGCTCAGGGCGGTGTTGGATGCAGCAGGAGTTGCTACTAACATTTTTAAATCTCATTCCACTAGGGCTGCATCCACATCAGCGGCGAGGGCCATGGAGGTGCCCATGGACCACATCTTCACCACCGCGGGCTGGGCCAGTGAAGAAAGCTTCCAAAGGTTCTACAATAAGCCACTGGTCGCCCCCGCGACATTCGCAGAAGCTGTGCTGGGAGCCGCTCAATGAATGTCTGTCCCCGAATTAGGGGTTATTTGTTGTTATTGTTTGATTAATAAATTGTATTATTTTTCAGCCAGTTTCGACTGAACTGCATTAACAGCCTTCCTCCAGCAGAATTGCGGCAGTGTGATAGCATGGACGTTGTCCAGGGCGTGAAATCACAGAGCTTTGAAATCTTCACGAAGTCACTCACGTGACTCCGAAGTAAAATAGTAAGATTAAACGAGAACTTACCAAGTTCGAAGGTTGATCTTTATTTTACGAGGAGTAGAGGTGAGGGATTTTGTGCCCCCCGCTCCCACCCTCTATCATAAGGTCAACTCGGAAGTTCCACGTTCTTCATCTTACTATTTTCAGTCATGGTGCGTTCTGTGATTCCACACCGCTGCTTTGAAAGATGTCGCGCATGCGTGCTGGCGGGGTCTTCACGAAATCCCTCACCGCAACTCCTTGTAAAATAAAGATCAATCTTCGAACTTGGTAAGTTCTCGTTTAATCTTACTATTATTGATCACTTATCTGATGATACTGTCCACCACAGAAAAGGAGGAGGATTCACACTGAAGGAGGATCTGCATGGAAGGGGGAGGAACAATGGATATGGACTCTATCTTGGGATCAAGGAGGGATGGATTATTAATAAGTATAGTTTTGTATTAACTACCCCTCATAAATGTATGTTAGCTCTCCTAATATAGTTCTACGACACTAACTATATTTGATATTAGTAGTATTATTAATTATTAAGTACATAAATTTAACACCCCACCCTGACATATATAGCCCTTAAGGCAAAAACGGAGCTGGAATTATTAACATCTTTTTTTTTTCACGGAAGTCCGTAGATTAGTAGCCACGCTAGTGTGGCTTACACCAATACTAACTGCACTAACTATAGTTGTAGTCACTTTTTTTTCCCCTTACACTTCATTAACATCACTTACCTTACTCACATTTTTTATTATTATTTTTATATTATGTATTTTATTTCATATTATATACTATATGGATTTAAGTATGATTGGTATTATATAGTTAGTTCAAGGAGACGTGTGTATAAGACAATGTCACAGATATTAAATTTCATCGATCTGATGTTTGGGTATAGGATTGGGTTGGATGAGCTGAGACATCTACTCCATTATAAACCACCTTAATAATAAAATGTATGACATAAACACTAGGATTGGGGGTGATGGAATTACCTTCTATAATTGGAATGTTAAGGGAATTAACGAACCAATTAAAAGAGGTAAGGTTTTAGCTCAATTAAATAGATTGAAATCTGATATTATTTTTCTCCAAGAGACACACCTTAAAAAAGACGCGCATTTCCAAAGTATATCACTCTTCATTTACACATAAGTCTAGAAGGGTAGTAATAATTATTCGTAAAGGTATACCTTTTAAACAAAGCTCAATAATAGAAGATGTTGAGGGTAGATATATAATAATTACAGGTGAATTATATTCTAAAAAAGTAATCCTTATGAATATATATAGTCCTAATTTTGATAATCCATTATTCTTCAAGAAAATATTTAACAATATCCCTATATCCACTCAACATAATCTAATAATTGGAGGTGATTTTAATTGTACCTTAGATAATTATTTAGATAGATCATCATTGAAAAGGAAAACCACTTCTAAGTCAAGTACATTTATAAATTATTTTATTAACACAGCAAACGTTAATGATATCTGGAGAATAGATAACCCATCTGGTCGAGAATATTCATTCTTTTCCCTTGTATTTGGAACCTACTCAAGGATAGACTATTGAAATTATATAAAATAATTTTGGAAGGGAACATTATCCCCCACAATTAAAATGGGGACAGTGGAAATGTTGGAGACGTTGCATTTGGAAAGAATCAGATTTGTCCTAATGGACAAATACAAACTCTTTGAACAGATATGGTCTCCATATACAGAATATTTGAAGGGGTAGCTGTTCTTGGCATCACAACTCAATGGGTACCCGGCAGGATTAGATGAAAATAACTCTCTGTTTTTCTTTTTGATTTGTATACATGTCTCTATTGATATCGCTATTTGAAATTGTGTTATTCACTATTAAGATGTATACTATAATCTCTTTTTTATATATATATAATACTTTGTTTTAATTAAATATATATAACAAGAATATATACATTTTTTTTTTTTCTCTCTCTTCTCTTTCTATATAATCAAAATTATTATTTAATCACTATTCTTATTGATTAAAATCTATTCTTTTCTTTTTCTACTTTCTAAAAAAATAGAAGTTTATAAGAATTATTCGTAACATTCGTATACTTACTGAAATAAGTTGGTTGTGTATTTGAAAAATTGTTATATCGTTGTTATGATGGATTACTTCTAATAAAAATATTATTACAAAAATGATGTTCACTGGAAAGGAGCATCCAATTATAAGGGGAGATTGGACTAGTTGGGTTTGTTTCCCTGGAATAGAGGAGGTTAAGAGGGAACACGAATGAGCTACTGAAAATTATGAGGGATATGGATGGGGTAGACTGCAGGAAACTTTTCCTTATAAAACTAGAGATCAGAACAGTAGAGCACATGAACAAACATGATGCCAAGTTGAACTGATCTCATCTGCCTGTACATAATCCATATCCCTCTATTCCTTGCACTTCCATGTACCTATCTAAAAACCTCTTAAGCTCCACTATCGTATCAGCCTCCACCATCACCCCAGGCAATGTGTTTCAGGGCCCCACCACTCTCTGTCTAAAAAACATGGCCCGCACATCTCCATTAACACACCACTACTGTCCCCCTCTCACCTTATAGCTGTGCCTTCTAGGGTTTGACATTTCCAATGAACCCTGATTGGCTTCCCATGCACTGGCCTAAACATTTATTCCATGCACCATGGATGCAGTGTGCACCATTTGTGAATTGCACTGTGGCTACTTGATCAAGCTACTCTGACAGGACCTCTCAAAACTGTGACCATTGCCATAGAAAAAGAGAAGGGCACCAGGTGCATGGGATCATATTCATCGAAAAGGACAGGTCTGGTGCAGATTTTTTGGTGCAGAAGAAGATGATTAAATTAGTCTCATTAACCTCCATTGGGTCTGTTTTCTTCTGTACATTGCTTATTTAATTGTCTGTCGAAATAATGATTGTATCTATGTCTGCTACTTCCTCTGGTCCACCCTCCTCCACCTCCACCTCCAGTTTAAATTCCATTTGGAATATTTTGGAGGAACAACAACCAAGAACCAAGTTCCAGATATCAACCATTCTCTGTGTAACTAAACATGCCCCTCAGATCCCCATTAGGATTCCTTCCTCTCACTTTAAAGATCCCCTCTTGTATTTGATCTCCTTAACATGGGAAAAGGAATCTGACTATCCCCTCCTCGTTGGTCCTTGATGTACATCACATTGGATGGTATTGTGTCTTATCCCTTGATCCACATGGATGACTGAGAGGTTTATATCATTAACTGTGGATAGCGAATTAGTTACACATCCAACAGTCTGCACCTCTTCCCCGAACACTGTTCTGTTTGAAAGAGAATCACAAATGAGGAAATACACTGATGTATATGGTAAGCAGCCCTGATGAAATGCAGCCTGCAGAGACTGATGAAAGAGTGTTGACATCATTTGGTTCAGGGATTAGGGCCATTAGCAACTCAGATGTTTGTTTGATTCTTGTCACTAAGGGGTAGGCAGTGACCAGAATGTCCTAGCTGAATGTAATCTGATTTAACCACCTCACACCACACAGGTGAAGAAGCTGGTCGGCATGGAAACCGCAGAATTTTTCAAGCGAGAGAGAGAGAGAAAGAGAGAGAGAGATACTTTCATAAACTGTGAACGTTTCACTTTTGAAGAGTTCTGGCAAATGTGGTCGTACACTGCAAGGTCTTGGTAACAGCAAGGTGACGATGTAGAGATGATCACCGTAGGTGGTATTGATTGAGGGGTAATTATTGATCAGCATTTCATAATCAATTTGACTTGGGTTCACATATCCATAAACCATGGCATTTCACCTGATGAAATCTGACAAGAGTCAGAGGCAGAGTCTGTCTGAGGGGTGAAAGCCTCTGCTGCTGGGAAACTCTTCATTGGTTATGTCGGACATTTTGTGAGCAATAGTGATACATTTTTCTTCTCCTAGTTTTATCTGATTTTAATGATCTGGAATTTTTTCCCCATCTCCCCATTACTGCACAGAAAAGGGGGGGGGGGGGGTTAGACTGGAAATGCAGTCAGAAATAAACGGTAGGTCTTCAGCGTGAGACTGTGGGTAGCCCAGCATTCATTCCCAATGTACATTTTCCTGCACTATCCCCAGGGCTGGATTTACATATAAGCTTCACAAGCTTAAGCCTAGGGCCTCAAAATCTAGGGGGCCTCCCGCCAAGATATTATTTTCCAAGAGTGAAAAAAAATTCAGAGAAAAAAAAAATTTGAGCGCTATCAGCGTTTCCACTTTGACGGAAATTACCCGAAATTCTGGTTCCGGCTGCTAGAAGTTTTGGGGAAAGAAATTGCGACCATCCGCGCCTGCGCAGTTGGGGGAAGCCGGTGACGCAGTAGCGACGCAAAATGACGCTGACTCCACGTGCGTGGGCCCGGGCGGGTTCAGATGCCCGTTTCTCCGGGCCGCGGGGGGGGGGGGCTGCGGTGTCGGCGCCTCGCTGCGTGGGAGGGAGAGAGAGGGGGAGGGAGAGGTGGGAGGGATGTGAGAGGGTGAAAGGGGGGGGTCAAAGTCAAAGTCAAAAGAGTTTATTGTCATGAGTCCCTGACAGGACAATGAAATTCTTTCTTTGCATAGCACAACAGAACATAGTAGGCATTGACTACAATTATATATGTAAATACACACATGAATGAATAAATTGATAACGTGCAAATAACAGATGGTGGGGTATTAATGTTCAGAGTTTTGTCCGAGCCAAGTTTAATAGCCTGATGGCTGTGGGGAAGTAGTTATCCCTGAACCGGGTAGTTGCAGTCCTCAGGCTCCTGTACCTTCTACCCGAAGGTAGCAGGGAGATGAGTGTGTGGCCAGGGTGGTGTGGGTCCTTGATGATGCTGCCAGCCTTTTTGAGGCAGCGACTGGTAGATCCCCTCGATGGAAGGAAGGTCAGAGCCGATGATGGATTGGGCAGTGTTAACTACTTTTTGTAGTCTTTTCCTCTCCAGGGCACTCAAGTTGCCGAACCAAGCCACGATGCAACCGGTCAGCAAGCTCTCTACTGTGCACCAGTAGAAGTTAGAGAGAGTCCTCCTTGACAGACCGACTCTCCGTAATCTTCTCAGGAAGTAGAGGCGCTGATGAGCTTTCTTAATAATTGCATCTGTGTTCTCGGACCAGGAAATATCTTCACAGATATGCACGCCCAGGAATTTGAAGCTCTTGACCCTTTCAACCATCAACCCGTTGATATAAACAGGACTGTGGGTCCCCATCCTACTCCTTCCAAAGTCCACAATCAGTTTCTTGGTTTTGCTGGTGTTGAGGGCCAAGTTATTGTGCTGGTACCATATGGACAGTCGCTCGATCTCTCTTCTATACTCTGACTCATCCCCATCAGTGATACGTCCCACAACAGAGGTGTCGTCAGCGAACTTGATGATGGAGTTCGCACTATGACCGGCTACGCAGTCATGAGTATAGAGTGAGTACAGAAGGGGGCTGAGCACGCAGCCTTGAGGTACTCCCATGCTGATTGTTATCGAGTCTGACACATTTCCACCAATACGAACAGACTGTGGTCTGTGAATGAAGAAGTCGAGGATCCAATTGCAGAGGGATGCGCACAGACCCATTTCTGCGAGTTTGGTAACCAGCTTGGAGGGGATGCACATAGGAGCATCCATGAAACAGCTGACTGCTGCCTAGATGACTGAGATGTGCAACTGACAAATAAAGTTGTGCACTTATGGACTTTATTTAAGTGCAAGCTTATGTAAGTCGCTTATGACGTAAGTCGGGGAATGCCTAGAGTTCTATCAGATCTCCCCATTATCCGCTAATGATCGATATAAAACAATCTCAATTTGTCCAACCTCTTTTTGTAACCAATTCCCTTAAACTAGGCTGCATTCTGGTGAACCACTTTTGCACACTCCCCATAGTCTCCAAATCCTCCCAGAATGCATACAATAAAGGCAACATTGAGAGAGTGAAAGGAATTCAGGGGAACTCCAAAATAAGCAACAGATAAGGAGTTCCAGGATTGGAGCCCAGCAATGATGAACAAAATGTAGCCTTTTCCTCTGTCAGGTTTTTGAAGACACTTGCTGCCCCACCTTTTGCAAACAATATAGAATGCAATAATCTTGTGCTGCTGTTGGACAAATTAGGATTGGGGTGATTATGAATTAAGCAGTCTCTTTTGGTCCGCATTGCGCATACACAAGTGGAAAGTTTGCATCATACACCTGTGTGATGGTTTGGATATGGTGGGAGGGGTTTGGGGGAATTAAAGGCTCTTATACCAATTCTCACACCCATTCCAACCCCATCAACCTGGACTCACACATTCCTAAATCCATCCCACTCCCCATTTCCACACCTAGTCTTATTTGCATTATGGCACCCAATCCAGTCAGCGTGGATGATTTCAGCCAAAGGAGCTGTTTCTGTGCTATATGACTGACTATCCCGTTCTCATTGCCAAGACCAGTCTTGCATTCATCCCATGTCACAGAGTTATACAGAAAATAAACAAGCCCTTTCGCCTACCATGTTTATGCCGACCTTTTTGCCCATCTACTCTGATGCTATTTGCCCACGTTAGGAATGTATCCTTGCCTATTTAAGTGTTTGTCTACATCGCTATCAGAAATGGTGATTATAACTGATTCCATCACCGCTTCTGGCAATGAGTTCCAGATATCACCCCTCAGATGTCTAATCCACCATCAATTCCTGGGCCGATTCCCACATGGCCTCCATTTACCTCTGCCAGTGTCAAATTACATTAACATTTCTGTCCCATTTCAATAAAAAAATCACCCACAAAAAAAACCTAAAACCAGGAAAATGTCAAACGTCCTATATATTTCTATTTTAAGTATGAAAATTAACATATAATTTAAATATTTCCTCATTCATACACATTAGGGACTTATTTAAGTATATTCAGTAAGGAAAGCTTTCAATTTTTAATGTGACTTGTAACTGATCCCATTAAAATGCGGTAGAAGAAGAGGAAATGTATGTTGCAGTGAGGAAACATTTCAAAATACGCTCTAAAATGTGAAATCTATTCTATAAAACAAAATTGCCTGGTTTGTGCTCTGCTTGGAAATCTGGAGGGTAATTTGAAGGCATCCTTGTGTTAGGCAGAGTGGATGACGCCCATTCATTGGGGGAGCACATTCTTACAATCAAGGACAAGTTTCCACAGAATAGTCAGCAGAAAGCAAAAAGGTTCAGGGATGTCCTGCAAAGTAACAACATGATTCCTCCAGCCTGCCAACAGAACTTGTACTTCAGCCAAGTGTGTGTGTGTGTGTGTGTGTGTGTTCCACTCTGACCGTCGCCATTCCCGTTGCCGGTTTTTCAGGCGACTGCCGTCAACTTAACAGTCGCCGGCAGTCGCCTGAAAAATCGCCTAAGTGGGACAGGCCCATAATGCAGTCAAATAGGATTAATATAGATGGGCAAAAAGGTTGCATGAAGACGGTATGTCAAAGGGCCTGTCTCTGTGCTGTACGACTCCGTGTCTCAACAAATGTCCTTCCTCAACAATAATCCTTGGAGAAGGCAGGCATCTCACAAGCCACTAATGCTTCTGACTTCTGGGTTCTTTTCACCCAGGTAACAACACCTCACTCACTGCATGCCTAAAGACTCGCTGCAAATTACATCCAGATCTCCAAGCACAAGAAACTGGGTGACTTTTCTGTCTGCTAGTGTGGAGCAGTACAGTGGCACAGCTGGTAGAGCTGCTGCCTCATAGAGTCAGAGACTTGGGTTCGATCCTGTTCCCAGATGCTGTCTCTGTGCCTTTTGCAAAGCCTTTTGTTTAGGGGTACCAGAAAAGACAGCAAAATCTCACAGATTGAAACAAAAGATGAGGTTATATGGAGCAAGTAAGAGTCGGAAGACTGAGTCACTCTTAAAGGAGGCTGCTGATGGGATTATGTGACATGTTCAGGCAATTGACATGCAATGACATGATGAAGCCATGTAAATAGACAGAGTTAAATAGGTAGCACTTGACAGGAGGAAATAGAGGAAAGTGTGGGGGTGTTTAGTGAGCGAATTCCAGAGCTTGGGACCCAGATGGATGAATTATGATTGTTGGGAGGTGGGTGGGATGGGAGACGGGTGGGATATGCAAGTAGCAGGAGTTATTCAAATAGCTGGAACTGGGGATGTACCAATTCAGGAAATCCAGAAAAAGGAATGGAGTTGCGAGGAACGAGGAACAGGAGAATTTTTTTTCAGAAACCCAAAGTCTTTTCCGACCACCTGCCTGTCATTTTAGGCTGGACCTACCTGATGTGTGCAGGTGGACAGGAGGCATTAGTGGGATATGTGTTCTCTGTGCTGTGGATGTAGACCAATATAATGTGACCTCATCCTATAAACATGAGCCAAGAAATATGATCATTTCAGCACTAGATCATATTACCATCCTACTGGTCAACCGGCCAGATGATTTATTTTTAGATTCCATTAGAGAAAGGATATTAGAGTGCTTTTTCTGCTCTCTCGTGATTAAGTCAAGAAACACGAGGTGCTTTGTGCTATGTTAACCCATTCTAGTGGCTTCATACTGTGTATCAAATAAAATTAATTCTCACTTTGATGTGATGCCCAGACCTGAACAAAATACTGTGGATGGGGCGTATCCAAGATTCTGCAGAACGGAAGCATTTGCATTCCAGGCTCCTTCTGATCTGTTGAACCACAGCAATAATAAATATTTAGAAATAGGATTATGTTTGTGTGGGGATGAGAGGAAAAAATACCAAGTAAAAGGTTTCCAAGTCAGAATGAGAGTAATATTCTGCAGCATTAACCTCCAACATCAGCTCCAGGTATTGCTCAGATGTGAAATTCCCTTGGCAATGTTCAAACACTTTGGGTCAGCCAACAGTTGCTTCTGCTTTACTGCAGATCGTAGGGATTTTCCTTACTCATTTAGAATTCCTTTGAGACATCTCAAATTTATTGTGCATAATGTAAAAACAAAGAACTGCACATGCTCATTTACCAAGGAAAGACACAAAATATTGGAGTAACAGGCACAGGCTCAGGCAGCATCTATGGAGAATATGGATAGGTGACCCTTTTTCTGCCTGATTGCTGGGGTGGGAGAAGAATGGAGGAGTAAGACCAAACATAGCCGGTCATAGGTGAACTTAGGCATGGGCGGGGGGAGGGGTGGGGGAGGGGGGTTTGATAGGCAGATGGTTGGGCTAATGCTATAAGTGAACACACACAAGGTGTGAGAGTTGCAAATTGTGAAGCTATCGGATTGATGAGGTGCAAATTGAGTAGCCAGGGGAAGGAATGTAGGTGGAGGGGAGGGAAGGGGAGAGGTGGGTGCAAGGTCAGCTGGGACACATGGGATAGAGAGGGAAAAAAAGGCAGGGGGGGGCGTTATGGGGCAGAAAGCAAAGAGGTGTTTTGTCGAGTTCACCTAAAGTTGGAAAATTTAATGTTCACAACTGTTGGGTTGTAAAGTACCCAAGCATCATATGAGATGGCGTTCCTCCAGTTTGCATGTGGCTTCACTCTGGCAGAAAGGTCCAGAACAGAAAGGTCAATATGGGAATGATTATCGTACAAGAATTCCTGCAGGTTTTGGATAACAACTATGCGAGTGCAAGTGTTTGGCGAAACGGTCACCGAGTCCACACTTGGTCTCGTTGATATACAGGAGGCCACATCGGGTGCACCAGATAAACTCCCTCCCCATTTCTTCCCCGTCCCCTTCCCTGAGCCCGGCTGACCTTGCACCTATCTCTCCCTCCCCCTCACTCCCCCTACATTCAATGGTTCAATGGTTCATTATCGTCACATATGGACAGCACAGTGAAATTACTTTGCACAGCCCACAAATGCACAGTTGCCATATTTTGTTGATGTTTACAAATAAAAAAGGAAAGAAAATGTCCTAATCACAAAGTCCAGTCCACGTGCTGGGACTATTGGAGCGCCCCCGATCCAGGTAAGCCAGTTAAGCCTTAGGCTGCTGCAGGCCCGTGACCCAACCTCCCTCTCCTCCGCCGACTGCCTCTGTGTCCCAGTGTTCCCGGGGTATCCTGTGTTCCGATCTTCCCCCTGTAGGCAATGGCTCGCTGGGCCCTTCTTGGCAACAACAAACTACACGTCATAAGCCATGGGAGCAGAAGTAACCATTCGGCCCATCGAGTCTACTCCGCCTGTCGATTACGGCTGATCTATCATTTCCTCTCAACCCTATTCTTCTGCCTTCTCCCCATAACTTTTGAAAGAAGAGGACATCTCGGATGTCATTTTGGGAGCTAGTGCAGTGGACACGGATTAATTAAGTGTAAGGGGTTGTGTCCTTGCAAGAGGCAGGATGGGAGGAGGTGTAGACAAGGTAGCTGTAGAAGTCAATGGGTTTGTCAGTCGATGTTAGTCGATAGTCTATCCCCTGTGATGGAGATAGGAAGGTCGGGAAAGGGGAAAGTCGATGAAATCACTAAGTTTGCATGGACGCAGGAGGCAGCTCCAATGCAATCCTTGATGTTGTGGAAAAAAAATCGGGAATTACACTATTAAAGGTGAGGACAAGTTCCACCAATTAGAGGAGAGTATTAGTTGAGGGAAACTGATTCAGCCTCTGTTAAAGGAAGAACTAGAGGGCCCTTAGACCTTCTGGATGAGGAATGGAGGTCTTAAGAGACTGGTTATCCATGGTAAAGATTAAGCGATGTGGTCCTTGAAATTGGAGGTCATTCAAGATACAAGATACAAGATACAAGATACATTTATTTGTCATGTGTGTCAATTGGCACAGTGAAATGAAATCACCCTGCAGCCATACAGTAAAAATAAAGAACACAACATGGAGTAGATAGAATTCAACATAAAACATCCCCCCACAGCAGGATCAAAATTTCCCACAGTGAGGGAAGGCACCAAAGTCAGTCTCTTCCCCTGATGTTCCCCACTGTTCACCTGTGATCAGGGCCTCCCCGAGCCCTCCGCAGTCGCCGCTACGGGCGGCCCGATGTTCAGGCCCCCTCGCCGGGGTGATGCAAGTCCGATGTCGGGGCTGGGGGACGTCCTCAGCGGCCTTGACCCTGAGCCGGCCCCCTCCTACCGGAGTCCGCGGCTCCCAAAGTCCGCAGGCCGCGCCGGGTGGAGATGCAACACTGGAGGCCCTCGGCAAAGGGCCCCAGGACTCCACAGAGTTGTTCAGCGCCGCCTGCGTTGGAAGCTCTGCAAACCAGAGCTCCACGATGTTGGAGCAGGGGCCCAATGCTCCAGAGCTCCAAATGGCGACCCAGGTAGGCATGGCCAGCTCCGCAGTGAATCCAGCACCGCGCCGACTCTATTGCAGCTCTGGTCCGGTTCCCGGTCTATGGCAGGAAAGGCCGCTCCGATCCAGGAGGTAGGCCGCGAGGTGGGGGGGTGAGGACGTGTCGCGGAGAAATAGTCGCGTCCCCACCAGGAAGTGACTGGGAAACAGTTTCCCCCTTACACTGCCCCCCACCCCCACATATAAAAGTTAAAGATTCCCCCAAACACAAACTTTAAACTGACTAAAAATTAAAAAAGATGGAAAAACAAACAGGCTGCAGGCAGAGGCTGCTATCAGTGCAGCGCCCCTAGGGAACATTCAGGTGGTGGAGTGCATGTGAGATGCCTCGATGTAGGTTGGAAGGGGCTGGCAAGGCGAGACAAGATAGAATCTCGATAGTTGATGATGATTTTGGTCAATTTCACTGACCTGTGGCTCGCTACTTTCACTTTTCCCATCTGGTTTGCATTCCAGGGCTGGTTCTTCTAGATGACCTTGATACATTGCTGGATGTGTCCATGCAGACCTCCAGGGAATGCACGGTGCCTCAGTACATCAAATATTGGCTGGGCTGCATCCTGTGAGGGACCCGATGCCACATGTTTCCACAGGGGGAGGTGTGCCTTCTGATCCTTCCTTTCTGTGTTACCAGGTACCACATTTCTGATCGACCCTGGAAATCTGCTCCAAGGCGATCTGTGAGTCAGGTATGTTCATCCCAGCAGGATGGTTAGATTCCACAAGGAACTTCTCAAGCCTCGGTGAGAAAAGTCAATAACTCAATGTGGTCTCCTCGCATGAGCAGCTGGGGAACTTTGCAAAGTGATGGAGAGATCACATAATGTTTCAGAGATTGAAATTCGTTCTGAGACAGGCAGATTCCAACATCACTGATGTGAAGGTTGGCAATGAAAGCAAGGGGGAGTAAAATATGTGACAGGGAATTCAGCATCTGATGAGGGAGGCTGGCCTGGAATAGGCGGTGCCAGCAGACAAAAGCTAATAAAAATCTGTGCCAGCAGCAGTATATCATTGAGGTTAAAGAGATATCTCTACACTCTGTGGTCATTGCCGTGATACTTTATTGCTGAGTGGCATGAATAGAACAAAAGCTCTGGGGGAAGAATTAAGAGGTTTGGAGCGTTTCATGCACCAAGCACCAGAATAAAGTCTGTCAAACAGCAATCCCCTCACAAGGTGGGAGTCAGTGAACTGGTGTGCACCGAGGGGCATGGCTATCCTTCCTGCTGACCATGGAAGGAGAGAGAAAAGGTGGGGCTCTAGGTCTTGTTAAATGACTGGGGTACCAAGCGTCAAGGACAAAGCGAGCAAGGCACTGGTGGAAGGGCGGAGAATTGTGGCAGCTTTCACAACACCAGCGGCAGACCTGGAGTTGGGCATTGGGGGTGTTCAGTGCTCATGTGAATGCACACAAAGGTTTCCCTCGAAAAGGCTGCAGTCAGTCTGAGCATGAATTTGTGTTCCTCACTGGGTGTGTAACCCCCACCCCACCCTCCACTGCTCCAGCTCCATAGTGGCTGGAGCACTGTTCTGTGACTTAATAGAGTCAAGAGTTAAGTCAAGAATATTGAATTGTCATGTGCATCAGGATTATACCAGTTGCCCACACCATAATATTGAAAGTTGAAATATGTAATGCAAATTTAGGCAAAGTCCATTCATTGCTGTGGTTATGCTTGTATAGGGTAGTTCGAAAGCCTGATGGTTGATTGGAAGAAGCTATTCTTGAACCTGGAGGTAATAGTTCTCATATTCCTGTAACTTCTTTCCGATTGTTGCAGCAAGATGGGAGCATGGCCAAGGCAGTGTGGGCAATGTTAACTGCCTTCTTGTTGCATAGAATCATAGAATTATCGAATAATCCAGCAAATCAATAGATCATTCAGCTCATCGCGACTATGCCAACCATGGTGCCTATACATGCTAATCCTATTTGTTTGCTTTAAGCTTGCATTCCTCAATGCCTTCCCTATCACGTACCTGTCCAAATGTTTTTTAAATGATGTAATTGCATCAGCCTCCATTACCTCCTTGGCAGCTCATTCAATATTCACGTCCTCTGTGCAGAAACTCTTCAGATCTCTTTTAAATTTTCCCATCTCACCTTAGACCTGTGTCCTCTAGACTCCCTTATCCAGGGAAAAAGGCTGTAACTATACACCCTATCTATGTCCCTCCTAATTCTATGAACCTCTTCAAGGTCACCCCTCATTATTCTATGGTCCAGAGAGATTAAACCCAGTTTGTGCAACAACTCCTTATATTTACAGCCCTCCATTGTCGTTCCAATGCTGTCTGACCGGTCTTGGAATATCTGGGTCTGGCCCAAAGTTGAATGTTGGAAGTGTCAAACCTTACAATGAAGAAGGCACAGAGCTGATCTTCAATCATGGAGGAGATGAAAGAGGCAAAGATTCCTTCTGTGTCCCCTCCCATTCTCATCTTTTACTCTTTCGTTAAACCTTCCTCTCCACAACCAAGCACCGGATGATCTGTCCTAATGTGACCCAGGCACAAGTTACTAAAAAAACCTTGCACCTGTTCCTCTGTTAAAGATACTCCATTAGTCCAATGAGCTGTTGTAGCTTCCATTGGGAGAATTATAGCTGGAAGTGAAAGTAAGGTACTGGCTCAGAGAAGGAAATGACCCAGATCCCATATTATGTTCATGGGAGAAAAACAAACTCAGTTCTCAGTTCAGAACATTGGAACATGAAAAAGAAGAAAATAACTTTATTACTTTGCAAGCACCTTGTTGTACATCGAGTCAAATATTGTACCGCCTTTGAAGCAAAGGCTGGCAATTCTGGCTGACAATTTTTTTTTCAGAATTAGAAAGTGACAGCTGTATCTGGCTTGATCCTTAATTTTCCAAAATGGGAATAGAATTTCTGAAAGTCCCAGTACCCTTCCTGCACTGAGGTGCCTCATCCAAGCAGTGTGTTGGGAAGGGCAGGTAATATACCAGTTGGTTGCCCCAGTCTTGCTGTGTGAACTGATCAGGCCGTTCTGAGATCGTTCCTCATTGGAAAACATAATGACGGTCACCATCCATCCTTGCAGAAGAACTAGAGGCAGAATAAAGCTCTACATCCCATTGTGCCTACTCTCAATTCAATAAGATCATAGAGTTGTACATAGGACTTATGGCCCACCATATCCATACTGAATATTTTGCACATTGGCACTAATCTTATTTACATGCAATGGATCTATGCCTTGCCTATTTAAATATCTGTCTAAATGTCTCGTAAAACATAATAATTGTATTTGATTCCACCAACTCCACTGGAAGCATGTGCCAGATATCAACCATTCTCTGTAAAAAACTTCGATGGTTGCCATTTTACCTCAACAGCACTCTCCTGCACTAGTCTTGATCAAATAGGGATATACCCTAGGATGGAGCAATTATAGAAACATAGAAACATAGAAATTAAGTGCAGGAGTAGGCCATTCAGCCCTTCGAGCCTGCACCGCCATTCAATATGATCATGGCTGATCATCCAACTCAGTATCCCGTACCTGCCTTCTCTCCATACCCTCTGATCCCCTTAGCCACAAGGGCCACATCCAACTCACTCTTAAATATAGCCAATGAACTGGCCTCAACTACCCTCTGTGGCAGAGAGTTCCAGAGACTCACCACTCTCTGTGTGAAGAAAGTCTTTCTCATCTCGGTCTTAAAGGATTTCCCCCTTATCCTTAAGCTGTGACCCCTTGTCCTGGACTTCCCCAACATCGGGAACAATCTTCCTGCATCTAGCCTGTCCAACTTATGTTTTGAGAAACTGGAGACAGGGTTTGCTTTCCCGAGAGCAGGAAAGTTTCAGAAAGGACAGGATTGAGGTATATAAAATTATGAAGGGTATAGATAGGGTAGACTGCAGGAAACGTTTGCCCATATCAGAGGTAGATCAAAGCAGATTAAATAGATTTCAGGTAAAGGGTTTAAAGGGGATCTGAAGAGGACCTTCGTGATCCAGAGAGTAGTGAGTACCTGGAACACACTGCCAGAAAGAAGCATAGGAAGCTAAGATCGGATTGATATGAATGGATGCCCACTGGCTGGCATGGATCTGGTGTGCTGAATTCTTTATTTCCATACTCAGTGACTCTGTGACTCTATCATGCTGTTGTTGGCACCTAGAGAGGAGTAAGCAACTTCAGAGCAGAAGGGTGAGAAATAAGGTAAAAAAGTTAAATGAACCTTTGGATGTTAGCATCCGAGAGGAGAGTCTGCACCCTATTTAATGCTCTCTTTAACATTCATTATTTCCCACAGGTGAACTTGGAGTATTCGGTATAGTTGTGGTCACCATGCAGTAGAACAAATGTGGTTGTGCTGAAGAGAGTACAGAGGAGAGCCACCAGGATGTTGTCTTCATTGGAGGTCTTCAGCTATGGGGAGAGATTGGATAGGCTGGGCTTGCTTCCCATGCAGCGAAGGAGGCTGAGAAGTGATCTGATAGAAGATTTACAGAAAGGAAATATTCAGAATCAAACTAGATTGACACGGGTTTAAGGTGAGATGCAGGAGTTCTCAAGGGAATTTAAGTGGTAATTCATTTTGCACAGTGATTGATATCTGGAATGTGCTGCGGAGAGGGTGATGGAATCAGATCCAATTATTATTTTCTCGCAGATACTTAGACAGGCACTTAAACAGGCAAGATATAGAAGGATGTGGTCCTGATACAGGCAGGTGGGATCAGTATGGATGTGAAAAAGGGTCAAATTAATTTTTGTATTGTACAACTCTGTTGTTACTCTCCAATAACTGAAGGAGTTTGATGTGCTCCCCAGAATTAAATACGTCCTAAATCAGACAGTTACGCTCATCATAATCAAGCATGGTGCTTGTGCTTGGAAGAGTTGAGACAAACCAGCAAGAGGCTTGGTATCCATTTCATTATTTTGGGAATCTGTGAACTCAGATTGAAAAGCATGATGGCTGGATCCTTTGGAAGTGAGCCCAGGAAGATCAGACCGAGACAACCTTGTGTTTTCAACTTGCCAACTGCGGCTTGTTGGAGAGCCTTTCGTCTCTGAGTAATAGAGGCCAACTGCATAGTTCAAGCCTGTGGTTGATGGTAAACCAGGTACTCTCACATGAGGATGTGAACAATCCCTGGCTATATTTCATAGGGAAGTTTGCCCAAAGTTTGCCGCCAAATGAACTGAAGGCAGAAGTGACAACAGCAAATGCTGGAAACATTCAGCGGTCAGGCAGCGTTGGTGGAGGGAGTCATTTTTCAGGTTGACATTCTTTGATCACATCTGGGAATCATGTTTGTTTTGAGTTGCAGCAAAGATGGTGGGGTGGGGTGGGCGTGTAAGATGGATGGGGGAAATTGAATGTTAGGGTAATACAGTGTTTAAGAAACTGTCTTGTTGATAGATTAATGAGAGAAACCTGAAAAAGAGAGTTTAATCAAGCAGTTGCATTTGTCTTTATCAATATCTTATCACCATGGCACTACTTTTGATTTGCGCTCATTAAAATAACGTTATCTGGTCATTGATCTCATTGCTACACAACAGGATTTTGTTGTGCATAATTGGCTGGTATATTGTAATGAAACATATATTTCAAAAAAACGAAAGCAGCTTTCAGGGCACAGAAAGAGAGGAAGGATGGAGTCATCTGACTCATTAAATTTACTACTTTAAATAGAAAGTCCTTCTCCACAACTGTTTTATGGACAAGATATTTTCAGCACAAACCCTGTGTACTGTTCTCTAGTTCCAGCCTGGACAAGAAAAATATTTTTTCTTTGAATAACAATATTAGATCAGCATTAATCAAACAAGCCTCAGACTAATTAGAATCACTTCTGATGTTTTTTTTTGTTTATTTCAAATAGAGAATATTTTAATGGACCTTGTGTGATGATGAGACAGAAAGATTGGCAGGTGGTGAACTGGGAAAGGACTTTAATCTCTATATTCAACCTTTAAAACGCTGTAGGAATTGACTAATTAACCCACAGATAGTCAAAAGGATGTGGCTTGAAAGTGAGATGTCACACTGAGTCTTTGCTGTTGCTGTAATGAGGAAAATAAGCTGGGTTCTGAGATGTGACGGGATATGAGAATGGTTTGCTGCTCTTCCTGTCCAATAGTTTAGATTGAGGGTGAGAACAGTCTTCCTCTCATTTTCTTGTTCCCTGACATCCTGACCAACATAAGATACTACAAGAAACCACATAGACCAAATGCTCAAAACAATCATTCCTTCTAAGCCTATTTTCAAAATCAGGGAACTAGAATTATGTTGTTCAATCTGTAATTGGATCCCCAACTTCCTCAGCAAAACACAATCAGTATGAATTGCAACAACACTTCCTCCTCGCTGACCATCAGCAATCCTTAGTGCTGCATGGTCTATCCCCTGTTTTACTCTCTCTATTCCCATGACTGTGCAGCCAGAGACAGCTCCAACACCACCTGACAATAAATTCAGAACAAATGACAGATGACGAGGATATTTATAGGCAACGACGTATGCTGTATGTACAGGCGAAAATTCTCTTGCGTAAGTTTGGTGCATGTACAGACGTGGTGAAGATGGCTCCCTTTAAAGCATATTGCACACCACTCTATACTGCGCACCTGTGGTCAAACTACGGAAAGACAAGTTTGCAGAGACTAAAGGTGGCCTATAATGATGCCATGAGAACACACCTAAGGAAACCTAGATGGCTAGTAAAATGTTTATGGCTGCAGGAGTCAGTACTTTAAAAGCTATCCTAAGAAATCATATGTATAAATTCATTTGTAGGATAAATAACTCTAAAAATGTAATTATCATGGGCTTGTCAAACATAAGGTTTAGCACTACATGCTACGAATCCCAGTTGTGGAGACACTGGTATCGCTGTCTCATTGTCGGACACTGATCTTTCTTTTTATTCTGGATTTTAAATCATGTATTTTATTCTGGATTTTAAAACATTGTATATAATTTATAATGTTTTTACAAGTAATATACTAAGCTTTTATATGTATTTTATGGTGTTTTTATATGCAATGTATTTTTTATGTAATGTCATCTCTTGTCTGGATCTTGAGTCTGAAATAAAGTTTAATAATAATAATAATAAATTTGTTGATGGACGAATAATTGGTAACGATGAGTCAGAGAACAGGAGATCAATAATCATATTGAATGCTGCAAGAACAACAATCTTGTTCTCAATGTTGGCAAGATCAAGGCTACTCATTTACTTCAGGAAGGAAAAGCTGAGCGGCCATGCATCTGTCTTCATCGGTGGGACAGTGGTGGTTCAAGGAAACTTGAACCAGCTTCAGGTTCCTGGTGTGTACATCTCTGAAGATCTGTCCTGGGTCCAGCATATTGATGTAATCACAAAGAAAGCTCATCAATGCCTCTACTTCCTTAGAAGTTTCAGGATTTCAGCATGTTGCTGAACACTCAGTTGAACTTCTGCAGATGTATGGTAGGGAGTATATTGACTGGTCGTTTCATGGCCTGGTTCAGTAACTCAGTAATTCAGCAAGCACACTCCCTATGAGGACGGCCTAAAACCAGATATGGCCAACACACATGGGCACTGACATTATTATACAGCCGTTAAGATCAGCGCTGACCAGCGCAAACCCATCAGGAATTCCACACGCACTATGAGACCAGCACATGACAGCTGACTCATATGTACATATTAGAATAAAACACACTTGTCATGACCAGAAGAAGCCAACTAATTTACCACTAAGACTACAAACAAAAATAAAACCAGGACACAAGTGTGTCAGGTGAACTGGGCTCCCTGTGCCACCCACTGATGAATGGAGAACTAGCTGGACAGGACAAAGGATCCTTGCTTTGTCTCACATTTACTATTGGAGTGACATCCTGAAGCCTCTTGATCATTTGAGTTGCTGCAGAAGCGCAATAGAGTTATCCCTGTGTCTGCATCCAGATTTATCTTTTAATTAACAGTTGCTTTGCACACCCAAAAACATATGTGGACACAGAAGGAAAACATATTTACACCAATACGTGCTCAAAGGCACTAACATGTAGCAAAAGTCAGATATGAATTTATGGAAACACCTACACGCAATGTACTAGTGTACCAAGTTCTCTCTTTTCCACAGCACTTCCCAGAACCCTCACTGTGTACGCCCAGGCCCTTTTAAACTTTGCAAAATGCTTCACTACACTGGTCTAAGTTAAAATTGATCCACCATTCCTTTACCCATTTTCCAAGTTGATCAACATTCTGTTGCAACCTTGGACAATCTTCTTCACTTTCCATTATACAAACAATTTTGGTGGCATCTGCAAACTTACTAATCATGCCAACAACATTGTCATCCTTATCATTAATATACAGGACAAACTTTAGGGAACCTTGCATCAATCCCTGCAGCACACTACTGTTCACAGGCCTTCAGTCTGAGAAACGACCCTCCAATCGAGCCTTTTGCCTCCCACTACTCAGCCAAAGTTGTATCCAATTCACTTGTTCACCCTCAATCCCATGTGTTATAAATTTCTGGACCCACCTACCATGCAGATCCTTGTCAAAAGCTTTGCTAAAGTTCATGTGGACAATGTCCAATGCCTTGTCCTCATCGATCCTCTTTGCCATCTCTTGCAAAGGAACTAACAAATTTGACACAATGTCCGATGCACCAAGTCTTGCTAACTACTTCTAATTAGTCTTTGGCTTTCCAGATGAAGATAGATCCTGACCCTCAGAATCCCGTCCATTAACGATCCCACCAGCTTACCAGCCTGCAGATCTCTGGTTTGTGTCTGCAGCCCTTCCGTAATAAAGGCACACCAAAAGCCACTTTCCAGTCTTTCGGTATCTCATCTGCGGCCAGGGGTGTTACTAAAATCTAGCCAGGGCTCTGGCAATTTCTCCCCTTGTTTCCCACAATTTCCGAGATACACCTGTTCTGGCCCTGGGGATCTGTGGAACTTGCTCATTTCCTGTGGCTCCACACCTATATGACCACAAGGGGACTACTCTCTCCCTGATTATTATTTGGCTCTTTTTTTTGTAAAATACTTTTATTAGAAGTAATACATATTAAGAAGGAATAACATAAAATCAAAAAGAAGAAACATATTATTCGGCACATACATTCTTAATATTTTTAAAGTTTACAGTAGTTCTTATTTATACTTTTTATTATTTTATAACAGAAAGAAGATAGTAAAGAGAAATAATAAAAAGAAATAAAATAGAAGTAGAAAGTCGTTAAAATGAGTGGAGTATTAAGCAACATATTCTTCATTGGAGATATATCCGTGGTCTATTGTATATAGTTCTTCATCTATTCCTTCATTCAGGCTTCAGTCAGGTCCTCGAACCGGACCACCTTGACCCTTTAAGTATTCAATAAATGGAGACCATATTCCTCTGAATTGATCTAGCTTGTCCAAAAGTACCAGTCTTAATCTTTCCAGATGAAGTGTCTCCGACATTTCTGTAATCCACATTTTGATTGTGGGGGATGTAGGACCTTTCCAAAATCTTAGTATTAGTTTTTTACCAATTATTAAACTATAACCAATAAAAAATATTTGCTGTGTTCTTAGTAGTTGATCTGTTTCTAATATTCCTAATATGATTAATTTTGAGTCTGGAGTCAGATTTGCATTAACTACCTTCGAGATTATCTTAAAAATTTCTATCCAAAAATGAGTAATTTTTATACATTTTGTGAATGAATGCGTTAGATTAGCTTCTAAATGCTGACATTTATCACATATAGCAGAAACATTTGAAAAAATTCTGTTTAATTTGGATTTTGAAAAGTGTAATCTATGTAAAACTTTAAATTGTATCAAGGAATGTCTGGCATTTAATGAGCAGTGGTGTATATGTTGTAAACTTTCATTCCATACTTCTACACTAATTGTTTGACCTAATTCGTTTTCCCATGCTTGCCTATATATTTCCGACTTTGGTAAATCATTTTCCAGTAAAATATTATAAATATATGATATTAATTTTTCTGTATTCGGATATTTATTTAGACATTCATCTAAAATTTCTGTCTTTCTATTTCTAAAATCCAGTGTGTTTGATTTAACATAGTCTCTAATTTGTAAATATCTAAAATACTCTTTTGAGTGTAATCCGTAATTTTGTTGTAATTCCTAAAATGAAAGGAATAAACTTTCCCTGTAGAGATCACCCATCTTATTTATTCCGTAGTTCTTCCATTTAAAAAAAACTTTATCCACCATTAAAGGTTTAAAAGTAATGTTATTTACAATGGGAAGAGCCAGTGGTATACTTTTTAATTTTAATGTTTTCTTTAATTGTTTTCAAATACGTATGCCACTTTCTATTATTGGATTTCATCTATAAATTTTCTTATGTATTTTAGTATTAGCAAATAAAATCGAGCTAATTTCGAAAAGGTGAACAATCTTCCTTTTCCATTTTTAACAAGTTTGGTTGTTTATCTACTTCTTCCAACCAAAAATTCATATTTTTAATATTAACTGCCCAGTAATAAAACATAAAATTAGGCAATGCAAAACCTCCATTTATTTTTGATTTATGTAGATGTTTTTTATTTATTCTATGGCTCTTATAATCCCAAATAAAATTGGTAACTATAGAGTCCACTTTCTTAAAAAAATTTTTAGGAAGATATATCGGGATCAGTTGAAACAGGTATAATAATTGCGGAAGAAAAATCATTTTTATCGCATTAGTTCTACCTAACATTGAAATAGGTAATGTTTTCCAATATAGGATATTCTTAAGTAGTGTATTCAATAGGGGTGGGAAATTAGATTTAAATAAAGAATCATATCTTTTTGTTAAATAAATTCCAAGATATTTGATTTTTTCATTTGCTATCTTAAAAGGATATTGTTGTAATATATGTGAGTTATTTCCCATTATTGGCATAAGTTCACTTTTATTCCAATTAATTCTATATCCTGAAAACAATCCAAATTGAGTTATTAAATCTAATAAGTTAGGAATACTAATTTCTGGCTTTGTAATATAAAGTAATACATCATCTGCATATAAAGAGATTTTATTTTCAGTTTCTTTGGTTTCATACCCGTATATTTCAGGATGTAATCTCACGCGTTGTGCTAATGGTTCAATTGCCAGTGCAAACTGTGGTGGAGATAGAGGACAACCTTGTCTACAGCCTCGGAATAAATTAAATTTTGTTGTTAACATTTGATTTATTAATATTCTAGCTGTTGGCTTGGTATATAGTAGCTTAACCCATGTTATAAACTTCTCTCCCAACTGAAAAGTTTCCATAACCGAAAATAAATAAGACCATTCAATTTGATCAAAAGATTTCTCTGCGTCCAATGAAATAATTGATAAATCTTTATTAATGTTTCTTTTCGAGTATATAATATTGAATAATCTTCTCAGGTTGTTTGAGGAGTATCGTTTTGGTATAAATCCTGTTTGATCTGAATGAATTACTTTATTAATCACTGTCTTTAATCTTTGTGCTAGTATTTTGGTTAATATTTTTTGATCAGCATTTAAAAGAACTATGGCTCTATACGACCCTGGATCATCCAGATTTTTATCTGATTTGGGTATGAGCGTTATAATAGATTCATTTAATGTTTCTGGTAACTTCTGTTGTGCATAAATGTGTTCATAAAGTGTCTTCAAAAGTGGAGCTATTATATCATAGAATGTTTTATAAAATTCTGATTCAATACCATCCGGTCCTGGAGTTTTACCATTTTGTAATGACCTAATAGCTTCTTTGATTTCTTTAGTAGTTATTTCAGCGTTTAGTGATTCTCTTTTTTCTGAATCCAGTCCTTTTAGATTACAATTTTTTTTAAATGTTTCTACACCTATCCAATTTTCTGTCGTTTTGGCTGAATATACATTTTTATAATATTGCAAAAATCTCTCATTTATATCTTTAGTTTGTACTAATAATTCCCCTTTGTCTGATTTATTCCTATGGATTAATTAATTTATTTGGCTCTTAATATACTGAATGAATCTCTGAGGATTCTCCTTTACCTTATCTGTCAGAGATATCTCATGTCCTCTTTTTGCCCCCTTGATGTCCTTCTCAAGTGTATTCCCACACCACTCATGTCCTCAAGGGACTTTCTTAATTATAGTTTCCTAGAGCTGACATCTGCCTCCTTCTTTTACTTGACCAAAGCCTCATCAGCCAGGGTTTCCTAATCCTGTCAGCCTTGTTCTTCACTCCAGCAGGAACATATTAGCCTTGAACTCTCCCTATCTCACTTTTAAAAGCCTAACAGTTGCTTCGATGATATCTCCACAAACAACCTCTCCCCTTCAACTGTTGCAAATTCCTGTCTAATACCAGTTTAGGATTTTCATTTGTGGACCAGTCCTTATCCTTTTTTAGCCATTTGGGTCAGTCTCATTTCGCAAATGGAGGTTGAGTGTTTTCTCTTTCTGGTAAGGCCACCTACATATTGTTTCAGGCAACATGCCTGTACTAACACAACAAATTCTACCATCTAATCCCTTAGTGCTATGGCAGTCCAGTCAATATTAGGAAAGTTAACAATCACCTTCTATTACAACCCTTTTATTCCTACACTTCGCAAATTCCCTTTATATATGTTCCTCTAATTCTTGCTGACTCTCAAGGAGCCTGGCGTATAATCCCATTGAAGTGATCCCCCTTTTTTGATTGTTCTGACTATAGGGCCTTGCTGCCCATACCCCACAAAATATGACTATTTCCAGGGAGTTCTTCCAAATCAACATCATAATCACCTCCACCTCTATCACACCGGTAGCATTTGTACCTCAGGACATTTAGCTGCCTCTCTCTCAACCATGTTTACTGTAATAATAATATCATAATCTCAAATGCCTCTCCATGTTCTGAGTTCATCTGCTTTATCCATCAGACTTCTTAAAATAGAATGGCACAGTGGAGCTTCTGGTAGAGCTGCTGCCTCGTGGTGCCAGTGACCTGGGTTAAAAGCTGATCTGGGATTGCTGTCTGTGTAGAATTTGTACCTTTTCTATGTGACTGCGTGGGTTTCCTCCTGGTGCTCTGGTTTCCTCCTAATTCCCAAAGATGTGTGGATGTGTAAGCCTTTGTAAAATAGCTTCTAATGCCCATGCAGTGAATGAGAATGTGGGATAAAATGGAACTAGTGTGAATGAGTGATCGATGGTTGGAGTGGACACGGTGGGACACAGGGCCTGTTTCCATACTGTATCTCTAAATTAAACTAGACTAAACTAGGCTAAACTAAACTAAAATAAAATAAAATAAATGCGTAAGCACAACCTACTGGACTAGCTCACTTTGATATCTATATTTGCTTAAATTTTCTCACTGATTATACCATTACTTCCCTGCCAGTCGAGTTTAAACCCTGTCGAGCAGCCCCAGCAAATCTCCCAACCAGGATATCCGTCCCACTCCAGTTCAAGTGTGACTATTCTCTCTTGTACAGGTCACCTTTGCCCTGAAAGAGATCCCAATGATCCAAATACCTGAATCCCTACTGTCTGACCAGAAATTCAACTGGACCACATAAGTACCATGGCTACAAGAACAGGTCAGGAGATGGGTAACTCACAGTGAATGATTCATCTCCTGACACCATAAAGACATTCCTCTATTGATAAGGCATGCCAGCTCCGTCCTGACATCATGCAGGTCATAACAGCTTGTTTCATGTGCAATCCATCTACCACAAGAACCATTGACTCCCTCCACCATAATCAGACAGTGTACCGCCCACAAAATGCATTGCAGTTGCATGACCTGCCACAGCACCTCCTGAACTGTAACTTCCATCACCAAGAAGGACAAGGGTGGGGGCACCATCACCTACAGGATTCCTCCAGGTCACACACACACCATCCAAAAATGTAAATGTTGTGCTGCTCTTGCATCGAACAGATGCCATGCAAAAAGATATACATAGAAAAAATAGGTGGCATCCGGCCCTTCGAGCCTGCCCTGCACATAAATACAGGAAAAACCACTGGCAGGTGGATTTGAAAATATGCACACACTGATGGAATACAAACACTTGCACATATAGAAACACACCTTTACAGAACCAGAAATAGATATGTTAGGATACAAATGGGGAATTTTATCTCATATACACACTCTCAGCCTCACATATGTACACAAGCACAGATATACATGCAACATTCAACACTTGCATAAAACACACACTGAAACGCACAGATTCACGGACACTTAATGTGATACATAAGGCCACAACATAAAAACGCTCAAATATACAATCTCACACATACACACACACAGGCACAGCCATTGCAAACATAAACACACATTCCAATACAATCTGTCATACGCAGTCATATGTGAATGCAGAAATACACATATAAACTCAAACACATGCTCAAAACAGTCAAAAATAGATGCACACAGAAGCAGATGCACCAATTTAAACAGTGGTACTAATACACGCGCGCACACAGTCATCCCACATATGCGCATACAGGAACATGCACTAACACCCGCAAACATCAAATGGATACAAATACAGTTGTAAGATTGTTGTCTGGATGTATCGCAACAGAACTGTGGAAATCACACACACACTCGTTTTTCTATAGTAATGCATTTGTACAACCGAAAAAAAAACCCATAGGCTGCTTATATTACTCGCCCTGCGGCACAGTGCAGCCTGCCAGTTCGGTGCTCTGGCGATTTTGCTGTGGCGTTGCCCCTCTATTTTCCTCACTGTATATATGTAACCCCCTCTCTTTCTTCCTCGCTCCTCCTGTAACCCCTTCTCTTTCTTCCTCGCTCCTCCCTCCTTTCTCCGCCAAACTCTCTCTTCCATCTCCCTCTCCCTCGGCGAGAGTGCGTGAGTGGTGACGGCGAGGGGAGGGAGGGAAGGGCTGGGGAGGGGTCCGCAGGATGTGAAGATGTGCGCTCAGGATACTCGCTACTGCACGGACACGGGACAGCGTCTCGACAAGCAACCGGCGCGTCAGCGCAGCATCAGGGCTCTGGACGGGGTACTGCGCTGGGTCTTCACCAAGATGAGCGAGAAGAAGTTCGGGGACAGGGAATGCCTGAAGGGAGAACCGGCTTGCCGGGACCGTGCCGTTCCCGAGAACAGGAAAGGCATCTCAGTCATACTTGATGTAGGTAACTCCTTCCCGGATCCCAGGGGTCGGACGGGGGCTGGGAAAGCCCGTGCCTGGGTGAACCAACAACTTTGGTCCGCAACTTGAAGCATAATCTGCACTGCCTTTGCCGGTGCCGGTGCTCCATGGCGTCTGACATGCCGGCGTTATAGGCGGGAAGGAGAGGCAATGGGGAACTTTCACTCGTTAGTTTGCTGCGGTTGTGAGCAATATCTGCTCGCTGCGACCGAGTGCCGGGACCGTCGTCCCGCAGCCAGCAGTGGACTTCAACCGCTGCAGAATTCCTTTGGCGAAAAAAACCCATCCATTGAGAAACCAAACACAGCGAGGGGAGAGGGTTTTTTTTTTGTGGGGGGTGGTGGGGGGGGGGGGGGAGAACACGCATACTGTCGGAGCTGAGAGTGACGGGGGAAAGGAGGAAATCCCAGAGGATGGCAGGTGGGGATAGGGGGCGGGCGAAATGGACGCAGAATTAAGAATGAAGGAGGACAACGAGAAGGGGGGGGGGAGAGAGAAACAGAGAGGAAATTGAAGTGATGGAGAGCGAGGGAGAGAGCGAGAGCGAAGGGGAGAGGGGAATCTTATTACCGCCGGGAAACGAATGATAAACTGGCCAAAGTTAGACTTGTCAAATTATGGATGAGGTTATAGGTGTGTGTGTGTGTGCGGGTTAATCGTGCTTGCCTGACCACGAAGATTTGATTCTGAAATGCAAGGTGGTGGGGGGTTGCTCTGTATGGATTTGTGTTTGAATTTCAGCTGAATTTGTGTTTTACCCAGGGTCTGAACCATCCTGATTGATATGTTCTTGTTCCCTCTAGATATTCAGAAGAGCTGATAAAAATGGTAAGAGCTGATTCGTGTTTTTAATCTATAACGATCTTTTCAATGGCACATCGACACAAAATGCTGGAGTAACTCGGCGGGACAGACAGCATCCCTGGAGGGAAGGAATGGGTGACGTTTCAGATTGAGACCCTTCTTCAGACTGAATGTTTCAATGTCACCGTTGGCGATGACAATACCAGGGCGCCAGTGTTTAAAGGGTTAACTTCGCAAGGACAGGTTTCATAAACTTGTTTTATATTCTCTCGAGTTTAATTGCCGGAGACACATTGAAGTGAGTCCATACATACCACTGTTCTGGAGGGCGGGCTTTAAGCGCGACCTGGGAGTCTCGAGCCATATTTTACTCACTTCTGGATGTCATTTGTTGGCCTTAGAAAGGGGTGAAACATAGATCCAACCCCCGGGATTACATTTCCAGGGCAGATTTATTAGGATAGTCTTCAAAGGCTGAATAGTGATCTGATCAAACGCTGAAAGAATTCCGTGGGATGGGTGGGGGGGGGGGGGGGGGGGGTGGGGGGAATGTGCTTTCTGGCGAAGGAAACATTGCGAGGCGCCGCTGTCAGCCGGCTGTGGGGAAGCCGTACAGCACAGAAACGGGCCCACCGCATCCATCAGTCTGATCAGAAACGACACCCATTCCTTCTCTCCAGAGATGCTGCCTGCCCCGCTGAGTTACTCCAGCATTTTGAGTCTCATCTTCGGTTTAAACCAGCTTCAGCAGTTCCTTCCTACTCTCTACATCCATCTTGACTTTTTTGACCATCTACACTAACCCCATTTGCCCAAACCCGGTCCACATCCTGCACTGCATTGCCTGTTTAGGTGTCTGCCTAAATGTTTCTTGAACACAGTGATTGATCAGATTCTATCCTTCTCTGGCAGCTCGTTGCAGATATCAATCATTCTCTGTGTAAAAAAAAACATACCCCTCAGATCCCCCCCAAACAACGAATTCCTCGAACCTTAAACCTACACTCTCTTTCTTTTAATACCCTGAATATGGGACAAAGATTTTAACTATCTACTCTATTTGTAACTCTAAAAATCTTACATACTTATTATATCTGTCACTTCAAGCCCAATACATTAAATCTCTCCCCAGAAGTAACATTTTCCAATTCAGCCAACGTCCTAGAAAATGTCCTCTGCATCATCTCCAGCAGAACGAGAACTATACACAATACTCCAAATGCACCCCAGCTAGTTTTTTTCATGAATTCCCTTTGGCCCAACTTGCCCATACCGACCAAGATGCCCCATCTACACTAATCCTACCAATCCGCATTTGGCCCATATCCCTCCAAACCTTTCCCATCTATGTACCTGCCCAAATGTATTTTAAATGTTGTTATAGTACCTGCCTCAACTATTTCCCCTGGCAGTTCATTGCATATACCTACCACCTCTGTGTGAAAAAGTTGCCCCTTAAGTTGCTATTCAAATCTTTCCCCTAACCATAAATCTATGTCTTCTGGTTCTTGATTCCCCTACTCTGGGTAAAGGACTCCACGCATCTATTCTATATTCTGCTCATGATCTTATATACCTCTATAAGGTCACCCCTCACCCTCATGCACTCCAAGAAATAATGTCCTAGCCTGCCGACCCGCTCCCTATTTTTCAGGCCCTCAAGTCCAGGCAACATCCTCGTAAATTTTCTCTGCACTCTTTCCAGCTTAACACCATCTTTCCTATAGCAGGATGACCAAAACTGAACACCATACTCCAAATATGGCCTCACCAACGTCTAGTACAATTGTAATATCACATCCTATAATCACTACTCAACACCCTGACAGATGAAGGCCAATGTGCTGAACCTTTTTTTCTACCCTGTCTACCTGTGACGCCACTTTCATGGAACTATGATTCAAGACACATGATCTCCCATGTACTAAACCATGCTGACTATGCATAATCAGGCCCCAATTCATATATTTCTCACAATACGCTCCAGTAACTTGCTAACCACAGATATTAGGCTCACAGATCTATAGTTCCCGGCTTTTCCATGCAGTTCAACTTAAATAGAGGCACAACATTAGCCATCCCTTAGTCATCTGTCACCTCACTTTTATCTATTGATAATTCATATATCTCAGTCAACTAAGTTGGCTAACCAAGCTGTCCATGCCAACCAAGTTGGTTCACCAAGCTTGTCTCATTTACCTATGCCAGGCACATACCTGTCAAAACTTTCCTTTGCCTCCTTCTTTTTCTCCTTATTATTCAATTTGTCCAGTCCTAGTAATATCCTTGAAAATGATTTCCGCATCCTTCCCACCACTGAATGTCTCCTTCACCTCTCTGTCTACCTGTTTGTCGCTTTCAATAGAACTGCATCTCTATGTCTGTGTTGTATAACACTCGACAGAGCCTTACCATTTATTGTGTAAGTCCTGCCCTGGTTTGTCTTACCAAAATGCAACAACTCCCATTTACCTGAATTAAACTCCACCTGACATTCCTTGGCCCACTTGCTCAATTGATTATCTCATTGTAATTGTAGATAAAATTCTTCACTGACCAATATACCATCCATTTTAGTATCATCCACAAATGTCCTAAACATGTCACCTGCATTCTCATCCAAATTGTTAATATAAATAACGGACAGTGGATCTTGCACTGATCTATGTGGCATACTTTTCATTGCAGAACCTCCAGCCTGAAAAGTAATCCTATACCACCACACTCTCCTACCTTCAAGCCAATTTTGTATCCAACTGGCTAGCTTGTCCTGGATCCCATTTGATCTAACATTCCAGACCTTCTATTACCTTGTCAAAGTCTTGTTAAAGTTCATGTGGACAATATCTATCACACTGCCCTCATCAATATTCTTGGTCACCTTTTCGAAAAACCCAATCAAATTTTTGACACATGGTTTTCCATGCACAAAGCCATGCTGACTATCTCAAATCAGCCTTTCCAATTGCATGTCGATCCTCTCTCTCTCAGAGTCCCGCCTAATAATTATCCTCGCCATTGATGTTGGGCTCACCTTTCTGTAGTACTCAAGCTTGTCTTTGTAACCTTTCTTAAATAAAGACACAACATTAGCCACACTCCAACCTTATGGCGCCTCTCACTTGGCTATCAGTGCAGCAAACAACACTGCCAGTAGTTCTGTAATTTCTTCCCTGACTTCCCACAATGTCCAAGAATATACTTGATGAGATCCCTGGGATTTATCATATTATATGCATTATAAGACCTCCAGCACCTCTTCTTCTGTCACGTGGACTCTTCGAGATATAATTGTTAACTTCCCTCATTCCCTCACATAAGATGAGAAATATCTATAATGTTCATGAACATTCTTTAGTGCCCTACCATTTACTGTATATGTCCTACCACTACTTGATTTCATAAAATATATCACCTCGTATATTATCCATCTGCCAATGTTGCATCTAATTTTCCATCCGACCTACAGTGGCTTGCAAAAGTATTCATACCCCTTGAACTTTTCCACATTTTGTCACGTTACAACCACAAACGTAAATGTATTTTATTGGGATTTCATGTGATAGACCAACACAAAGTGGTGCATAATTGTGAAGTGGAAGGAAAATGATACATGGTTTCCACATTTTATTACAAATAAAAAACTGAAAAGTGTGGCGTGCAAAAGTATTCAGCCCTCCTGAGTCAATACTTTGTAGAACCACCTTTTGCTGCAATTACAGCTGTAAGTCTTTTGGGGTATGTCTCTACCAGCTTTGCACATCTAGAGACTGAAATTTATGTCTATTCTTCTTTGCAAAATAGCTCAAGCTCAGTCAGATTGGATGGAGAGTGTCTGTGAACAGCAATTTTCAAGTCTTGCCAGAGATTCTCAATTGGATTTAGGTCTGGACTTTGACTGGGCCATTCTAACACATGAATATGCTTTGATCTAAACCATTCCATTGTAGCTCTGGCTGTATGTTTAGGGTCGTTGTCCTGTTGGAAGGTGAACCTCCGCCCCAGTCTCAAGTCTTTTGCAGACTCTAACATGTTTTCTTCCAAGATTGCCCTGTAATTGGCTCCATCCATCTTTCCATCAACTCTGACCAGCTTCCCTGTCCATGCTGAAGAAAAGCATTCCCACAGCATGATGCTGCCACCACCATGTTTCACAGTGGGGATGGTGTGTTCAGGGTGATGTGCAGTGTTAGTTTTCTGCCACACATAGCGTTTTGCATTTAGGCCAAAAACGTCAATGTTGGTCTCATCAGAAGAGAGCACCTTCCTCCACATGTTTGCTGGGTCCCCCACATGGCTTGTGGCCAACTGAAAATGGGACTTATGGCTTTGTTTCAACAATGGCTTTCTTCTTGCCACTTTTCCATAAAGGCCCGATTTGTGGAGTGCACGACTAATAGTTGTCCTGTGGACAGATTCTCCCACCTGAGCTGTGGAGCTCTGCAGCTCCTCCAGAGTTACCATGGGCCTCTTGGCTGCTTCTCTGATCAATGCTCTCCTTGCCCGGCCTGTCAGTTTAGGTGGACGGCCATGTCTTGGTAGGTTTGCAGTTGTGCCATACTCTTTCCATTTTTGGATGATGGATTGAACAGTGCTCCATGAGATGTTCAAAGCTTGGGATATTTTTTTATAACCTAATCCTGTTTTAAACTTCTCCACAACTTTATCCCTGACCTGTCTGGTGTGTTCCTTGGGCTTCATGATTCAGTTTGTTCACTAATGTTCTCTAACAAACCTCTGAGGCCTTCACAGAACATCTGTATTTATACTGAGATTAGATTACACACAAGTGGACTCTATTTACTAATTAAGTGACTTCTGAAGGCAATTGGTTGCACTGCATTTTATTTAGGGGTATCAGAATAAAGGGGGCTGAATACTTTTGCACGCCACACTTTTCAGTTTTTTATTTGTAAAAAAATTTGGAAACCATGTATCATTTTCCTTCCACTTCACAATTAAACGCCACTTTGTGTTGGTCCATCACATAAAATCCCAATAAAATACATTTACGTTTGTGGTTGTAACGTGACAAAATGTGGAAAAGTTCAAGGGGTATGAATACTTTTGCAAGCCACTGTATATCTTGTTCTAGCCTTTGACAATTTTTCTAGCGATCCACCACCTTGACTTCCATGTCACTTGCAAAGTTAAGAAACATACAGTGCATTCAGAAAGTATTCAGACCCCTTCACTTTTCCACATTTTGTTACGTTACAGTCTTATTTTAAAATGGATTAAATTCATTTTTTGTTATCATCAATCTACACACAATACCCCAGAATGAAGAAGCAAAAACAGGTGTTTAAATATTTTTGCAAAGTAATAAAAAATAAATAACTGAAATATCATATTTACATAAGTATTCAGACCCTTTGCTATGACACTCAAAATGGAGCTTAGGTTCATCCTGTTTCCATTGATTATCCTTGAGATGTTTCTACAACTTGGAGGATTGGAGTCCACCAGTGGTAAATTGAATTGATTGGACATGATTTGGAAAGGCACGCACCTGTCTATGTAAGGCCCCACAGTTGATAGTGCATGTCAGAGCAAAAACCAATCCATGAAGACAAAGGAATTGTCCGTAGACCTCCGACACAGGATTGTGTTGAGACACAGATCTGAGGAAGAGTATAAAACAATTTCTGCAGCATTGTAGGTCCCGAAGAGCACAGTGGCCTCCGTCATTCTTAAATGGAAGAACTTTGGAACCACCAGGACTCTTCATAGAGTTGGCCGCCCAGCCAAACTGTGCAATCGGGGGAGAAGGGCTTTGGTCAGGGCAGTGACCAAGCACCCGATGGTCACTCTAACACAGCTCCAGAGTTCCTCTGTGGAGGTGGGAGAAACTTCCAAAAGGATAACTATATCGGCAGCACTCCACCATTCAGGCCTTTATGATAGAGTGGCCAGACAGAAGTCACTCCTCAGTAAAAGGCACATGACAGCCCTTTCGAGTTTGCCAAAAGGCATGAGAAACAAGATTCTGATGAAACCAAGATTGAACTCTTTGGCCTGAATGCCAAGGGTTACGTCTGGAGGAACCCAGGCACCGCTCATCACCTGGCCAATACCATACCTCTGGTCAAGCATGGTGGTGGCAGCATCATGCTGCGGGGATGTTTTTCAGTGGCAGGAACTGGGAGATGAGTCAGGATAGAGGGAAAGATGAACAGAGCAAAGTACAGAGAGGTCCTTGATGAAAACCTGCTCCAGAGCGTTCTGGACCTCAGACTGGTTCACCTTCCAACAGGACAACGAACCTAAGCACACAGCCAAGATAACTCCGGAAAGGTTTTGTGACAAGTCTGTGAATGTCCTTGAGTGGCCCACCTGAGATTGGACTTGAACCCGATTTAACATTTCTGGAGGGACCTGAAATTAGCTGTGCATCGGCGCTTCCCATCCAACCTCATAGAGCTTGAGAGGATCTTATAGAAACATATAAAATTATAAAAGGACTGGACAAGCTAGATGCAGGAAAAATGTTCACAATGTTGGGTGAATCCAGAACCAGGGGCCACAGTCTTAGAATAAAGGGGAGGTCATTTAAGACTGAGCTGAGAAAAAACTTTTTTACCCAGAGAGTTGTGAATTTATGGAATTCCCTGCCACAGAGGGCAATGGAGGCCAAATCACTAGATGGATTTAAGAGAGAGTTAGACAGAGCTCTAGGGGCTAGTGGAGTCAAGGGATATGGGGAGAAGGCAGGCACGGGTTATTGATAGCGGACGATCAGCCATGATCATATTGAATGGCGGTGCTGGCTTGAAGGGCCGAATGGCTTCCTCCTGCACCTATTTTCTATGTTTCTAAGAATGGGAGAAATTACCCAAATACAGGTTGCCAAGTTTGTAGAGTCATACGCAAGAAGACTTGAGGCTGTAATCACTGCCGAAGGTATCTCAACAAAGTACTGATTAAAGGGTCTGAATACTTGTGTAAATGTTATATTCCAGTTATTTCTTTTTAATTACTTTGCAAACATTTCTAAACACCTGTTTTTGCTTTTTTATTATATGGTATTTTATGTAGATTGATGATAAAAATAAATGCATTTAATCCATTTTAGAATAAGGCTGCAACGTAACAAAATGTGGAAAAAGTGAAGGGGTCTGAATATTTTCTGAATGCACTGTATATCCTCCATTCACATTGTTAGTATACATCACATACAGCAAGGATCCCGGCCCCGATCCCAATGGTACATCACTATTCACAGACTTCCAACCAGAAAAGCATCTCTCCACCACCATTCTCTGCCTTCTGTCAATAAGCCAGGCAGCTCACCCTCAATCCTTAATGTCAGTTGTCCTTATTGTGTGGAGAGCACCAGGTTTTTGCTCTCCTCATTCCCTTACACTCTGGTGTGCTGACAACAGTGGCTGAGGGGTTGCTTTATTCTCTTGGGAGACTGGCACAAACCCAGATTGGGTCCATGAGCAATTGAGCTTCAAGCAGGCACATTTAGTGTAGTTTAGTTTAGTTTAGATTAGTGTAGAGATACATTGCGGAAACAGTTCCTTCGGCAAAGAGTCCGTGCTGACCAGCGATCCCCACACACTAACACGATCCCACACACACTAGGGACAATATGCACTTTTGCCAAGTCAATTAAACTACAAACTTGTACGTCTTTGGAGAGTGGGAGGAAACTGGAGAACCAAAGCTCTCAGGGAAAACTCGCAAACAGGTCACAGGGAGAATGTACAAACTCAGTACAGACAGCACCCGTAGTCAGGATTGAACCCGGGTCCCTGACACTGTAAGGCAGCAACTCTTCCACTGCACCACCAGTCTCTTTCTTTGGGCACTGTTCTCTAAGGTCAATTATGTCCGTCTCTTTCTTTGGGCACTGTTCTCTAAGGTCAATTATGAATCCTTTATATATTATAAAAGAGTTAGGCTTAGCCATTGCATAACAATTGGTGAATGGTAGTAAGGAAGACAGTGAATGTCTGTGATGTGGTGTGGGCTTTCACTGCCAGTGCAGTTGGCAAGGCCATTGCCATATCCCATCGGTGCATTGCAAGCTCATCTCTATGCTCACAGCTATTTGGGCAGTGACCTGACAAGCTCAGCTCACCTGCTTTAGAAGTAATAGATACCACAGTTTAGGGTTTCAGCCCATGGCACTTCCTTTTCCCTAACAGAAGCTGCTTGTTCCTGAGGGAGACCACAGTGTTTGCTTCTCTCTGTTGTTCTCTGGTACCTGTACTCACTGTGTTATTGAATGGCAGAGGGCCTGAATGCCCTGCTCCAGCTTCTTTAGAACATGCTAAATATTTGCCATTTTTAACAATCAACATTATTCCAGGGATTGTTTCTCTTTCTCCACTGAGAATAAAGACAAGGACGTTAACGACATTATTTTCAGTGTGGACATTATGGGCTGAAGAGCCTGTTTCTGTGCTGTACTGTTCTAAGTTATATGAGATGATCTGGAGAGAGCATGCTGGGGAAGAGTGGTGAGGAGAGTCTCTAACAATCCAGTCTAATATTTTATGCCAACCACAGGCTGTTCTCATGCAGCCACTGACTTCAAAGACCTCTTTATTCATGGAAAGAAGACCATTTCCCAAAATATCTTCTCTGAAATTGCTATTCATTCACGTTTTCTGTTTGCCTCCACTCTTGCCTTAGTTGGTTGCAAGCTTATCCTGAATAATTTAAACACTGCTGCGACCTCGTTAGTCACTTTCTCTTCAGTCTGCAAATCAGCAAAAGGACAGATGTCCTGGTTTATTTTCAATAGATATTAAAGTCTCTTTCAAAACAAGGTTTAAAACGTGATGGATAGGACATGTGATCATTTTCTCTCTCTGAAGACTGGCACGCTAGACTTGGCCATGTTGCCGGCAGTTGGCATTCTTTAGTCAGCTTTGCCAATCATTGCCACATTCTGTGTTAGGCTATTTGCTGTGGATCTCACCTTATATTGCCTCTGCTCCCAACCCATTGAATGATACAGTGTTTTCAGAGAGTTGTAGCACAAGTGAGTGTTCAGCACAGAAATGGGCCATTTAGCCCAACACATCCTTGCTAACCACTATGCCAACCTGTACTAATTCTATTTGCTCATATTAGGATCATCCAGTACCTAAGATTTTCCTATTCATATACTTTTCCAAATGCATTTTAAATGTTGTAATTGTATCCTCCTCTACCACCACCTCTGGCAGATCCTTTCATAAAATCGACACTTTCTGTGTGAAAAAGATTACTCATCAGATCTCCTTTAAATTTCTCCCCTACACCTTAAACCTAGGTCCTCTTGTTCTAAACTCTCATATGCCATGAAAAAGAGTCTAGCTATTTATCCTATCCATGCCCCTCATAATTTTATAAGCCTCTATAAGGTCACCCTTCAGCCTCTGACATTGCAATGAGAAAAAACACAGTTTATCCAATCTCCTTATTGTTACAGCCTTCCATTGCAGGCAACAATCCTGGTGAATCTCTTCTGTGCTCTCTCTATTGCTATCACTTCCTTCCCATATTTTGGTGACCAGAGGTGCATACAACCAGTGTTATCTTCAGCTGGAATGGACAATCTATGGCAAGAAATACATTCTGCCAGGTAGAGAAAGGTTACAAGACAGACACAATTGGTGGCTTGAGTTAGTTTTGTGTCAGCTTCTAACTGATGTGTGTGTGCCATTTTCACTCTACATTTCATAAGGGGGCACTCTCTATTGGAGGAGTAGAGTGCTGGGGTGCATACTGACCTTAAGTAAATTAGTAATATAATTTCAGATATATTGCCGGAAAATTTTGGCGAGTTTCATTTGTGAGGACGTTGAAAGGTGAGTGCTCTCCCTTCAAGCTGTCCTAGCCCTCCTGTGTGCAAAAACTGGAGGTTGTTGGAATCGAGGGGATATCAGGAGGAAGGGCTTAATTAGGAAAGGAAAAATAGATTATGAAAGAAAACTGGCAGGGAACATAAAAACTGACTGCAAAAGTTTTTATAGATATGTGAAGAGAAACAGATTAGTTAAAACAAATGTAAGTCCCTTGCAGTCAGAAACAGGTGAGTTGATCATGGGGAACAAGGATATGGCGGACCAATAATGTGGTCCGTTGTTGGTCCGTTGTTGGTCCGTTGTTGGCCCGTTGGCGGACCAATAATGTGGTCCGTTGTTAATCCATTCAATTTACCCAACAATAATGTTGGGTAAATTGAATGGATTAAAGGCCGATAAATTCCCAGGGCCAGATAGGCTGCATCCCAGAGTACTTAAGGAAGTAGCTCAGGAAGTAGCTCAGGATTGGCGGGTAGCAAACGTAACCCCTCTTTTTAAGAAGGGAGGGAGAGAGAAAACGGGGAATTACAGACCAGTTACTCTAACATCGGTAGTGGGGAAACTGCTAGAGTCAGTTATTAAAGATGGGATAGCAGCACATTTGGAAAGTGGTGAAATCATTGGACAAAGTCAGCATGGATTTACGAAAGGTAAATCATGTCTGACAAATCTTATAGAATTTTTCAAGAGTGTACCTAGTAGCGTGGATAAGGGAGAACCAGTGGATGTGGTATATCTGGATTTCCAGAAGGCTTTCGACAAGGTCCCACATAAGAGATTAGTATACAAACTTAAAGCATACGGCATTAGGGGTTCAGTATTGATGTGGATAGAGAACTGGCTGGCAAACAGGAAGCAAAGAGTAGGAGTGAATGGGTCCTTTTCACAATGGCAGGCAGTGGCTAGTGGGGTACCGCAAGGCTCAGTGCTGGGACCCCAGCTATTTACAATATATATTAATGACTTGGATGAGGGAATTGAAGGCTTTATCTCCAAGTTTGCGGATGACACGAAGCTGGGGGGCAGTGTTAGCTGTGAGGAGGATACTAGGAGACTGCAAGGTGACTTGGATAGGCTGGGTGAGTGGGCAAATGTTTGGCAGATGCAGTATAATGTGGATAAATGAGGTTATCCACTTTGGTGGCAAAAACAGGAAAACAGACTATTATTTAAATGGCGGCTGATTAGGAAAAGGGGAGATGCAGCGAGACCTGGGTGTCATGGTACACCAGTCATTGAAAGTAGGCATGCAGGTGCAGCAGGCAGTGAAAAAAGCGAATGGTATGTTGACGTTTATAGCAAAAGGATTTGAGTATAGGAGCAGGGAGGTTCTACTTCAGTTGTACAGGGTCTTGGATGAGACCACACCTGGAGTATTGCGCACAGTTTTGGTCTCCAAATCTGAGGAAGGACATTATTGCCATAGAGGGAGTGCAGAGAAGGTTCACCAGACTGATTCCTGGGATGTCAGGACTGTCTTATGAAGAAAGACTGGATAGACTCGGTTTATACTCTTTAGAATTTAGGAGATTGAGAGGGGATCTTATAGAAACTTACAAAATTCTTAACGGGTTGGACAGGCTAGATGCAGGAAGATTGTTCCCGACGTTGGGGAAGTCCAGGACAAGGGGTCACAGCTTAAGGATAAGGGGGAAATCCTTTAAGACCGAGATGAGAAAGACTTTTTTCACACAGAGAGTGGTGAGTCTCTGGAACTCTCTGCCACAGAGGGTAGTTGAGGCCAGTTCATTGGCTATATTTAAGAGGGAGTTAGATGTGGCCCTTGTGGCTAAGGGGATCAGAGGGTATGGAGAGAAGCAGGTACGGGATACTGAGTTGGATGATCAGCCATGATCATATTGAATGGCGGTGCAGGTTCGAAGGGCTGAATGGCCTACTCCTGCACCTAATTTCTATGTTTCTATGTAAGTGAGTGTTGATGAAAAGGTCTCAGGCTCTTGAACCATTGTGGGAGGAGGAGGGAATGGAGGAGAAAAGGAGGTTGAGGGATGGTGAGATGCAGAAGAGGGGAGTGTGAAGGAGGGGGAGATTGAGGTGGCAAAATAAGTGATTAGGAGGAAGGAAGCAAACGGAGAAGTACAAGGCATTCAGAGGAGGGAGAAAGGGAATGAAGAGAAGAGGTGGAGAGAAATTGACAGAGATGAGATGGGGCATTGGAAGGGAGGCATTTGAGGGGAGGATGGCGATAATGGAGGTGGAGGGGAGGAGGCAAGGGAGGAAAAGATGAGGGAGGTGATGTGAGGGTGATGTGTTGATAGGGGCAGGAGACAAAAGGGATGGAGATAGAGGTAAAGGGATTGGTGCTGGAACGCAGGGAGTCGATTGTTCCAAATCATAGACAGATCCAAGACATACCTTCCTCTAGGCAGAGGGGATGTCTGAGAATCAGTGTCTGCTCCTGTGTCAGCAGAAGCAAATGGAGAAGAATGGAACATCAGTTTGCAACTTCTCTACTCCTGTGCTGGGTGCGGTGCTGGGAAGAACCAGGTTTATTCACCATGTCTACTTGCCATAGCACCACTTTATATAGTAGTGACGCAGGGGCGGGAGAATGGTGGCCCGCTCAGAGTGCTGACCCACTGAGACCACTGTTGCAATTGGAACTGCGTTAGCCAGACTGGTAAGGATGGTCAGCTGTTTCCCCAATGCAATTCATGAAACACTTGATGCTGCATGGTGACTTTAAAAGAGGGATAAGTCTCTAAGATCATCAGTGTCTGAGCTGATACAGAAGCAGTGTAACTGTCATTGAGGAAAAGTTGCCATGGAACTTGCTGAGGGTGAGACCCTAGGGACAATGAGAGAAAGGCACAAATTCTCAATCAGAGAATGAGAAGGAGCAATTATTTTCAGGAAACAACTACCAGAGGAGATTCAACTGGCACAGCTAGAGGTATGGAGGTGTCAGGAAAATCAAGGAAGAGAAGCAAGAAATCTCTGTGTTTCAGATTTATTTGTGGCAGGAAGATAAATATTATCAGGGTTTGTTGGCAGTGAGCAGGTGAGTGCCTCAGTGTATTAGTGGAAAGGGTTGCTGTTGGCTTGGTACTGAGCCAACACAAGTCCTCGCACAGCTTAATTGAATTCATTTGTTGGAATATTTAATTAGTTGTCAGATAAATGCATCATTATTTTTAACACATCCAGCTCTTGGAGTCCGGGAGCCTCGAGCTGTTCCCAGTGGAAGCATTCTGCAGCTATTTTTATTTGAAGTAAATATACATCAGTGTTAGCACAGGTGAGGTTATGTTTCAGCGAGACTAGTTTTCCTGAAAATTGTGGCAGTTAGATGGGGGAGGTCATTGGAGGCCTTTCTTCCTCTGTAAACGCTGGGTGCCATGGTAACCAGTGACATCAGGGAGATCTATCCACAGGGCATTTCAGAAGCTGAGTGTGCCCTGAATTGGGGCAGTGCCTGCTGGAGGAGTGGTTGGCAGTACAGCAGGCACAGTTAAAGGGTTTTGGCTCTCTCAGTTAAAGATCATCCCTATTGATGAGTCTGGGTACCATGGCAACTAGCTCAGAGCTTCTGGCACTGTTAGAAGCCCATGAAGGGTGTTGTTGGGAGAGTGGACTTGGGATTGGGAGCCACAGTGTTGGGATCATGACCGCCCTGTTCCTGCAACATAGGCTGGACCCAAACGCATCTGCAGAATCCTCCCAGTGATTGAATGCTGGAGAGAAGCAGGGAGGAGGGAAGAACACCATCACTTACCTACCTGCATATAAGCCATACCCCTCCATACCCTGCATATCAATATGCCTATTCAAAAGTATTTTAAATGCCACTAACATATATGCTTTACACTGGCAGTGTATTTCAGACACCCAGCATTCTCCTGAAAAATTACCCTGTCAATTTCCTTTAAACTTTGCCCCTCCCACCTTAAAGCTGTACCCTTCTGTATTTGAAAAGTAATCTGTCCGTTTACCCTATCTAAATTTCTCAAATGTTATATACTGTACTGCTATCAGGTCTCCCCACAACCTCCGGTGTTCCAGAGAAAACAATCCAAGTCTGTCCAACCTCTCCCTGTAGCTAATACCTCCCAATCCAGGTATCATTCTGGTAAACCTCCTATGCACCCTTTCCAAAGCCTCCACATGCTTCCTGTAATGGGTTGAAAGAACTGCAGACAATACTCCAAATCCAGTCTAACCAAAGTCCTATAATGCTGCCTCATGAGTTTTTGATTCTTACACTCAGTGCCCTGACCAATGAAATCAAGCATAACATATGCCTTCTTACCATTCCAACTACTTGTGTTTCCACTATCAAGTATACACCTCTATTGCCTCACTCTTAATCACATTTGAAACATCGAACTCTGGAACAATGAGTTGCCCATTATGTGTGTTATTAAGTTTATGGGCCTGTTTAGCTGCTACAAGATAAAATTCCAATGTTCCGTTATCAGAACATATAACAATTAAACACTTAACTCTCTTGGAGGTACTCAAGGGGTCAGACAGCATCTGTGGAGAAAAATGGATTGATAATGCTTTGAGTTGGGATCTTCTTCAGACTGATGGAGTGAAGGGAGATAGCTGGTGGAGGGAATTGAAAGGAAGTGTTTGGGCAAGAGCTGGCAAGTGGTAGGTGGATTCAGATGAGGAGACGGTGATTGGCAAATGAGTCAGGTGGGGGTTCAAAGGGTGGAGATACCATGGCAGGAGGTGATAGATGGAGAAGGCACACGGGGGCAGATGGTGGAATTGGATAAGGAAGGAAGGAAGGTGGGAAGTGAAATGTAGACAGAGGGTGGGATAGTGTAGAATGTATATGATGGTAGGGGGGGGGGGCTATGAAAATGGGGGGCCTGGAGTAGAGAGGAGCTGTGGAGGAGGTGGAGGTGGGGAAAAGAAATAGGTGATAGCAATGGGCTGAGTGGAATGAAAGGTGTGCTTGGGTGGGTTGGGGGAGGAGTGGTCGCAACTGGGTAGAAGAGAAGGAGGGGGATGGGGTTTGTTGAAATTGACAAATTCAATGTTTATGCTGTTGGGTTGTAGGCTACACAAGTGGAATGTGAGGTGACAAGGGCGTTACAGCAAGAGTGGTCTATGCAGAATGCAGAAAGGGTTGGGGATGGGAACTTGTAACTGGTAGTGGGATCACGTTGAAGATAGTGGAAGTTTTGGAGAACGATGTGTTGGCTGTGGATACTTCACACTCTCCTGATTTTCCATTTCTTAAACCAAGTCAGGAAATACACAGTGGATGGCAGAGCATCGGGAGCATTTGTTGAATCGAGAGACCTAGGAGTTAAAGCGCACAGTTCTTTGAAAGTGGAAACACAGATAGACAGGGTGGTGAAGAAGCCACAAGGCATGCTTCTGCAGTGACAGACATGACCCCACCAGTATTATTCCCATATTATACATTGATAGAACTGTGCATTAGTCCTGTAACCCAGTGTAACATAGTGTTAGTCCATCGCCACCAGTAAACTACTATTATACAAATAAATACCCATCCCCACCAGTAGCGTACCTCAATGCCATACAGTGACAGATTCATCCCCACCAATACTGATATTATAGAGTGATGGAACCCTGTCCCCACTAGTACTGTATCCGTGTTATACAGTGAAATATGTCCCCACCAGAACTATACCACAGTTTTATACAGTAATAACCTGTCTCCACCAGTACTATACCCCAGTGTTACACCATGACAGACTGGTCACCACCAGTATTGTACCAGTGTTAGACAGTGATAGACTGTCCCCACTAGTACTGTAGGTCAGTACTATAGAGCCAAATACGATCCCCATTAGTACTATCTCCGACTATTATACCATGAATGATATCTGGTCCCTCCAGTACTGTACCCCAGTATTATAAAGTCACATATCCATGCCCTCCAGTACTGTACTTGTATTGTGTGAGTGTGAGTACGTGCAATTGGGATGTTACACCTATTGTTAGTGTGAAGGGCAAGACAAGTGGGAGTAAGGGACCTTGGATGATGAGAGAAATTGAGGCTGGTCATGGAAAATGAGAAGTCATGGGTCAGGTATAGGCAGCTGGGAACAAGTGATTTTAGATACCGTGACAGGTCACACCTCAGCCTCTTTCATTCCAGGTTAAGGAGTCTCAGCAACGAAAGTCTTCCTGTCCAGGCAACATCCTGGCAAAGCTACGCCATACTCTCTCCAGCACAACCACATCTTTCCTTTAGTGTGGAGACCAGAAATGCATACAATTCTCCCAGTGTAATCTGAATAATGTTTTCCCTTTTTTAACCGCACATTAGCACTGTTACCTAACCACCACCTCCATCCAGCTACATTCTACCTAATTCTGCTACATAGTTCTTGCTTCCAAGCTTCCATCCTCTCCCTGACTGAATCTCTGACCAGATTGACTCCCCACAGCTTAAGGCTTTCTGTCCACACCCCTTGCCCTTCAACCTGCATTCCTCTGCAGCTGTCCTGGAAAGGGCTCAAGCAACTGCTTAGTTGACCAACACCTACCTTGGGCTTTAAATGAAATGACTGTCGTGGTAGATGCATACCCAAGAAACAGTAGAAAAGAATGGGTGTTCCTCTCTCATCCCACACCCTTCCTCTCCCAGTGTGGCCTATGTTCTGACTGATCAATATTAGTTCTGCCTTAGTGACCATCTTAGAACCACTGGCCTTGTTTGCAATGGTTCCATCTGAAAGCTGTCCCTGGGGATACTGGGGAGAATTGGCTGCCAGTTATGGTGAACTGTGATCTTTTCCCTGTGGGCAGCCGAGCAGGTGGAAAGGACGTCAAGCTGACCTATCCTCAACCCTAATCCCTAGGGAGAGTCCCTGTGGCCACTAGGAAGCTGACAAGCAGCTGTGCACTGCAAACCTCAATGTCAGGTGGTGATGTCAGTTGGAGAATGGTTCCCCGTTTGTTCCAAAGAAAGTGGAGGAATTGCTGTCCGAGGAGCAGGATGAGTACAGAAGCTCGAGGAGACGGCTCATATAGCTGAGTCAGCGATTCTGCATCAAGAAATGCTGACTGGTGAAATGGTGAATCTGTTCTGCATTCTCTCCAGTGACAAAATCAGTCTGGTCACTGCAAAGCACAACTCTTGTACATGCTGGAAGTCTGAAATTAAAATAGAAAATGTTTGGAGGGATGGTACACAGAGATTGTAGAGATCCTTATATTTTCTGAAGCAGTAAATAAGATCTTAGAGAACGGGAAAGTACAGTAGCCAATATAGTTCCTTCATTTAAGAAGAGAAGTAGAGATAACCCAGTTAATTATAGGCTGGCGAGCCTCATGTCAGTGGAAAGGAAGCTGTTGGAGAGGATTCTTTGGGATAGGGTTTATACTCATTTGGAAGATAATGGGCTAAATAGGGATAGTCAATATGGATTTATGCATGTTAGACACAAAATGCTGGAGAAACTCAGCGGGTGAGGCAGCATCTATGGAGAGAAGGACTTGGCGATGTTTCGGGTCGAGACCCTTCTTCTGACGGGTCAGGGGAGGGGGTAGGACAAAGAAAGAAAGTGATCGGAGACAGTGGGACTAGTGAGAGGACTGGGAAGCTGGAGGGGAAGGAGTTTATGCATGTCTAGTCACACCTTACGAATTTCACTTTTTTTTTGAGGTGACAAGGTGATTAAGGCAGTGCATATTGTCTGCATGCATTTTATTAAGGCATTTGATAAAATCTTTCTTGATAGACTGACCCAGATTAAGATGCATGGGATCCACAGTTGTTTGTGTTTACTGTGTTGTTTGCTGAACTGTAATCAGTAATTGTGAAGTTACTTGCTATTGTGGTTGTATTGCATAAAGGACAAGATCTGGGACTGTGGTCTTTCACCATTACTCGTGGTCTCTGCTGAGTCAGACTAAAAACACTTATGTCTTGTCTTGTAGATGACGGCAAGTTGTCCCTGGATGAATTCCGGACATTCTTTTCTGATGGGACCCTCAATGAAGAAGAACTGGAAAATCTCTTCCATGAAATTGATTTGGACAACACCAAGTAAGATCACCACTCCTCCTACCCGCTCCTCTCTTGCTCAATCAACATGGTAGAAACATGTCGAACCGCTTGGGATTCCGACCTGCTTCCAACTAGCTTGGTTAGAGTCTAGGTTCTCACTGTGATTTGGGGAGGGTATTGTTGTTCAAGCAGAAGGTTTTAGTGAGCCTTATCTCAATAATGAGATCAAGGCCTCTTACAGCCCAAGTCACCGTGCCTGATTTCAGGCCCTTGGCATCCCTAGCTGGGATCCGTGGGGGGCTTTCAGGATGGGGGAAGAACCCTACTGTGCTAAAATGTCCCTTGGCCACTAGAGGTGTGGTTCTGTACCCTGGTCAGCTCCTGTGCCAGTACACCATTACACTGGCACTGATTCAACGGCAGTGACACAGTTATGAAACCATTGAGAGGGGAGTGTACTTGTACCACACGAGGCAAACAGTGTTGGGCTCTGCCAGCAGCACAGCTGCTACCAGCAAATGGGCAGAAACAGCGCATTTCATCACTGGAACTTAGATTGGGCCGAAAAGAACTTTGAATCAGACCTTCAAAGTATTCTGCTCTGCCACACAGATGGAGATGCACTGAAGCTCCCGGATCACTTCACTGACAGCATTGGACAGGAAGCTACAGAGAAGACTAATTCCAAAGGAGCCCATGCTCCATCGATCTCTTGATCCTCCTCTCTCACTCGCTTTCTTTCTCCCATTCTTTCTCCATCTCCATTTTCTTTGTTGCTTTTTCTTCCCCTTCTCTCCTGCTCCATCACTCTCTCATAGACTCATAGTGTTATAAAGTCCTATCCTGCGCAATCTTTCCCTATAGCTCAGGCTCTCGAGTCCTACCAACATCCTTGTAAATCTCTGCATTCTTTCCAGCTTAATGACATCTTCCTATAGTAGGGTGATCAAACCTGAACACAACAGTCAAAATGTGAAGCAATGCTCCCACAAGGCAGAACACACACACTGATAGCGCTGAAGTAGAGATGGTCATAAGTCCTGGACCAGCCACATCAAAGCTATGGCCAGGAAAGCACACCAATGCCTTTACTTCCTTAGAAGGCTTCGGAAGTTCGGCATTTTCCCAACAACCCTTACTAACTTGACAGATGCACCCCAGAAAGCATTTGATTGCGATACATCACAGCATGGCTTGGGAACAGCTTCATCCAAGACCGCAAGTGGGACAGGCCCCTAACCTTCAGAGCAGCCTTCAATACAGAACCTTATCAAAGGCCTTGCTGTAGTCCATATAGACAACACCTTTGGCCGTGCTCTCGCCAAACTTCTTGGTTACTACATCAAAAAACTCAATCAAATATCCTGATCAGATATACCCAGGGACACTATGGGAAGCAGAAGAGTAAATCACAGGTGCGCTGGCTGAGATTTACAAGTCGTTAATAAATACAGGTGAGGTTCTGGAAGACTGGAGGTGGTAAATGTAAAGTGTGCCTCTATTCGAGAGGGGCTGGAGGGAAAAGCCTGGGAACTACAGGTCAGTAAACCTAACATCTGTGGTTGGAAAGTTACTGGAGAGTATTCTGAGGGATAAGATATACTGTACATGTACTTTAATGTAGAAAGTCATGTCTCACAAATCTCACTGAGATTATTTGAAGATGTGACCAAAGAGGTTGATGAGGGCAGAGCTGTAGACATTGTATACAGTGTATGGATTACAGCAAGGCATTGAACAAGGGTCAGCATGGTAGGCTGCTCTGGAAGGTTAGATCACATGGGATTCAAGGAGAGCTAGCTGAATGGATAGCAAATTGGATTCATGGAAGGAAACATAGGGTGATGGAGGAAGGTTGTTTTTCAGACTGAAGGCCCGTGACTAGTGGTGTGCCACAGGGTTCGATGCTGGGCCTATTGCTGTTTGTCATCTATATCACTGATTTGGATGAGGAGGTACAGATTACAGAAAAGCGAGTTTGTCGATAGTGAGGATTATGGTGAAAGATTGCAGCAGGATCTTGATCCATTGGGCAGGTGAACTGGAGAATGATTGATGGAATTTAATACAGAGAAAGCGAGATGTTGCATTTTGGGGAGTCTAACATGGGCATAACCTACACAGTGAATGGCAGGGCTCTGGGGAGTTTTGTAGAGGAGGGAGATCTAGGAGTATAGGTACATAAAAGTGAAAGTCGGGTCACAGGTAGATAGGGTTTTGGCATATTGGCCTTCATCAGTCAGAGTTTTGCGTATAGAAGTCGGGAGTTCATGTTGCAGTTATATAAGGCGTTGCTGGGGCCACACTTTGAGTTTTGTGTTCAGTTTTGGGCACCATGTTATAGGAAAGATGTTGTCAAGCTGGAAAGGGTGCAGAGAAGATCTACGTAGATGTTGCCATGACGCGACAACCTGACCTTATAGGCTGAGCAGGCTAGGACCTAATTCCTTGGAGCAAAAGAGGATAAGGGCTGATTTTATAGTGTACAAAATCATGAATAGATCGGGTAAATGAACAGAGTCTCTTGCTCAGAGTAGAAGAATCAAGGACCAGAGGACATATATTTAAGGTGAGGGTGGAAAGATTTAATAGTATGGAATGAGCTGCCAGAGGAGGTAGTTGAGGCAGGTACTAACGCAAGGTTTAAGAAACATTTAGATAGGTACATGGATAGGATAGGTTTTGAGGGATATGGGCCAAACATAGTCAGGTAGGACTAGTGTAGATGGGACATGTTGGTCCGAAGGGCCTGTTTCCATGCTGTATGACTCCATGACTATAAATTCATAAGACACGATCTCCCATTGCAAAATTATACTGACTATACCCAGTCTATCCAAATGTATAAATTCCATATTCCTCAGAATTCTCACCAGTAACTTACCTACCACATATGTTAGGCTCACTGGTCTTTAGTTCCAAAGCTTTTTCTTGTAGCCCTTCTTAAATAAAGGCAAAACATTAGCCACCCTCCAGTCATCTGGCACCTCAGAGATCCCCACCCACAGAGAAGCAACTCCTCATCCAAATCAGTGCACTCCATGTGTTATCAAGAAATGGTTGAGAGTACTGAATGCAGCAAAAGTTATGGCAAATGGGAGTCCTCCTACCTTTGGTACGGAAGACCTGTGTTGCAGAACTAGCTGCATCTCCACACAAGCTGTTCCTGTGCACTGGCATCTACCCAACAGTGATGAAGACTGTCCAGGTATGTTGTTCAAAGAAAGCAAGACAAATCCAATCCTGTTCATTATCAACTTATGAAACATCAGCAGAGTGGTAGAAAGTGTCTCAAAAGGCATTCTTAAGAATTCCCCGTTTCAATTTTTGGCTCAAGACCTTGGCATTGGTTCAAACATGGGCTAAAGAGCTGAACTACTTTGTCATCAGGTTGTTAAGCATTGTTTGTAATGTTATAATCAGGGGGGAAAGTTGTCCATTCGCTGGAAGCCCATCTACTGTGGTAACTTGCACTTTCATTCCACTAGTCACTTTTGTTTAGTTTAGTTTAGAAATACAGCATGGGAACAGGCACTTCGGCCAACCAAATCCACATCAACCAGCAATCATCCTACACCTGTACACTAACACTATCCTACACACTAGGGTCAATTTACAATTATTAACAAAGCCAAATTAACCTACCAACCTGCAAGTCTTTGGAGTGTGGGATGAAACCTGAGCACCCACACGTTCATGGGGAGAACGTACAAACTCCATACAGATCGAACCCGGGTCTCTGGTGCTGTAAGGCAGCAACTATACAGCTGCCCCACCGTGTCCAGCACATATTGTTGCTGTCCTCCCACAAAGGAAAATGATTGTGACCGTCAGGATATTGCTGCAGCAGTGATTGACAGTGTTTCAAGCCCAAACATCATTGATTGATGACTTCAATTCCGTCATGAGGCTGGAGATGGGGATATTCGTTGATGGTTACACAGTTCATCACTGGGTGGTGACTATCAACCTGCACACCAGCCAAGTACCAACAGTTCAGGGCGGTCACGGTGGCGCAGCGGTAGAGTTGCTGCCTTACAGCGAATGCAGCGCCGGAGACCCAGGTTCCATCCCAATTATGGGTGCTGTCTGTACGGAGTTTGTACGTTCCCCCCGTGATCTGCGTGGGTTTTCTCTGAGATCTTCGGTTTCCTCCCACACTCCAAAGACGTACAGGTTTGTAGTTTAATTGGCTTGGTAAATGTAAAAATTCTCCCGAGTAGGTGTAGGATAGTGTGAATGTGCGGGGATCGCTGGTCGGTGCAGACCCAGTGGGCTGTATCTGTAAAGTAAGTGTAACCTAGTGACACACATGCACATAGAATGAGACAGAGGTGCAGAGGGAAAATTGGACACAAAATGTAACTTTAACAAAATGATATCTTTGGTGTTTAATGATATCATTAAAACTCTAATATATGAATTCACTAATATATTGGGGGGATTAACATAATGGGGGGGACTTCAAACCACATAAATGCTGTGGCTCATAATAGGTCAAAGTCTGACTTCCTGTGGGTTGACTCAGATGATGAGTCCCCAAAAGTATTTTCGCTGTCCCATCCAGAGATTCTCTGCTGAGATTCGCACCATGTTAGATTAAAGTGACTCATTTTACGTCATAGACAGGAGTCATAAACCCACAGCTTCCTACAGAAGCGTACGGCAGGGTGGTGAAGCGGTAGAGTTGCTGCTTTACAACGCCACATACCCAGGTTTGAACCTGACTATGGGTGCTGTCTGTAGGGAAGTTGTATGTTCTTCCCATGACCGCCTGGGATTTCCCCAGATGCTCTGGTTTCCTCTCAATCTCCAAAGACATACACGAAAATTTTTCCTAGTGGGTAGAATAGTGTTAGTGGGTGGGGATCGCTGATCTGCGTGGACTCAGTGGGCCGAAGGGCCTTGCTTCCGTGCTGTATCTCTGAACTAAACTTAACTAAAGTTAAGCATTCAGGCTACAGGTGCCGTACGGGAAATAAAGAGCTTACTGCACTGAGGGCCTGTGAATATTCTCTTTTTCAGCCAGGGATGATTTTCCCAGAGGAAATCAATCTTTCTTCCAGGGCAGCAACTTCCGACTGAAAGCAGCACTGTAGTCATAGCAACTAGGAGAAGGACATGATGCATATTTACATCAGGAGCTGCTAGCTTTCGTGGGGGACACCAGATTGCCCTGTTCTCGGTGTTAGAGAGGAAAGCATCCACTCTGTGAAGTAACGACAGTCTTTCACAAATGTTTTTGGTCCAAGCTTACAATTGAGTTTTGACATTTTGCACCTTCAGCTGGGACCTGTGAATGTGCAGATTCCATGAAGTAACAAGTCTCTCTGTGCTTCTCTCTCCTCTCTGCATGCTGCAGTCACGTGGACACAAAGGAGCTCTGTGGTAAGTCAGGCAACCCCGATGCCTCTTTGCGGTTGTCTGCCTGGTGCTCAGGCCTGGTTGTCACGGGCAGGGGGGTGGCAATTTGGGCCCAAAGCCCTTGGCTACAGGTTACCTGGCTTTCCTTTTCCATGACCACTGCGAACAGCTGAAGTCCCTCCTTCCTCATTTTATAAAATAACGTGGGGCGTAGATAGGTACTGTAAATAGCCACCGTTTTGTTTTTTTCCCCTAGGGTAGAGGAGTCTCAAATTAGAGGACATAGGGTTAAGATGAGAGGGGTAAGATGTAAAGGCAACTTGAGAGCAATATTTTTCCCCTACAAAAAGGGTGATGTGTATCCAAAATATGCCGCCAGAGGAAGTAATGGAAGCAAGTACAATATTTAAAAATTGCTTTGACAGATACATGTATATCAAAGATTTGGAAGGATATGGGCCAGGCACAGACAGGTGATACTAGTTCGGTTAGGGAACAGCATGGATGAGTTGGACCGAAGGGCCTGTTTACGTGCTGTATAGCTTTATGGCTTTCTCTCCCTTCCTCATCAATGGACCTTGTGGTATGCCCATGCTCTCTCCCATCCTCTCTCCCTGCTGGGTGAGGGCAGACTTCCCCGTCTTACAGAAGGCTCTCCCCTCAGTGGCAGAGGAGAGGTGACAAGATCATGCGTGCCCATGGGGTTGAGTGTAGCCGGCCACCCTCACTCTGTCTGATCTACTGGTAAGCACACAACCTGGGTGAATGCTCAGGACTTATTGGCTTGATCCTCAGCCCATGCTGAGTTCAGATCTCAGGTTGCCTTGTGAGTTTGACAGTATTTAGGAGTGTGGCATGAGGGAATGCCTGATAGGGTGGGGAAAGCTGAGAACATTATGGAAGTATCTGGATGAGCGCCTAAGCTGCCACGGTAGAGAAGGTTATGGATCACAGCGTATCAAGTGGAGTCCCACAGTCTGCAATCTGTCCGGAACATCATTAGGCTAGTGGGCTAATCAGCATCTGCAGCAGGCCTGCGTGCAATACCCCACTGTCACTCTGCTCCACATAAGCTACCTGGCTAATTGCATTCACTTATCTGATAAGTAAACCCTTGAACTTCTTTCTACGCTGTTTGTTTCTCAGTCTGCTCTCCCACCACTACTCCCCTCCCCCACATAAAAGTGAGTTCCATCAAGAACACAGCTTTCCTTAGTTCTGTGCAGCTTTATACTCCATCAGTCAGTCAAGTATTTTTTTTTTCAGCCACAACCCCAGTCTAGCTATTGAGAGAGCACCAAGGTGCATCCATCAGGTGAAGTGCATGGCCGGTGTGAGAGAGAGAAATACAGCACGGAAACAGCCCCTTCAGTCCATCGAGTCCATGACAAACATCACCCACTCATTTGCACCAATCATACACTAATCCCATTTGATTCACCCACAGTCTCAACAACTCCCCCATATTCTACGACTCACACATATGGCCAGTTAACCTACTGACCCACATGACTTTGGGTGTTGGGGGAAACTGGAGCACCTGGAGGAAACCATTGCAATCTTTAGGAGAACATCCAAACTTCATACACAGACAGCACGCAGTCAGGATTGAACTCGGGTGGCTGTAGTTGTGAGGCAGTGGTTTACTAGCTGTGCCACTGTCTTGTTCCCTTTCCTCGATCCCGTCTCTCAATTGGACACAAGGCATCGATGGCTCCGATCTGTCCCACAATCACAGGCCCATAGCTATTCCTGACAGAACATGATGAAAACAGATGGTCTGCCTTTAAGCAAAATGATATACTGCCATAAAGTACCACTGCAACTTTACTTCAGATAACGTTGCCAGGAATCAGAAAGGGCAAGTCTTTGGAAATAAAATTTTCCTGAATTTCTAACCAGATGTATCAGATTTATAGCAGCTTTGGACTTGCCACATGTGATAGTGACAGTGTAGTATTTATCATCAACAGGTTTTGGATCAGCTCCCCACAACAGAGAACTTGCAAGTAGAAGCCAGCTCCTGTCCAATTAACTGAACCATCTGTTTGCATTGGAATCATGTGTGTAAGCCTCACCCTCAAAATAGCTGTAAAAAGCCATTGCTAGCTGATAAAGCAATGTCCCTGGCCTATCTGGCTGTCAAAGACAATAAATGTTTCTGACGTTAAAAAACACTCAAAAATCATTAAAACAAATGTCGTTGGTGGGTAGAGATACAAGAGACTAAATTTTTGAATCTTGAGAAAGAAATGTACAAGGAACTGCAGATGCTGGTTCACTAAAAAAAGACATAAGGTACTTTAGTAACTCAGCGGGTCAGGCAGCATGGATAGGTGACATTTCCGGTCGTCACCTTTCTTCAGAAGGATTGGTCAGGGTGTGGTTTCTCCCACCTACCAAAATCAGTCTGAGAAGGTTCTCAACCCAAAATATTATCTATCCATGTTCTCCAGAGATGAACCCTGGCCTGCTGAGATACTTCTGTCTCTGAACAAACTGAGCAGGTCAGGCAGTGTTTGTGGGTGGAAATGGGTAGACAGTTTTAGGTAGGGACTCTTCTTCCGACCAATAGAGGAGAAGGGGTAAAACATGAGCTAGTGATAGGTGGATCCAGCTGAGGAGGGGTTGATTGCCAGGTGCGTTGGGCAGGAGAGAGTAGGGCAGGGATAATAATTAAAGCTGGAGGTTTTGAGTGGAGAAGACAAAAGGGGTGAAAATGGTGGAATCTGTTGAGGAATGGAGATGGTGAGTGAAACATGGAACTTGAAGGATAAATGGCGGTTAGAAGTGAACAGGGAGGGAAAACAAATGTTGGAGCCCAGGGTATGGACAGGGTAGGGAGGAGTGGATGGAAGAAGTGGGGCAGGAGGGCAGGGAATGTTTTGGGATGATTGATCTCCAACAAGTACAGATATTGTGCAAAGGTCTATGAATCTTACATGTTACAAAATACTTATGGCCCTGTCTCACTGTGCGAGTTGACCCACGTGGTACCCCGAGTGACAGACTCATGGTTGTGCACGAGATCCCAAGTTGATGTTCAAGTGTTTGAACCGAGTTCCCACAGGTATGGTATTTTGCCGTTTACTGCGATGTTCCAAGTTCGTCTCCAGAGTTAACCAAGTTCGTCTCCCGTTTACTCCTGAGCTGACAACGTCTCCTGACGTACTCTTGAGCTGTCAACTTCTCCTGAAAAGTGACACAGTGTTTCTAACGGGTCCTTCGGCCCACCAAGTCCGCGCCGACCAGCGACAGTAGCACCACCCCACACGAAAAGTGAATTTGATTTTAGTAATTTGACCAAAAGAAAAATGGTGTATGCTAAGTAGTGTGCTGATATGACACTCCGAAAAATAACTTCTAAAAATCTGCAGGATTGTACGATTAGGAGACGTGCATTCTGCGTAATTATATTAAAATAAAATACAGGAGAGCTAACACTCCTTTTCTACATGCCTTTAGAAAGAAACTTGCAGTTATATTTGAAGTCCTGAATTGATTTCCTCCTGAGAGTCTGTGCATAGGCTAATACTCTGAGCCATTTACAGCGCTGTGTGGAAGACGCCCTTACCCGCACTAGTTGGGCGGGTGTGTTTCCAGTGATAGTTAATCATACTGTTCCTACTTAATAGTACAATGCTACATATATTCAGTTGTATAAGGAAGCCCTCCTTTCACTGATTTGCTTTGTTTCCTGATTTCGAAGACTAGTGTCAGTACTGTGCCGTATCACAGTTTGTACGTTTTAAAGTGAAAACCTTAATGTCTTAGTGATAAAGGGATGTAACATCCAACTCCGATTCAATTCTAAAGCATTGAAAGCACGGGGATGGTAAAACGGTGGGTGAATAGATGAAATGTTGACAACGGATCCGTTGAAAATTAAATTCCATTATACTTGTACAGTTTCTTTATGAATCAGTTTGTGTTTAGTACTGAGAGATTTAATGATTGCAGATTTTTATCTCTGCATCTGAGGTTGATAGCAATTTTTTTCTGTTAATGTCCACTAAAAGCTCAGGGTAATTTAGTAATTGATTCCAAGCACAGCGACTCACCAATGCCCGGTCTACATTTGGGGTAATAACTTTGCTTATCTTATCTATCAGAATGAGATTACCATGCTAATTCACAGGCACCAATTGTCTTCAGGTCACAGGGGGGCACTGGGATCTCTTCGACCGCAACACCAAGGAAAACAAGAAAAATAAAATCACAGACGTGATAAATATCCAGGAAATCCCTTCACAAAATGACTTCAAATACAAATCTGCATGACATTGTCATGTTATTCCAAATGCTCTGTTGATTGAAACGATAAAATATGTGTTTTATATCAACAAAGGGGGACAATCGTGATGAATAATGTTGAAAAATTAACAGGTGACAAGTGTTTGAAACCATGCGTTGGAAAACGGAAAAAAGCGGTCTTTAAATAATCCCTAATTAATGCCGAGTTCAGAGTGCACATGGGTTAATACGTTAAACTCACGAGTTAATAAGGTCAACGCACGGGCCCCACGTTAATACTACGAGTTTAAATGTTTCAATTTTACACTTGAACAGTGAATTTGACTCGTTGAAAAAATCAAACATGTTTGATTTTTTTCACGAGTTATCAAGTTTTGCGTGTACCTGCCGTTAGCGCCACGAGTGGACAAGTTGATCGCGCGGGTTCCGACGTTGCTGCTACGTTCATCGTACGTGATCACCATGAGTGAAAACTCGGGGTCACTCGTGGGCCAACTCGCACCGTGAGACAGGGGTTTTAAGAGAAAAGTATAAATAAACACTTAAAACATTCTTGATTAATAAATAGCTACTTCAGCCCTTGGTAGTCTTTCTCTGAATTGAAATCAGTCGGGAAGCTGTCAGGATTTCTCTGGAGAACAGGAGCAAGGTAAAATATCAAGTCTCAGTGTTGGTGGTCTCAGCTGTCGGGATTTCCCTGTGAGCACGGAGCAAGATAAAAAGTCAAGTCTCACAGGTTGCCCAATTGGTCAATAAAAGGAAAGTAAGATGAAGTGAAGCAGCCATAATGAGAGTGGACAGAGTAAGAGTGGGTATCACGTCCGTGGCTCAGGAGGTTCCTGCGTGAGGAGGCTTCTACGAGGGCAGGATAAGGTTTGGTCTGTCACTTTCTGTTTGTTTCAGAGCACAGTGCAGTGGAGTGCTCGACCTATGGGATGTGGGAACTCAAGAAGATGGGCAGTGTCCCTGAGGACTACATCTGCAGGAGGTGCGTCCAGGTGCAGTTCCTCAAAGAACGTGATAGGGAACTGGAGCTACAGCTGGACGACCTCAGGCTCATCCGGACGAGTGAAGAAGTCATAGTTTGGTGTTATTGAGAGGTGGTCAGACCAAAGGTGTAGATAGAGAATAGATGGGTGACCAGCAGGAAAGGGAATAGGAAAATAGTTCTTGAATCCACAGTGGCCATTCCCCTGCAAAACAGATATACCACTTTGCATAATCTTGAGGGGGATGACCATTCAGGGGTGAGCTGCAGCAGCCTGGATAGTGACACCGGGCCTGGCACTGAGGCAGAGTGGGGTAGGGTGAGGTCAGGCAGAGCGATACTGGTAGGAGACTCGATAGTGGGACAGACAGGAGATTTTGTGGCAACAAACGAGACTTCAGGATGGTCTGCTGCCTCCCTGGTGCCAGGGCCCTGGATGCCTCCATGTGGCTGCAGCATTTTCTCAAGGGGGGTGGGTGAGTAGCCAGACGTTGTTATCCACATCGGCACAAATGACATACAGTAGGTCGGAAAAGGGATGAGGTCCTGTGGAGTGAATATCGGGTTGAGCAAAAGATTAAAATGCAGGACCTCGAACGTGGTTATGTCTGGATTACAACCGCCACCACTTACTAATGAGGGTAGCAATAGATGGAAAGGAAAAATTAATGCGTGGCTGAGGAGTTGGTGCAGGGGGGCAGGGATTCTGATTTTTGGAACTTTGGGATCTCCTCTGAGACAGAAGTGGCCACTACAAGAGGAACGGGTTGCACCTGAACTGGAGAGGCACCGGTATCCTTGCTGTGAGATTTGTTAGTGCTACTTCAGAGTTTAGAGTTTGGAGATACAGCATAGAACCAGGCCCTTCGGCCCATCGAGTCTGTGCCAACCAACAATCACACAGTAAACTAGTTCTATCCTACACTCTAGGGACAATTTACAGAAGTCAATTAACCTACAAACCTGCACATCTTTGAATGTGGGAGGAAACCAGTGCACCCAGAGAAAACCCGTGAGGTCACAGGGAGAATGTGCATACTCCGTCCAGACCATAGTCAGGATCGAACCCAGGTCTCTGGCGCTGTAAGGCAGCAATTCAACTCTTAATTCACAAGGTGCCACTGTGCCGCCCTACTTGGGAAGGTTTAAACAGGCATGATATGAAGGTAATGCAGGAATATGCTGAGGTGCAAGATTGGCCATGAGCAATGGCAAGGCAGAAACAAAGGTGTCAAATCCTGCTCCTGTTTCCTCTGTTTATTTCGGTGAAGAATCTCACAGGGTGCAGTTGATGATAGTGGTGGTGTCACAGAAAGATCCAACAAGGAAACAGGCCCTTTGGCCCACAGAGTCCACACTGACCCTAAACCCATCTGCACTAATCGTACATTACTCCCATTTTTTAATTTCCGGTTCTTTGCATTCACCTACACTGGGTAATTTATAGTGACCAATTACCCTACCAACTCACACATTTTTGAGATGTGGGAGGAAACTGGAGAACCTGGACGAAACCTAACTGCCAAACTCCGCACAGACAGCACCAGTGGTCAGGATCAAACCTAGGATTCTGGCACTGTGAGGTAGCAGTTCTACTCACTGCACCACCATGCCAATCATAGGTTATCGATTGAAGCTGTTTTCAATGTGAACCTGGAGATGGGAACATGCTGTGAATTTAATTACCCATGCTGTGTGTTCCATCCCTCCAGATTACTTTGCCTCCCACATGGGTGATTACGAAGATGTCCTGGCCTGCTTGGAGACATTAAACCTATCGATTTTGAAAGCTATGGACTACACCAAGAAGGTGAGCCTACCAGGACATCACCACCCTAGCTGCTGAAAGATGTGGGTGGTGAGGGATTTAGCTCTTCTCTCATACCTTTCATGAGGGGAGAGTTAGTGGGTTGGTGGGGGGGTGGGGTGGGGGGGGGGGGGGGGGGGGGGGGGGTGAAGCAAGAACGGTTCATCTCTGTTGTTGTCTGGTTGTGAGAATCATACAGGTGCGGCTCCTCCAGTTCAATTCGCTGTTGTGGGTCTCTTTCTCTCTTCCTCTCTCTCCCTGAATGAATGAATGAATGAATGAATGAATGCATGAATGATACTTTACTTTATTGTCATATGAGGGAGGGAGGGATTGGGTGCTGAGGGAAGGGGTAGTGCATTGAAGGTGGGGGAGGTGTGATGAAGGAGGGGGATGTGTTGATGGGAAGAGTAGGTGCGTTGACGGAGGAGGAGATTTGATGAGGGAGCAGATGTGTTGAGGAATGGGTTGGTTAAAAGAGGGGACGATGTGTTAAGAGAGGAGGAGGTGTGTTGTTGGAGGCGGGAAATGAGGTAGGGAGATGTGATGAGGGCGGGGAGATGTGCGGGATGGGGAGATGTGTTGATGGAGGAGGATGTGGTGAGGGAGGAATAGGTGTGTTAAGAGAGGAGGAGGCATGGAGAGGGGAGATGCAGGAGGGGTTGTGTGTTGAGGGAGGGGAGATGTGTTGAGGGTGGGGAGTTGTGTTAAAGGATATGTTGGTGTGTTGGGGAGGTTTAGATGTGGGTTGAGGGATGGTAAGTGTATTGAGGAAGGGGACGTGTGTCGTGTAGGGGAAGACAGTGAGGGTCAAAGCTACTAAGCGAAGGTAAGAGGTGTGAGGGTGGAGAAGTGTTAAGAGGGTTGGAGTGTCATTGAGGGGAAAGAAGTTCTAAAATAGAGGGTGCAACGAAGAATTGGGTATTGAGGGCAGGGGAGGTGTAATATGTGTGGGGAGGACAGTAAGGAAAGAGCTATTGAGCGAGAGGAGGGGGTGTAATGAACGTTGAAAAATGTTGTGAGAAGGGTATGGAGTGATGGAGTGGAAGGGGTGGTGAGAGAGGGCGTGCAGCTTGAGGATGAGAGGTGCATAATGAGGGATGAGGAAGTGTGATGAGGAATGAGGGAGGGGAAGTGTGTTGTGAGAGGGGACATTTGATGACAGAGGTGGAGAGGTCCTGGATGGGGGGGAGGTGCTTGGGGGGGTGGGGGGTGGGGGGTTTAGGGAGGTGAGGTGTGATGAGGGAGAGTGGTACTGTTGAAGGACAGTGGTGCTGTTGAAGAGGTGGAAGGCATGCTGAGGGAGCGGAGATGGTGTTGGTGGAGGGGGGTGGGGTTGATGAGAGGAGTGGTATTGAGGGAGGGGATGTGGTGTTCAGGGAGAGGGTAGATATTTAGGAAGTTGCTAAGGATTGAGTGAGTGGGAGAACTGTTGAGGGAGAATTTGGTATTGAGGAAGGGAGGGGATGTTGAATATGGAATAGATATGTGGGTTCCAACCGACACGTTATATAGTCATTTCTTTGGTCAATCTTTTCCCTCAAGGTTTAACTCAAGGACAGCTATTAGTTTGGGCATGGTGTTAATATTTTTTTATCTCGGATAATAAAATCCAAATGGTTATTGTTTCAGTTTTGTCTCTCTCACTCACACACTGCTTTTGAATAATGTGTTAATAACATCCTAGAGAGGAAGTCAGTTCATTAGAACCAGCTCATTATTCACAAATGTGACAAGGATGAGTTAGTGTCCTGACACCAAATTGCTGGTGAGCTGACCTCAATCTGTCCATCTTGCTGTCCTGACTTATGTGAGATCACTGTCTCTGGAAAACGATGCACAAAATTGCCACTCTTTACAATTTGCATTCCAGCCACCTCATTTGTAACCTCATCTGTTCCAACAAAGCACTCATCAAGCTGAAGAAACAAAAACTCACCTTGCAAACTGTAGCCTTCTAGATTAATATTGAATGGAACAATTTCACATCCCTCCCATTCCCTCATTCCCATAACAGATCTCCCCCTCCTCAAACACCCCTTCCACTCCCTCAGCATGTCAAGAACTATCACCCCCCACTCTGAACCGAGTGTATCAAAAATGGCCAATCCTGCTGTGAAGTTATACAACTGTCATACTGACACAGTTTTTCTCTCAACAAACATCCCCTGCTAGGCATTTCATGTTGCTCCCCTTCCTTCCAGGTCTCGGCAATCGCTCTGACCCACATCTCACAGCTTTAATGTTTTTTTTTCTCTCTTGCTCTCTCTCTCCTCCTCCTACTCTCTCCATTTCACTTTCTCCCTCTCCCCTTTCCCTCATTAATTCTCTTTTCCCAACACCCTAAGGCTCACCATTGCTCCCTCCCAGATTTCACCCCCTCTCCCACAAACAATCACTCTTCTTGCTTTCCCTCCCTCCTCTAACTCTCCCACCCTATCTCCCACTTTCCCCAATCCTTCTCTCTCCTTTTGTATCTCTCCCGCTCACTGTCTCCTCTCTCTCGCTCACTCATTTCTTCCCTCTTCCTCTCAACCGCCCCTTTCCTACATTTCCCTCTCTCCATCCCCTCTCCCTTTTTCACTCCTTACTCTCTCTCTCCCCTTTTCATACCCTCTACATTCCCTTCCTTCTCCCCTGACACCCTTCCCCTCAGTTTCTCCCTCTTTTCCACTCCCGCTCCCACTGTCTCCCCCTCTCTCTGCACCTTTCTCACACACACAAACCCTCACATTCTCTATCCCTTTCTATCCTTCTCTCATGCACACCTTTTCCTCTTTCCCCTTTGTCTCATCTCACTCTCTTCCCCCTCACTTGCACTCACTCTTCCTCCTCTCTCCCCCCTCTGTTTTGCCTCCCCCTCTCTCTTTTTCCCTTTTCACCCTCTGTCCTACACTCTCTCTTCCCTCTTCATCTCTCCCGCTCTCCCTATTTCTCAATTTCCCATTACCCATTTATCTTTCTCCCCTCTCTCTCCTTTTTCTCTGCCTCCTCCCCCTCTCCAACCACCACTTTCACCTGATATCACACCACAGAGTATCAGATTAAGCAGAGGTTGGACAAACGTTGATTGTTTAGTCTGGAGCATTGGTGACTGAGGGAAGACCTGAAAGAAGTAAATACAATTATGAGCAAAATTATATAGATATGGTAGATGATCCCAGCGTGGAAATGTCAAATACCAGAGGGCATTGGTTTAAATTGAGAGGGTGGGAAAGTTTAAAAGAGATTTGCAAAGCAAGTTTTTCATACAAAGAATGGTAGGTTCCTGGAACACACTGCCATGGAAGGTGATAGAATAGTAAAATTAAATGAGAACTTACCAGTTCAAAATTTGATCCTTATTTTATGAGGAGTTATGATGAGGGATTACGTGAAGAAGCCCCGCCAGGCGCATTCGAGTCATACTTCAAAGCAGCGGCGTGAAAACACAGAAAATGATAGCCAAAGTAACATAGTAAGGCTTTAGAAGACTAGAACTACCAGATGATCCTTTCGATTATGAGGACTGGGAGCGGAGGGCAGGTAATCCCTCATCGTAACTCCTCATAAAATAAGGATCAAACTTACTATTTTACTTCGGAGTCACGTGATTGACTACGTGAAGATTTCAAAGCTCTGTAATTTCATGCCGTAGATGCACTCCATATGACACACTGCTTCAGTTGACACAGTAGTGAATAAATAATGTATTGAACATTGCTTCGAATTATCCAATCATAATTTATTTTTTAATAACAATACAGTAATAACCCCTCTATCCCAGGGGAAATTACAAATGAAATTTATGAAGACAAAGCAAATCAAAGCAAACGGAACACAAAACAGCAAGCCCAACCCTGGCACTCACCATTGCCAAAACAGTGTGAGAACTATACTGGCATCCCAGATTTCTGTAAATCTAGGTTTAGGAGGATTTTTGTTACAAAATTCCTCTCATGAATCGGGACACTAATGGATGAGACCTGATAGGTTGTTGTTCTGAAACTGCCCTAAATAGGAGGACAAAACACTCCGGGCACTATTAATGGCACTATAACTCAAGTGTTCATCAAAAATGCAACATAGCAAGGAACTCCAATACATCCGGTATGCTTGCAGTATGATAAGATATATCTGACTGTAAACAAAACATCTCCCATTTCTTAATATGCCACACATATTGTTTCTTAGTGCTATCTCTCCAAGCTGCAGTTATCACATCCATGGTTCTATTCGACAGTCCAAAGCCTTGGAACAGTCTGGTCAGAACCTGTAGATCAACAAATTAATACGATCATGTAACGGATGACTTTCTTCTGTTATTGGATGCACCAACAAATTACTGCAGTTGGGAACAGTCATGAATGGCTGAGTCATCATTCTAAGCACCAATGGGAACCATGGCTCTGTAGACCAGTCCGGAACCACCAAAAACGCCTGAGGCGGAGTCCTGCTCTATTTTGGTGAGACATTGCTTAATCAGGCAGAATGGGGGAAAGCATAAAAGAATGTACATCCCCAATGTAGCGAGAATGCATCCACCGCTACTGCTCCTCGATCTGGTTCCCATGAAAAATATTTAGGCAATTGGTGATTTAGCCTGAATGCAACAGATCAATATCTGGGAACCCATAGCGACTGACAATCATTTTTAAACTTCAGGATTTAATCATCCATTTGATGTTGTCATTAACTTTTGTGACCTGTTGTCTGCCACCACATTGTCTCTTCCTGGTAGGTAGATAGCTGAGACCCAGATGTTTCTGGAAATACACCAGTGCCACATGAGGTTAGCCAGGTTATCACAGGATACTGACCTTATTCTTGCCATGGGATATATATATGGCACAGCCGTGGTATTATTAATCTGGAGTTGAACATGTAAATTATTCATTGTTGAACAATAAACTTTTAATCCATAGAATGCATCCAGCAATTCTAAGTAATTTATACCATCCCTATGCAGGATTAAATCCTCTTGCACACTCCATCTACCACCACAGCTAGACTCGCTGTCCGTAGCTCCCCATCCGGCAGCACTCACATATGTCTGTAAAAGCACTAAAGGTTGCTGAACCAAAATCTTTTTGGTAATTTGTACAATATTGATAATCCACCATTGTAATTGAGCTATGGCTCTGGTTGGTAACTGCATAGGTCTATCAAAATGACCTGCATGTTCTTTAAGTACTAGTTCTCTAGCTCGTTGCAGATTTCGATAGTGCAGTGATACAAACTGCACTGCAGGGAAAGCTGCCACCAATTTACCAGTAACAGTAGCTACTTCCCGGATGGAAGGATATTGTTTTTCAGTGAGACTGATCCCCACAGCCTTGGCTGTAGGCAAAGTCACTGACATATCAACTGAATCAATGACAAATCCCAAATAAACAATTTTTTAGGATGGCTCTACTTGGATTTGGCTGGACCAGGAACCCTAACCTTTCAAACAGGTATTTGGTTGCTGAAACCGATTCCTCAGCTGTCTCCTGAGTGTTGCTTATGATTAAAATATCATCTAGATAAGCCATTACCATGTGATTCTGGGCCCAAAGTAGCGCCAGCACTGGTTTCAACAATTTCTTGAATAGCCTAGGAACTGAGATTAACTCATTGGGTAATCCTTTAATTTGCCACAGCTGTCCCATCCAACTAAATTTCAAGTATCTCCGATACTGATGATGAATTGGTACGGAATAATATGCACCTTTGAGATCTATAGTTGCCATATAACAGCCCTTTTGCAGTAATGAAGGTGTCCATTTTAAAAATGCCTATACTGAACTGGTTTAACTGGTTTAGGTGCAGAATGCCTCTACATCCCCCATCTTTTCTCTGTCTGGGGAATATATTGGATACAAATTGTTGAGGATGGTTTATCATCCTCTCAATTACCCCTTTTTTGGGACAAAACTGTAATTTCTTCTTTTACCTGCTGAGTTTGTGCAGAAAACCCCAATACTCTATTAGGCATATTCTGTACAGGCGGATCAATTCCTGACATAAACTGTATTCGAGCTTGACACAGTGTCTAGTATAAACCGATGAGATGTTATGCAGCACCATTCATCATAACCAATTGCAACCTACCCCCAACCGGAGGTTGTTTCCCAGAATATTATCCTGGACAGAATGAATCACCTGTACCTCTACAGTCGGCCTTTACTCCTTCTTACCATATTGGGGTTGTAGCTGGGATACACAGGTGAGTAATACCGTCGTCCCACTGGCCCCCGTCTGCTTGGCCCTGCCCCTGGATCCGTCATTTTTCGCGCTGAAAATGACCTGCGAGGTGGCATCCTGGCAGAAGGGACGTATGTCTTCATGAGACGGATTTTTTGGCATGTTCCTCCAGGTCCTTGCAAACTTTGAGTTCAACGTCAGTTTGATGTCTATCCTTCTGATGCAATTGACCTCAACGTAGGCGTTGCAGAACAGGGCCAGCATATCTTGTTGAGTACCAGACATCGGTGCCCCCTGGACCTTCTCCGAATGCCTGCTGCCAACAACTTGCGGACGCATTGAAATCTCACTTCTTGTCCCCGCATCGTTGCACTCATTTGTGCCCTTGCCGAGTTCACAGTGGGCATTTTGAGTGAAGCACAGTTTACAGGTGTTTTGTAACGTGTGGCAGTCTTCCATGAACGTATCCTGGAGCTGGTGAGAAGCCATGTAATTTACATTGGCGGCTAGAGTTTTCTCAATAGCCTCACCAGTCCCTTCCGGGTTTAGCGAAGTTTAACGCTACGTCCTGCCCTGCTTCTCCCGAGTCATGCTCTAGGAAGGTCTCATCCAGCCCTAAACAAGGTGCTGGAGAGGATGATTCCCACTGGTATCCATAAGCGGTGTTTTCTTCTTTGCTGTATGGACCTTTGCGAGAGGCTGTGTGGGGAATCCTAGTGTCATTCGACTCCTATTGAAATTTTCCATGGCTCTTTAAATTTGGAGCATTTTCCCCATTTGGTTGAGCCATCCCCTCACCTTTAAATTAAAAGGAGGGAGTCTTCGACATCATCAGACTCATGAGCCTGAGAGTACTTTAGTTTGGCATTTCTGAGTGCCTTGAAGCACTGGAAATTGATGGAGGCAGTTGAGCTGCCAGTAGAACAGTAGCAGGTATTGGAGCCGACATTAGCGCAGCCGTTATCTCCAAACCTGATCTAAATAGCGGTAATAGCGGGAGCCGGCTTTAGAGCAGCCGTTATCTCCCGACCTGATCTATAAGCGGTAACCGTGGTCCCGGCACGTTCCACTCTATTACCGCAGTTTATATTAACAATATATATTACCAACTCTAGCTGGCTCTATGAGCCAGAGTTACAGAGTTTTTTTTTAAAACACTCGCAGGAAAGGCTTAATATTGACTTACCTGCGGGTTACTATTTACCGCTGGTGGAGCTGCGCTCTCCAGCCCGTCAGTGCGACATGCATCGGACGTAATGACGCGCATGCGCCTGGCGGGGCTTCTTCACGTAGTCACTCACGTGACTCCGAAATAAAATGGTTAATAAGTATTGAGAGACACATGAACAAGCAGGGCATTGAGGGATGTGAATCATGTGTAGGTAGACAGTATTAGTTTAGATTGGCATCGTGAACAGCATGGGCATGGTAGATAAAGACCTGTTTCTGTGCTGAAATGCTCTATGTTCTCTATTTTAAGGTAATTTTTTGCATTTTGAAAATATGTTGACCAATCCTTTTAGATCCATGCTGAAAAATTTAGATTTTATAAAAGTTGTTAAAACTATTTGTTAAAAGTTGTTAGAACATAGAAAAGTACAGCACAGGTACAGGCCCTTTGGCCCACAATATTTATGCTGAACATGAAGCTGAGACAAACTCGTATCAGACTGCACGTAATCCATACCACTCCATTCCCTGCATATCCCTGTGACTATACAAAAATCGCTTACACACCACTATTCTTCTGTGGAAGTAGAGGTGTCGGTATACTTTCTTGGCTGCAGCATCAGTATAGGTTGAACCTGAATAAATTGTTGATGATATTTCCATCTGGAAATGTAAAACTCTGGGAGAGTAGGCTGTGAAGAATGGCTGCAAAGAAATGGAGGACAGTTTAAGTGAATTAACAAGATGGTGAAAGAAGGGTATGTATTCAATGGGAAGAGTAGAGAAACATCCTATTTAAATGGGTAAAAAATAACAATGATTTTTGTCCAGAGGACTGGTCAAAAACAGAAATGTAACATGCATTTAGGAACCAGTAAGTATAGTTTTAATACAGACTGTTGGAAGAGGTGAGGAGCATTAACGCAATGGAGTTTTACTGCAATTATACATAGAGTGGTTGAGATAAGTCCTGGAGTATTCTTTGTGTCTGAATTGAGGAGACTGGGTCTGCACTATAGTATTCCATTAGAAAGATGAGAGGAATCTCCTTGAAATGCAAGTTTTTGAGAAGGATGGACAGACTGGAAGAGGCTATCACCTCAGACCGAAGAGTCCAGAATGAGCGTCAAAGTGTCAGGGTAAGGGACAGCCATTTTGAACTGTTGAAGAATGTTTGGCAGGAAGATGTGAACCGTTGGAATTCTCTACAATCAATCATCAGGAATTCTCAGACATCGAATAAATGAACCGAAGTACTTTTAGATCGGGCAGGAAAGTGAGCAGTAAACTATGATCTTGTTGAATGGAGGTACAGAGTTAGGAGAACATTTGACCTATCCACGCTTTGTGTCCAATGTTCTTATGGGATGACTGTGGACTGTTTCAGGCAAGTTGTAGTACATTCCCCATCTCTGGTGTCTCATTTTCTTTAGCCTTCGCTCAACCTTTGACAACAGAGCGTGTCCCATTCTGGGGGGCCTATCTTATAATTCAAACTGACATCCTTTTGGAGCATCGAAGGAGAGCCCCACTGCTGGATGTCAGGTCCACGCTTCATGTCCTTCTCTGCTGGATATAAGAGATTGCACTGCAGTTTCAGAAGTAGAACAGTGCAGCCTTCTGACGAATCATAGAATTTTTCGAGGATGTAACTAGTAGAGTGGATAAGGGAGAACCAGTGGATATGTTATATCTGGACTTTCAGAAGGCTTTCGACAAGGTCCCACATAAGAGATTAGAATACAAACTTAAAGCACACGGTATTGGGGGTTCAGTATTGATGTGGATAGAGAACTGGCTGGCAGACAGGAATCAAAGAGTAGGAGTAAACGGGTCCTTTTCAGAATGGCAGGCAGTGACTAGTGGGGTACCGCAAGGCTCAGTGCTGGGACCCCAGCTATTTACAATATGTATTAATGATCTGGGTGAGGGAATTGAATGCAACATCTCCAAGTTTGCAGATAACACGAAGCTGGGGGGCAGTGTTAGCTGTGAGGAGGATGCTAGGAGGATGCAAGGTGACTTGGATAGGCTGGGCGAGTGGGCAAATGCATGGCAGATGCAGTATAATGTGGTTAAATGTGAAGTTATCCACTTTGGTAGTAAAAACAGGAAAGTAGACTAATATCTGAATGGTGGCCGATTAGGAAAAGGGGAGATGCAACGAGACCTGGGTGTCAAGGTACACCAGTCATTGAAAGTAGGCATGCAGGTGCAGCAGGCAGTGAAGAAAGCGAATGGTATCTTAGCATTCATAGCAAAAGGATTTGAGTATAAGAGCAGGGAGTGTTCTACTGCAGTTGTACAGTGTCTTGGTGAGGCCACACCTGGAGTATTGCGTACAGTTTTGGTCTCCTAATCTGAGGAAAGACATTCTGGCCATAGAGGGAGTGCAGAGAAGGTTCACCAAACTGATTCCTGGGATAGAAGGACTTTCATATGAAGAAAGACTGGATGTACTCGCTATAATTTAGAAGATTGAGGGGGGATCTTATAGAGACTTACAAAATTCTTAAGGGGTTGGACAGGCTAGATGCAGGAAGATTGTTCCCGATGTTGGGGAACTCCAGAACAAGGAGTCACAGTTTAAGGATAAGGGGGAAGTCTTTTAGGACCGAGATGAGAAAATCATTTTTCACACAGAGAGTGGTGAATCTGTGGAATTCTCTGCCACAGAAGGTAGTTGAGGCCAGTTCATTGGCTATATTTAAGAGGGAGTTAGATGTGGCCCTTGTGGCTAAAGGGATCAGGGGGTATGGAGAGAAGGCAGGTACAGGATACTGAGTTGGATGATCAGCCATGATCATATTGAATGGCGGTGCAGGTTCAAAGGGCCGAATGGCCTACTCCTGCACCTATTTTCTATGTTTCTATGTTTCCCCAGTATTCTGATGAACATGTGTGAATCAGAAAACATTACCAAAACAAAAACCCGGACCAAACAATCATTAATCATATGGCTATGTAAGAATTTCCCTGCACTATTTGCAGCTTTATAACAGTGACTGCAAAATAAAGTATTCTCTGGTGGTGTAAAATAATCAGGGACATCCTAAGAACTGTGGACTTGAATGAAGAAATGCAAGCCAGAATTCCTTTCTGCTAACTACATCTATTTTTTATTTCTTTAATTATTTACTTCTCCTTTAGAAATGTAGAAAAATAGGTGCAGGAGTAGGTCATTCGGCTTTTCGAGCCAGCACCACCTTTCAATATGACCATGGCTGATCATCTAAAATCAGTATCCCGTTTTGTTTTTTTCCCAATATCCCTTGATTCCTTTAGCCCTAAGAGCTAAATCTAACTCTCTCTTGAAAACATCCAGTGAATTGGCCTCTATTGCCTTCTGTGGCAGAGAATACCACAGATTCACAACTCGCTGGGTGAAAAAGTTTATCCTCATCTCAGTCCTAAACGGCCTACCCCTTATTCTTAAACTGTGATCCCTGGCCCTGAACTCCCCCAACATTGGGAACATTTTTCCTGCATCTATCCTGTCATCCTAAATTCCAGTGAATACAAGCACAGTGGACCCATTCCTTCATCATATGTCAGTCCCATCATCCAGGGAATTAACCTGGAGAACATATGCTGCACTCCCTCAATAGCAATAATGTCCTTTCTCAAATTAGGAGACCAAAATTGCACACAATACTCCAGGTGAAGTCTCATCAGGCTCTGTACAACTGCAGTAGGACCTCCTTGCTCTGAAACACAAATCCTCTTGCAATGAAGGCCAATATGCCATAAGCTTTCTTCACTGCCTGCTGTACCTGTATACTTACTTTCAGACTTGTCAGACTTACTTCTAGTTACCAGTCACAAGCTGATTCCCTCTCACATTTCATTCCCTGACATTCTGAATCAACTAATGACATCCCATGTTAAATCGCTAAAATCCCCAGGGTAATTCCATCTTGTTGGAAATGTTAAGTAACACATCTCTCCTTGAGTGTGCGCCTCTCATGTGATAATTAGCAATGAAACAATTTGTAATTAAGCTATAACACTTGGCTTAGTTCAGTCAGATGTCGAAATGAAGATTTTACATGAAAAGTTAAAACATCATCACATTGAGAAAAATATATAATAACTTTAGAATACAATAGTCATTGATGTTCGCATTAAAAAAGTCTACCTTAAGACCCTCCAAAGCTCAGGGGTTGGGATAGCACAGGATGTTGCAGATGACAATGATTGACCATTGTAGCAGTAATGGGAAACCAGATCAAGGAGGCTGCAGGAAAGGTGAAACATTATGGGAGGTGCTAGCTTGTCACATGATTTGGAGGGCAAAAGGATTTTTGGGGTCTGCATTAGTTCATTAAAACAGGGTGGCTAATAAATGCTTTACTTAAGGATATCAGATAATGCAGGGATCAGTAAGAGTAAAGAAATGTTAGCCAGGCTGAGGGGAGCAAGCAAGGACAAGGTGTGGTTGGAGTGCCTATCCTGGCCTGGGGCTGGGTTGTTTATCATCTCGGACCAAAGGACAGGGACAAGATGACAAACTGCTCTTTTGAAGTCAATTAACTTCTCAGGCTCGTTCAAGGGGGCAGAAGGGAGGAGTTTAACAATACCTGTCTCAACAACAATTTATTAAATCCTCCAAAGCAACTTTCTACGTCACATTCCCTCTCATGACATTACATCCCAATGTCAGATCAAATTGCCTCCATCACTTTCAATGTGTAGAACATAACTCCTTTCTATTTACTCCCTTTATATAGAACTCTGACCAATTCTTCCTGTTTACTCCAGTAATAATAATCGCATTCACATCATCCCTTCTCATTGTTTTCATTGATTACCGACAATAATATGGAAAGAAAATCATTGGGGATATATTAGTGACTACTGAGTTCAAGTGAAGGTTGAGTTAAAAATCTATTTCAGGAACTAAAAGAACATGGAGCAAATGGTATTCGAGGTCTGAACTTTGGAATTATGAACCTGCCAAGCTAAAGTCACAGCCAGGACACTAATGAGTAGTTTTATTAAATGTTATTAATATTCAAATGCTCTCAGAAGCACAGATGTCAAATTGCGTATCTGGTACAGAACTAACAGCTATGTCACAATTCACCAATACACTGGAGCTCTTTGAAGGATGTTCAATAAAGCAATGAAATGAGATGGCTTCAGATGGAAATATCAGAATTTCTAGAAAATATTTGTTGAGGTCCCCCTTATTGGAGTTATTGTAATTCGAGAGCCATAAATATGATGGAGAATTAATTAATAAATGCTTAATGGTGGAAAGGATTCTGAATGTAATGCGAGTTCTTTCTGCCTGGTTTTTAATGTGCTTTGATTGGGTTTGGCCCCTCTGCTTCTCAGGTTTACGAAAGTGGGACGAAGTTGGACCAGTTTGTGACCCGTTTCCTGTTGAAGGAGACAGCCAGCCAGATCCAGTCACTGCTGACGTCTGTGGAAAGTGCAGTTGATGCCATAGACGATCAGACCACTCAAACAGGGTGGGTACATCTCCACCATCTTATAACTCCTGGTCAATGTGTTGCTCCATTCCCTTGCCTACTCGGTCTGAGCAAGGCACTGGCTAAAACCAACTGCATAGTGTCCTGGCTATCACACTCCCACAGTGATAACACCTTCAAGGCTCAGCGAACTAGAACAAAGATAAAGGTCTGCACTGGAATGTATCTCACTTCTTTAGACAGAGCAGATTGGATAGCCCACAAACATCTATCTGCTTATGATAATTAGGGCAGATGTTCCCAAGCCTGCTACTTACAATACCTCTTCCGCCAGCACACACCCGTCCACCCGGAGCAGAGTCCAATGCAATAGAAATCTGAGGAGTACGTTTTTCACAAGAGGGTGGTGAGGAGATGGAACGAGGTGCCTGGGGAGGCAGTGGAGACAGGCAACATGACAATGTTTGACAGACATTTAAACAGGGGCACAAAGAGGAGAGGAGTCGAGGGATTCTGCAGCTGGATGGGAGGTCGCACTGAACTGCAGAGGTGGGTTTTGTGATCTTGTAGCATAGCCAGGCTCTGCCGCTCTCCTCTCAGCCAGACCGCTGAACTGTCCTGTGGAGCGTTGGCGGAATGTCAGAGCAGAGAGAGAGGTCAGTGTGACTTACACCTCAACTGTGGTTCGGTTCAGAGATAGAGCAATGCTGAGAGGCAGAGGGGTGCACTCCTGCTCTGACTGACTCGGCTTCCTGGGTATTATTAATGAGTCTGAGGATATTGTTGATGGCTCAACTCACAACAAGGATATGAGGAGTGGGGGAACTGTGAACCAGAGGATGTGGGGTAATAATGGGTCATAGGGAATGGGGTAAGAGTGAGTCATGGGCACAGCAGAAATAGCGGGTTACAGGGATGAAGCAATAAAGAGTCAAGGTACTGGGGTAATGGTGGCCATGGAGACTGGGATAATAGTGGGTCATGGAGTCTAGAGTAATGGTGGGTCACAGATACTGGGGTAATAGCGGATCACAGAGAATGGTGTCATAGAGAGTCAGTGGGTTGGGGTAATATTGAGGCACATGGATGGGATAATTGTTGCTGGGATTGGTGTGTTAGTGACCCACAGAAACTGGGGCAATAGTGTGGTACAGGGACTAGCGTAACAGTTTGTCAGAGGGTCCAGGGCAATAATGGATCATGGGGCTGGGGTAGGTTGGGTCCTGGGGATTGGGGCAATAGTGAGTCATAGGGACTGAGCAATAGTGAGACAGAGGGATGGGTGGACATTACGAGTCACTTGGATGGGGTAATAGTTAGTCACTGGGATTGGTACATGGGTGAGTCACAGAAACTGGGGTGATAGAAAATCACAGGGACTGTTGTAACAGTGGGCTACGCGATCCATGGCTGTAATGGATCATGGGACTGGGGTAATAGTGGGTCATGGGGATTGGGGTAATGGTGAGTCACAGACTTGGATAACAGAGGATCATGCGTACTGGGGTAATAACGAATCACGGGAATTGAAGTAATAGTGGGTCACCGTTGCTCGATCAATAAGGCGTCACATGGCCTGGGGTAAGACTAGGTCATGGGGACTGGGGTCACAGTGGGTCACAGGGACTGGGGTAATGGTGAGTTGCAGAGATTGGGGTAATAGTGGGTCACGGGGGACAGGGGTAACAATATGTCAGAGGAACTGGGATAACTGCGGATCACCTGACCGGGATAATAGTGAGACACAGAGGCAGGGGTAATAGTGGGTCAGAGGGACTGAGGTAATCATGAGTCGCAGGATTGGGATATAAGTGAGTCACGGGGCCTGGGGTATTAGTGGTTCACAGGAACTCGGGGTAATAGTGAGTGACAGGAACTGGGGTAATATTGGTTCACAGGGACATGGATAATAGTGGGTCAGTCATGACTTTTTAAGTCTTAAGATGGGAGCATCACTGCACATACACACATACGCATGCTCAGTTCCTCTTCTAAGGCGAGCTGGTTGGATTTGTTGCCTAGCAATATCTGGATAGCTTGGAGTAGAATTTCATTCAATTTATTAGGTACTGTAGTTGATTTAATGAAATGTATATTTATGAAGACATCTCTTACTGCTGCAGAGCCAGGTAGGAGCTGTCGCCTCTTCCTCTCACTCTGTTGCCCTGGCGTTCATCCAGCAAGGGGCAGGACATGGAGGAATTCCCTCGGTACAAAGGTTCATAGCTGGATAGGAGAGTTCACGCTGACTGTCCACCTGGCTCCCTGTGGGAGGGATTTGTTCAGGCAAGGACGAGCCTGCGATTCAGGCTGATGACCCTCTTGTAAAGTTCAAAGCCCACTGTGCTGACAGAGGGCGATGCTGCTCCTGGCCAGTGTGGACTCCGACTGCCATGACCAGCCACCAGATGGGTCCACTGATGTGGGCAGGCTATCATTAATATCTGGTCTCTTTGGAATAATTGTCAATAGCTCTACTTTGTACTCCCTTCCCAATCGCAGATCCTCTGCAACCCTATTCAGCAACAGTCATAGAGAAGCAGCACTGAAATAGGTCCTTCAGCCCACTGAGTCCATGCTGATCATCAAAAACCTGTTTACACCAATCCTACATTGATCCCAAACCTGTTTTATTCTCCAAACAGTGGCCCAGCTGGTAGTGCTGCCATTTCGCCACAGCAGAACGCCTGGTTTAATCCTGTCCTTGGGTGCTGCCAGAGTAGATTTTGCATGCTCTTCCTGCGACTGTGTGAGTTTCTCCTGGGTACTCCGCTTTCCTCCCACATACCAAAGACATGCAGGTTTGTCAGTCAATTTGGCCTCTGTAAATTGCCCGTAGTGCAGTGGAAGGGAGGGATTGCGAACGTGGAATAACATAGTAGCAGTGTGAAGAGGTGATCGATGGTCGGCTTTAACTCACAGGATTGAAGTGCCTGTTTCCGTGCTGTATCTTTAAACCAATCAATCAATTATTTCTATCAACTGCCCCCAAATTCTACCACTCACCCACACATTGGGGCGGCAATTTACATTGCCAATTAACGCTCCAACCCACATATCGATGTGAGGAAAACTGAGCCTCTGGCGGAATCCCAAGGTGGTCACAGAGAAACGTTCAAACTCCACACAGACAGCACCAGAACTTGCGATGGAAGCTGTGTTTCTGGTGCTACTAAATAGTGGCTCTGCTAAATGCGCCACTGTGCTGCATTACTGTTAAGTAGCTTTAAAGAGCAAGGTCTCGTCACTTGCCATCTCTTCCCTCCAGCACGTGACACAAGATAATCCAGGCTGGACATTCCGGGATTCAGTGCTGTTGTTCTTTTGATCCTCAATAGATCTGAAACAGTGCGTGGGACTGCTTTGATGAGTGAGTAATCAGCTGTGATCTGTCGCAGGTTCTATGATGGCACGGCAGGCCAGGCAGTGGTGGGGAACTGGTACAGACAAACTGCGGCCATCACAGCGAGCAGCAGGCAGACGACCAGAGACAAGAAACTGAAGACTGACCTAGGTACGTTCACACTGGGGCTGAGGAGCAGGAACAGAGACCGAGCAGAGTACAAGATATTCACCGAGTGTAAATCACTTGGAGTAGTGTGATAGTGTATCATGAAGACTGGGGTATTAGTGAATAGTGATAGTGAATCCCTCAGAAGTGGAGAGGTTATTGCATAAATATTCTATTGGGTAGTGATTGATTGTAAACATGATTTGTCTGGAGAAGATCATGTCTGGCCAGTATGATTTAATTTTCTGAAGAGCTGTTGAAAGATATGGGATTTATGTTTTTCCAAATGGGAACCTGATCCACTTTTGAGAGACGAAACATGTAGGAAGGAACTGCAGATGCTGGTTTAAACCGAAGATACACACACACAGCTGGAGTAACTCAGCAGGGTAGGCAGCATCTCTGGAGAGGAGGTATGGGTGACGTTTCAGGTCGAGACCCTTCTTCAGACTGAAGAAGTCGGAAGAAGGGACTCAAACCAAAGCGTCACCCATTCCTTCACTTCAGAGATGCTACCAGTCCCGCTGAGTTACTCCAGCTTTTTGTGTCTATCTCCACTTTTTAGAGAGGTTGGGATCCCGGAAAAAATATCAAATTGGATCCAAAATTGGCCCAGTATTTGGATGCAGGAGAAGTGGTGGAGGGTTTCTCCATGATTGGAACCTGCTGTGTAACTGGCTCAGAAGAGGCCCTGTGCCATGGGCCAGATTGCACATGGCTGTCCTGCAGCAGAGACCTGCTCCTGTTTTCTTATGTTCCTAATGTTAGAGGATTGGGAGATGGAAATCCCAATGAATGTCATGGGTAGGTGGCTAGTCTCACTCTGTCTCTAGCTGGAGATGCTTTGCTCTCCATTCACCTTAACCTCCACTCAGAATAATAACATTTACTTAACATGGTCATTGACCTCATTACACATCTTGTCCCAACACTCACCCTTAAACTGTAAACTCTGTTGCTGTTCCACAGAATTTGTGTACACCTGGATCCCTCTGGCATGATCCGTAACTTTGCACTGTAGCCAGTGGCTGTGATATTGGCAATCTTGATGTCTTTCCTCTCTTACCTCTACCACTCCCCTTGGTTGAACAAAGGACAGAAATGAATAAATAGAAGGTGCGAGACAAAAGAATAGAATAGTTGCAAATTCTAAAGCTAGAAGAAGTAATGTAGGTGGAAGAAGAGGAGGAGGAGGAGGAGGAGGGGAGAAATATGTACGAGTCCAGTTGGGGCATGGAAGAGGAGGCCTGAAAAGAAAAGGGGCGAACAAAGGGGACGGGCATTCCATAAAATTGGAGAATTCAATGTGCATTGCAGAATATGACGTGCTGTTCCTCCAGTTTGTGTGTGGCCTCACATTGGCAAATGAGAAGACCCAAGAAAGTAAGGTCAGTATGGGAATAGGAAGAAGAGTAAAACTGGTTAGCAACCGAGATATCCGGTAGGCTGTGGCATTGGTTAGGTCAAACAGTTGCCAGATTTATGCTTGGTCTCAGTCATGTGTACAGGAGGCCACATCGGGAACACTGGATGAGGTTAGCGGAGGTGCATGTGAAACTCTGTCTTACCTGGAAGACAGGTAAGACAGAGTTTCAGGTTTGAGGTTTCTAAAATTTCACCAACTCCCTTAACCATCAACTCATCTCCCCTCCACTCCCCACCCACAATACAATTTGTTTTTTGTTGCTGCAATGATGAGGGTGGGTTAATCATTTTGCCTTCACTGTCTACACTGCAGACCCAGGGCCAGAGCTGCACTCCAGTGAGAGCTCCAAACTCAGGAGAGAAGGTGACGTCTCCTGAAGATAGAATAGGCTTGCTCACTGAATTAAACAGCAGTTTCCGCAATGACATTCCTTGTATAGTTGATAAATGTAATACATTTACAATTCGTAGCAAAATGAATCCACCTTGACTTTAAATTAAACCTGAAGACTTTCCATGTAATAAATTGTGACTTTGCCAGTGAAAACACAGTGAGTTGGTTAGATTGCTTTTCTGCCTGTCTATTGATGTATTTTTGAGAAGGGCTAAGGGGAATGGAAAGGTGTAATTGTTAAGTCCTAATATTTATAATCTTGATATAATTAAATCTGCAGAACACACAGAATGTGTTATAAATTATATTTTATAACACACTCTTTCTGCCACAGAATTGTAACTAAATAGTTCCTGTGAATCAAGAGAAAGTGGAAGAGCCTCAAGGCTTGCTCTTTCAATAAGATTGTGACTGCTCTCATTGTAATCTTGGAGTTCCCTATCACTAACTCCCATCTCACCACCAAGGTTCCTGGCTCACCCATTCACAGCCTCCGATTGCTGGCCGGTTCTATCACACCATCCCATACCCAATCGCAGTCATTGGTCCCTTCTCTGATCCAGAGTCACGCCCCATCCCCATGTCATCACTACCCTGAACTTGACCTGATTCGCTCACTCTGATGTCCAACCCCAGCTCCAGCCTCCACGCTGACCTTCACCCGTGCTCAACCCTCTCTCACACCATGACCCGAAACACAACCTGGACTCAGATCCCATATTCAGCCATGACCCTTCACCAACCTTAACCCTGACTCCAATCCAGACACCCCTTGGATACCAACCACGGCCCTTGCCAGTCCCTTCTTCCTTAATCCTGAGCCCTTTCTGAATCATAAACAATTCCCACTGCGACCCTCACTCTATTCTAACCTCAACCTCCTCCTCCTTCCTTTCCCTCAACCCTGATTCCTTTCTGAAACACACAGTCCCCTCTGAAACTTGAACCCTATCCTGACCCCAGCCATGAGCTTGACAAAGACTAAATCACAGGTCAATTGTTGGATTTAAGGCACAGGGAAGGAGATTCACTGTTTATAACCTCAGTCACCAGTGGCAATTGAGGCCAGAGAGGTGCAGTATTTCAGGATGTGGAGATGTCCACAAGCTGGGAAGGTGTAGAATTGGAATTTCTCATGAGGTACACAGCGACGCAGAGTCATAGAGCACAGAAAAGGGCCCATACCTTGGAACTATGCTTTAATATTATGTTCCTATTAAATGTTGCCTTGTCTCTTATGATGACAGTGAAAAAGATAAGATATTTTCTCATCTTGTCCATTGTTTTAAATGCTATATCTACATCTATGCATACGTACAATTAAATCATACCTTCTGACACAATCAGAATATTAATAGAACTTTCTGTTTGTAAAGTAGGGACACATGAAGGTTGGAAATCTGGTGCAAAAAAAAAGTTAGACATGTGGGTTCATCAGGATTGATGAATGTTTTGGAGAAAGAAGAATGGTTCTGTGAGTTTGCATAATTGCATTGTTACAGTATATCAGGCAGTTACAGTATATAGCTTCAATATATCTGGCATTCACACATTGGGTATTGGATCTGGAAGTTCTTGCAAAGGCTAACTAAATAGCAGTCATGAGGAAGGGTTTCGGCCTGAAATGTTGCCTATCTCCTTCGCTCCATAGATGCTGCTGCACCCACTGAGTTTCTCCAGCATTTTGTGTACCCTAAATAGCAGTCATGTTGGTTGCTTTGATTGGACAGTATGGAGTTTTGCTCTGAATCTAGTTGCTCTGGAAGTGTTTGATTAGACAGTGTAGAGGGAGCTTTGCTGTTGAACTGTGCTATACCTGAAATGAAGAAAGAACATGCCAGGGATGCTCAGCTTGGAAGGCAGTGAAATGTGGAGAGAGAAACAGTGTTATTGCGTCAGATGAGTAGCCTTTCATCAGTCATGTTCTTTATCCACTGCAGTACCACCCTGGGAGTGTGTGATGGGCGAGTCCAGAGAGAACTATATAATGTATCTACTCTGTGATGTTAACCACCTCATCAGAAACCTGAGGGCAGGTCAGAAATACAACCTACAGGAGTTTCTGGACAATTAAGGGAAAGGCCTGACCAATTTCTACTCTTCATCCCCAGTATTTGCGTACAAGAGCAGGGAGGTTCTACTGCAGTTGTACAGGGTCTTGGTGAGGCCACATCTGGAGTATTGCGTACAGTTTTGGTCTCCTAATCTGAGGAAAGACATTCGTGCCATGGAGGAACATTGGCTATATTTAAGAGGGAGCTAGATGTGGCCCTTGCGGCTAGAGGGATCAGTGGGTATGGAGAGAAGGCAGGTACAGGATACTGAGTTGGATGATCAGCCATGATCATATTGAATGGCGGTGCAGGCTTGAAGGGCTGAATGGCCTACTCCTGCACCTATTTTCTATGATTCTATGATTCTAATGAGATACCAAATATGGCATCAAAATAATCATAGTCCTGCTGCCTGTCAATACTGGTCAACAATTATCCATTTCCACAAATACTATGCGCTAGCACACATTGTGTCCACTATCTAAAGCAATTGCAGACCGAGTAACTATCTTCACCACCAGCAAGGCAGTGTATCAAGGTTAGAAAATCCTCCTCAGATCCATTTAAACCTCTGACCTTTAATTTTTAACTTGTGCCCTCTAGTTTTAGAAACATCTGCTGTGGGAAAACCTTTTTTCCTAACTTCCCTCATAATTTTGAACACCCCTATCATGCTCTTCCCATTCTTCTTCAATCCAAGGAAAACAAACGCAGCCTATCCAGGCTCTCCTCATAACTGAAACGTTCCATGTTTACACCAAAGATAGGTACGTAATGCTGGAGTAACTCAACATGTTAGACAGCATCTATGGAGAACTTGGATAGGTGATGTTTCGGGTCGAGTCCTTCATCAGATTCTGAAGAAAGGTCTCGATCTGAAACATCACCTATCCATGTTCTCCAGAGATGCTGCTTGACCTGCCGAGTTTCTCCAGCACTTTGTATACTTTTGTGTATTAAGTTAAGCCGCATCTGCAGTTCTTTGTTCCTATATTCTATGTACCAGACTAATGAAGACAAACATTAGTGCTTGTGAAGACAAGCATCCTATGTGCCTTCTCCACTCTTATCTGCCTGTGCTGCCATCTTCAGGAATTATTTGACAATTGCACCAAAGTCCATCTGTTTCTCAATAGTTTGTAGAGTACTACCACTGATGGCGTATGCCCTTGTTTATATCGACTTGATTGGCATTGATCAGGTGTTAAATCAACTGTTTTCACCTTTACCTGTGGATAGTATCATAACCAAAGTAGTTATGAGGGAGAAAATAGAATACTTGAGCAAACAAGCAGATGACATAAAAGCAGAGCGTAAGACATACTCCTAAGAAGAAAGAAGAAAGCTAAATCAAACATTGATCCTTTCGAGAACAAGTCTGGAAAGTTATTAAGGGGAAACCCAGAAAGGAGAGGATTCTAAACAAATATTTTGAATCAGGCTTCATGGTAGAAGACTGTGAAATAATTCCAATTATTATATATGATAAAAGCTGAAAGGGAAGAAGGAACTTAAATCAGTCTCTATTGCATAATAAATGGTACCAGGCAAACCTATTGGGAGAAAGGCTCATAAGGTCGCCTGAATCGAATGACCTGGATCCTCAGGTCTTATGGCCACAGGGATAGTGGATAATAACCTTCCAGAATTCCTCAGATTGTGAAGAGGTCCCTGAGGTTTGAAAAACATCAAATGTAAGAGCGCTATTCAAGAAAGAAAGGAGACAGCCAGCAGGAAACTATAGCAAGACCTTATGCAGGAAGTAAGCAGGCACACTGGTGTTGCGGGTAGAGCCACTGCCTCGCAGCACCAGGGATGGGGTTTAATACCGACCTTGGATGCTGTTAGTGTGGAGGCTGCACGTTCTCCTTGCGACCTTCTATTATTGCTATCTTTCTTCCCACCACCTACCAACCATGCAGGTTGGTAGATAAATTGGCCACTGTAAATTTTCCCGACTAGGTGGGTGAGGGATATAATTTGGGGAGGAGTTATTGAGTCATAGAGCTATATGGAAATTTGCCCTTTGGTCCACCTTGTCAATGCCAACCAAGTTGGCATACTGAACTAATCCCATTTGTTTGCCTGAGTTGATGTGAATGTGGGGAATATGAGATGGGATTAATGCAGGTTTAGAGTAAATATGTGATTGAAGACTTGCGAGGACATGCTGAGCCAATGGGCCCGTTTCCATGCTGTATCCTTAACATTTAGTTACTTCACATTTTTGGTGGGGAAGTGATAGAATCCATTATTAATCAGATAATGGCAAGATGCAAAGGAAATTATTCAACAGTCATACTAGCAACATGGTTTTATGAAAGGGAAATCACGTTTGACAAATATGATGCAGTTTTTTAGTGAATTTACAAACAGGCTGGATAAAAGGGAACTGGTATGTGTATGGCTCTTTGAAATGATTCACTAAAGTTCCACTTATAAGGTTACTGTACAAAATATGAGCTCACAGGGTTGGGGTTAGCATGGATAAGGGATAGCAAATAATAAAAAAAAAGAAGGATTGGAATAACAGGTGGGGTGTCACAGGGATCAATGCTGGGGACTCAACTAATTACAGTCTATGTTTATGACAGTATAAGGGAATGAGTGCTCTGTATACAGACGTGGGTGAGTTAGCTAGTTTTGAGACTGGCATGGAGATATTTGGATAGAGTGGATGAGTGCGCAGGAGGTTGTGGATGATGTAGAATTTGGAAACGTGAGATTAAGGAAGGTTGGAAGGAAAATTGAAAATACAAATTATTATTTGAATAGGGTGTGGCTACAAAATAGTACAGTGCAAGAGATCTGGAGGGTTTGCAATCAAACACAAAAAGGTTAACATGTAGGTGTCCAAGTAATTTGGGAGGGCAATGGAACATTGGCTTTCATTGCAAGGGTGTGGAGAGTAAACATTGGGAAGATTTACTGCAACTTTACCGAGAGCTGGAGATATCATACATGGAGCACTGAGCAAAGTTTTGATATCTTCATTTATGAAATGATGCATGTGCATTGTGGTCAGTGCAGGGAAGGCTCACTGGAATGATTCTTAGACAAAGCGCTCAATGTATGAAGAGGAGTTGAGCAGGTTAGCTTTGTACTGTTGAAGTTTGGAGTATGAGGACTGATCTGATTGGAATGTTAATGTTTTGAGGGGATTGAGAAGGTGTATGCAGAGGGGATATTTCCTCTGGTGAGAATATCTAGAACTGGTTTTGGAACATTGGAGAAAAATGTCTTTTTGAGTGGGGCAGTGAATTTTTGGAATTATCTCATGCCAGAGAGTGATAGAGGTAAACCCCCTGAAAGCTGAGATTGATTGGCTTTTGAACTAAAGATGGTCAAGAGTTCTAGGGAGAGAGCAGGAAAAAAATATGGAGGCCAGGGCTTGACCAACCGCAATCGTATTGGATGGTAGAGTGAGCTTGAGGAGCCGAGTGGCCTCTCCCTGCTCCTCAAAATGTCATACAGCCCTTTGGCCCATCACATTCATGCTGACCATTTTGACCATTTACACTCATCCCTTTTGTCTGCATTAGTTCAATATCCTTTTCTCCTTATAGCATCTGTTTAAATGTCTGTTTTATGTATCTCTTACATATGTTACTCTTGAGCTAATCTGTGTTACCTCTGGAAGGGAAGTTTGTAATCAGCAGTTTTGTGTCTGTCCCCACCAGCTATAACAGCCAGCAGAGGAGACAGTCTCGAACTGCAGATCAACAGATTGGCCGAACTCATTGGCCGCTTGGAGGACAAGGTGAGGGCAGTGCTGGAGGTTGTCAGGTTGCTCCCTATCATCTGTCTGGGCTGGTGTTGGTCCATTGCTAACCGAGGTCACCGCAAACCTTGGATATCTGCACAAGTTGGGGGTGAGGAGAAGTGATCCGAGGGAGGAGTTTTGTAAGTCCCATTTGGTGTTATCAAGTAAGGGTTATCAGCCAAAGGCTCGCTTACATACACAAGCACAGGCCGTTCAATTGAATGCGGGTTCCTGAGTACAATACAACTCCAAGAATCTCAACCCTCAAAAGATGTACACTGAATCTGGCCTCACTGCTCCTCACACCCATCTGTCCCTTCCCAGGATCCAGTCTCCACTAGTCATTTCCCAAGGTCTTGTCCTCCATCATTCCCTTCACAGGATCCTATCCCGACTACTTCATTCCCAGGATCCTGTCCCTACCAGTCCCTTTCCAGGTCCCTAAGGTTAAGTAGGTTTCAGCTGTTGAACCATCTCTGACGAAGACTCACAAGTGCAGAGCTCTCTGTGATAATGGATTCCACATGGCTATTTTGTTGAATAGGAAGCATGTCTACCTCCTCGTGGTCCTTTCTGTATTTGAAATGGAGCAGGGGTTTTGTCCTGGTGTTTCAAATTGGCCATTATTAATCCCTCAAGGAACATCACTACTAGATAAGGCAGAGGTGAGGGTCCAATGAAGGAGTCTTGGAAGCCTTCCAAGCAAGTACCAGTCGGAGTTCAGGTAAGGATCATGGACCAGAAACTCACTCGCATCCACAAGCATAGGTCGCTCATGAGGCTCCACATCGAGCCTCCCCAAGAGCGAAACAATTCAGGAATGCCTAGTAGGCCCCCCTCGGTCATGACTGACCATGGGTGATGCATCCTGGTCGAATGCATGCCTGGGCGATGTCATATGGAGGACAGGCTCTTGCCCATGCAGCACGTCCCTCCTCTCCATGTCCTGATCGAAAGTTTCAACGATGAAATGCCTTAGGGGCTCCCGATTGTCTTGAGGTTTACACCTGGAGCCTTTTCCATGACTGGATATGGCCACAAGGCAGTGGATGTTTTAAACTCGCCTCCACGAGTTTTCCCTCTCCTAGATGGACTGCCTTCCCAGGCTGACGAGCCCCATCTGCCCGAGACTCATGGAGGCTGGAGCGTCTACCTTCCCGTGCAGGTCTATAGCACCTACCCACTGCCCAAGGAATGTCTAGTACTTACTGCTTTTTTAGTTATGTAACTGAAGATCAACGTTTCTTCATGGCCATTTCCAAGTCCAGTTGTCACCGCTGTGATCCAGTTTCAATTAGTGTTTGTGTTAAACATGTAACTACATTCCCCAGCCCACAATGCCTGTGGACCATTGCAGAAAAAGTGGAGGTGTAGGGAGTACCCATCCTCAGGGATTCGCAGAATAATCTGCTCTTACTTACACAGCACAGTTCTGGGAAAGCTCCTGAACAAAGAATAGTACAGCTCAGGAACAGGCTCTTTGTCCCATAATGTATGTGCTGACCACAATGCCAAATTAAAATAACCCTATCTGCCTGCACATGGTTCGTATGGCTCCACTCCTGGCCAGTTTACATGTCTGTTTAAAAGACTCTTAAACATAATTATTTTATCTGCTTTCACCACCACCCCTGTTAGCACGTTCCAACCACCCACCACTCTGTGTAACGACTTGCTACACATCTCATTTAAACATCTCCCCTCTCACCTTAAAGCTATACTCTCTGGTATTTGACAGTTCCATCTTGAGAAAAAAGAGACACTATCTACCTTATCCATTCCTCTCATAATTTTATACACTTCTATCAGGTCTCCACTCATCCTATGAAGCTCCATCAAAAGCAATCTGTTTGTCCAACCTCTGCTTACAGCTATTACTCTCTAAACCTTGCAGCATCCTTTAGAATTGTACACAATACTCCAAATGTTGCCTAACCAAAGTTTTATATAGCGGCAAAGTAACTTCCTGACTCTTATAATCAATGCCCTGTCCGATGAAGGCAAGCATGTCATATTCCTTATTTACCAATCTATCCACGTGTTCTCACTTTCATCAATATATGGACGGAGACCCTAAAATTCCTCTGTGCATCAATACATATAAAAGTCCTGCCATTCACTGTATACTTCCCCCTTACATTTGATCTTCCAAAATGCAACACCTCAAATTCGCAAGGATATCCACCTGATATTTCTCTGCCCATATCTTCAACTGATCTATATAATGCTGTCTCCTTTCACAATCTTCTTTACTATTCACAACTTCACGAATTGTTGTTATCTGTAGAATTACTAATCAGCTCATCTACATTTTTGCACAAATCATTTATATGTATGACAAGCAACAAAGGCCCCAGTACTGATCGCCACAGAACACCACTGGCCATGCAGCTCCAGTCACAGTAACATCCCTGCACAGTAACACTCCTCCACCACCCTTTCTTCTATATCCAAGCCAAATTTTAATCCAGTCTATCAAGTCCCATGGATTCCAAGAATTTTAACCTTCTGGATCAGCCTTCCATTATAGACCTCGATAAATGCCTTACTCATGACCACGTAGAAAACATCCACTGATTTATTCAGATTAACCACGTTCATCACCTCCTCAAAAAACTTGATCATGATGATGACAAGATGTCTATCCCCTATTAAACCCACGCTTTTGGAAATCCTAGTAAATGCAATCCTTGCAAATATATAGTCGTCAGAAGTATTAGTTTAATTTGTCAATATAATTGGCATGGCTATCAAGGGCCGAAGGGCCTGATCCTATGTTGCATTCTTCTTTGTTCTATATCGTAAGAGACCTCTCCAATAGGTGCCCAGCCACTGATGTAAAACCAGCCCTCATATCATTTCCTGGATTATCACTACTAGTTTAGTTTAGATTAGAGATACAGCACTGAAACAGGTCCTTTGGCTCATCAAGATCGTGCTGACCACTGAGCCCACAGTACACCAGCACTATCCTACATACTAGGGACAATTTACATTTTTTTATCAAAGCCAATTATCCTACAAACCTGCACATCTTTGCAGTGCGGGAGGAAACCGGGGCATCCAGCGAAAACCCACGTGGTCACGGGGAGAACGTACAAACTCCATACAGACACCACCCGTAGTCAGAATCGACCCCTTGTCACTGGTGCTGTAAGACAGCAACTCTACCACTGCACCATTGTGCTCCCCTTTTGCTCTTAAACAAATCTGGCTACTTTGTTTCAGATCTATGGGATCTCACCTGTGAGCAGAGAGGATACAAATATCTCCATTGGGGCCCAAGCAGACTCCTCTCTTGACTGTCAATAACTGGGATCGATCCCATCAAGACCTGGGGAATTACCCATTTTGTGTAGGAAAGATCTGCAGATGCTGGTTTAAATCAAAGGTAGACACAAAATGCTGGAGTAACTCAGCAAGACAGGCAGCATCTCTGGAGAGAAGGAATGGGTGACGTTTTGGGTCAAGACCCTTCTTCAGACCCGTTTTTATGTTCTTCAATAATCCCAACAGCTCTTGATCTTAATTTGATTAGCATATCCTTCACTGATCTCACCATCCTCCACATCCTTGCCCTCGCTGAATACCAATATAAAGTACTAATTTAGTACCTCAGCCACTTGCTCTGACGCCAGGCATAAATTCCCTCCTTTATCCTTGAGAGGTCCTACTTTCTCCCTACCTAACCTTTTGTTTTTAATGCATATATAACATGCATGTGATAAATCTAAGATCAATAAAATGCTGCTCATGTTTAGGAGAGAGGAATGAGCACATTAGGGAAAATACTGTATCTTATTCCCACAATGGATCTGCTGCGAGGCTATCAACCAAAACAAGCCCAGGTGATTTATTTGACAGCAGTGTTTAAGGAAATCCCTGGGGACAAATTGAAGCCGATCTGAAGATTATTACGTGCATGAATGGCAATAAGTTGTCACATTAAATTAATATCTGAAAAAAAGGCTCAAAAGCATCCCTGCAGTGGCCAAAGAGTTTGAAGGAGAGTACTTGGGCTTGGAATACTATCATTTATAACAGTTGTTCTGTGTGACACATTAATTATTTCTGATAAAATTCTAACTTGTGCAGGAGTTGCATGTTACACTGACGTGGGATTCATCTGGGCTTATGAGGCTAACACTGGCTTTATCCAAAAGCTGAGGGAATCATTTTGTGAGCAGGAGGTCAAGTGCTTTTCTTAGCTGTTAATCTCATCACCTAAGATCATCACCGCCTTGATTTGACCGATGTCTTCATAGCCTTCACTATTACTCTATCTGTCCATATCCACCCCTGGATGCATAAGCAAAGTGTTATGGTTAGGCTATGGCATTTGTTACTGGAGGCCAGGCCTCACCAAATTTCCAGTGTTGTTGGCAGCATGTGGTTGGCAGCATCTTCCAGGCAGAAGCTTTCTTTGATTGGCCCTCACTACTTTGCACTTCTTTCCCTCCCTCACTACTGACATCCTCAAACTTGTCCATCATCACCGCAAAATTCTCCAGCACACCCCTCGTGAATGAACCCTGACCATTTCCCACCATGACTGTCTCCCCAATTGCTCCCTCCCTGCTCACCATCCTATCTGTCACTCCCTCCATTTCCAGAAATTCACCCCTCCCTCGATTGTCTTCCCTTCCATAATGTTCCAATAGTGTAATATAAGGAAGAAACAAAAAAAAGATTTTCTAAAGCACCAAATTATATCCAATGCAAAATACAAAATGCATTGTTTGTCTGGGCAAATCTTTGAAAATTATTTCTCATTTACTTAGTTTAAAAATAGTTCATTCACAGGGTCTGGAGCAAGACATGAGTTGTCATTAAACCTTCCCAGTAAGAAATCCAATGTTCATGTCAGCCAATGATTCCATTCCTTTAGAATGGGAACACACAAGACGAGAACATGGAGTGTGAGCTCCAGTTAGCTTTTCAACCCAGGGGGAGCATCACCCAATGACTCTGCATGGGAACTTGACTTTTAGTCCAACCAGCAACCACCCATTTACACTAATCCCAGATGAACTCCATTTTATTCTCCCATTAACTCGCTTTAGATTCTACCCCTCACCAACACACTAAGGGCAATTTAGCAATCCATCTGCGTACCTTTGGGATGTGGGACGAAGGAAAGTCCATGCACAGATAGCGCTTGTGGTCAGGATTAAACCTGGATTTGGAACTGTGAGGTAGTGGCTTTACCAGCTGCACCATAGCCAATGAATGTGTTCTCTACGTCTAAGGCTGCTGAGATGGCATTGCCTCCCCCCCCCCCACTGGTGCACATTGCTTGTCCTTCAATGAAGAGTGCACTCCTTTTTGGCCCAACATCTTGGTGGATGAGGACACAGTTCAGGGATTGTAACTGGGACCCTTTCATGTGAACAAGTGTACACCGATGTTTAAAGGACGATGCACTGGGGAGGTAAGGCAAAGTTTTCACACCAGCATCTCACATATGCATTCCTGTTCTCACAATCAGAGAGATCCAAGTATTGTAGTTAAATCCTTAATGAGGAAGATCCCAAGAAGCAGCATCAATGGTCCAAGAATCAAAAAACAGCAAATGCTGGAAACACCCATTTGGACAGGCAGCATCTGTGCAGGGAGAGAAACAAAGTTATTGTTTCAGGTCTGGGACCATTAACTGTTTCTCTCTCCATAGAGTCTGCCTGCGCTACTACCATAAATGCTTTCAGTATTTACCATTTTTATCTCAGCTTTCTGGTGCCTGCAATTGTTAATTATTATTTACTGATGGTGAGGAGGGTCGTGCCATCTCAGGCCAGACTGCCAAGGTTAGACAGCCACTGGCATCGTTCAGAGGGCTCTGTTTCATTCTTTACCATGTCTCCTTCACGGAAGACAATCGAAAGAGTCAAAAAGTTGAGCAGCACTGAGGCAAGCGCTTTGGACCACCATGTTATAGACAATGCAACATAGAACAGTACAGCACAAGCACAGGCACCTCGTTCCACCATGTCTGTGCCAATTATGAGTTAAACTAGTCTCTGCTTGCACGTGATCTATATTCTCTGCATATTCATATACCTAACTAGAAGCCTTTTAAATACCACGATCGTCTCTCCTTTCACCCCTAGCCCTGGCAATATGTTCTAGACACCCACTCATGGTAAAATATTTGCTTATACATCTTTAAATTTTCTTCCTCACTTTAAAGCAATGACCTCTAGTCTTTGAAATTTACACCCTGGGAAGAAACGTTCTGACTGTTTACCTTATCCATGACTCTCATAATGTTATATACTTCTATCAGGTCTCCCTTAACCTCGGACATTCCGGAGAAAACAATCCAGGTTTATCCAACTCTTATATAATACCTTCTAATCCAGGCAGCATCCTGGTAAACTGCCTACACCCTGTAGGTACAGGAAGCTCCCACTGTCCCAGCATATTCTGCTCTCCCTCATTGCACTATGTTACCCCTGGGAATGGAGGGATGGTGTAGGGAGAGTCCAGCCTGACCAGGCCTCACCCCTCCCTCTGACTCTGTTTTCAGACCGTCTGGCTTGACCTGCAGCAGAAGGTGATGGATAAAGAGAGCCTGACCTGCTCGGTGAGTGAACCATCCCTTCATCAGTCCCCATAGCGACTGCCCTTTCCTGGGTAGTCCAGACAGTAACTATATTCAAAACAACTTCATTCTCTGAGCTCCAGTAGGAGCCTATCTCTACCTCATACTGGTCAGTTGATCCCAACACATTCCAATTGCCTGAACGAGGCCCAGCCATTACCCATCCACCACATACTCATTCGCCTGACTGAACGTATTCTCACACTGGACAAGTTCTCCATCTCCATGCACCCGCCCACTGCTCCAGGTCAAAACTATACCTCAGGGCACCCGTGTGGGCCCATGCTACAGCTGTCCTTTTGTGGAATAGTCTTTCTTCCAATCCCACCTGGGTCCATCTCCTCAACTTGTTCTCTGGTACATTGATGGCTGCATTACCATCGCTTTCTACAACGATGCAGAAAAGTTTTATTAGTTTGCGGCCCATTCCATCCTCTCGTCACCACCACATGGGTAATCTCTGACTCTTTCTCCTTCACTCCACGGTAAACAGTCTGGACAACTTCCTTGTGAATCTTTTCATAGAAACATAGAAAATAGGTGCAGGAGGAGGCCATTCGGCCCTTTGAGCCAACACCGCCATTCATTGTGATCATGGCTGATCGTCCCCAATCAGTATCCCATCCCTGCCTTTTCCCCATATCCCCTGACTCCACTAGCCCCTAAAGCTCTATCTAATTCTCTCTTAAATCCATCCAGTGATTTGGCCTCCACTGCCCTCTGTGGCAGGGAATTCCATAAATTCACAACTCTCTGGGTGAAAAAGTGTTTTTCTCACCTCAGTCTTAAATGACCTCCCCTTTATTCTAAGACTGTGGCCCCTGGTTCTGGACTCGCCCAACATTGGGAACATTTTTCCTGCATCTAGCTTGTGCAGTCCTTTTATAATTTTATATGTTCCATAAGATTCCCCCTCATCCTTCTAAACTCCAGTGAATACAAGCCTAGTCTTTTCAAGCTTTCCTCGTATGACAGTCCCGCCATCCCAGGGATCAATCTCTTGAACCTATGCTGCACTGCCTCAATCACAAGGATGGCCTTCCTCAAATTAGGAGATCAAAACAGTACACAATACTCCAGATGTGGTCTCACCAGAGCCCTATACAACTGCAGAAGAACCTCTTTACTCCTATAATGAGTATATCACATTTCTGCACTCTCTATAGCTGAATCGTGTCCTTCTGTAGTATGGTGGTCAGATTGCACACACTACTCCATGTGGCCCCACTAACATTGTGTACAGCTGTAACGTAATATCATGTTCTTCCTCTTAGGATGAAAGATCTTGCGCTGAACATCCTGCCCAGTGCAGCTCTGGGCTATTTGGAATAGGAAGGAGCCTGCCTGTTCCCAGGCTGCCGTGTGTGAGGGCAATATAGTGGTGAAGCTGGTGGAGCTGCTCCGGCTCCGGAGACCTGGATTCGATCCTGATCATGGGCACTGCACTCTGGTGATAGTTGCGGTCACAAATTAGTGGGGGGGAAATGGCTAGTGATTGGAGAATCGTCCTACTGTGCAATAAATAACCTCACCTCTGACTCCAACTTTCCTCCCCTTCCCACATTCACAGTCCTCCTGTTCTGTTGATGTCAGTCTGTTTTTCTGCTCTCTCTCTCTCTTTCTAGCATCTCTTTCTTGTCCGCCAACATATGACCGTCGGGCAGAAGCAGCTGACAGAGTTTGGCTGCTCTCTGAAGCAATATCTGAAGGATGTGTCAGCACAGCGAGACTGCTTCCAGTGAGTCCAGCCAGTCAGGGGTCACCTTGCTTGAATCAATGCTTGCTCCCCAGAAGGAAGAGCCGACAGACAGAGATAGGGCAGTAGTTGGATCTGGTGAGGTAGAGCAGGTTGGATGTGAGGTAACCTTAACGTAAAGTTGCACATCTAGTGTTTTCTGGGATTGCATGGGGAATGGTGTCAGCAGTTTGGCAGTTTTAGCATGGGCGGGATTGGGTAATGATATCAGAAAAGACAATGCATAGGTGTGGGAAAGGTCACTATCCCAATATTCATCATTCCCAATGCTGATCATTCCCACTGCAGATCTTTCCCAACATTAACCACCTCCAACATAGATCATTCCCAACAGTGACCATTCACAACACTGACTATTTCAAACACAATCCATTTCCACCACTGTTCATTCCCAACACTAAACCTTCCCACCACTGACCATTGCCACCTTGTTCATTCCCAACACTGACCATTCACAACACATATTTCCAAGCCCAATTCCCAACTAACCATTCCAACACTGACCTTTCCTCACTGTGCCCACTCCCACCACTGATCATTCCCAGCCCTGAACTTCCCACCACTGACCATTCCCACCACTGACCTTTCTCAACACTAAACCTTCAGTATGCTGATTATTCCCAACATTGACCATGCCCAGTAGTGACAATCCCAGCACTGATCATTCCCACCTACAAACATTCCCAACTTTTACATTTCCCACTGCTGACCTTCACTCTCCTACCCCTTCCTAACATTGTCCATTCCCAACACTGACCATCCCCAGCAGTACCCATTCCTCCCAACTCCCAACTATTAAAAACACTGACCTTTCCCACCACTGATCATTCCCACCACTGTCCATTCCCACATTCATAATGATAGATTATCTGGAATGACCTCTCCAGGCTTTTGCCTCTCCTGATTTTTTTCCATTCCTGTTTATCTGCTGAGATTTTGGTGATGTGTTGTGGATGGATAGGGAATGTTTCTCTGTTTCCTGTCTGCAGTGTTACAGCAGTGAGGTTACCGGATGAACTGTCCTTTGTCGTCTATGAGTTTTGGGAGACTGAAGAACAGTGGAAGAAGTAAGTGACACAACAGACGTATGCATGGGAATCCTCAGCTACTCTGGGCTATGCTGACACACCAACAGCATTGTTCCTGCCTGGTAATTTCACCCACGGGTCTGCTTCAGCTCCATGCAAGTGCAATCATACTGGTCCTGTTTCCCCCACCTGTCAATTACTAATCTAACTGCCTACTGGCCACTACAATTGTATCACCCTCGACTATTCATCCAGCAAGTAGCCCAAGTAGGGAGATAGGGACTTGGATCCCTCAGTACATCAATACAAATAAAAGTATTTTCATCAACTTTCTCCATGCATTTGATGTCGCAAAGTACAAAACTTTACCCATGCTCAAATTAAACTCCATTTGCTATTTCTCCCTCCTTTTTTCCAGTAATCCTTACCCCGTTCACAGATCCGCAGACTTCTTTTGGATTGTGTTTATGTTTGCTGCCAGTCTTTTATGCAGTTCTATCTTGTCGCCTTTATTCATTTTTATTTTAAAACTCCACCTCTCACTTTTCCATCTCATTCCCAATTCCACTGAGTCTGAAGAAGGGTCTCGACCCGAAACGTCGCCTATCTCCTTCGCTCCTTAGCTGCTGCTGCACCCGCTGAGTTTCTCCAGCTTTTTGTGTAACCCACAGAAAGTTGTTTGTTCTAGAATGAACCCTCACTGTGTAGAATCAGTGCAGATGCATAAGCTTCGCCTTCTTCTGGACGCTACTCTTACAGTATTTGTCAGTTTTACTTTGGTGTAACAGGCTTTTCTCAACCCAGCTGCAGTCAATACATTCATCACCCACCCCAGCCACGGGAAGCTGTGCTCTTCATCACTCATGCACAATGATCCATCCTTGATGTAGGAAAACAGGAACAATCAGAGCACACCATACACCGCCTCCCATCTCCTGCTGGGTTCTCTCCACCGTTCACTCATAGCTTCATTGTTAAACCTGCACCCTGGACTTCTGCACCTTCCTATCAGCCAGCATCTGAGGAGTGAGGAAGGGCTGAACGGGCTTTTGACCTGAAATGATAACTGTTTCTCGTGCTGCAGATGCTACCTGACCTGCTGAGTGTTTCCAGTATTTTCAGTTTTTATTTCAGATTTATAGCATCTACAGCTTATTTTGATTTTCACCTCCCCCTCACCCCTCCCTCCCTTCCACCATCTCTCCAAGAGGCCCAAAACTCTGTTGACACAGCACTTCTTGTGACAAATTTTATATCCTGCTGTGTCCCTGCGCTGACCATTCCAAACATTCAGGATTTCAGTGCCAACAATTCCCATCTTTTGATTATTCCATTGAAATAAAAGTCTTGAATAGTCACTCAGTCACTTGAAAGCCTGCAGTTATTGAGTGGTTCTCACACATATCCATTCTCCATTTATCACTCCTCCAGACACCTTCAAAGTGAAAAATCTAGAGCATTCCAACATGTCAAAGTGGACTCACTGGCCCAGCCTGAGACTGTCTCTACGTTGTTTATCCCAGGTAAGGGTTTATTCCAGTGGCCTCATAGCCGTGCTGGGTAGTGGGTACATGAGAGCACCACCACCTACAGGTTCCAAGCAATGCTCCATCCTTAATAATATATTGCTAGTCTGTAATTGTGTCTGGATCTAAATCCTGGGACACCCATCTTAGCAGCTCTCTGCAAGAGGACCTTCTCCAGAAAGACTGCAGTGGTTCAAGAAGGCAGCTCACTACCCCGCAAACCCACTTCTCAAGGGCAAAAAAGTAAATTAAAAGTAATTAAAAAATTGTATGCTACAGGTGTGGGAATTGACAGTTTGGGTACAAAGAGGATGGAGAGTGGGATGAGACTGGCAGTGATATTAAGCTGTGTAGGACAAGGAGGGAATGCAGAAAGGGATTAGACTGGGGAGATAGAGGGGAAGAAGAGTGTGATTAGACTGGGTGGGGCAAAGGGAGGAAGCATAGTGGGATGAGACTACGGGTACAGCGTGGATGTGACTGAGAGTGGGATGAGACTGGGTGGAAAGGTCCCATGCTTGACTGAATGCTTTGTTTCTTTCCTTTCTTCAAGCTGCCTGGTGTACTTTGGATGGAAAATAACTGGGGCCTCTCAGGGAAGCTGAGGGAGAGGTGCTGCTGCTTCAGACCAGACAAACAGGCACCCCTCTCTTACTAAAATGGCAGCTCCCATACAAGACCTTGGTTTATTTTGCATTATTTCATGGAATATTTGTTGACTATTTTACGCACGTTATTTATTAAAGAGAATCGGTGTATTTGAGCTGAGTGTGTCTGACAGACCCTATGCCAATGGGAGGAACTCAATAAAGCCAAACATATTGAGAGAGCTGGTGATCTGCTCCCTTAGGCCTGAGCCTATCTGTGGCCTCACCCTTTGCAGCCACTTCTGTCTGTCCTAAACGGATATGACCATGGAGATGGCTCGGAACTTGCCTGGTTGCATTCAGCACTGACTGTGCTGCCTCGGTTGTTGTAGAGAAGAATGGGTGAGAAACTACAGTTGATGGTCAGGGCAAACAGTTTGGTGCTGAACACTGGGTGCAACAATCAGCTGAGTCCCTCTCCAGACTAAAGTACCTGCATTCCCCTGAGAGGGCAATGCCTCCAAATGACAGCCTGTTACATGTGTTCTCATTCTGACGGATCCCATTTAGCATCCCTTCGTCTCTATCTTCATCTTCCCACAATATTATCCCCCCAGATCTATATATCCTCTCCCCTGTACTCTCTTGTGTATTTCATCCTTTATCCCTTGCTTCTTCTTTATTCCTATTGTATCGATCCTCTCCCCAACTTCTTCCTACAATTCTGCTCTTACCTTTTCTTATGTTCCCCGGTGTTCCTGCTATATCTCCCTTTCTCAGTGTCCTCTGCATAATTTGTATACGTTTTCTTCCTGTATTGTCTACCTCCACACCCCACCTATTTCTCCTGATGGCCATTCACTGAACCCAGGAGTTTACAGGCCCCAATTCAGAAGTTCCCAATTCAGATAGACATGAACAGAGATCCACAGATATACTGTAGTAAGAACCCACAGATATAGACAGAGACTCGGGTAGAAACACACAGACACTGAGAACCATAGATACAGACAGACTCATGCAATGATGTGGATATGGGCAGCTGTATCCTGACCCACCCCCAGATGCCAGATTTCTGAATCAAAAGGGAAAATAGACAGCCCGGTTAGTGCTGGTGCTTGAGCTGGAGTTGGTTGAGGGAGAGGAACTGCTCCCCATTCAAGGGACTGTCAGGCAGCCTGCCACTTTGCTTTAAGTGTTAATTTAGCTGAGTATGTGCATCATTTAGTTTTGTAGTTCTACAGTAAACTGCTGATGATCCCCTTTGTTACAAGTGTACAATAATAACTCATAGCTGTTAAGATTTAGAGAAGAAAATATACATTGACTTCCACCAAGTGCAGGGTGGGTTATGAGGAATCCTGCGTTCTGCTCTTGGACATTGAATGAATGCTGAACATGACATTATCCAAATAAAGTTAACTCTAACCAAGTTAATTCTCCCAGACTGTTTGTTATAACTTTTGCAGAACAAAATCTTCTCTGGTCTCTCTCCTCTGTCAGTAGGTTGTGGGCGTTGGTGCCATTGCGGAGATGTGAATAAGCTGAGCTGGTATTTGTGAGCCTTCTCAGAGACGATAGGCCTTAGCGAGGCCCTGCTTACCCGTCCACAGGAATGTAGAGGATAGCAGGTGCGGATTCAAAACAAAGCAAGTGAATCCCTTTCAAAATCCTGGACAACATACTCAATAACCATATTCACAAATGTTCTATTGTCTGCCCATTATTTGTTAGCTCATGCGTGGGCTCTGCAGAGTATGGCGGAAGCTGCTATAAAAAAACATTTTTCCCATTCTGTTGGTTGGCGGATGGCTGCTTTCCCCACTTCACACGGGCTTCTGAGGTCTAGTCTTGGGTAGTGTTGAGTTAGCTCAGTCACAGGCAGGAAGTCATACTTGTATTGACCTCAGAGATCGTAGGCCAGAAGTTGCTTTCTCCTGGATGGTACCAACTAGCTGTGGCTTGTATTGGTTCAATGACAGGAAGGTGCTTTGTCTGAAATGAATTGATGTTTCACAGAGTCTTGGAGTTATACAACTTGGAAACATGTTCTTCAATCCAACCTATCCATGCCAGCTGTCTGAAGAATAGTCTCAACCTGAAATATCTCAAACCTGAAATACCCAAGATATCTTGAAATGGGAGGGAGAGGAGCCAGAGGTTGTGGTACATAGAGGTACCAATGACAAAGGTAGAAAAAGAGAAGAGAATTTAGGGAGTTAGGAGGAGTGCTAAGGAGAAGGACCGCAAAGGTAACAATCTCAGGATTACTGCCTGTGCCACGCGACAGTGAGAGTAGGAATGGAGCAAGGTGGAGGATAAATGCGTGGCTAAAGGACTGGCGCAGAGATTCAAGTTTCTGGATCATTGGGACCTCTTTTGGGGAAGGTGTGACCTGTACAAAAAGGACGGGTTGCACTTGAACCCGAGGGAAACCAATATCCTGGCGGGGAGATTTGCAAAGGCTACTGGGGAGACTTTAAACTAGATCGGTTGGGGGGAGGGACTCAAATAGAGAAAGCAAGTAGTCCGTTTGTGAGGCAGGAGGCAGAGAAGAGAAACAGTCAGATGCAACACGTAGGGGGGAAAGAAGAAAAAAATAACAAACGGAGAATAAGAAGTGGAGGGTTTCTTAAATGTGTGAGCAGAGAGACAGAGGGGTGTAAAATGAGGATAGGAGCAATAGGTAGCAAGGTGAAAAGTGGCAGGCAGACAAATTCAGGGCAAAAATCTAAAAGGGCCACTTTTCAACATAATTGTAAAAGGGGCACGAGCGTTGTAAAAACAAGCCTGAAGACTTTGTGTCTCAATGTGAGGAGCATTCGTAATAAGGTGGATGAGTTGAATGTGCAGATAGCTATTAATAATTATGATATAGTTGGGATCACGGAGACATGGCTCCAGGGTGACAAAGGCTGGGAGCTGAACATCCAGGGATATTCAATATTCAGGAGGGATAGACAGAGAGAAAAAGGAGGTGGGGTAGCGTTGCTGGTTAGAGAGGAGATTAACGCAATAGAAAGGAACGCAATAGAAAGGAATTACATTAGCTTGGAGGACGTGGAATCGATATGGGTGGAGCTGAATTAGAAATGCGTGCAACGAAGGTAAAACCATTATAATGGGTGTCTTCAATCTACATATAGATTGGGTGAATCAAATTGGCAGGGGTGCTGAGGAAGAGGATTTCTTGGAATGTATGCGGGATAGTTTTCTAAACCAACATGTAGAGGAACCAACGAGAGAGCAGGCTATTCTAGACTGGGTATTGAGTAATGAGGAAGAGTTAGTTAGCAGCCTTGTTGTACGTGGCCCCTTGGGCAAGAGTGACCATAATATGGTTGAGTTCCTCATTAGGATGGAGAGTGACATTGTTAATTCAGAAACACGGGTCCTGAACTTAAAGAAAGGTAACTTTGAGGGTATGAGACGTGAATTGGTCAAGATGGACTGGCAATTGATTCTTGAAGGGTTAACGGTGGATATGCAATGGAAGGCATTTAAAGACTGCATGGATGAACTACAACAATTGTTCATTGCAGCATGGCAAAAGAATAAATCATGGAAGGTAGCGCATCCGTGGATAACAAGGGAAATCAGGGATAGTATCAAAGCTAAAGAAGAAGCGTACAAATTAGCCAGAAAAAGCAGCCTACCAGGGGACTATGAGAAATTCAGAGACCAACAGAGGAGAACAAAGGGCTTAATTAGGAAAGGGAAAATGGATTATGAAAGAAAACTGGCAGGAAACATAAAAAGTGACTGCAAAAGATTTTATCGATATGTGAAGCGAAAAAGATTAGTTAAAACAAATGTAGGTCCCTTGCAGTCAGAAACGGGTGAATTGATCATGGGGAACAAGGACGTGGCAGACCAATTGAATAACTACTTTGGTTCTATCTTCACTAAGGAAGACATAAATAATTTGCCGGAAATAGTAGGGATCGCGGGTCAAATGAGATGGAGGAACCGAGTGAAATCCAGGTTAGCCGGAAAGTGGTGTTAGGTAAATTGAATGGATTAAAGGCCGATAAATCCCCAGGGCCAGATAGGCTGCATCCCAGGGTACTTAAGGAAGTAGCCCCAGAAATAGCAGATGCCTTAGTGATAATTTTTCAAAACTCTTTAGATTCTGGAGTAGTTCCTGAGGATTGGAGGGTAGCTAATGTAACCCCACTTTTTAAAAAAGGGAGGGAGAGAGGAAAACGGAGAATTACAGACCAGTTAGTCTAACATCGGTAGTGGGGAAACTGCTAGAGTCAGTTATTAAAGATGGGATAGCAGCGCATTTGGAAAGTGGTGAAATCATTGGACAAAGTCAGCATGGATTTATGAAAGGTAAATCATGTCTGACGAATCTTATTGAATTTTTTGAGGATGTAACTAGTAGAGTGGGTAAGGGAGAGCAGTGGATGTGTTATATCTGGACTTTCAGAAGGCTTTCGACAAGGTCCCACATAAGAGATTAGAATACAAACTTAAAGCTCACGGTATTGGGGGTTCAGTATTGATGTGGATAGAGAACTGGCTGGCAGACAGGAAGCAAAGAGTAGGGTCCTTTTCAGGATGGCAGGCAGTGACTAGTGGGGTGCTGCAAGGCTCAGTGCTGGGACCCCAGCTATTTACAATATACATTAATGATTTGGACGAGGGAATTAAATGCAACATCTCGAAGTTTGCGGATGACACGAAGCTGGGGGGCAGTGTTAGCTGTGAGGAGGATGCTAGGAGGCTGCAGGGTGACTTGGATAGACTGGGTGAGTGGGCAAATGCATGGCAGATGCCGTATAATGTGGATAAATGTGAGGTTATCCACTTTGGTGGCAAAAACAGGAAAGTAGACTATTATTTGAACAGTGACCGATTAGGAAAAGGGGAGACGCAACGAGACCTGGGTGTCATGGTACACCAGTCATTGAAAGTAGGCATGCAGGTGCAGCAGGCTGTGAAGAAAGCGAATGGTATGTTGGCATTCATAGAAAAAGGATTTGAGTACATGAGCAGGGAGGTTCTACTTGTTGAGGCCACACCTGGAGTATTGCGTACAGTTTTGGTCTCCTAATCTGAGGAAAGACATTCTTGCCATAGAGGGAGTACAGAGAAGGTTCACCAGACTGATACCTGGGATGGCACGACTTCCATATGAAGAAGGACTGGATAGACTCTGCTTGTACTCGCTGGAATTTAGAAGATTGAGGGGTGATCTCATAGACACTTACAAAATTCTTAAGGGGTTGGACAGGATAGATGCAGGAAGATTGTTCCCGATGTTGGGGAAGTCCAGGACAAGGGGTCACAGTTTAAGGATAAGGGGGAAGTCTTTTAGGACCGAGATGAATCGTTTTTCACACAGAGAGTGGTGAATCTGTGGAATTCTCTGCTACAGAATATAGTTGAGGCCAGTTTGTTGGCCATATTTAAGAGGGAGTTGGATGTGGCCCTTGTGGCTGAAGGGATCAGGGGGTATGGAGAGAAGGCAGGTACAAGATACTGAGTTGGATGATCAGCCATGATCATATTGAATGACGGTGCAGGCTCGAAGGGCCGAATGGCCTGCTCCTGCACCTAATTTCTATGTTTCTATGTTTCTATTACCTATCCATGTCCTCCAGAGTTGCTGCCTGACCCGTGGAGTTACTACAGCACTTTGTGTTCTAAGAAAAATACCAGTTTTTGCATTTTCTTGCTCTGCCTTTTCCATGCCAAACAAGTCGCCTTAGTCTCATTTAGCTGTGTTTGGCCTATTTCCGTCTAAACCTTTTCTATCCACGTGCCTGTTCAAACATTTTGTAATTGTACCCACCCCACCATCTTCTTTGGCAGCTCGTTCCACATACCTACCACTCTCTGTGTGAATAAATGCACTTCAGGTTCCCCATTCAATCTCTCTGTTCTCACTTTGAACCTATAACCTCTAGTTTTAGAGTCCCTTACTACTCTGACCTCCCATCTTCTCTATGCCCTTAATGATTTTATAAGTCTGTATAAAGTCACCCCTCAGTACCATTTAGGAAGCTTTCAGACAGAGATGTAAATAGACAAGGCAGAGAAGGATGCAGTCCCAATGCAGAAAGTATAGATGGGCAAAAAGAATGAACGCATGAACAAGCATGGGGAATGTTTTATCTGGGGCAGCCAGACTCAAAGGGCTGCATGGCCTCCTTTGACACCATGGCATTTTCTCTCTCCACAGAATTCACCTGACACACCGAGTACTTACAGCATCCTCTGTTTTCTTGATAACATTGTCTCAGTGAGCAAATCAGTTAAAGTGATGCACAGGGGCAGATTACTAATGGAAGCAGCAGTGGAATACTGACCCCGATCACAAATGTTTGGACTGGAGTGGGTGGGGGTTATGTTTTGGCTATTTGAGGACCTGGGTGCAGTGCAGTGTTCAGATCACATCTGGTTACTAGCCTGGGACAAGATACATCTCAGACCCACGGAATAACTACAAGGATCAGCTGCTTGATGAGAAATCATTGCACAGGTTACATGTGTACTCCTTGGAGAGTAGAACCGAAGATTATAGATATGTAATTAAGCACACAGACATGAGCACACAGAAGCTTTCAGATAAAGCAATTTATGAAATAAGAAGGTTACAGTGTCTGTTCTTAGCGAGCATTATGAACATACTGAACACTGGCCTCGCTTGGCCAGCAATCAACCCAGTCTCTCGATCAGCTCCATGACTGCAGCGGCTGAGCTCTGTCCGAAGATAAAGACTCCGCACAGGATTGTCACCATTGCCCATAGAATCAAAGCCCACCTGTGAATAGAGAAGAAGCTCAGTAAAGTGGCTTTGGACAGAACTAGACAATGACCTGCTTCCCCGCTGTCCCTTCTGATCTGGGTGCATTAACTAGCAGAGGCAAAGTCAAGAACATTATTTTTTACGTAAAATTGTTAAAGTGTGGCTGCTGATTAACTTTCAGACACACGGACAGGATGTCAGTAGTGGACAGAGAAGGGGGGGAGGGGATGAACAGTGTCATCTTCAATGCAATAGCCCAGCTCAGAACGAATGGCCTTCTCCTGTGCTTGGGGAGAGCTTTGGTGAGCTGAACCTGGGAGTGAGTCTGCATCGGAGACAAATGTGAGAAGGTTGTGGATTCATGGGTGCAGGGGTGAGGGGAGAGATTCCAGTAGAAGTACCTGAAGATGCCCACACCATGGTGAGAGATGGTTATTATCCTGCTGTTTCAACTTGTGTATTCAATGCCCTGACCAATGAAGGCATGTGTGCCAAACGCCTTTCTTCATCACTCTGTCTACCAGTGGCATCCTTTTCAGGAACTTATGTACCTGTACCCCTTGCTTTTTCTGTTTTACAACACTTTCCAGGGCCCAATCATTTATTGTGCAAGTTCATCCTGGTTTAACATATCAAAGTGCAACACTGCGCACTTGTCTGATCTAAATTCCATCTGCCGTTTTTTGGCTCACCTTTCCAAATTGTTCTCCATCCTGTTGTAATCATTTTCATTGTCCAGTGCGGCATCAATGTAATTGACATTCCCAGATGAATTCAGGTTGATTTGAACACCCATACAATTTGTGGAGCCATGGATCACATCTCTCCCGGACTAAACCTTATGTCAAGCCCCAGATCAGCAGCTGGAGGGTGAGTGGCATCTGATGCTGTGTCTGGACTTATGCTGCCAATCCCACCAGCACCCAGGGAAAGAGTTCCCTAGTTGGTGGCTTCACTGCAACATCTCAAATTATTGAGCAGTGCATCAGTGGGAAATGGCTGTGCTCAGCCTTACCTTACTCTCGGAACGGCACCTTCCCTCTGCACCACCCGCAGTAGACACAGGCCTGAAGGGAAAGAAGACGTCAGCAGTTTTCTCTCATCCAGCTGAGGCACCACACTTCAGAGAGGGAACAGGGAAATCAGACTGGGACTCAAGAGCATGGGCAGTATGGGACACTTCTCCACTCCCCTGTCTCACTCCAATCTCTCCCCCCCCCCCCCCGAACGTACTGCCATCGACTCACTCCATAACAACCCAGACTGGGTTATCAAACCCGCCGACAAGGGAGGTGCCGTGTTAATCTGGCGCGTCGTTCTCTACAAAACGGAGGCCACGCGCCAACTCTCGGACAACTCCTCCTACTTACCTCTGGACTCCATTACCCCACTGACGAGCACCAGGCCACCATCTCGAGCACCATAACCGACTTCATCAACTCCGGCTCCCTACCCCCCCCCCCCGAGCCTCCAACCTCATCGTTTCCCAGCCCCGCATGGCCCGATTTTACCTTCTCCCCAAAATCCACAAACCCAACTACCTCGGCAGACCCATTGTCTCTGCCTGTTCGTGCCCCACCAAACAAATTTCCACATACCTTGACTCCATCCTATCCCCCTTTGTTAAATCCCTCCCCACCTATGTTCAAGACACCTCAGACACTCTCCGTCGGCTCCGCGCATTCCATTCTCCAGGCCCCCATCCTTTCATCTTCACCATGGACGTCCAGTCACTCTACACCTCCATCCCCCACCAGGATGGTCTCAAAGCCCTCCGGTTCTTCCTCGACCAGAGGAGCAACCCATACCCGTCCACTGACACCCTCCTCCGCCTAGCGGAGTTGGTCCTTACCCTCAATGACTTCTCTTTTGACTCCTCCCATTTCTTCCAAACACAAGGCGTAGCTATGGGCACACGTATGGGCCCCAGCTACGCTTGCCTCTTTGTCGGGTACGTCGAACAATCCTTGTTCTTGGCGTACCAGGGCCCCATCCCCGACCTCTACCTCCGTTACATCGATGACTGCTTTGGTGTCACCTTCTGCACCCACACACAACTGACTGACTTCATCCATTTCACCACCAACTTCCATCCGGCACTCAAATACACTTGGACTATTTCCGACATTTCCCTACCATTCCTTGACCTCACCATCTCTATTGCAGGTGATACACTCCTGACCGACATCCACTACAAACCAACTGACTCCCACAGCTACCTGGACTACTCTTCCTCCCATCCTGCTTCCTGTAAGGACTCCATCCCCTATTCTTAATTCCTCCGTCTACGCCGCATCTGCTCCCAGGATAACGTGTTCCACACCAGGTCATCACAAATGTCCTCATTCTTCAGAGAACCGGGATTCCCCTCCCCCACTATAGATGAGGCTCGCACCAGGGTCTCCTCCATACGCCGCAACACTGCCTCTCTCCCCATTCCCCCACTCGCAACAAGGGTAGAGTCCCCCTGGTCCTCACCTTTCACCCCACCAGCCAGCACATACAACACATAGTCCTCCGCCGGTTTCGACACCTCCAACGTGACCCCTCCACTCGCCACATCTTCCCATCTCCCCCCGTCTGCCTTCCGCAAAGACCGCTCCCTCCGCAACTCCCTTGTCAATTCTTCCCTTCCCTCCTGCTCCACCCCTTCCCCGGGCACTTTCCCTTGCAACCGCAAGCGATGCTACACTTGTCCCTTCACCTCCGCCCTCCACTCCTTTCAGGGACCCAAGCAGTCCTTCCAGGTCCGACAGAGGTTCACCTGCACCTCCTCCAACCTCATCTACTGCATCCGCTGCACCAGATGCCAGCTGATCTATATCGGTGAGACCAAGCGGAGGCTTGGCGATCGTTTCGCCGAACACCAACGCTCAGTTCGCAATAACCAACCCGACCTCCCGGTGGCTCAGCACTTCAACTCCCCCTCCCATTCCGTATCCGACCTCTCGGTCCTGGGTCTCCTCCACGGCCAGAGTGAGCAGCACCGCAAGTTGGAGGAACAGCAGCTCATATTCCGCTTGGGGAGTCTGCATCCTCTGGGCTTGAACATTGAATTTTCTCAATTCTGTTAGCCCTTGCTGTCTCCTACCCTTCCCACCTCGGGCCCTGGCATTCCCTCTCTCTCCCCCACCCAAGTCGCACTAGCTTCTCATTTTCACCCTACAAACAGCTCACAATGGCCTGTTTCCTTTATCATCAATACTTTTCTGCATATCTTTCATTCATTGTTCTTTATCTCTCCACATCACCGTCTATATCTCTCGTTTCCCTGATCTCTAACCAGTCTGAAGAAGGGTCTCGACCCGAAACGTCGCCTATCTCCTTCGCTCCTTAGATGACGCTGCACCCGCTGAGTTTCTACAGCCTTTTGCGTACCCCCAGTATGGGACACTGGCTGGCTATGTGAGTGCAAACATTTTGATGTCTTGGAGTTGTGGGATGGAAGTGGAAACGGAGGAAGTGGAAAAGTGGACTAAAAGACTGGGGACAAGAGGAGGATGAGGAGGTGGATGAGGGGAGGGGTTGAATAAGAGGGAGAATGAGGGGGTAGTCAAGGGAGCTGGACGGGAGGGGGAAGAGAGGGAAGGATAGTGGTGAAGAGGAGGAGAAAGAATGATAGATGTACATAGGAGGAGGGGTGGAATGGATGAGGGGAGGAGGTGATGGGGAGAGAGAGAGGGCGAAGGGAGGGAGGGGTGGGAAAGGAAGGGAAGAGAAGGGAGAGGAGGGGGAAGGAGGAGGAGGAAAGAATGAAACAGTGATGCGGAGGGGAGAGAAGATAAGGGGAGATGAAGGGGTAGGGAGGAGGAGGAAGAAGAAAAGGTTGAGGGAAGGGGAGGAAGAGAAGATGGAGAAGGAGGAGATATAGAGAGAGATCGTCCTTGGATCTTTTCCTTTGTTCACCTGTTCATTTCTTCCAATAACATGACGCAGAGGAAATTGATAGGCATTAAAGGCATGAAACACAAAGTGGTACAAGGTCAACTGTGAGGACTGAATGGCCTCTCCTGCTCCTATCCCAACATCCAAGAAAACTAAATATCAATTCCAGGAAGAGGAATTTTACTGCCAAATAATGGGCTCAATCTCTAACACTCTGCGATGATCGGGAGTCATATGAGAGTTCAGGATGAGGGGGTGGTGGGGAGATTGGGAGAAGAAACAAGTGGGGAGGGGGAAAGGGAGGTATAACAGTCACTCAGGGTGTACAGAGGACTCACTCTCCCCTGTTGAACGTATTGTATTGATTGACCGTTGTACCTGGGAAGATGAAAATGAAGAAGGCGCTGACTCCTCCAATGAGGCCGATGATCTCGGAGATGTCTGGGACAAAGAGCGCCGCTCCCAGGCTCAGCACCACCCAGCCAGTAGTCAGCAGCACCCTCAGCCTCTTCCCATAGCCTCCTGCCCTCGCCATGTGTCTGCTCCTGCTCGTTACACACAACTCCTGGATGACAGACCTGTGTGAGAGAGTGGGATAGGCACCGCTCTGACCTGTACTGGGAAACCCTCACACAATGCTATAAGATGTATAGTAACTTGCTCATGTGGATTTGTAACTGGCTTAGTCACAGAAGACAGAGGGTTGTGATGGAAATTATGACTAGAAGTCTGCAGGGATCTATGCTGGAATCTCAGCTGTTTGTGATATATGTAAATGACCAAAACGTAAAGGTACCAGTAGGAACGTTGGTGAGTAGGTTTGCTGATGACACCAAAATTGGAGGAGTTGCAGACAGTGTGGAAGACTCTCAAAATATACAGACCATCCACAGAAATGGGTGATAGGATATAGATCCACTCTCCCCCATTTGTGTGGAGAAATGGCAGATGGAGTTTAACCCGAGTAAGTGCGAGATGTTGCGCTTTGGGAGGTAGTATGTAAAGAGGGAGTATACAGTTAATAACAATGATACACTTAACAGCATTGATGTGCGGAGGGATCTGGGAGTTGAAGTTCATAGCTCACTAAAGGTGGCAGAGCAAGTAGATAGAGTCGCAAAGAAGGCATATGGTATGCTTGCCTTCATTGCTAGGGACAGCAAGTCATGATGCGGAATGTGGTTAGGCCACATTTGCAATATTTCGTGCAATTGTGGTCGCCCCTTTACAGGAAAAATATGGACGTTTTGGAGAGGGTGCAGAGAAGGTTTACCAGAGTGCTACCTGGATTAGCGGAATTCAACTCTAAAGAGAGGTTGGATTGACTTGCATTGTTTTCCCTAGGACATCAGAGGTGAGGGGAGACTCGATTGGTATATTATGAGAGGCATAGATAGGGTAGACAGTCAGAACCTTTTTCCAAGGGTAGAATGTCCAACATTAGAGGGCATAGCTATAAGGTGAGAGGTGGAAAGATTAATGGAAATATGCAGGGCAGGTTTTTTTATATAGAGGGTGGTAGGGGCCTTAATCGCATTGCCAAGTGTGGTGGTGGAGGCAGATATGATAATGGCTTTTAAGAGGCTTTTGGATAGGTACATGGAAATGGAGGGAATAGAGAGATATGGTTCAGGCGCGAGCAGATGAGATCAGCTCAGCTAGGCGTCATGTTCAGCACAAATTATTTTATGTCTGAATAAAGGGCCGAAGGATCTGTTTCTGTGCTGTACTGTTCTATGTTCTATGAACCTCGAGTGGGAGCTGCGGCAGGAGAACAGCACAGAACACTGCAGAGTCCAGTCAATCCTTCACTTGTGCGTTCTGCTGCCCTTCAGTGTGTTCATCCCTGAGGACACGACTGGACTAGCCTGCAGGCCCGGTCTATCTGAATGGAGCAGGATGGTGGGTGTGTTGGACGGTAGTGCCAATCTGTTCCATGAACTGGCCGCTCAAGTGCAGAGCAAGAATCACAGTCCCAGCATGCCCAATCTGCTCAGCTCACCCATCCCCATCTCACTTATCCCTGGACCTGGGTGGGAGGAGGATGCCTGCAACAAATGAGCAGATGACAGCAGGCCTTGCGGAATATTTTTCTTGTAGCTGGAGGGAAGGGCTCAGTGTGAGTAGATTTTCCTCAGGGCTGCCCAGTGACTGCTGGAGCTGACTGGCTCAACAGTCTGCAGCCTTACCGGCCATTGGTGGCTCCTGGGCAATCGGAAATGGGGACTGCCACCACATCGTTTCCCACTAGGTCTTGGAGCTTAGAGTGATACAGTGCAGAAACAGACCTTTCAATGCCTTTGTCTAGGTCACCCCTCATCATCCTACGTTCCAGTGAGAATAAACCAGCTGTAGATTATCCAATCTCTCGTCATAACTACAGCCCTCCATTCCGGTCAGCATCCTGGTGAACCTCTGCACTCTCCCTGTTGCTACTGCAGCCTTCCTGCTGTGTAGTAACCAGAACTGTACACAATAGTCCAAGCACAGTCTAACTAATATTTTGTACAACTTAAGAAATCACTCTTGGGGTAGAGGTGCAAAATGGGAAAGAAGAAGGATGAAAACTGTCCATGGAACCTCACCTTTGCCAGTGTCAAACTTCCTTTCGGGATCTACTGTGATGGATGGAGCACCAGGCAGAGTCTGCTCCTGGCATTGGTATTGCCCGAGCCTGCCGTATTCTGCCCTGTAATCAGTGACATCTGCCCCTCACACCAAAGAAACCCTCCATGAGATGTGAATGATGACTAATTTGATCAATCCACCTACCTGCCCAGGTGTAATATTATGGGATAGATGGTAACAATGGAGATGCCAAAGAGCAGCCTGCCCATGATAACCAGCACCTCGTTGTCTGGATAAGACATCAGGATATCTGCTGCCACACCCGTACCAAATGTCCAGTATCCGTACATCCCTGAAACACATCACGATTGTTACAAGGGGTCAGGGTGATTTCCTTCTGTAAGGGTAACACAGGGGTGTAATTCATAGAGCTGCCGCCTCTCAGCTCGAGGGACGAGTTTGATCTCCACCTCCACAGCTGTCTGTGTGGAGTTTGTATGATCTCTTATGACCCAGAGAGTTTACCCTAGGTGCTCAGGTTACCTCCCATGTTCCAAAGAAGCACAGGTCTGAAGAAGGGTCTCGACCCGAAACATCACCCATTCCTTCTATCCAGAGATGCTGCCTGCCCCGCTGCGTTACGCCAGCATTTTTTATCTATCTTCAGCATAGGTCTATGTTAATTGGCTGCCGTGTACTGACCCTATAGTATGTGGATGAGTGGTAGAGTCTAGAGGGAGTTGATAGGAATGTGGAGAAAATAAAATTGAATTATTATAAACGGGTGGTTAATGCTAACCATGATTCTGATTGACCAAAGGGCCTGTTTCTGTAGGTATTGCCAGACAGTCGTCGCCAGCGGAGGGCTCAGTCTCATTGGAGTGTCCTCTCCCGGGGCTCTTGGAGTGGGAGAAGATCTCCTCCAGGCTCAGTCACAGATTTGGCTAACATTAGTAACATTCCCCCATAGCAAGAATGAAGCCAGCTTTCTGGGCTGGTTATTCATGGTTCTCTTTTACAACGACCCTCGCTAACACTTAATAACTATCACCCCCCACTGTCACTGTCATCATTATGGTCTCTGTGCCACTGTCAAGATCACCAACACCAGCATTCACAGTCACTGTGACCGTCACCATCTAGGTCAGAGTGTCACTGCCAGCATCACTGCCTCCAACACACACACCATCACTCTTATCCTTTACAACCCAGTGTCACCATCACTACTCGACAGTTCAGTTTAGTTTAGTTGGATAGAAAATAGGATTCTTGGATGGAAGCAGAGGGTGATGGTGGAAGGTTGATTTTCGGACTGGAGGCCTGCAACTAGTGTTGCGCCTCAAGGTTCGGTGCTAGGCTCATTGCTGTTTATCATCGATATCAATAATTTGGATGAGAACGTACATGGCATGATTAGCAAGTTTGCAGATGATACAAAAGTGGGTGGTATTGTAGATAGTGAAGATAGTTATCAAAAATTGCAACAGGATCTTGATCAGTTGGACAGGTGGGCTGAGAAATGGTCCATGCACAGGTTCATTTGGCATTATGATAGCACAGACATGGTAGGCTGAAGGACCCGTTCCTATCTTGTACTGTTCCATTGACCCTGATCTTGGGTGTTTGTCTATGTGTAGTTTGCATTTCGCCCTATGACTGTGTGGATTTCGCAAGGGTGCGCCTGTTTCCTCCCATATCTAGGTCACTGAATTAATTGGCTGCTGTAAATTGCCTCCAGTAGGCAGGTGCAACACAACTTCTGTAGTTGATGTGTGTATGTGCGAAAGGAAATAAATGGCAGGGATACAGAGAAGTAAGCAAGGCTTTGGGATGATGGGGCTGCTGTCCTGCGAGCTGGGACATAGCTGATGGAATAAACACCCTCTTGTTTTGGAATAAATCAGGACCTGATCCTTGTTTAACGACAGATGTCAAGAAGTGATCAGACTGTGCTGTGGAGACTGTGATGTAACTCAGGATCCTCTGCTGTTGGTAGTTGAATGGTACTGGATGCCTCTCCCACCTCCAATAGTACATTTAGCTACAGAGCTATCATGGAGCCTGGGGTATTCTTGAAATGGTTGCACAGTGAGAGGAGTTGTGGCCTTCGGGTGCCAATGTCGAGCATTTACCTGTGACGGAGTAAATGATAAGACAAGCGAGCATCGAGAGGCAGGAGATGAGGATCCAGTGCGAGAGTGCCTGGTTCTTCATGCTACTGTAGATGGCCACGCTGGCCTCGTGACACTGAAACACAGACAGAGACAAGGGTCAGCGACCTGGGGCTTCCCCCACCCCTCCCACCTCCATGCACCACGATGGTGCTCCTGCGCTGCAACAACCCTGTTTGCTGCTCACTGCTGCGTTGGGAAGGTGGCCACACCTCCTTACTCAAAGAGATACCACAGAATGAGGAGCACCTGACAGGACACCCAGAGAAAATTGCTCTTTACAACTTTGATATCATGGAGGCTGAGGCATTTTTTAAATATCATGGAGCCTGGGGCATCCTCTGCCCATCCTCATTCTCCTCCCCATCTTCATGTCCTCTCTTCCCCACTTCCCCTTCCTCCTTGTGCTCTTTCCCTCCCCCCTCATTTTCCTCCTCTTCTCCTCTTTTACTACCATATTCTCCCTATTCCACCTTGTCTTCTCATCCCCCCCGTCCACCCCACCCTGTCCCCCTTTCTTTGGGTGATCGTGACATAGTAGGGGCTGTGCCATCTGGTGGTGAGATGCTATAGACCATGTCCTGCAGCAATGCTTCAAGGCCCGTTCCACCAGCCACCAGGATCTCTGTGACGATCTCTCCCTCTCGCACTGCTTTGCTCTAGATGGCCTGGGTTCCCATTCTAACAGCACGCTGTTGCCTAGTCGGACCCCGGACTGGGGCAAGGGGCCAAGATTAGCAAGGGAACACACAAGGCAAAACAATCTCCAGGTTTATTTCTCATGAGGTGTATAGGTCCTGGCCTGGAGAGTGAGAAGTTTAATGTGGGTGTGGGGTCCTGGCGTGGAAGATGAGGGGTTTACTAAGGGGGTCTTCGGCGAAAGGGCGAGGGGTTTATTTTGGGTGTGAAGTCCAGGTGTGGATGATGAGGTATTTACAGTGTATGAGTGCCGAGCTGGGGAGGGGGTGGGGGAGATTGAGGGGTTTACTGTGGATGTCGTATCCTGGTGTAGATGAGATGCTGTGAGATCCTAGTCTGTGTGATGATGGGTTTACTCTGGGCGCGTGGGTCCTGGGGTTAAACTGCTCCTAGTGGACGTGAATTGGATCCTTGGTCCAAGGATGAACTGGTAGTGAAACAGAACAGGGCCACCAACAACCAACCTCCAATGTTAGGGATAGGCTGAGCTCCTTGACCAAACTTACCTGGAATCCAAAACAGATCGTTGGGACTACAGTGAACAACCCCGTCCATGAGGTGGCGCTGTGGGAGAGAAAGGGGAGGGTGCTTACATCAGAGAGACGGCCAGGGCATCAGACAATGTGATCATACCTCCTGCCTCAGCCCCTGCTGCCCAGTATCTCAAGGTAAAGGACATTCCCCAACTGACTGCTACACTTAGCAGTGGCTGCAGCGTGCAATCTCCACCTCTCTCTGGATTTCTTTGTTATCGATGATTGGTGATGTGGTTTAAGGGATATTCAGAGCTGAGGCATATTTTTGTCAGCATGGGTTCGCTATGGCAGCCTATATTCAGCCCACTGCATTCCACGTGCATCAGGGATGTTTGGATTAAAGGTGCTGGGCACAAAAGGCCGACGCTCTCCAGCATAATGCTAAGGGAGCTTTACAGTGCACTGAACAAGGTGTTCAACAGCTGCCTCCCAACTGATGGTAAAATACTATCTGATACTGTGAAGAAGAGAAGAATCGCCTCTGGCACCCTGGCCAAAACATATCCAGCAATCAAAATTGCGAAAATAGATCAGATGGTTTTATCACATTACTTATTGTGGGCACGTGTTGGCCCACATTCCCTGGATTACATCAGTCGCTACATTGCTACAGTACTTGATCGGCTATGAAATGCTTTGACATTTATTTAAAAGAGGACTTCATGTTTGCCAATCCTATCTGTGTATCAGTGCCACCTTTCAAACATGAAGGGGCTGAGTTCGCCAGAGCTACGGATACTGAGTCCCAACATGGCCCTCTGGCTTGGCATCAGAAAAGCAGCCACAATGGAGAGAGTGGTACTGTACAACTCCTTGGCTGATAGTGCCTTTACAATTTCCTAAGTGAATGTCAGCCAGTGTCAACACACTCTCTGTGCTACTTTCAGAAGTTATTGGAAGAAAGTAAGTTAATGCCGAGGACTCTACATCTGAGTGGCTCCTAGTGTATGACTTCTCAGTTTAAATTAACTTCATTTTCTTCAATTTTTTGTCCTGCCCTGTCAGAACTATTTTAGATAGGTTTTCTGTACTTTTACCTTTAACCAATTTGTCAAACACAGCAGATGCATGGAAACTGAAACTGAAAAGATGACAAATGCTGGAAACACTCAGCAAATGAGGAGGCAACAGAGTTAAGGTTTTGGAGCGAAGACCCTTTCCCTGCATCAGTTCTGATGACAGTTATTAGGCTGAAACATTTACTCAGTTTCTCACTCCATAGCTACTGTTTGGCTGTCGGAGTCGTTCCATCATTTTCTGTTTTTATTTCAGTTACTCGGTGCTCCCTGGTGCTGGCTTTGTCTTACACAGAACAACTTGGATGGTCCGTTGTGGGATAAATTGCAGCCTCCATGGAGAGGCCTCTTCTCTTATGGTGGCGCAGTGGTCGTGTTGCTGCCTTACAGCGAATGCAGCGCCGGAGACCCGGGTTCGATCTCGATTACGGCTGCTGTCTGTACGGAGTTTGTACGTTCTCCCCGTGACCTGCATGGGTTTTCTCCGATATCCTTTTATCCGGTTTCCTCCCACATTCCAAAGAAGTACACGTTTGTATGTTAAATGGGCTTGGTTAATGTAAAAATTGTCCCTAGTGGGTGTAGGATAGTGTTAATGTGCGGGGATCGCTGGGCGGCGCGGACCCGGTGGGCCGAAGGGCTTGATTCCATGTTGTATCTCTGAACTAAGCTAAACTAAACTAAACGAAAGTGTCCTTCAGCTGCATAGGTCATTCTGCTATAATGTGTGATTCCTTATCACAGATCGGTTACAACGTGATTGATAAACAGTATTTGCATTACACAGGTTAAATTGATGGTTGCGTAATTTCAATTGTGAATTTAAACCCTTAAATTTACTTTGGAAACACAGATAACTATCGTGGGAAAAATTTATCTTGGGGAAAAATAATCTTTCCGTTGTTGAGATTGCACTAATGACCAGCACATTTGATGGTAGATAGCAAAGAGCTGCAAGACCAATAGGCTTGTTATACTGAAAGAGTTAAAGTAATTATAAAGTTAAGTAGGTTATCATTGAATCAAGAAAGGACAATGGGGTTATTGACCCGCCTTTTAACCTGAGATTGGCCCAGATGGGTTGGACGTGGGGAAATAATCCGTTTCTGTCTATGAGGTATGAATTTGCACTTTGTGATAATATAAGTGCATGCTGGGTGTGTACCTATGTCCCATATAATGGTGGAGGAATACCCCTCTTAACAATACCCCTTAACCTTACTGAGATTTTGGCCTTACATTGCTTTTGGAATAAAACAGCAACTAGTGGGTGCTTTCAGAATGACAATCTCGAGGACTAACCCATATTTAAAGGATGGTCTACGCCCTTTTTAAGCCAGAGGGGAAAGTAAATGAGACCAGGGTTTGGGAAATACCATGGCTAAAATTAGTGGATTGCCCCCACAGCCTAGATTTATCTTGGCAGAAAAAGGAGGTACCTGTGCTATAATAAAACAAGAATGCTGCAAGGGATTTTCATTTTCCCAATGTGAGCTGAGACTGCCATAGTGCAAAGGGATTAGATAGAATTCCAGATAGAATAGAATGTGTTCAGGAATGTTTCCAAAGGCAATATGTAGAAGGCCCTACTAGGAAGAGGGTAAAGTTTGACCTACTCTTAGGGAATTGGTCAGGTCAGAGGCTGTAGTGTCTGTGGGCGAACCTTTTGGAATCAGTGACCACAGTTCTCTTAACTTTAAAATAGTAATGGATAAGGACAGGGCTAATCCACAACTTAAAGTTCTAAATCGGGGCTAAGTCAACATCGATGCTATTAGCTGGAAAGTTGCAAAAGTTGATTGGAATAGGTTGTTTGTTAGCAAATAATGGCCCTGTCTCACAGTGCGAGTTGACCCACGAGGTACCCCGAGTGAAAGACTCGTGGTTGTGTACGAAACTTCAACTTTATGTTCAAGTGTTTAACCGAGTTCCCACAGGTATGTAATTTTTGCGATGTTCCAAGTTCCTCCTCCGAGTTACCAAGTTCCTCTCCCGTTACTCTTGAGCCAACCGTGAATTAAGGTATGTTTTAATAAAGCAACAATGTTGAAAGGCATCTCCATCCTGTGGCTTTGAGTTACAGCGCGGCCGCATCTATTAATACGACCTACAAAGGGAAAATGCGCACCCTCCAGCAACCAATAACGTGGTAAGTGCATTTCTTGGTGCTTTATGTTTTTAAATACTGTATTTCCTGGGGTGGGGGGGAGCTCAGTTCATAGTATTTGGGGAGTCTGGCGTTGTGAAGGAGGGGATTGGGGTCAGTAACCCACTTGCCACGCTCCAGTCTGAGTGCAGGTAGATGGGACTAGGTGACAGTAAACGGCACGGAGTAAAAGGGCAGAGATGGCCTGTTTCCGTGCTGTCATTGCTATATGGTTTTATTGTGGCCAGGGAGTGAATTAGCTTGGGTGGCTGCCGCAGCGCTCCGGGCACGGACAGCAGAACTGGCCGCCACTTCCGAGGAAGGAAGCAGCTTGGGTGACTGACTTTGAGCGGCCGCCGGGACCCGACAGCAGACACACACACAGATACAGACAGAGAGAGAGACACACACACACACACACACACACACAAATACACACAGACAGCAGAACTGGCCGCCACTTCCGAGGAAGGAAGCAGCTCGGGTGACTTAGACTTTGAGCGGCCGCCGGGACCCGACAGCAGACACACACACACACACACACAGATACACACAGACAGACAGACAGACACACACACACACAAATACACACACACAAATACACACACATATACACACACATATACATATATATATATATATAGGCAAGAGATTTGGATTTGATATGCAGGGGGATGATATTTCGCGGAGTTACCCAGCAGTAGGCAACCCAGGAACCACGCAAAGTTTATATACATATACACATACACATATACATATACACATACACATATACATATACACAGGTCTGGGGAAGACAGAGAGGGGAACAATGAGGACACGGAGGTTTAGTGGGGAATCTCATTGGTTATTATGTGGGAAGCAAATCCAGATGCTGGTTTAAAGATAGACGAAATGCTGGAGTAACTCAGTGGGACAGGCAGCATCTCTGGGTAGAGGTCTAAGGAAGGGTCTCGACCCGAGACATCATCATTCCTTCTCTCCGGAGATGCTGCCTGTCCCGCTGAGTTACTCCAGAATTGTGTGTGTGCGAGAGTTACTCCAGCATTGTTCGTGTGTGTGTGTGAGTTACTCCAGCATTGTGTGTGTGTGTGTGTGTGTGTGTGTGTGTGAGTTACTCCAGCATTGTGTGTGTGTGTGTGTGTGAGTTACCCCAGCATTGTGTGTGTGTGTGTGTGTGTGTGTGTGTGTGTGTGTGTGTGTGTGTGTGTGTGTGTGTGTGTGTGTGTGTGTGTGTGTGTGACCCCAGCATTGCGTGTGTGTGTGTGAATCATGAATTGCCAAGACACAAGGCACTGTAAATATAAATAATGTCATACACAAGAAAGGGCAGATGCTAGTTGAAAAAAGTGAACACATGGGGCTGGAGAAATTTGGAAATGTCATCCCGACACCCATTCCTTCTCTCCAGAGATGCTGCCTGCCGCTGTGTTAAAAGACTTCCCATGGTAGACTCACGAATCACTTAAGGTAAACGCACGGGCCACCACGTTATAAACGAGTTTAAAATGTTTCAATTTTTAACTTGAACTGTAAATTTGACTCGTGGAAAAAATCAAACGTGTTTGATTTTTTTCACGAGTTACCAAGTTTCACGGGTACCTGCCGTTAGCACCACGAGTCGCTAAGCTGCTCGCAAGAGTTCCGACGTTCCCGCTATGTTTAGTGTACGTGATTACTGCGAGTGACAACGCTGGGTCACTCGTGGGTCAACTCGCACCGTGAGACAGGGATTTAAATATCCAGAAAGAGAGATGCACAGTAGTGCAGCTGGTAGAGCCACACCAGAGCTCTGCCCAAAGACTATCCTCCATGTCTTTCTCTTCGTAGACGGGGCATGTTGGTCGGGGTGGGACTAGAGTAGATGGGTCATGTTGGTCGGGGTGGGACTAGTGTAGATGGGGCATGTTGATTGGGGTGGGACTAGTGTAGATGGGACATGTTGGTCGGGATGGGACTAGTGTAGATGGGGCATGTTGGTTGGTGTGGGGCTAGTGTAGATGGGGCATGTTGGTCGGGTGGGACTAGTGGGACCGATGCAAACTACTCATTTAGTACCTCGTTTAGATCCTCTGAATCCAAGCATAAATTCCCTCTTCTATCCTTGACCGGCCCTACGCTTTTTCTAGTTACCATCTTGTTTTTAATGTTGGTGTAAATAGTCTAATGATTCTGTTTAATTCAAACATTTCAAAGTCGCTTCCAGCCCTTTTAATTCCCCGCTGGATTTTCTTTAATTACACATGCTTTTAAAAAAAATGTTGACCAAATTTAAAACCTCTCTGACCATCCAAGGTTTCCATACCTTGCCATCCTTGACCCCCCACCTTACTCAGATCAGCTGGTCTTTAAACGACTCCCACATGTCTGATGCGGACTATCCCAATAGCAACTTTTCCAATTTACCTCTTCTGCCGTCCCCCTACTTAGTACTTTCTTCCAAGGTCCAGACTTACCCTTATTCATAACTATCTTAAAATCTATAGATCATATTGATTGTATTTTCTCAGGCTATGTAAAAGGATTAAAACAGAGCCTGCTGAGTTGGTGGTGCCCCCAGCTAATGTGGGCCTTTGACATTACCCATAGGAAGATGATCCCTTCAGCAGTGACAAGACCTTTATTGTTGACATCTCCCTGTGTAAGGAGGTCCTCTCCTTCCTTGCTCACCTGGGGTTGTGAAGCTCAGGGATATAATCCAAATCCGTCAGGTAGAATTTCACAACGACCATAATTGTTAAGTAGGTGGCTGCACAGGTCCCCAGGATGCTGAAGGAGGGAAAAAAATTAGCTCGTACAGTGGGACAACCCCATTAGCATGTCGAAATAGTTAAATATAGGCAAAATATATATTTTTTAATTATGGCTGCAGAGTTGTTGTCTGAACATGGACTGACAGTTCAGTGTACAAATACCAGTCACCACCCACAAGTGTTTGGCTCCTTGATCACGCTGGATGCATTGCAGTCATAGTTCCCCGTCTCAGCAAGGAGTCTGAGTACCATCCAGAGCTGTGCCCCTCCCTGCTGTACCTGATGTACTTCTGGAAACCAAGCTCCTCAGGGACTGACAATGGCAGAATGATGAACAGGCACACAGCAGAGATCCCCAGACGACGGTCCATGTACCAAGACCGTTCCGAATCCACAGCACCCAACGAGGTTGCGTTGTCAGACATTGAATCGCACACTGCAATACAAAGAACAGGACGTGCTGGGCATCAAAGCACATGGTGCGGCATACACTTCAATCGTGGGCATCACTCACAGGGCACCAAACACAGGTACTAATCACATTGTACCACTCACAGGTTATGAATCACAGTTCACCACACGTGGGGCACCAATCACAGGGCACCGCTCACTGCTCATCAATCAGAGACCACTACATTCAGGGAACCACTCACTGGGCACTACCCACTGGGCAATAATTACAGGGAACCAATCCAAGGGAAGCACACCCTGGGCAACAATCACAGGGAACCAATCCAAGGGCAGCACACCTTGTTCATCAATCACAGGACACTACTCACAGGGAACGAATCAAAGGGCACCAAGTCTGCCACCGCCAGCTATGGAGGCTGTCATTGGGTATTCTTAAAGTTTCTTAATTAGTAAAGGTGTCAAGGGATATGGGGAGAAGGCAGGAGAATGGTAGATCAGCCATGATTGAATGGCGGAGTAGACTTGATGGGCTGACTGGCACAGGCACTGACTGATGCCGTCACTGACTGTCACGGTCATGAACATTCACTGACTGACACGGTTACTAATTCACATAGCCACACAGTCATTAACTGACACAATCATTGACTGACCCGGTCACTGGCTGATACAATCACTGACTGACACAATTACTGAGTGACACAGCCACTGACAAATGCATTTACTGCCTGACATGGTTATTGATTGACATGGTCACCGATGTGGTTATTGACAGTTGTGGTTATGACTGACACAGCTAGAGTATGATGCTACTACTGATTGATGCCATCATTTAATGGCACGGTCTTTGACTGAAGCATTCGCTGACCTATGTGGTTACAGACTGCATTGGTTGCTGACTGACATGGTTACTGACTGATGCGATCATTGTTTGTTGCAGTCACTGACTGATATGGTTATTCACTTACATCTACTGATTGACACAATTATTGGCTCATAGTTACTGACAGTTTCTCATTGGTATGGTTATTGACTGACACAGGTACTAACTAATACAGGTACTGACTGATACAGTTTAGGATTGACATAATTTCTGATTGAAATTGATAACAACTGACATGGTTACTGACCAGCAACAACTGATTGACAGTTTCTGAATGACACCACTTCTGACACCATTTCTGATTGACACAGTTTCAGACGGACGCTGTTTCAGACTGGCACAGTTTCAGACTGGCACAGTTTCAGACTGGCACAGTTTCAGACTGACAGTTTCAGACTGGCACAGTTTCTCACTGAAACTGTTCCTGATGCATACTTTTTCTGAATGACATTATTTCCCAGTGTCACAGTTTCTGATTGACATAGTTTCTGACTGACACTGTTACTGGCAGGCAGCAACTGACTGAGACAGTTTCTGATTGATGTGGTTACTGACCGAAGGGGATCCCAGCCCACACTTACGTTTGCTGAGCTGGTCTTCCACCACTACAAGGAATGCAATGGAAATCATGAAGACATTGAAGATGAAACAGATTTCACAGAGTCTTCCGATGGTGGGGCCACAGATCGCCTTCACCACTCCTTGGTACGTCGAGCACCTGCTGATGGAGGAACAGTAGCCAAGGATCACCAGCCCACTGATCAGAAAGACAAGGGATACCTGGGGAATGGATCACTATTGTCAATGTGGCAGGAGATTTTATGTACAGTAAGGATCAGAAAGTAGACAAACATTGGGTGTCAAATGGGATAGTTGAGGATGGAGTTAAAGGGAAAGAGAGTAAAGGGATGGTTAATGACCCCAGAATTAACGGGAAAGGAAGCTCGCAAAGGGATAAGAGAATAATGGCCAAGTGTAATAGGGATCGATGTGAAAGGTGAGATGTGTAAGGAATTAAAAGTATTGTATTGTTGAGTTGAGGAATTGTAAAGGCAAGAACACACTAATTGGTGTTATTTACAGACCCCCAAATAGTAGCCCGGATGTAGGGTGTAAGTTGCAGCAGGAGTTAAAACTGGCATGTAACAAAGGTGATGGGGAATTTCAATATGCAAGTAGACTAGGAAAATCAGGTTGGTTCAGGACCCCAAGAAAGAGAGTTTGTAGAATGCCTCCGAGATGGATTCTTAGAGCAGCTTGTAATGGAGCCGACCAAAGAAAAGGCAATTCTGGATTTAGTGTTGTCCAATGAACCAGATATGATAAGAGAACTCGAGGTAAAGGAACCGCTTGGAGGTAGTGATCATAATATGATTAGTTTTAATCTGCAATTTGAGAAGGAGAACGTTAAATCGGAAGTGGCAGTGATGCAGTTGAACAAAGGGGACTATGAAGGCATGAGAGGGGAGCTGGCCAAGGTTGACTGGAAAGGAATCCTAGCAGGAATGACGGTGGAACAGCAATGGCAGGAATTTCTGGGCATAATCCTGAAGACGCAGGATCATTTCATTCCAAAAAGTAAGAAAGATTCTAAGGGGAGTAGGAGGCAACCGTGGCTGATAAGAGATGTTAGGGATAGAATAAAACTAAAAGAAAAGATGTATAGCACAGCAAAGAGTAGCCGGAAGCCAGAGGATTGGGAAACTTTCATAGGACAACAGAAGGAAACAAAATGGGCAATATGGGCTGAAAAGATGAAGTACGAGGGGAAGCTGGCCAGGAATATAAAGGACAGTAAAAGCTTCTTTAGATATGTTAAGGGAAAAAGAGTAGCAAAGTCAAATGTGGGTCCCTTGAAGGCAGACACGGGTGAAATTATTATGGGCAACAAGGAAATGGCAGAAGAGTTGAATAGGTACTTCGGATCTGTCTTCACTAAGGAAGACATAAACAATCTCCCAGATGTACTGGAGGACAGAGGATCTAAGGGAGTAGAGGAACTGAAATAAATTTTCATTAGGTGAGAAATAGTATTGGGTAGGCTAATGGGACTGAAGGATGATAAATCCTCTGGGCCTGATGGTCTGCAACCGATGGGTCATCCGGGAGGTGGCTCTAGAAATAGTGGATGTATTGGTGATTATTTTCCAATGTTCAATAGATTCAGGATCAGTTCCTGTGGATTGGAGGATAGCTGTTATCCCACTTTTCAAGAAAGGAGCGAGAGAAAAAACGGGGAATTACAGACCAGTTAGCCTAACTTCGGTGGTGGGAAAGATGCTGGAGTGAATTATTAAACAGGTAATAATGGGGCATTTGGATAGCAGTAAAAGGATTAGTCCAAGTCAACATGGATTTATGAAAGGGCAATCATGCTTGACTAATCTTCTGGAATTTTTTGAGGATGTGACAAGTAAAATGGATGAAGGGGTGCTAGTGGATGTAGTGTATCTAGACTTTCAGAAAGCCTTTGATAAGGTCCCGCACGGGAGACTGGTGACTAAAATTAGACCATTTGGTCTTGGAGGTAGGGTGTTGACATGGATAGAAAATTGGTTGGCAGACCGGAAGCAAAGAGGAGGAGTGAATGGGTCCTTTTCAGAATGGCAGGCAGTGGCGAGTGGAGAGCCGCAAGGCTCGGTGTTGGGGCCGCAACTGTTTATCATATATATTAATGATTTGGAAGAGGGAACTAGGAGCAACACTAGCAAGTTTGCGGATGACACAAAGCTGCGTGGCAGTGTGAACTGTGAAGAGGATGTTAGGAGGTTGCAGGGTGACCTGGACAGGTTGAGTGAGTGGGCAGATGTGAGGCAGATGCAGTATAATATAGATAAATGTGAGGTTATCCACTTTGGCGGCAAAAACAAGGGGGCAGATTATTATCTCAATGGAGTTAGGTTAGGTAAGGGGAGGTATAGCAAGACCTGGGTGTCCTTGTACACCGGTCACTGAAGGTTGGCATGCAGGTACAGCAGGCAGTGAAGAAAGCTAATGGAATGTTGGCCTTCATAACAAGAGGATTTCAGTATAGGAGTAAAGAGGTTCTTCTGCAGTTCTATAGGGCTCTGGTGAGACCACATCTGGAGTATTGTGTACAGTTTTGGTCACCTAATTTGAGGAAGGACATCCTTGTGATTGAGGCAGTGCAGTGTAGGTTCACGAGATTGATCCCTGGGATGGCGGGAATGTCATATGAGAAAAGATTGAAAAGTCTAGGCTTGTATTCACTGGAGTTTAGAAGGATGAGGGGGATAGAAACATATAAAATTATAAAAGGACTGGACAAGCTAGATGCAGGAAAAATGTTCCCAATGTTGGGCGAGTCCAGAACCAGGGGCCACAGTCTTAGAATAAAGGGGAGGTCATTTAAGACTGAGTTGAGAAAAAAACGTTTTCACCCGGAGAATTGTGAATTTATGGAATTCCCTGCCACAGAGGGCAGTGGAGGCCAAATCACTGGATGGATTTAAGAGAGAGTTAGATAGAGCTCTAGGGGCTAGTGGAGTCAAGGGATATGGGGAGAAGGCAGGCACTGGTTATTGATAGCGGACGATCAGCCATGGATCACAATGAATGGCGGAGCTAGCTCGAAGGGCCAAATGGCCTCCTCCTGCACCTATTTTCTATGTTTCTATGTTTCTATGGTTTTGGGCAGGTGGTCTGTCAGCAGGTTGGTTTGGAAGATGTGGTGAACAGCTGGACTGGTGGGTTTGGGGATGACAGTGTAAAATGGGGAGGGGGAGGTGTGTGGGGTTTAGTGAGGATCTGTGTCTGCGGGGAAGCGCTTCAGGCATGACCAGAAGATGCCTTGACGAGGTTGCAGCTTGCAGGAGGCAGAGGAGTCATTGGGATTGGCTGAAGAGTTTGAGGAGTATCTCGAAATTCTGTCATTTTACCAAGGACTGTGATGGGATGGGTCTGGTATTGCAGAAACAATACAGCAGCATTATGTGTGGGCACATAGGTTACGGGTGGTGATGAGGGGAGAAAAGTGAGGGATATTATACCCAGGGAATCATATTGCCCTTGTTTGGCCTCATCTATTATAGAGACGTGTCCGGACATTTTGCAACAATCTCAAAGATTTCTGACAACCGTTCGTACCACCAGAACGAGAGTATTGGGCAAGAGAGCCGCATCAGGAAGGGGCACTGTTGCATCACATTAGGAGCCTACAATTGATCATGGCTGGTGTCGCTGATGAAGGGCCGGGCATTGGTGCAGTGACATTGTTGACCCTCAGCGAGGGGGGGCAGTGATCTGTACTCACCCCTGCTTCTGTGTCGCAGCTTCCTCAATCTCCCTCGCATGAGTTGTTGCTCATGATTTCTGTTCATGCTCTTCAGCTACTTTATTTATGCATATGTACACACATACACATATATGCTTCCAAACATACACACAAAACATCACACAGACATATCAATACACACACATTACATTACACATACACACCAATACACACACATACCAATAAACACACACCATACGCACACACCAATATGCACACACACAATACACACACACACGCAAAATACATACACACACTAAAACACACACACACATCAATAAACAGACACAATGCACACACACATCAATACACACATATATCAATACACACCCACACACAAATACACCCACGTCAATATGCACACTTCAATAGATACACTCAGACACACTGTCAGACAAACACATGTGTATTTGAATACTCATAGACGCAGACATATAAACAAGCACACACAAAGACACCTATAGACATACACATGCACACACTCACATAAACGTACACGTGCACAAACACTACCTGCATCAGCAAAGCATCGCACAGTCTGAAGAAGGGTCTCGACCAGAAATGTCACTCATTCCTTCTATCCAGAGATGCTGCCTGTCCTGCTGAGTTACTCTAGCATATTGTGTCTATCTTCATCGCACACAGACATATGTACCCTTAAATTTACATAAACAAATGCACACACACGTACAAGCATTTGTGAAAATCTCTTTCCTCTGAGGCAGTTCCCAGGGATCGAGGACTCAATTCCACTCCAGTCATAGTCGTACAGCATGGAAACAGGCCCTTTGGCCCAACGTGTCCATGCTGACCAAGATGCCCCATCTACACTAGCCCCGCCTGCAAGCATTTGGACTATTTCTCTATAAATCTTTCCTATCCATGCACCTGTTGAATTGTCTTTAAAATGCTGTGATAGTATTGTTCCACAGGCATTCGAGATGGCAGGCAGAATGGTACAATCGTACTCCTGCAGGAAGTCCGGGAAATTTCAACTACCACCTTTGGGAATTGTGTTCAGGTGCAGTTCCTTACAGGCGCATTAAGGAACTTGAGCTGCAGCTGGACGTCCTCAGGATCATCCAGGAGAAAGAGCTTCATAGATAAGAATTATACCAAGGTGGTCATGCCTGAGGTACAGGAAGAGAGTAGGTAGGAGATCACGAGGAAACGGAGTGAACAGATTGTGTTGGGGCCTCTGTGGCCATTCCCCTTCAAAACCACTATACCATTTTGGATACTGTTTTGGGGATGACCCATTCGGGTGAGCAGCAGTTGCAGTCGGGGCTGTGAAACCAACCCTAACTCTGAGGCACAGAGGGGAAGGGTAATGTCTGGGGAAAGCCATAGTGTTATGAGACTCATTCGTTATGGGGGAACACAGGAGATTCCATGGCAGCAATCAAGATGGTTGCTTCCCTGCTGTCAGGGTCCAGAATGTCTCAAAGCAGCTGCATAACATTCTCAATGACCAGCCAGAGGTCATTGTGCATGTTGGCACAAATGACATAGGTAAGAATAGAACGAGGTCCTGCAAAATTAATATAGGGAGTTAGGCAAAAGGTTAAAAAGCAGGAATTCCAGGATAATGATCCCTGAATTACTCCCAGTGAGGGAGAAGCTCTACCAGTTGTGCCACTGCTCCACCCTGGTTAACCTGTGGGTGGGAAGGATTCCACAACTGCATTGGTAGCATGCAGCATGTGCTGTCTGCTTGCTTTCTGGATGCCAGAAGATCCTTGTGCACTGTCCCAGGGCTGGAAGGCTCACAGGGGCTGGATCTTGGACAAGGATAGCAATATTCAGCACAGAGACAGGTCCCTTGCACAATCATCGAGATCTATATTTAATCTAATTTACAGCACTTGTTCGGCAACCTTCTAAACCATGAGTGATAGAAGTGCTTGGCTATGTATTTAAATTTGTGAGGGATTATTGCTCTGCCATCCCCTCAGGCAGTGTGAATCAGATTCCAACTACCCATCTCTTACTCAGATAATCTCCAAACATCCTAGCCCTGAACCAATCTCTACCATTCCTGCTCTGAGAGAGTCTGATGGCACAATGTAGAAGGACCTTTCTCCCAGACTCTCCCAGAGCAGGAATGGTAGAGATTGGTTCAGGGCTAGGATGTTTGGAGATTATCTGAGTAAGAGATGGGTAGTTGGAATCTGATTCACACTGCCTGAGGGGATGGCAGAGCAATAATCCCTCACAAATTTAAATACATAGCCAAGCACTTCTATCACTCATGGTTTAGAAGGTTGCCGAACAAGTGCTGTAAATTAGATTAAATATAGATCTCGATGATTGTGCAAGGGACCTGTCTCTGTGCTGAATATTGCTATCCTTGTCCAAGATCCACCCCCTGTGAGCCCTCCAGCCCTGGGACAGTGCACAAGGATCTTCTGGCATCCAGAAAGCAAGCAGACAGCACATGCTGCATGCTACCAATGCAGTTGTGGAATCCTTCCCACCCACAGGTTAACCAGGGTGGAGCTCTGCTCTGGAAATGTTTCTTGGGTCATGAAGAAGGATCTCTATTCTCTCACTAACCCCTGCCAGACATGTTTTTGGAATGCCTGAAGGGTGCAGTACGATCTTCACTCTCTCCCCAACCAGTGCTCTGGCAGTGTTTGGCAGGATGTAAAGAGGGATCTTTACTCGCTACCCATCCCCTCCCATCCCTGCCCTGAGAGTGTTTGATGGGAAGTAGGGGGTAGTTTTGCCCAGCTCAAAGTAATGCCCTGCAATAGCTAGATGGGAACATCATAAATCTTACAAGAGGAAGTACTCCATCAACAAGCAATAACATTCCCAAAAGAGAATTCATTCCAAGAGATGCAGAAGGGAGACTACGAAAAATGTTTTGCAAAGTGGTCGCTGAGACTTACCATTTCCACAGTGATAGCTGTGCGTAATCCCCCAGCCCTGCTGAATGCCCAGGGGAAGTTGAGCAGTCCGGCACCCAGAGCTGATTTTAACATGATGAATACTGCTCCAGAAGAGGACAGGTTTGGCCTCTCTCCTTCCTCAGTGTCCAGTTTGGCCAGGAGACTAATACCTTCTCTGGCTGCCTCCTCCATTTGCGACTGATCAGCACAATATTTCAGAAATCCCGAATGTTCTCCAGGAGAGCCTGTCCAGTCATGAATCTTTCTGCTGCCCAATTCTTACTGGAATTCACACCCACTGAAAGAAATCTCTTCAGTCTATGAATGGATGGGTCGCTGGCCAATTAACCTCTGCGGACATTCTTTCTCACCATCCGGAGCTTGTTACGAGACGTGCAGTGACCTGCACAAACTCTCAAAACCTTAGCTGGAGCAAGGCTGGAGGTGTCACATTCACCTGATGGAATTTCAAAAGCATTTATTTCCCTGTGAAAATGTGCTCAATTCTTGAGCTGAAAACTTAATCGGATTTACGAAGCATTATTAATTAGTATTACTGACACCCAATTCTATCACTTTAAATTTTACTTTTTGGCCGTGAGGTTATAGTGATAATTTTTCCCAGTCTCCATTCAGAGGGGGCGGGTCACCCAGTTAATTCTGCAATGCGAAAAATAACCGGTTTAGAGAAATGGGCACCGATCTGTGAAATTTCATCTATTAGAAATTTGGGCTTTGATGGGATTTCCATGCTCAATGAGCAGGGATCTTGTTCTTCATCAGGGCATCTCTGTGAGGCACTCAAATATGGACTGTAATTCAAGAGGAACATATGGAGCTTCATTTTGTTGCTCATTGGCCGGATGTGTAGGAAGGAACTGCAGATGCTCATTTAAACCAAAAAGACACAAAATGCTGTAGTAACTCAACGGGACAGGCAGCATCTCTGGAGAGAAGGAATGGGTGATGCGAAACGTCATCCATCCCTTCTCTCCAGAGATGCTCATTGGCAGAAGTCAGGTGAAAGCAGACAGGCCCTTTCTATCAGGAAAGCAACTAAAGAATTATCTTCACTGAAAGAATCGTCTGCTTTTCCTGCATGAATTGTGTACTTTAGTCACTAGAAATTACACATTAGGGTGAAACTGATTTGTGGTTACAATGTGCTCAGTTCAATTTACCTTCACTTTCTGAACACAGCCTATCAGTTGTATACATTTTTGGGGGGGTCTGCCTGTCACTGACCAGGGAGGCATTTGTTGCCCATTACTAACTTCCCTTGATAAGTACCGTTGACCAGTTGTTTGTACTTTCTCACCTGGACCCTTGGGTGCTTTTTTTACTTCCTCATCCCAAGGACACGAGGGTCGCTGTGTTATTTGGCCACTGGAAATTGTCCCCAGTGTGTGAGTGAACAGTAGAACCAGGGAAATGGATGGGGAATGTGGGGAGGATAAAATGGGATTAATATAGTATTAGTGTAATTGGAGGGTTGATGGCTGCCATGGACTCGGTGGGCTAAAGGGCCTGCTTGCATGTAGCATATCGCCATTACTGTAATGGTTCTGGTGCTTTTATTGTCACATGAGCCAATGCTGCCATAATCAGTAAACAATGGACTTGTAGTCCAAGGTTTCTCTGTATATTAACATTCCTAATGTATCTTCCATTTAGTTTATAGATCCTACCAGTATTTCACTACAGCCCAATCACAGGATTTAGGAAACATTGTTCTCCAAATATCATTAATGCATTGTGAATTCTAGGAATGTATCTGCATTAACTCCAACATGAGGAATGAAGTGAGTGATTCAAAGTGACACCAAGGTCTAGGACTCCAGCCTGTGGTGTTAGTGTGTCAGGAGTCAACCGCGCGAGTTAGCCTCCTGCTTGGATTTCGAAGCTTAAAGTTATGGATTTAATGTTAAGTCCCCTCTCCAATTACAAGCATGTCAGCCATGAGATATTTTTTTATTTTCCCACAGCAGCGCTCTCTTTCTCTATTAACCCTTTTAGTGCTGGTCTTGAAACTTATTTGACTGGGCTTCAGCTAATTTCAGACTCTCCATGTTGTCAGTCAATGAATACTGAATCAGTAATCAATTTCTTTGGCTAGCCACACATACTGTATACCTGTTCATATTAGACATGAAGGAATCCCACACAATTCAATCCATTTAGTTGTTACCTGGTACTCCAGCCCACCCAATGAAGTGCAAAGACAGAATCTGCCAAGTGATGATATCGCCTTCCTTTGCCTTCAAAATCCAGGTCCCAATTCATGGAGTCATACAGCGCAGAAATACGCCCTTTGGTCCACCAGGTCCTTACTGACCATTATTCACCCCTTTATCATCCCCACATTCCCATCAACATCCCCCTGATTCTGCCCCTCACCTACGCACATGGGGCAAATTATTGTGTATAATTAACCCATTGGCCACATGTCTTTGGATTGTGGGCTGGAGCACCCAGAGCAAACTTACATAATCACGGGAGGAATGTACAGACTCCGCACGTATATCACCAGAGCAAGAATGAACCTGGATTTCTGCAGTTGGGAAGCTGCCAAAAAGCAGCAAATCTGAGGATTGGGAGCTGTTCAGAATTGAGCAAATAAATTAACTAAAATAAGTGAATTAAAAGGGGAAATACGAGTCAGTTGTGCCACTGTGCTGCCTTCATCTGCCTGAAGAAGGGTCCTGGTGAGAAACAGCACCAATCCAAGTTCTGCTGACATGCTGCCTGACCCGCTGTATTACTCCAGCACTTTGTGTCTTTTTTTGTAAACTAGCATCTGCAGTTTCTACAGATCATACCATATGGATACAGCCATACAACAGGGTGGGAATAAAGGGCAAGGAAATATAATGCAGGATATAGTGTTACCGTAACAGAGAAACTGCAGATAAAACGTGCAAGGACTTGTCCAGCTTCATTCCACAATTTAAATTCAGAATTGTTAGTCCCCATCATCTGATGGGCTTGCTACACATTGGATAAAATACGTTCTTCTGGCTGTACTTTAGTAGTCATTTACACTCTGTCCCCTTTAAATTGCCGGCATGCTTGACAGTATAAGACTAACGGAAATCCCCATTATTGCCGCCTTTATAGAGAGGGTACAGAGGAGATTCATCAGCATGTTGAAGATAGACACAAAATGCTGGAGTAGCTCAGCAGGTCAGGCAGCATCTCTGGAGAAAAATAATAGGTCGGAACTCTTCATCAGACATCAGGATGTCAATGGGATGGAGCATTTCATTTATGAGGAGAGACTGGAGAGATGAGGAAAGACTGGTTCTGTGTTCCTTGGAGTGGAGGAGTTTATGAAGGGACATGATTTAGGTATACAAAGTTATGAGGGATATAGGTAGGGTAGACAGCAGGAATGGCATATAAAAGTAGGATAAAGCTATAAGACATAGATTTAGAGTAACAGGGAAGACATTTTGATGGGATCGGAGAGGTTCTATTTCAACCAGAGAATGGTACCTAGAATACACTGCCTGAGAAAGTGGTGGAAGCAGAGTCACTGATAGCATTTAGGAAGTGTCTAGATGAGTGCTTGAATCACCCAGGCGTTGAATACTATGGGCTGGGTGCTGGATGATCAGATTAATAAAATGGGAGTCCACTGGTTGGCCTGGACATAGTAGGTCAAATGGTCTCTTTCAATGCTGTGTGACTCTGTGAAATAATGACTATGATATTGATGCATTTTGATATAAATTTGGCTACAAATCTTCCATTTCCTACTTAGGTCCACAGTAAACTCCCCAAAGTCATGTTGCCTCTTCTTTTGTTCTTCATCCATATAATCTCATTTGAATATCCTTTTAACATGCCTCAATAGTTTTATTTGTCTCTTTTGCCAATATTACACATACTCCCCCCCCCCCCCGTTAAAGCTGTTAATACTACCTCCATAATATTTCAGAAAATTGCCAGCAACTTTATTGCGAAGATATTTTTTACAATTAAATCTTTTAGAAAAACAAATGCAACATTGCACGTTTACAGTAAAACATATTACTTTATTAGAACAATGTCAGTCTTTACAAACTTTAGATATAGGTAGAAAATAAATTATGTTCAGTAGAGAAATTGCCATGTACCCTGAGATTAATTATAACATTGGCCCACACCAGGAGAGGTAATGGGAAAGATAACTGAAGCTTTAAGACACCCATCTATCAACCTCTGTCCACATGTAGAACTAACTGCTCTTAACTGTCAAACTGAATTATTAATCCTACCAGGCTTGAATGAGGGTGTGATAGAGATAGTAGTAAAGATAATTCCCCATTGTAGAGATGTATAAAACTATAGGCACATGTTCCTGGTTAGGGGAAGAGGCTTTGAGAGGATCTTTCCCCAGGGAAGTGGTTGGATTATGGAATGCACTGCCCGAGGGGTAGTGGAGGCAGAGACTCTAACATGAAGTATGTGAGGAACACTTGAATCTCTCAAACATAGAGAGCAGTGGACCAGGCGCCGGAAAATTGAATTAGATGGGTTAACGTGGATGTGGTGGGCCGAAGGGCCCGTTTCTGTAATCCACAGTCCCATGACCGAGACCGTCGCTCGCACAGGCACTTTACTCTGTCGGTCTGGGCTGTCCGCCAACACAGAAACTTTACAACGCAGCGTCTGTCCGGAATTGTCAGGGGGGCTGATTAAGTGCCTGGCCCTCAATTTGTGGTTCCCAATGAATCTGCATGGTCCAAGAGTCCAAGTGGGCTTTCCTGAAATAAAAACAGGCCTGAATGGATTTTTTCAAGAAATCTGGTTTCACAGAATTTCTGTCGGGTTCGCTGACACACACAAAAGTTATGTAGAGTGAGGGCCCTACCTCTTGCTTGTGCTAATCTAATGTGTGCTGGTGAGTGGGAACATTGTGACAGATCTTCTCAGATAATAGGCTTTAAACCAGGTACACACCACATCTTATCATCATGTTTATATCACCCACTTCACTTGGCTTGACAGACGCCTGTGCTTTTCCCCACAAAGTACGTCTTTTTCCAGGTGAGCTGCCCTTCGCACCTCGCGTCACTCAGTGTAACCAAAATGAAGGAGGGATTCATTTGCGTCACACAGTGGCGCAAAATGAAGGCAGGATCCCAAAGGAGACCCCTCGCTGGCCCTCAACCACTATGTTAGTGTTCAGTTTGAGTGCTCGGCTGCTTGAAGGCTGGCTCTGGATTGGACTTTAGGCATCGGCCCGGTCCTTGAGCAGAGCACTGGTGACGGCCAGAGCACCTCCCTGCAGGAAGCGGACAAAGTTGTCGGCCACCAGCGGCCCGAGGGCATAGACGCCTCTCTCCTGCACGCACCCGTACGTATAGCAGTCCACCTCGATGGGGTTGCGTTTGGCGTGCACCGGCATCCCCACATTGACTGCCAGCGACCTTCCACAGTCAGGCAGGAACGTCAGGTTGGGGTCAGAACCGATCAGGACGAGGGCTGTGGAGATGTTGACCACCCTGTTTTCTCTTGAATCCAAGTCCTGAAGGATGCACTTGCTGTCGGGGGTGAAGCTGATCACTTGGTGCCTCGGAAGGCTGAGGTAGTCGTCATACGGGCCAGTGTTGGTACAGACCTGCCGCACCATCATCTGATGAACCTTGTGGTATTCCGGATACATCACTTTGGGGAGTTGGTTGAAGATCAGAGATGGGTCGTTCACCTCCCTGCGGAACACATGGACCACTGGGGCATTGCTGTGGCGAGCGGCGATGATAGCGTCGGCAGCGGTCAGACCAGCCCCCACTACCAAAATGGGGTCATGGCTCGTTCCCCTTCCACGCTCCCTGATGGCTGTTTCCACGTCCGAAGTCGTGTGGTAAATGGATGGAAGATCTTCTCCGTCAACACCAAGTCGAGCGGGGCTATCGTATGTGCCCGTGGCCAGGACGATGTTTTCCGCGTAGATGCAGAAGGTCTCTTTTGAGCCATCCTTCATTTGACTATAACCGGACACCTCGAACAGGCCGGCACGAGTGGAGGTGTCAGCGGTTTGAGCTCTGGCCGCTTGGGCCATGCATTGCTCCTCTTCCCTGTCAGAAGGCCCACTGAGCCGCCTCACCGAGGTGACAACGGTCCCGCACACGAAGTTGCCCTGCAGCCCTTTGGCATGGACGTAGTGCTGGTAGTACTGGGCAATGTCTGCCGTCGTGGCTCTGTCGTTCCGTAGGCACCTGCAAAGTAAGCAGACACATCAGTGGTGGTCCGTTGGGGAACCATTGAAAATGGCTGCCGACATTGCCAAAGGCAGGGTGTTAAGTCATTCGTCTTTTCCACAACTTGTATTTGTTAGAACCACTCGAGAAGTCACCAAACCACTCAGCAAGATTATTATCCTTTACTCTGCTACTCAACATGCTACTGATAGAGGAACATGGAAATACAGATGCTGGTTTACAAAAGAAAAGGAACAAAGTGCTCGAGCTCAGCATCTCTGGACAAAGACGATTTTGGTATTGCCCCTCCTGCATACAGATTGGGGGCTGGAAAGGCAGAGAGGCGAGACGAAGCCTGGCTAGATATACATGAATACAGTTGAGGGGGGCGGGGGGTTGATAAATAGACAGCTGAACAGAAACAAAAGATGAAAACACAAGAGGTGTGAGATAAGGATAAATGTGAAAGTTGTGAAAGCTGAGACAGGTAAGGGAAGAAATCCAAATCATAATGCAAATGGCTGCCAATGACTGGCGGAGTTCCACAAGGGTCGGTGCTGGGGCCGCTACTCTTCACGTTGTATATTAATGATTTGGATGAGGGGATTGAAAGTTTTGTGGCCAAGTTTACAGATGATACGAAAATAGACCGAAGGGCAGGTAGTGTAGAGAAAGCAGGGACTTGGACAGGTTGGGAAAGTGGGCAGAGAGTGGCAGATGGAATAGAGTGCAGCAAAGTGCGGAGTCATGCATTTAAGTAGTAGTAATAATGGTGTTGCCTATTTTCTAAATGGGGAGAGAATCAGAAATCAAAGGTGCAAAGGGACTTGGGAGTGCTGGTGCAGGATTATCAAAAAGTAAATTTTCAAGCCAAATCGGTAGTAAAGAAGGCAAACGCAATGATAGCATTTATTTCAAGAGGGCTAGAATACAAAAAAAAAGAACGTAATGCAGAGGGTCTATAAGGCGCAGGTCGTATTTGGAAGTATTGTGAGCAATTTGGGCACCATATCTGAGGTAGGATGTGCTGGCACTGGAGAGGGTCAAGAGGAGGTTTACAAGATTAACCCCCGAATGAGTGGGTCAACATATGATGAGCATTTGATGGCACTTCGGCCTGTACTCGCTGGAGTTTAGAAGGATGAGGGGGAGGATTGCATTGAAACTTATCAAATAGTGAAAGGCTTGGATAGTGGATGTGGCGAGGATGTTTCCACTGGTGGGAGAGTCTAGGACTTGAGGTCTTAGCCTCAGAATTAAAGGACGTTCCTTTAAGAAGGTGATGAGGAGGAATTTCTTTAGTCAGAGGGTGGTGAATGTGGAATTCTTCGCCACTCAAGGGAGTGGATGCCAGGTCAATGGATATATTTAAGGCAGAGATAGATCTTAATTGGTATGAGTGTCAGAGGTTATGGGGAGAAGGCAGGAAAATGGGGTTAGGAGGGAGTGATATATCAACCATGATTGAATGGTGGAGTAGACTTGATGGGCAGAATGGCCTAAATATGCTCCTATCACATGACATGACCAAATCCAGATTGGTCACAGGGATGAGAAGAGGGAGGGAAGGTAGGGAGAGAAGAGGTAGGTGGTGTTTTGCAATCAGCTACCTAACATTGGATAATTCAAGTGTTCATACAATTAGGTTGCATGCTACTCAAGTGGTATATAAGGTGCTATTCCTCCAGTTTACATGTGGCCTCACTCTGGCAATGGAGGAGACCCAGGACGGAAAGGTCAGTAAGGGGGTGGGATGGGGAGTTAAAATGATTAGCAACCGGTAGATCCAGTGGACCTCGGTGCACTGTGCGCAAGTGTTCGGGGAACTAGTCGCCGAGTCTATACTTAGTCTCGCCAAGGTAAAGGAGGACACATCGGGAACATTGGATGCAGTAGATGAGGTTAGAGGATGTGCATGTGAACCTTCGTCTCACCTGGAAGGATTGCTAGGGTCGCTGGATGGATGTGAGGAAGGAGGTATAGGACAGATGTTGCATATCTTGGAGTTGCAGCAAAAAGTATCTGGGAAGAGAGTGGTTTAGGTGCAAAGGGATGTGGACCAAGGAGTTGCGGGGGGAGTGTTCTCCGCAGAAGGCAGAAATGGGTGGGTGTGGGAAGATGTTACAGGTTGTGGGATCACACTGAAATGTTGGAGAATAATGTGTTGGATGTGGTGGCTGACGGCGTGAAATGTGAGGACGGGGGGAGTATCCAAGTGCACTAAAGAAAGATGTTAATGAAATTAGCAAGCTCTGAACAGGTGCAGCAGGCACCCCCAATGCAGTCATTGATGTAGCAGAGAAAGTGTGAGCAGATAATGTCAGTGTACATTTGGAACAAAGACTGTTCGACGTAACCAACATAGAGGCATGCTTAGCTGGGCCCATACAGGTGCCCGTAGTGAAGAAAGCGAGAGGAATCAAAAGATAAGTTGTTGAGAGTGAGGACGTGAAGCCAGATCGAGGAGAGTGTTAGTAGAAAACTGATTGGGTCTCTGTTCAAGGAAGAACCGGAAAACCCCCCCGGTGGGAATGGAGGTGTAAATGGACTGGATGTTCTATGGTATAGATGAGGCAATGGGAGCTTAGAAATTGAAAGTTATTGAAGAGTTCAAGGGCATGCGAGCTGTTTCAGATGTTGGTCAGAAGGTACTAGACAAGGAGGGGATAGGAAAGAATCGTATTTGGAGATCAGTTACTGTATGTTGGGAAAGAGCTAGCAGAAATGATGGTTTGCCAGGGCAGTCCTGTTTGTGGATTTTGGGAAGGGGATAGAAATGGGTAGCGTGAGGTTGGGAAACTATAAAGTTGGTGGCTGTGGAAGGGAGGTCACCAGAGGTGATTTGCTCGGAAACAGAGCATTTTATCTTGAAGGTAAATATTGTGGGAACTTAACCTGCTTTCTAAGTTAGCACTTGGATTTGAAAAGTGCCCTTCAATTCCAAATGCAGGTTGTCTGGCCCAAGCTTATTTATAACATCACAGAGAGAGCAAATCAGACTCTACAAATGATGTGGTGGACCAGTGGCAAGATGAGTTGTCAACATCCAGTGAAGTGAGTCATGGTTCAGAGATTCCAGCAACTGCATTCTTTCAACTTTACAATACACTGATTAGGTTGCACTTGGAGTATTGCTTGCAGTTCTGGTCATCACAGGAGGGGGTGCAGTTGCACTGACAATAAGTGAGTTCAGTATTCAGATAAAAACGCAAGGAATCATGGGATTTGTCAAAGGTTATTCGGGAAAAAAAAGCGAACGCAGCGCTGTATAAACTGTATAAATTGTTAACTAGTCTACCAATTAATTAATCGAGTATTCTGTCAACTCAATAGCTCCCTTTCTTGTTCTGCTGTTCACACACTACTTACACAGTCCCCATTCTAGTTCAGTTCATTAATCTGCAATTTTGAGATATTCAAAACGTTAACGGATTTATTATTTTCATTTAATCCTTAATGGGTTTGCTACTGGAATAAGAAAATATTACTTGTTTGAAACATTTTCTTTATTCATAATTTGTGTACAAAATGTTTTATCTGATGCAGGCAGCGACTGCATCAGTGAGATGTGGGCTGATGCTTTACCTACAGGCGGTGTGAATGTACCGTTAAGACAAAGATTAATCTCCGAGGAAAACGGAGTACAGGGTTGGCCCTGTGAAGGAGCCGCCAATCCAATGTAAGTAGTGTTGCAGTGCTAATTTTTTAGGCGCAGGAGCTGTCAAACAGGGGCGTCATTTCAGGTTTAGCTTGGGAGTAGAGGGGGGTGGGGGGAGGGGAAGGCAAGCTAGTCTCCCAAGAGGGTCAAACAGAGGTTGAATAACGTTAAATCGTTATATCTTTATTTTCACTGAAAGAACAAGCCACCACCTTTGCAAGTGTTCACACTGTGACAAGCGAGGCTATGGGAAACATAAGCGATTGCAACTCATGCCTTTGACGCCACGTCGGGAAACAATCTGCCAGATGCAGACAAACCTTTACAGTTACAATTTGGCCGTCATCATTTGATTACACTGTGGTGTGCCCTTCAGGCAGCAAGACTATCCACTGCCATAGCAATTGTGGTCACACTATTTATTCCACTCGAACTTCGTTCTACCTAAAATATTATCGTTTGTCTACTGCAGTTGGAGCCAAGCTCCTCGAGATCATCCTGCAAGTCTTACGCTGGTGATGTTGTAGGGTGCACCTCAGACAGTAGCTTTCAATGACACCTAATACAATCTGTGGAGTTATGCAGTCATAGACTGCATGGCAACGGGCGAGTCAGTGCACCAGTCTTTGCCAGATCCCCAACCCTAACTGTCAACAAAGTCTGACTGAGAAAATGCTCCCACTCATATTACGGGTTGGCTCCGCGTTTGACCACTCGCTGAGGCGGACAGCACCTCCTTCAAAGAGAGCGACAACAGGTCCCGTCAGCTGAGGAGCTTCGACCCACTTCTGAGTGAACACTCTAGTTTGTCTATGGTTCAAATGGCTGCAAATCCTCATAATTAGTTGGCCACACAACTTGTAATTCGTGAAAATCAATATTGAATTTGAATGACTGTGACTCGGGCTAATGCCAGGGATTTGATAACTGACAGGTTCGCTCCAGGCATTCTTGCGTTTTCAAGGCTTGTGCTGTATTTGGTCAATAATTTGAATAGATACAATTGCGGATTTGTGCAGCCTGCAGTACACTGTGGCCTACTGCTGACATATTTGACGAATAAATGTATTTATAAATCTCATTGAAATGAATACGCAGGTCTGTACACACACAGCAGCTCAGCAGGTTAGAATGTTTTTCCCGAGTGACCTATGACCTGGGCATGCGCTGTTGAAATACCGAACTCGCTTATTGCAGAGGAGATTCACCAGGATGTTCACAGAGTTTAAGAGCTGTATCCCATAATGCCTATTTACGTTGATCCCATTTGCTACCATTAGATGCACGTCACCATTCCTTCTCAACCCAACTACCTGTCTAAACGCCTTTTAATTGGTGCCTGAAAAGGAGATCATTTGAAATAGATTGGTCAGGGTGGGCTTGTTTTCCCTGGAATGAAGCTGGCTGAGGGAAGAGCTGAAAGAAGTATCTAAGAGTACGAGAGGAGAGATAATCAGGATTTTTTATCCGTGGGAGGGGTTTCAAATCAGGAGCACATGGAGGGATTTTAGTGGTCGATCGTTTAGACTATGTCATATAGTGTTAGTGGGGAGAGGTTTCAATATGGGGAAAGGTTTCCTGCAGTTGATATCTGGAATTCATTTCTGGAGGTGGTAGAATTAGATACAATTACTAGGATAAAAGATATTTACGCAGACACTCAAATAGACAAGAATGCGGTTCCAAAGTGGGCAAATAGAATTAGTGTGGATGGGCATGGACATGGTGGGCCAAAGGGCCTGTGTTGCATGATCCTGTGAATCAATGACACTTTGAAATTTGACTGTTTTTTGCTTTGTTCCATGTTCTCCATGAGTTTACATGTTGACAAGGCCAGCGCTTATTCCCTAGCGGCAGACAAATATGTAGCAGATGGACTGAGGATACCTGGTGACCTGTCCACTTACCGATTCCTGGAGTTTTACCAATTTATAGACACCAAATTGTGTTATAGAATTCAGTTTTCAAACTGTTCTCTGAATTATAGCTTATCCAGTGCACTAAGAGTTATGGAGTCATGTGGCTTCCACAATCTTTCTCTGTGTATTCCAGATACTCACTGCAATCTGGGTGTAAAAGGTCTCTAAATCTAAATCTGTTTTTGTATATCCTAAAGTCATGGCCTATATTTTTAATCTGTCTTTGATATGGGGAAAACATTTCCTTTAGTCTACCCGATCTATATCCCTCAGCATTTTAGGTATTACAAACAAGTCCCTTTCTTAACCTCCTCCATTCAAGGGTGACAGACCCATGCTGTCCACATTACTGACATAGTTCATCCACTGCTTTTCCTGGTGAATCTCTTTTGCACCCTCTTCTGTGCCCTGTCATCTTTTTTCCACCTTGGTGACCAGAACTGTATGCACTACTCCAGCTAAAATCCAATCAATGCTTTATAAAGTTGGATTATAACCTCACTGCTCGAATTCACTACCGCACTAACGACTAATAACCCATATGCCTTCAAAGCCATGTTATCTACAAAAAGGAGGAAACTGTATTTCTCAGTCCCTACCTGGTCGGAGATGCGGCTTTCCTCCAAGCCGCATCTTCGCCCCTTCCTCGCGGCCTACCAACGGGACTGGAGCAGCGTTTCCTGCCGGGACCGGCCAGAACTTCAGCTTCGGTGGCAGCGCAGAAGCACCATCGCGGAGTGGGCGATGCCCGGCCCGGGTCGCCGTGTGATAAGCTCCGGTGTGCTGAGACAGCCGACTCCAACATCGCAGAGCTGTGGGGGCTGTGGAGCTTCCCTCTGCGGCGGCACTGACTTTAAACACCGCGGAGCCCGGGATCTCTCGCCGAGATCGCCAGTGTTGGAGCTCCGACCAGCACGGCCTGTGGACTTCGGGAGCCACAGACTGGCAGCAAGCTGCCGTTCCAGACACGCCAAGCCACCGAAGAGTGTTCTCCTGACGCCGGAGCTCCATCATCCAGCGAGAGGGCCTGAGACATCTGGCCGCCGTTGCGGGGACTGCAGATGCCTCAAATAGGAGTGAACAAGAGGAATGGAGTGGACTTTGTTGCCTTCCCTCACAGTGGGAACCATTGTGGGGGCATGTTTTTATGTTTTATGTTAAATTCTTCTTTAATGTGGTGTCTTACTTTTATTGGTGTGCTGCAAATTGCAACTCAAGTTTCACTACACCAGAAATGGTGTATGTGACAATAAATGTCCTTTGTATCATTGTACTATTGGCTGGTAAGGATTGAGAAGATGTGGGAACAAAATCAGGCAGGTCAGTGTAGGCATATTAAATCTGGTAAAGCCTTTACCTTCTCTTGTTCCTCATCCAGTCCCTGAAAGGGAGGTCAGGCAGCTCCATCCAGTCCCCAAGACTGAGGGTGAAGACGGAACCCTCTATGGACTGCCAAAGGAACAAAATCAACCAAGGGTTAATCCTGAATATTATTGTGCTTTTCCAAAGTTAATGAAAGATACTTAGCTGAGAGGTCATTGATTGGAAGATAAACGTCAGGTTGCAGCATGTTGTGTCATTGGGTAATTCACCATTGGTACTTGGAATGTAGGTTATGATTTATAGCTCTGTCCCACAGGATCACAGAGTCATGGATCAAACTGGGATTGAGGAGGTGCATAATGAGAGAGGATGGAAAGGTGACACAAAATACTGGAGTAACTCAGAGGGACAGACAGCATCTCTGGATAGAAGGAATGGGTGACGTTTCAAGTCGACTTTCAAGAAAAGATAGACCCTTCAGCATTTTGTGTCTATTTTATGTCAATCTTTGATTTAAACCAGCATCTGCAGTTCCTTCCTACAGTGGAAGGGGGTTTGATCCAATGGATTATAAATGCGATTAGAACCATTGGTTATTTCAACAGTTTTCATATTGTTAATTGTACATGTTATTAAGGATGTAATACAAAGCCATATATAAACACCAAAATATGCCACCACCCACAGTCAAACACAGCCACTAGTGGTATAATCAGGAACTGAACTTAAATGCTTCCACACTTACGTGCCAAGCCCCACCCAGTGGTCCTTTGCCCAGGGCCAGGTGAGGAATATATTGGTCAGGTTCAAGCCTCCAGCTGAGCACTGAATCCACAGATACACCCAAATCAGCATCAGGACGGAGAAGAGAATCAAACAGGATGCCAACCGGGCTGTGTGAACGGCCTTCCAATCCCTCAGACAGGAACTGCAGGTCCTAGGAATGGTAGGGGAGACAAAGAAGTGTAAAAATACCTATGGGCAGGTATATGATGGAGAGATGCTGAACAAGGAGCCCCCATATGTAGCACTGCAGACAATTAGCTCCCTAGCTTAATGCAAAGCAAGCCTGTTCATTCCAACTTCTCAAATCCCTCTAAGAACCCATTTGTGAAACTGGTGCCTCTAGACCTTCTGTCTCAGCTCCCCATCTTTAGTTCCGCCCATCTTTCATTTTGTACAGAGAAGCTTTAGCTTAGTTTAGTTTATTATTATCACGTGTACCAAGGTACAGTGAAAAATTTTGTTTACCCGCTGTCCAGTCAAAGTAAAAACTATACATGAATACAATACATGGCGCTGTAAGGCAGCAACTGCTGCGCTACCGTGCCACGGTAATTGTTCTTTTAAAGAGCTGACACACGATCATGGCTGAGTGGTCAGATAAATGGCAGCACAGCTGTGCAGTGGATAGAGCTGCTGGCTCTATAGTGCGAGACCCAGGTGCATTTCTGACCTCTATTGCTGTCTGTGCTTCATTTGCATGTTCTCCTCAATGTGCACATCGAAAGATAATTGGTTGCTATAAATTTCTCCTCATGTGTAGGTGAGTGGGTGGAATCAGTGTTGATGAGATTGCGAGAAGTATAAAAATTAAGATTAGTATAGGATCAGTGTAAATGAGTGATTGATGGTCGGAATGGACCAGGTGGACTGAAGAGCTCATTTCCATGCCGTGTCTCTCACTGATTCTTATGACCTGTACTGCACTAGAAATGTCCATGATTCTATAAATATGTAGTTCAAAAGCCAAGTAGTAAGTAGCAAAGTAGTTCAAAAGGGAGAGAAATGGCAAAAGCTAGAAACTATTGCTGTTAAGCTCAGTCACTCTTGATTACCTGATTTACAATGGATTTTCCCCGATTTGCCTCCAATTTCCGTTGAAGAATAGGATTGGGATGGACTGAAGATTCCTTGAAGTAAGGTCTATATCCTGACAGGAAGAATGACAGACAAATGGCTGAAGGACCATTCCCTGTTTGAAATAAATAAAAAATTGTTAAGGGGTGTGAAGTCACTGTACACTTTGTGTCGTTAATGGAGTCTGCTCTCAGTGATAGGGATGAGTTGGCCTCTAGTTAATTCAACTGCTTGAGGTGTCGGCAAGTAAAGAAACATGGAAACTCACACTGAACACTGCTCAGAAGCAAAGGGCAGGATGAGCTGTTCCACACCAGGGCATTGGAAATGTACTAATTCTTCAGGGAACGGGGGTTCCCCTCCCCTACTATAGACGAGGCTCTCACCAGGCTTTCTTCAATACCCCGCAACACTGCTCTCTCTCCCCATCCCCCCCTCTCGGAACAAGGGCAGAGCCCCCTAGTCCTCACCTTCCACCCAACTAACCGACATACAACAAACAGTCCTCCGTCATTTTCGCCACCTCCAACGTGACCCCACCACTCGCCACATCTTCCCATCTCCTTTCTGGAAAGACAGCTTCCTCTGTAACTCCCTGGTCAATTCTTCCCTTCCCACCCGCACCACCCCCTCCCCGGGCACTTTCCCTTGCAACCGCAACAGATGCTACACTTGTTGCTTTTCCTCCCCCCTCGACTCCATTCAAGGACCCAAGCAGTCGTTCCAGGTGCGACTGAGGCTCACCTGCACTTTCTCCAACCTCATCTATTGCATCCGCTGCTCTAGATGTCAGCTGATCTACAGCGGTGAGACCAAGCGTAGGGTTGGCGATCGTTTCGCCGAACACCTCCACTCTGTCCGCATTAACCAACCTGACCTCCCTGTGGCTCAGCACTTCAACTCCCCCTCCCATTCCGAATCCGACCTTTCTGTCCTGGGCCTCCTCCATGGCCAGAGTGAGCACCACCGGAAATTGGAGGAGCAGCACCTCATATTCCGCATTTAGAGGAGCATACACCTCATATGGACAGTCTACACCCCAGCGGCTTGAACATTAACCTCCAATTTCCGGTAGCCCTTGCCGTCTCCTCCCCTTCTCAGCTCTCCCTCAGCCCTCTGGCTCCTCCGCTTCCTTTCTTCTTCCCCCCCCCCCCCCCCCCCCCCCCCCCCCCCAACCAGTCTGAAGGAGGGTTTTGGCCCAAAACGTTGCCTATTTCCTTTGCTCCATAGATGCTGCCGCACCCGCTGAGTTTCTCCAGCACTTTTGTCTATCTTCGATTTTCCAGCATCTGCAGCTCCTTCTTGAACAAAGGAAAGATAGTGCTGGATTGGGAGGAAGATGTATCTAATTCTTACTTGAGGCCTCATCCAGTCCAGACAGCACCTTACCCTCCTACCATCAGTCAGTGAGACTGCAGTGAGTGATGTTCACAGGATGCACATCAGCAACTGGTCTTTCCTCGACCCCCCTTCCCATTCCAGGCTCACTCTTCCCTCTGCAACTACTCCCTCTTCACTCCACATCCACTCTCCTCTATCCCTCCATTCTTCTCTTGGAGGAACAGCACCTTATATTTCACTTGGGCAGCTTACAACGCAGTGGTATGAACGTTAATCTCTTTAATTTCAAGTAACCTGCATTTTTTCCACCACCTCTCTCCCCCTTCCCCCACCGTAATCATCCTACATGTTCCACTGTTTGCATGCCTGTATCCCTGTCATCAGCAGATCTTCCCCAGCCAACAATAGGCCATTGGGGCTTTCCCCCTTCCCGAGGTCATCTGTTGCCGGCCCTGTTTTGTTCTGTGCTTTGCTATCTTTCGGTCTGAAGAAGGAATCAGACCCAAAATGTCACCCATTCCTTTTCTCCAGAGATGCTGCCTGATCGACTGAGTTACTCCAGCATTTTATTTCTATCTTCAGTATAAACCAGCATCTGCAGTTCCTTCCCATATATTAAGGAATTCCTTGCCTAAATGAAAGTGGATGAAAACAGTTTTTGGCATTCATGGAGGGGTGTGGTGGTGGGGTGCAGGAATCAAAGATCCTATAGCGGAACAAGATAGATCACTCCTTCTAAATGCAATGGGCTGATGTGTGGTACGCAACGGAACGGAACGTGGGCCTTTCTTTCATCCATTTCCATAACCCGACCCGCAGTGTAATCAACGTTTCCATCGAGTGATCTATCTTGCTTGTTATAGGGTCTTTGGCGGGAATGGGAAAGAGGTAAGTATGGATGAAAGTCCAACCATCCCCTACCAATCACTGGTCGAGGGAGCTGGTTGAGGCGACAGGAGCAGCTCTCTGAGATGCAACTTGCATCTTGTGATACTGCCTGTGTTTCCCAGTGTAAGTGGAGTTGGCCTGGAGCCACAGATAATGGCTGTGCGAGAGTGAAAGGCTGCTTCACAAAAATGTTTTATCACTATGAAGCAACATCGAAATAGACCAGAGGTTGCCTCTAACATCGTATATCACCAACATCCGCTATCACAGACCATGCACACCAGTCCTTTTGAGCTACAATGGGAACCGTATCACTCTGTCGAGACAGACACCCATGCAGATACAAAGTCTCCAGTTTCAAGCCCTGCCTGCATTGTACGAAGGGAAAAGGAGACAGGAGTTGGGCATGCACAGTAAATGGAGGAATGCAAGGAATGTTGAAGAACAGGAATATCGAGACCAAGTTCACATTTCTTTTAAAGTGGCAACATAGGTGTATAGGCTGGTGAAGCAGCCATGTAGCATGTTTGCCTTCAGAAGTCGGGAGACAGAATACACCGTTGGGATGTTATATTGCAAGACTCTAGTGAGGCTACACTTACAATATTGTCTGCAGTTCTCTTTGACACTATAGGGAGGATAGGGTTGTGCTGGAGAGAATGCAAGGGAGATTCACTTAGATTTATTTAGGATGTCATCCTATGGGGAGAAATTAGACAAGCTGGGTTTGTTTTTCCTGGAGCTAAGGAGACCGAGGGGTGACCCGATAGAGGTTTATAACATTATGGGAAACATTGAGAGAACAGGTAGTCACAATCCTTTTTCCCCTTGGTGGGGATATCAAAAACAATGGGGCATAGGTTTAAGGTGAGAGGAAGCAGTTCTAAAAGAGGTATGTGAGATGTTTTTACCACATAGTGGCAATATCTGGATGTTACTGCCAGAGGAGGTAGTGGGATCTGATACAATCACTGTGTTAAAGGCATTTAGACAGACATTTAAACAGGCATGGAATTTTAATCCAGGCAAATGGGATTACTGTAGATGGGCAAAACCCCTTGCATGGACATGGTGGGGCAAAGGGCCCATTTCTGTGCTCTGTGACTGAGTTTATCTCAGCTCTGATGGTCCACTCCCCAGTGGCCACAGAAGTTTCATGCCAGTACCCTGTTCATCCACCACTACACTATTCCAGCAGCTGTGCATTGCTTACTGCAGATTACTGGGTGAAATTAATGAACAGAGCACAGCCTCGTCCCCAAACCATCCCGCCTACCTTGAATTAATTGGCCCCCACCTCCAGTAAGAGTCGGACACCCAGTAAATGATCATGACTTCAGAATTATCGGTATGGCAATGTTTTCAGAGGCACGTTCCCTTTAGGGGATGTGTCTTGTTATTGTCAAGCGTCTCAGGTGGAGAAACAAGAGACACCAGATGCTGGACAAGAAAAAACAAACTGTTGGAGAAACACAGTAGGGCAGACAGCTTCCACAACAGGAAAACATGTCTCGGGTCAAAACATTTAATGCAGGAGCAGGTGTTAGATTGCCAGTTTGTGTTTGCACACAGTGTCCAGTGGTGTTATAATATAGGGAGAAAGGTAAAGGGAATTAGTTCCTTCATCAGAGATCCTGAATGGTGAGCTCATTGTCAGGATGAAACGAGTTTGTAAAAAGTTTGCAATATTCACTTTAAATTAAACTGAGAGTAGAATTGTGCAAGTAAGCCATGCAGTTTATTTCAACAATTAAGATCTGGAAATTCTAGTTGAAGAAACCTTTAACTGGAGGACTGCAGTAAAGCACTGTACCTATGTTGGAAATGATTGGACAAGAGCTGGAGTGCAGTGAGGGTCGGAATGGTCAGGGTCTAACTCGACAGTTATATCAAGTCAGGTTGATACTCTCTTGTCATCAATTGCCACTGAATACCATATGTGCCTTTGTTACTTGGATCTCTACAAATTGCAGGATCAAAGGTCAGCACAGTGGGGAAGGAGGTGGTAATGCGACCTCACAGCTCAGTGACTCGGTTTTGATTCCAGCCTTCGGCCCTCACAGCGTGGTGTTGCATGTTCTCCCTGTGAGCCAGGTTTCCCCCAAGTGCTCTAGTTTTGCACATCCCAAAGATTTGCAGGTTGGGAGGTAAATTGGCTGCTGCAAATTCTGCACGAAAGAACAGGCTACAGGAAATGTGGGTGACTAGGACTGACTGGATTGATCTGGGAGTGGACATAGACTCAATGGCCCCATGACCTCCCGTGTCTATAAGCTGCAGCAACCATGAATGTTCTGTTCCTGGTGCATTTGACAATTATAATCTCTGGACTCTTGATGTGATTTTGAAAATGTGCACTAAATTATCAAGCAGGAACATTTTAAATAAAACACTCACCAGTAAAGTGAATTAAAAATAAATCACGGTCAGTTATCCTGCATTAGCCAGCAAAACATGCAGCACAACACATTTCACTGCGTGTCCAAATCAGGGAGGAAGTTTCAGGTGTGGGAGAGTGGAACTTGCTGGCATTTTTTTACATCAGAATAGATTTGATGGGCTGAGTGGCATCCTTCTGTGCTGAAACCTTTCTGTGATTCTACAGTCCCTTTAAAATATTTGGTGGAGCTCAGCCAATGAGTTTCCACTCCTAGTAAAACCACGCAGATACCCCCTGGGATTGCTTGAATATAAACTGCAGGTCATTAATCCAGGTGTACACATAAGATTATACAATCATTTGCACACTTACAAACAATAGATGAGGCCTAAGGAATTGAAACTGCACTACAATATTCAAACAGAGATGGAAGGAGGAGATAATGTGCTTGGAGATACAAAATTACAATATTTAATTTAACATTAAAAAGAGGATTGGGGGCGTCAGGCGATTTTACATCCTGAGCCCTTACAGTGAGCAGATCTCAAAACGAAGTGTTGTAGGGATTCCTTCCTCCAGCACAGCGATGTTACTTGGACAATAGTTGGAGTGACTTGGAAGAAGGGGGTGATGGGGATGTTGGTTAGTAGAGCTCGCTTACCGATTATAACGACAGGGATGGGAGTAAATTCTTTCTGGTCCATTGTCCACACACTGCTCCTAATGATTCCGGAGTTCTCAATCTGCCAAAACAGAAAGTTAGGAGTCAATATCAGCAACAGGATTAATCCTAGAGGCTGTCTTTCCCATCTAGATTAAATGTTTTCAGAGGCTAGTAATGGAACTCATAACTGCCACAACAAGTCCATGGCTGCTGCTGTCTCCCTGGCCCTACACTCATCCCTGGAACATCTGGGGAAGAGAAACACCAATGTCAGGTTTCTTTTCATAGACTGCAACTCTGCTTTTAATACCATTATCCCATCCAAGGCCATCACCAAACTCATCAAAATTGAAGTCAGCACTCATTCCTGCAACTGGATCCTGGCCTTCCAATCCAACAGACCACAATCAGTGATGATAGGGGACAAACCATCCTCTACAATAATCCTCACCGCTGCTGCTCCACAAGGAAGCATTCTTTGCCCACTCTTTACTCCTTACTCGACTGTACAGCCAAATACAAATAATATTCAATTTACAAATTCCTAGATGACACCAACGTAGTGGGACGAATATCCAATAATGACAAGACAGAGAATAGAAAAGAGATTGAAAACTTTGTGACCTGGTGTTAAGGCACAATTTTTCTATCAACGTGAGCAAGATAAATGAGATGTTTAAGAAGGAACTGCAGATGCTGGAAAATCGAAGGTAGACAAAAATGCTGGAGAAACTCAGCGGGTGAGGCAGCATCTGTGGTGCGAAGGAAATAGGCGACATTTCAGGTCTGAAGAAGGGTCTCGACCCAAAACCTATTTCCTGCGCTCCATAGATGCTGCCTCACTCGCTGAGTTTCTCCAGCATTTTCGTCTACCTAAGATCAAGAAGATAATGATCGGCTTCAGGAAGCGAAGTGGTACACATACCCCAGTATACACTGACGGCGCGGAAGTAGAGATGGTTGAAAGATTCAAGTTTGTAGAAGTAAATATCATCAGTAACTGTCCCAGACCAGTCATATCAACGCAATGGCCAATAAAGCACACTAACACCTCTACTTCCTTAAAAGGCTTAAGAAGTTCGGCATGTCCCCAATAACTCTCACCAACTTCTGCAGATGTGCATTGGAAAGCATTTTCTTGGGATGCATCACAGCATAGTTTGGGAACACCTCCATCCAAGACTGCAAGAAATTGGAGAGAATTGTGGATGCAGCCCAGACCATCACACTAACCAACCTCCATTCCAATGACTCCATCTACACTTCCTGCGGCCTCTGCAAGGCCACCAGCATAATCAAGGATGAGACTCACAGCAATCACTCCTTCCTCTCCCATCAGGCAAGATGTATAGAAATGTGAAACCGCATACCTCCAGATTCAGGGACAGATTCTTCCCAGCTGTTATCAGGCAAATGAACCATCCTATCAACTAGAGTGGCTCTGAGCTATCATCTACCTCATTGAAGACCCTCGGGCTATCTTTGATCAGACCTTACTGGTTTTACCTTGTACTAAAGTTTATTTCCTTTATCATGTATCTGTAGACTATGGACAGTTCGATTGTAATCATTTATAATCTTTCCACTGACTGGTTAGCAGGCAGAAAAAAAGCATTTCACTGTACATCAGTAGACGTGACAATAAACCACTAATTTAAACTAAACTATTCATGGACTCGCATTGCATGAAAACAGGCCATTTGGCCTACAAAATCCACACCTACGAATGAGCATTCCTCCATGTTAATTCCATCACCCAGCACTGGCAGGAGATAAATGGGCTCATCTGAACATTTATTAAATGCTGTCAGTGACTCTACCTCCACCACTCTCTCATGCAGCATATTCCAGATACTTAGCACTCTGAGTGAAAAAAATATCCATCAGATCCCCTCCAAAATTCTTCCCCCTTCCCCTCAATCTATGCTCGCTAGTTTCATCTGCTTCTCATATAGGACCCCCCATAGCACACCCTGTGTACAGGAATGAACTGCAGATGCTGGTTTAAACCAAAGATAGATACAAAAAGCTGGAGTAACTCAGCGGGACAGGCAACATCTCAGGAGAGAAGGAATGGGTGATGTTTCAGGTCCAGACACTTCTTCAGAATCTGAAGAAGAGTCTCAACCCGAAACGTCACCCATTCCTTCTTTCCACAGATGCTGCCTGTCCCACAGTTTGTCCAGCTTTTTGTGTCTATCTTCTATTTATAACCCTCACAATTTGATGTCCCCTTGCTGCTGCTGGTCTCCACTGACCATCCACCACAGTGACATGTGAACACCTATTGCATCTGATAACTCCTCAAATCTTCTGTTAGATTAACCCATTGGCCTGTTCAGTGTGTTTCCTTCCTCCTCTGTGTACTGAGCCCGATTAACCCATAACTGTATTCCTTCGGAGTAATTTCTAAGAATAGCAGAGTCTTATTAATATCACTGTAATCAACATTAAAAGCAATTTCCCCACAGGAGTTAAACAATGAGCAGCTGGAGAGAGAGGTGGGCTGATTACAGAAAAGGAAGATGATCTCTGTACACAGGCAAGATCTCTGCTAATGCATTGATCTCTGGTACTGCCTGTGCCCCAGGGGAGAGTTAGTGGAGATGATGAAATAGTGGAAAGGCCGGTTAATGAGTCAGCTTCAGGACAGGGCATACGCTGAAGGAGGGAGTGGGATGGAAGTGTGATGAGATTTGTCCAGTAACTGAGGACTGGTCAGTTTAACCTTGGATCTGGGACAACTTTTAGAAACTACACAGGGGAAAAGAGAGCTTGAGCTGATAAACGGGAGCCGGTGTGAGTTTGTGAAAGGCACGTCGTTTTGCATCACCTGACCGAATTCTTTCTTTGGTGAGGTAATTGACAAGGTTGATGAAAGGAATAGAGTAAAGGTCACAAAGCTGGACTTTCAGACAACACGTGACAGAAGGCAGGTTGATGACACTTTGGCCCATGAATGAAGAGGAGAATTGGTCATTTTGGAGTAAACTGTGGCATTTTAAGAGCCAGCAGTGACCTCACCCAAAGTTAAATGAGCAGAAGCTATACAGATAGGAAATAATTCAAGTAGGCAGAGAGTAGTGGTAGTGGCAGGTGAAAGATGTTGTTCCCCAGTGCTGACTCTTACAATGCAACAGTTCACCACAAAACCCCAATGCATGAGAGCCACCTTGGCTCACAGCCAAACACTCCATGAGCTACCTGTACTGAGACCTGCTGACATAGGGTAGCAGCACTGAGTCACCAGAGCAATAAACCTCAGTCACATGAGAGTCTCCACAGAGCTACATTAACTGCACAGTATTCTGTCAACATCTGCAACAGCATCCTTCTAATAACAGATGGAACAGTGCCCCTCTAACTACATCTGGAACAGTGCCCCTCTGGCAAGAGCTTGAACAGTGTCCCTCACAAACAGCAGGAGCAGTCCCTGACAAACTGGAACAGCTGGAACAACTCGGCTTACTGACAGCAACCGCAGCACTCATAAACAGCTGGAACAACACCCTCTCACAAACAGCCGCTGGAATGTTTCTCATGAACAGCAGCTGGAACAGTGTCCCTATCAAAGAATGTAATAACTCGGTTTTATCTTGGCATAACTTTTCAATAGAAACATTGAAAAGATGAACCTAGAACAGCACAGCACAGGAAGAGTCTCTCCTGCCCATAATGTCTGTGCCGAACATGGTGCCAAGACCATACCTTAGCTGCCTGCACATAATCCATATCCCGCCATACCCTGCATAACCATATGTCTATCCAAAAGTCTCTTAAATGCCACTATCATATCTGCTTTAACCACCATGAGAGGTAGGGCGGTCCAGGCACCTCAGTGTAAAGGACTTGCCCTGCACATCTCCTTTAAACTTTGCTCCTCTCACTTTAAAACTATGCTGTGTAGTTTTGGATTTTTCCACGTGGGGAAAGGGTTCAGACCAGATACTCTACCCATGCCTCTCTTAATTTTATGTACTTATATCAGGTCTCCCTGCAATCTCCGACATTCCAGAGAAAGCAATCCAAATCTGCAGCCAATATCCCCTAATCTAGCATAATTCTTGTAAACCTCCTCCACACTCTTTCCAATGCTTCCACATCTTTCCAGTAATGAGGCGAACAGAACTGCACATGACACTCCAAAAGCCGCCTGACCAATATCCCATAAAGCTACATTGACTTCATCATGAAGGACATTAAGAACATAACAGAATTCTGTTATTTACTCTTGCACATTTACTTATATTATCTTTAATTTTCATTCAGAGGATACAGGCTCAGCATATTTACTCACTGCACCAACCCTGTAATCAATGTGGCAAACTTGCATTGTACACACTTTACCTCCTTAGGTAGGGAGATAAGACCAATACATCAAACTCCAGATTTGGTCTCATCAGCACCCTGTATACTTGGAGTAAGATGTCTCTAGTCAAGTCTTGCAATGAAGTCCAACATGTGGCATGTCTTCTCGGTTGCTTGCTGCACCTGCATGAATATCCAAATCTCTCTGAATGCCAATGCCTTTCGATCTCTTTTTTTATTATTCCCCATCAAAGTGGATGACTTCATGTTTCCACGTCACCTGGCCCATCTGGCGGGTGATTTCCCAGTAACTCAGCCTCGCTCCAACTTCAGGAAGCCACTTTGTATTCCGTTTAGAGTCCACACAGCTACCTAGCTTGATATAAATCGGCAAACCTGCACATATAAAATGTCACACCCCTCCATGCAAGCATTTCCATAGATTGTGAGGAAGGGTTCCAGCACTAGTCACAACTGTCCATCCCCAAAATGATCTGGTTATTGTGTTCATTATCTGAGGCAGTTCCTCGAGAGCGAGGGTGACCTGCTTCCTCTCAGGTGCAGTGATTTTGAAGTGTCTGTTGAAGACATTGTGTGAACTGCAGACTCTTCCATGGCCAAATAGATGTTGTCTGATGGGGCCAGTGGATAATGCGGGAGGTGGTGCAATCCCACCTTGGTTTATGCCGGGTTTCTGTGTTCTCCCAATACACGAGCCTGAGGTTCTCACTAATGCCTCAAAAGCCCCCCTTCATTTTGAGTGACCATGGGTCATAGATTCCCAGGAGTCAATCGGGATGTCACATTTATTCAAGGAAATTGTAAGTATCTCCGTGGATTTTTTTCCTCTATCCATCTCTTCCCACGATGGAGCTCTTTCAGGCCTGAAGGTTTGCAAGAAAGATCCTGGCATGTGACCAAAAGGGAGAAACATCAATATCATTGAGTCAGCCCTTCAGCAAGGTGGGTTTAGCAGATTATTGAATGATGGAGTCGTACAGCATGGAAACAAGCTGTATGGCCCACCGAGCCCATTCAGATACCAATCCCATTTGCCTGCTCTCGTTCCATATCCTTCCACACCTCGACTACCTGTCTCTCTGAATGCAGTGATTCACAAAAAAAATTCAGGAGCAAAGAATGTGAAATGTCAACTCCATCACCGTCCCTCTTCTGAAGAAATCCTTGGTCATGGCAACATTACCAGTAAAGGCACATTAGATGATGTCTTCATCCAAGCAAAGGATCGTCCACATTTCCCACGCCATAACAGTAACCAACTACATCTGAATTGACCACCCATCTTTTATCTCCATCAACCTGGCCTCAAAACACCAGCATCGGAAGCAGCCTTATCATAGGATTGTAATAAAGATTTCAATGGCACTTCAAAGATTGTTCTTCTTAGACAGAGACTGACTGGCTGCGTATTAACTCCCAGCCGGCAGGGGCTGCCCTGAGGTTCACTGTCACTAGCACCACTGAGGAGAGGAAGCTGCCAGGAATGGTTTCATGAGATATTGGTGTTTCTTATTAGCCTATACACACGAGGGACAATTTTCAAACTTACCAAAGCCAATGAACCTACAAACCTGTCTTTGGAGTGTGGTTGGAAATCGGAGCACCCAGAGAAAATACACCCAGTCACAGGAGAATGTACAAACTCCGTACAGACAGCACCCGTAATCAGCATCTAACCTGGGTCTCTAGTGCTGCAAGGCAACAACTCTAGCATTGCACCACGCCCCTTCTCCATTATAAATTCTCCCATCTCTTTCTCTAAAGCACCCACATCTATCTTTGCCAGTCGCAGTTGAAAGTCTCATCTGATTAATAATTAGAAATTATGTCCATGTATTTTGGCAGAAACCAAAGATTGTAAAGTGAATTATTCAGATTAATTTCCACTTTCTATAGCGCGGAAACAGGCCCTTCAGCCCACACGTATTCTGAAACCTGGACCCGTGCACACTGCTTGGACACCTTTAAAATAGTAAACCCTGTCCCCATTCTTATTTCTTAATACAAGCAAACCACATGTTATGGGGCAGAAGGGATGCATATATCGTGGAAACAGGCATCTGGGTCCACCAAGTGCATGCTGACCAGTGATCACCCGTACACTAGTTCCATTCTACACACTCGTAATAATTTATAGACGCCAAATAACCTTCAAATCTGCACATCTTTGGAATGTGGGACAAAACCCAAGCACCCAGAGAAACCCCACACAAATCACAGGGAGAAAGTACAAACTCTGCACAGACATCACCCATAGTCGGGATCGAACCTGGGTCTCTGATGCTGTAAGGCAGCAATGCTACCGCTGCACCACTGGGCTGCCTGTGCCTTGTTGTGACTTTCCATAATGCGAACCCATACCATGCATCAAGAAATGCGAACTGAAAATGCAACAAAAGTTGACACAAATTCCTTGGCAGCCAATTTATATTCCATGTCTTTTTGGTAATTTTGGTAGTTAGTTGTGAATTCAGTCAGGGTAAAATGTTGTTATCCAAACAGCATAAGAGACCAGAGGGTACAGGTAGATAATTCCTTGAAAGTGGTGGAATAGGAAGACAGGATGGGGAGAGGGGGGGGGGGAAAGGCTTTTGGTGTTCTTGCCTTCCTTGGTCAGGGCATCAACCACAGTTGTTGGGACTTCGGGAGTTAGAATTAGCTCTTAGGGCCAACGGAATCAAGGGATATGGGGAAAAAGCATGAACGGGTACCAATTTTGGATGATCAGCCATGATCATATTGAATGGTGGTGCTAGCTTAAAGGGCTGAATGGCCTACTCCTGCGCCTAGTTTCTATGAACCAGGGAGTACAGCAGCAAAGTAATCATGAATTTCAAAGGAAGAGGAACATCTCCATATATTCCTGAAGGTAAAGAACCTTGAACTGCAGAGCACATGGTGGACAGAAAGAACCTGGAGGCAAAGCAGCTGACACACAGATATGACATGCACAGGTCCTTCAGGACTGCCAAGCCCTTCCCCACGAGAGCCAAGAATGGGGATTAACCTACCAGGGAACAGTGGGAAGAGCAAAGTTATCAACCCTGAAGTGAGGGCCCTTGGCTCCATTCCTCAGCTGACTGCAGCTCAGCCTGTTGTGCCAACACACAGCAGTTGGTTTGAAACCTTCTTCCTGAGCCTTAGCTGTGGCTGCCCGCAACCTCGGGGGCCCGTGGAGAAACAATGGAGAGCAAGTGCTGGGGATCCCACAGAACTGTGGCCGTCTGTCTCATCCTTGCTCATTCTCCTGGGAGCACAGTGGTGGAGATAACTGAGTGACTCCTGTTAGAAGGGTAGCTCTTACCCTGCATGTCATTTGGGTCTCCACTGGACCCCAGTTTGCTCATGGGTTCTGTGGAGATGCATTGGTGGGTATGAGGTGTTTTAGGAGGCAGTATTCTTTCCCAATCACCACCCACTGGCTCCTGTAGGGGGTGAGGACTGACAACACCTCCCCTCTACCCTTCAACATTCCGGTGGGAAAGGGTGATGTTGCAACTAGATGCTAGGCAGATCAAGTCCTTACCTGCTGGGGCCGGGCACCGAGACAGCTACCGTGCATAAGGCTGGGCTCCCCAGCTCACAGTCTGGCACCACACTGCTCACTCCCAGGAGTCGTTACAGTCGCTGGATTTAACATAGGCTTCAGGAGCAGGGAGGAGCCGGAGCAGGGGGGGTGGGCCATGCAAAGCTGCTGAGGGAGCATGACTCAGCACGAATGAGCCGGGAGTCTGCAGTGTCAAGAGAGTATCAGAGGATCAGAGCGCAAAGGCAGTCCCACAGGCTGACAGAAAAGAATGGGACACATGCCTGAACATTAACCCTGCACACTCTGACCACTCACAGTCTGTCTCCTCATACTCTGACCTCACGTCTCGGCACTCACACTCTGTCCTCTCTCACTTGACAACTGACATTCTGACAACCAGCACTCTTTAACCCCACATTCTTGATGTTTTACACTTCCATCTCACACTGTCTCTTTACACTCAGACTCTTCACATTCATACCCCTCTCTCCGACCCCTCACACTTTGTCCCTTCACTCTGATCCCCTGCACTCTGAACACATACACTGTTCCCTCACACTGACCCCTCACACTCTTGACCAACACGTTGTTTCTTTACACTCCTCCCCCTTACGGTTTCACCACTCAGTTTGACCCCTCACCATCTTGACATTCTAATCCCTCACTTTCACCACTGAAATTGACCACTCACACTTTGTCCTTTCACACTCTGTTCACACTTTGACTGCTCAAACTCTGATAACTCACACTCTTAAAACTCAGTCCGACAACTCACACTCTGACGCCACATACCCTGTCCCTTCTCACTGACCCCTCTCATTCAGTGCGTTCACACTCTGACAACTCTAATTCCTCACTCAGTTCTCTCACACTCTGATCCCTTCTTCTGTAAGTCTTCACGTTCACCCCTTCATACCGAATTTTAATGCTCTGACTTTTCATTCTCCAGCCTTCTGGCCAAAGCACACTTTGAGCATCACACACTGAACCAAAGTCACTCCAACCCTTCAGGTATTTACCAAAGCACAACATTTGTGCTCTCGTTGCAAACAATTGCTATATTCATGTCATCATATTGAAAGGCTGACCCCACAATCAGTGACCAGTCTGACCTTTTTGGTCAGATACCAACCTGTCAACCCTGAGACTGACCCCTCACCTCAGAGTTTGTTGCTCCCATTGAAACATCCTTCACACATGCACTCGGACATCGCACTGATAATCATTGTCACCTTATACTCTAATCCTATACACAAGAACAAAAACCGACCATTATGCCCTACCACTCCACGTGGCTCTACTTGAACGATTCCCTCCCTCTCTAATCCCCAGGCCTCGGCATGACCCTTTATTCCCATCCCTTGCCTCCCCCATTCTTCACTTCCATCAGTTACTCTGTGCATGAGTTCCACAGCCTCATCCCTCTGTGGGTAAAGATGTTTCCTCCGAATTTCCTATCAGTATCCTGGAGACCTCCTGGTGACCCCCAGACACTGACAGCCTTTGGTGATGCTGTTCCCCACAATGGTACCACTGCGACAAAGAATTTTAGCATCTCAGTGTTCCCTGTTCAGCCTCCAGCTTCAATTGCCCAAGGGAAACCAAGTCCAGTGGGTCCATCGTTCCCCAATGCATCTTCTTCTTCTTGCATATGGCGTGAACAGCCTAAAGTTGCAGGACAACTTGTTCCATTTGATCTTATTTGATTGTGCACGCCAGGTTGATTGCATTTGTCGAAACAGGGTGGAGGCCACATGCAAATTGGGGGAGCAGCACCTCTAATTTCAAGTAATTCCTGTATTTTGTCCACCCCTCCTGTCATCCTACTAGTTCCACTGTTTGCATTTTTGTATCCCTGTCATTAGCATATCTTCCCCAGCCAATAACAGATTATAATTGCCTCCACCCTTCCTGATGAGATCTGTTGCTTGCCGTGTTTGATCTAGCCTTCTCTATCTTTCAGACTGAAGAAGGGTACCGACCCAAAACGTCGCATACTCCTTTTCCCCAGAGACACCAGCATTTTGGGTCTATCTTCAGAATACAATCAGATCAGCAGTAATTTTACTGAACTCAACTTTACTGTCTCAAAACTCCTGCCTGAACAGCCTTCAGTCTATTGATGAATCAATATTTAAAAGCAAGAGCTCAGACCAGGTACAAAATATTTAAAAACTAGAGCCCAGACCAGGTACAAAATGCATGGCCTACCTAGCAGAGTGATCCACACTTGTTGGCTCCAACACATGGATTTCGTACAGCAGGCCCACAAGGCACTGGAAAGATAATTCCCCTCCTGTAAAGATGTGTTGGTAGGAAAAATTGGATTAGTGTGGAATAACTGTGAATGTGAGATTGCTGTTTGGTGGGTTTAATAGGGCAAAATGCCTGTTGCATACCGTGCAAGTCAAAAATAAATTGGGTTAAAAAGCCAATTTCAACAATAGTGATCATAATGCCACCTGATCCTAGCAAGGATCCATCTGGAAGCCTTGTCCAAGGAAGGAAAATTGCTGTCCGCATCCCCTCATGCCTCTCGATGACTATCTTCCCAAATGCCCTGGAAGGTCTTGTCAGGAAAGTCACATCCCAAAATAAATATGAAACAGCAGAAGAATTTCAAGAGACTGCAAATGTAGGACTCCCGAGTTAAAAACCAATTGCTGGAGGAATTCAAACAACAAATCTCTATTTCCCCAACCCTTCCCACGAATACTACCTGACCGTTGAGTTCCTCCAGCAGTTTGGTTTATGACAGCAGAAGAGACTCGATGTGCAAAATGGGCAATTACAGGAAGGGATGTGGAATGTTGAACTTGTGGAATGTTGAACTTGCCGAATGCAGAGAAATGCACTTTTGAAATCTTGATAGGTTTGGGAGATTGTAGTTATTAGTAAAGAGATTAGAAGATGTTTAAGAGTTTGTTTTAACTAAGTTTTTTTAAACCGAGAAGATTTTGTAACTAAGCTGCGTCTTCCGCTGAAATGGCCAGGCCTAGGAACCTTGAGAGAACCATAAATCGTCTTCTGTCCTTACAAAATCCTAAAGGGTAATTTGCAAGAGCACAGTCAGGAAAAAGCATTTGCCTAAAGATTATCTCAAGATTATCTGATACTCGGATGTTTTGCCTGTGCTGTGGGGAGTGGGTATCCCTGAGTCAATTGCTCAAACATATTTATCACCATGACTTTGCAATATGTAAACTAGCTGCTGTGTTTCCAGCTTTAAGGCATTGAATGCATTTCAAATAGGACTTTGAAAGGTAAAACTTTACTGCTGTTGTTACACTCCTCACACTCTTACCCCTTACACTTTGACCCCTCACCGTATTGACCTCATTCTAACCAAAGATTCTAACCCCTCACATTTTCACCACTCAAACTGACCCGCTCACACTTTGTCTTTTCACACTCTCGCCCCTCACACTGGAAGGTTGCAACCTTTACATGGTCTGCCCTGTTTCGACGAATGCAATCAACCCGGTGTGCACAATCAAATAAAATAAGTTGTCCTACAACTTTAGGCTGTGCACGACAACGCAAGAAGACCCCGCACACTCTGACTGCTCAAACTCTGACAACTCACTCTCTTAAAAAACTCACATTCTGACAACTCATACTCTGACTCCACATACTCTGTCCTCTCTCACACTGATCCCTCACACTCAGTGCCTTCACACTCGTACTCTAATTCCTCACACTCAGTTCACTCACACTCTTACCAATAACGTTTTGTAACTAAGCTGCTTCTTCCGCTGAAATGGCCGGCGCTCGGGGCCTTGAGCTAATCATAAATCGTCTAAAGTCCCAAGGATAATTTGCAAGAGCACCGACAGTGCCGCTGGTTATCTCCGAGTCAATAACTCAAACATACATTTATCACCATGACTTTGCAATATGCAAACGAGTTGCTGTATTTCCAGCTTTAAGGCAGGCATTGAATGCATTTCAAAAAGGACTTTGAAAGGCAATACTTTCCTGCTGTTCTGAGCCCCCCCCCCCCTGGTTTTTATTTGTTTTAAACAAGAGATTTAAACAGGTCTCGGAATATTTACAATAGTTCTCAAATTAAAACACGACCTTCCCAATCTAGGATACAATTCGGGTTTCCACCACGCTCGGCATCGTGTGGGAATCCCGGGCAGCTTCACAGCAAATGTGCTGAACGTCCCGGCGAGGCGGCGGCGGGCTGCAAAAGGCAGTTCCGCTCTGTCCCCGTGACCCGGGGACAGCCTGGTGGTCTGAGCGGATTTAGTGTGGGAGAGCTTTTGTATTTTTCTAATTTGTATTTAGCGTGGAGCGGTCAACCCTCTGTGAAAGCAGCGTCCTGCGACAAGCCGCTGGGGCAATCAATGAATACTAATCATTCATACTCTGACTTAAAGCGTCCATGCGCCCAGGCAGCGCCGCCACTGTTCCCTGCCTGGATTGTAAAGGCAAATCAATAAAGGGCGGAGACAAGCAAGTGTACCCGCACCACCAATGGGATGTGTGCACACAAGTCATTTCGTTGACAGGAATCATTAACATCCTGTTCGTGTGCAGGCACATTTGTTTGCTCTTCTGTGCGGTAATTATCATTGCACGCTCCTAGTAATTTTCCGCACATTAACGCATTGCGTAAGCAGGCCTTTGCTCATGCTTGCCTGCACGCGAGCTGGTTACATGGCAGTTGTGGCTAGTAACCGGAATTAATATAATTTAGTTGGCCTGCTTACGGTAGACCCTTTGATCTGCAGGTGCAATGTGTTAATCAAACAAAACACAGGCAAATGCCACCTGCCCACAGTCCAGATTAAACCCACTGGAGGAACACTAGTAAATCTGCCTGCCAGAATATTGGTTCCACTCCAGTTCGTGTGCAACCCATCTCTCTTGTATCTGCACTCCTGTTTCCACGAATGCAATCAACCCAGCGGGCACAATCAACTTGTTCTATTTGATCTTATTTGTCCTATAACTTTAGGCTGTGCACGCCATAGGCAAGAAGAAGACTAGAAGAGATCCCAATTGGCACTAAGTCTGAATCCCTGGTTCCCCACCCCTGCATCAGCTCCTCAGCCACATATTCATCACCAGGGCCGGCCTTAGGAGGGTGCGGGGCCCAATTGGGAACAATTTTGGTGAGCCCCAGGTTCCCAGCCAAGGTCTAGAATAATAGAAATACAAATAAAGTCTATTATAGACTTTATATCTCTATGGTAGAATGGAAAGTAATCAAAATGTGCACTTAAAAAGTGCCTGCGAGTTAATGGACCAAATAGATCTAAGCTACATTTTAATATAAAATTGCATACATGTAAGCTTACAAGTAACAAACTAAATGTGTAGATCATCTCTGAAAGGCACATAGTTACAATATCACTTGTTTTAGTGACTGAAATGAAAAAAAATTTAACTAGATCCTGGCAAACCAATAACTATTGGCGAAAAACCAGCCCAGGCATTAAATTTTGGGCTTCAGCCCCATTCTACCCCATCTGCGTGTGTGTGTGTGTGTGTGTGTGTGTGTGTGTTAGTTGTCTGTGCATGATGTGTGTGTGTTAGTTGTCTGTGCGTTATGTGTGTTAGTTGTCTGTGCGTTGTGTGTGTGTGTGGGAGGGAAGGAGAGAAGGGAGGGAGGAATGAGAGAAGGGAGGGAGGAATGGAGAGAAGGGAAGGAGAGAAGGGAGGGAGGGAAGGAGAGGAGGGAAGGGAAGAGGAGAAGGGATGGAGAGGGCCGGCGGCAGGAGCGGATGCCGGGGTCCGGGCAAACGTGTGTGAGCTGAGGCAGAGGTTTGTAAACGTTGCTCCAAACTGCGGCCTGGCCCTCCCTGTATTGTTCTCCCCGGGGAGAGAGAGGGGTGGAGCTGGGGCTGTGTGCATGAAGCACGGCAACTGGAGGGATGGGAGCGCTGCCCTGGGACCGTGAGGGACCTCACCCGCTTCTCCATTCCCCCTTGCACCCCCCTCCCATCTACCCCTTTCTTCCCCCTCCATCCCTGTACTCTCTCTCCACACCTCTCTCCCCCCTCCACCCGGGATAGATGTACCCGAGCCGAGAGTAGTTTACTCCAAAGATCCTCGAGCGAAGCTTTGGATTACTCTGTTGCGGGGCCCAATTGGGAGCAATCGGTCCAATCGGCTTAAGGCTGGCCCTGTTCATCACCACCCTACAGGTCCTACTTTTCAACCTTTTGCCTAGCTCTCTACAATTATTTTGGACTATCTACCTATGTTTTCACACTTATGTTATTTGTGCCAACATACACAACAACTTCCGGCTGCTAAATCCCCCTCATCCCCCCTCACGTCTTGAGAATGCCATACAGCCACTCTGAGACACTCTGGACACCATGGAGGTAACCACCATTCTGGAGTCTTGATTGCTGCCACATCTTTGGGATGTGGGAGAAAACTGGAGCATCAGGAGAAAACCCACATGATTACAGGGAGAGCGTATAAACTCCACATAGACAGGGTCCAAATTAGAATTGAACCTGTATCTCGAGTGTTATGAAGCAGCAGCTCTACTAGATGTGTTGCTGTTGAGCCCAAGGTGGTGATTGCCCTTCTCAGGGAAGCCAAGGCATGTTAAATCATTCCACTGAAGGCTCCTCTGCGTTGCTAAATGACAATCATAGCTGTATTGATCTGAGAGTTTCAGTTTACCAATTGAAAGAATGGGATTTTTTTTTAACTCATTACTAATTCTGCAGCCCTTAAAATCACTGAAGATTACTTACAGAATTAAAAAAAAAATTCCAGTAGACACTGGCCAAGTTATGACTCATTATTTCAGTAAAACAGCAGTGCAATGTATGGTGCCAGGCAGAGATCAACTCAAGGATTGCAGGACTGATAGAGCAAAGATTGTTGAAAGATCTTTGCTCCATCAGTCTCACTGATGGGCAAGACAGGGTGAAAAGAAGAAGTGCGAAGGTAAGCTCGCCAAGAATAGAAAGAAAGATAGTTAAAGCTTCTTCGGGTATGTTAAGAGAAAAAGATTAGTAAAGACAAATGCTGGTCCCTTGAAGGCAGAAACAGGTGAAATTATGTTGGGGAACAAGGAAATGGCCGAAGAATTGAACAGGTACTTTGTTTGTATCTTCATTAGTGAAGACAGAACCAATCTCCCAGATGTACTAGAGGATCTAGGGAGATAAAGGATCTGAAATAAATTTGCATTAGATGAGAAATAGTATTGGGTAGACTGATAAATCCCCAGGGCCTGCATCCCAGGATACTCAAGTAGGTGGCTCTAGAAATCGTTGACGCATTGATGATCATTTTCCAATGTTCTATAGATTCAGGATCAGTTCCTGTAGATTGGAGGCTAGCTAATGTTATCCTACTTTTCAAGAAAGGAGTGAGAGAAAAAACGGGGAAAAACAGGGAATTATAGACCAGATAGCCTGACATTGGTGGTGGGGAAGATGCCGGAGTCAATTATTAAAGAAGTAATAATGGCACAATTGGATTGCAGTAAAAGGATTGGTCCAAGTCAGCACGGATTGTATCTGTAGTGTATCTGGACTTTCATGAAGCCTTTGACAAGATCCCACACAGGAGATTAGTGGGCAAAATTAGAGCACATAGTATTGGAGGTAGGATATTGACATGGATAGAGAATTGGTTGGCCGACAGGAAACAAAGAGTAGGAATAAATGGATCCCTGTCAGAATGGCAGGCAGTGCCAAGTGGAGTTCCGCAAGGCTTGCTGCTGGGGCCACAACTATTTACAATATATATAATTAAATGGATGATGGAATTAAAAGTAACACTAGCAAATTTGCAGATGACGCAAAGCTGGGTGACAGTGTGAACTGAGACGAGGATGCTAGGAGGTTGCAGGGTGACTAGGTCAGGTTGAGTGAGTGGGCAGATATAATAAAATGTAGATAGATGTGAGGTTATCCACATTGGCGGCAAGAACAATGAGGCAGATTATTATCTCAGTGGTGTCAGATTAGGAAAATGGGAAGTTCAACGAGTCCTTGTACACCAGTCACTGAAAGTAAACATGCAGATACAGCAGGCAGTGAAGAAAGCTAATGGCATGTTGGCCTTCATAACAAGAGGATGTGAGTGTAGGAGTAAAGATGTCCTTCTGCAGTTGTACAGCCCCCCGATGAGACCACACCTGGAGTATTATGTGCAGTTTTGGTCTCCTAATTTGAGGAAGGACATTCTTGCTATTGAGGAGTGCAGCGTAGCTTCACGAGGTTAATCCCCGGGATGGTGGCACTGTCATATGAGAGAAGATTGTAAGGACGGTGCTTGTATTCACTGGAATTTAGAAGAATGCGGTGGAATCTTATAGAAACATATAAAATTATAAAAGAACTGGACAAGCTAGATGCAGGAAAAATGTTCCCAATGTTGGGGGAGTTCAGAATCAGGGGCCACAGTCTAAGAATATAGGGGAGGCCATTTAGAACTGAGATGAATTTAAAAGAGAGTTAGATAGAGCTCTTGCTGCTCGTGGAATCGATGGGGTATGGGGAGAAGGCAGGCACAGGTCATCAGCTGTGGATGATCAGCCATGATCACAATGAATGGTGGTGCTGGCTCGAAGGGCCGAATGGCCTAATCCTGCACCTATTTTCTATATTTTCTATGATGGTTCTGAAATACTGAATGTGCTCTTTTCTCTCCCTTCTCTTATTCTCCATTTGTGGGGGGGGGGGGGGGCAACATTCAATCTGCTGGTAACCTCGTTGCTATCTCACTCAGGTGGATATTTTCCATGGGTGATTTTGAGAGGCTGTTCGTTCCTTGAAGGTGTTACTGCCCAAGCTGACCACTCTCATTGCCATTCGCCTCAGGGTGACAGGAAAGTGCTTTTGTCTGTGGGCACAAAGCTCAACTCCCTTGGATGAAACTGGTGCCCCTGTTGCCCGTATTACCTTGGAACTGGGGTCTTGCTTGTCAGGATAGTTTGTAGTCACAAAAGTAGAAAATGCTAGAAATATCCTCTGAAAAAAAGTTATCTCTGTTACTCCAACCTCATTTGCTCTCTGACCTGCTGAGCATTTCCAGCATTTACTGTGTTTTCCCCATATCCAACATATGCAGATTTTTTATAAAGCCATATTTGACAACCCTAATTGCTGTGAAATACGGCTTTATTTGTAAATTAAAGTATTCTGCTAAACAGGAAGTACCTCCGCCGAAATCAACCCACTTTCTTCCGTTCTGCTACTTTATTTCCCCCTCCCTCGCCTCCTATGCTAATTTATTGCTTTCGACAGCACTCATCTATTGCCGATAACCCCCTACCGACCAGCCCACCTTCTGCGCCTCAGTGCATCCTTCCGCCATTGAATCCCCAACAGCAGGGGACAGCAGAGACCTCTCCATTTACCGACCATCAACCCTATTTACACTCATCTTAGAATAACTTTTTAGTTTCTCGCCACATTCATATAAACTTACCCAAATTCTACCACTCATCTATGCACTGGGGGGAAAGAAATTTAAGTGGACAATTAACCTACCAACCTGCACTTCTTTGGGACATGGGAGAAAACCACAGTGCCCGGATAATCACATAGCGAGCCCGTGCACATTCCGAACAGTCAGCGCCCGAGGTCGGGATTGAACCCAGGACCCTGGCGCTGTGAGCGAGGGGCTCTACCCGCAACACTACTCAGTGTGCAAATGGCAGAGATTTAATGTTTTTCATTTAGTCGCTAATATAACCTATTCACATATGTTTTCAAACAAATATTGTTTGAACTCCGCTGCTGATTTTTTTCTCTGCTTGTTTAGATGAAAGACTTGCCATTTAAGCACTTTCCCTGGAAGTCTGCCAACCTACCTTTCTCTTCTCAGTCCTTTGTATTTGACACTCAAAGGCATTCCTTTCTCGGCTCAGCCCAGCTGTTCAGTAGTTTAGTTTAGAGGTACAGTGCCACCAAATTTGCACCGATCAGCGATCCCAGTACACTAACACTCTCCTACACATTACAGACAATTTACAATTTCTACCGAAGCCAAAGTAACCTACAAACCCGTATGTCTTTGGAGTGTAGTGGGAAACCGGAGTACCTGGAGAAAACTCATGCGGTCACATGGGGAACGTACAAACTCCGTACAGGCAGTACCCGTAGTCAGGATAAAACCCGGGTCACTGGTGCAAACGCTACTGCTGTGCCACCGTGTCGTAACTGCACTCCGCCCCTCGGTCCTGCTGCCACAGTCCTGCTTGCTTCTGCCTCCCCATTGAACAAGTCCCTCTCCCACATCTCCCTGACTAATGTCTAAGGGAAACAACCCCATTACTTTACTTCTACAGAGATTGGAATACCTACTCAGACGATTCCTTGATTTCATACGTTGAACTGTTTGGTGATTTTAATTTACTCCTCTTTCAGCTTCTTGCCATCGAAATGGTGGCTGCACCCACAGATCCATTGTGCAGTCCCTCACCAACTCCAACAACTCTCGAATTCCCCCTCTTTGAATTTCTTCCCCACTTCCTACAATACCATGACAGTCCCCTCACCCTCTCACCACTTCTCACCTCCCAACAGTCATGGAGAGGTGTTGATGAAGGCCTGTGGCTAGTGGTGTGCTGTATGTCAGCTCTATCAATCATGAGAAATTACATGGCATGATTAGCAAATTTGAAAATGACACGAAAGGGAGTGACAGTGAAGATGGTTGTCAAATATTGCAGCAGGATCTTCATCGGTTGGGCATGTGGGCTGAGGAATGGTTGATGGAATTTATGCAGAGAATTGTGAGGCATTTTGGGAAGTCTAACGTGGGCAGGACTAACACAGTAAATGGTAGGGCTCAGGGCCAGATTTAGATGAAGAGAGGCTCTAGGCTGTTCCACTTGTGAGGTCCCTCCCAACCCCCCCCCCCCCCCCACGATTAGAGGGAGATGGTCCACCAGATTGACACCGATTTGCAGCCGAGCGTGGCCAATGAGATAAGGGGCTGGAAAGCTGCGCTTTTTTATTTATTTATTTATTGCCAGTGCTAGTTATCGGCTTAAAACACTATTATTCTGAAATGGCGAGCAAGGAAAATTACTGCAGGGTTGTTTAGAGACCACAGTGCGCTGTGGCAGCATATGTAAGAAAGGCCTATGAGAGTGTCAAAAATATTATCCACCTTGCAGGGCTATCACTTATTTTTTTTTCTCTGTTGTCAGCCGGGCAACCTTGGCAGCTTTTACGTTGCCAAATAACAGTTTAGGTGGTCATTTAAGACAGCTTGCATGACGCGTGCGATAATGTGCTTGGACGAAGTGTATAGTTACCAGTCGGAATTATGCTCAATGAAGCATTCACATAATATTTCTGCTTCAAATAATGTCACAATCTAAACACATTCACCAATCAAGACAAGAAATATATCACAATGACATGCAGCAAAATTATAATTCAGTATCTCAACTCTTTTTACACGTTGCAATGAATGCAATTTCTATTATTTCTTTCCACTTCCAAACAAAAATGTGGTTGGATCATTCAGCGTATGATCAACCTTGGTGAGACCAAGTGCAGGCTTGGCGATCACTTCGCACAACACCTCCACTCAGTTCACAATAACCCACCTGATCTCCCGGTGGCTCAACACTTCAACTCCCCCTCCCATTCCGAATCGGGCCTTTCTGTCCTGGGCCTCCTCCATGGCCAGAGTGAGGACCACCGCATATTGGAGGAGCAGCACCTCATATTTGCTTGGGTAGTTTTACACCCCAGCAGTATGAACATTGGCTTCTCTAATTTCAGGTAGTCCTTGCTTTCTCCCTCCTTCCCCTCCCATTCCCAGCTCTCCCACAGCCTACTGTCTCCGCCTCTTCCTTTCTTTTTCGTGTCGTCATCCCCCCCCCCCCCAGACATTAATCTGAAGAAGGGTCTCAAGCCGCAACGTTGTCTACCAATGGGATCCCACCACTGGCCACATCTTCCCATCTCCACCTGTTGGCTTTCCGCAGAGACCGCTCCCGCCGTAACTCCCTGGTCAATTCATCCCTTCCCACCCAAACCACCCCCTCTCCTGACACTTTCCCTTGCAACCGCAGAAAATGCTACACTTGTCACTTTACCTCCCCCCTTGACTCCATTCAAGGACCCAAGCAGTCTTTCCAGGTGCAGCAGAGGTTCACCTGCACCTCCTCTAACCTCATCTATCGCATCTGCAGCTTTAGGTGTCAGCTGCTCTACATCGGTGAGACCAAGCGTAGGCTTGGCGGTTGCTTCGCCCAACACCTCCGTTCGGTTCGCAATAACCAACCTGATCTCCCGGTGGCTCAGCACTTCAACTCCCCCTCCAATTCCGAATCTGACCTTTCTGTCCTGGGCCAGAGTGAGGCCCACCATAAATTGGAGGAGCAGCAACTCGTATTTCGCTTGAGCAGTTTACACCCCAGCGGTATGAACAGTGACTTCTCCAATTTCAGGTAGTCCCTGCTTTCTCCGCCCCTTCCCAGCTCTCCCTCTGCCCACTGTCTCCACCTCTTCCTTTCTTCTTCCAAACACAAAAAAATATACGTTCATTACTTTAGTTACTAAAAAAATGAAAATATAAATTTTCAGTCTTAAACCTCCAAGTGACGCTGCGTCCTCCTTTATAGCTACTGTATGTTTTAATTCAGTTCAAGACTATGGAGCAATACATAGTACTTTATTAATCCCAGGAAGGAAATTGTGTGTGTGAGTATATAACACACACACACACACACACACACACACACACACACACACACACACACACACACACACACACACACACACACACACACACACACACACACACACACACACACACACACACACACACACTTTTGTTTTCTCGTTTATAACATTGTTTACAGAGTACTATGTTTACATGTTCTGTTGTGCTGTTGCAAGTAAGCATTTTATTGTTCTAACTGGGATGTCAGAGAAGAAAACACTATTGACTCTTGACTTACGTCGCTAATGTGTGGGATAGAACTAGTGTACGGGTGATCAGTGGTCGGCGTGGTCTCGGTGGGCCGAAGGGCCTGTTTCCACGCTGTATCCTTAAATTAAACTAAAAACACTAAAACCAGAGGGAGTCTAAAGAAGGGTCTCTACCAAAAACGTCACCTAATTTCTTCTATCCTGAGTTACTGGCTGCTCCGTGGATTTTCCCCGCACAATTAAAGCATGGAATAGTCTTCACCCTACCCATCCAGACGCAACTAAATTTAAGGTAGCTCTTTTTTCCCCCGAGAACCCTTTTTTGCATGTCCAAGTCAAGAGTCTCAGATAGGACAATGAAATTCTTGCTTGCTGCAGCACAACAGAATATGTAAACATAATACAGAACAGGAGATAAAAGTTCAGTGCGTTTGTATACCATAGACCATATATATACACAGTAAGTAAACAGATAAACTGTTTTTGTTCAGTTTGGAGTTTGGTGATGGACCCCCCCACCACCTCCAGTTTAAATTCCATGTAGAATATTTTTTGGAGGACCAGGAAACCAGAAGCAATAGTTACTTCAGGGAGTTACTCCAGCTCCAGGGAGTGGTTCTGCGTTGGTTTTCAGCGGTTGCGGCGAGGCGGCGACCGGACAGCAATGGCGGCCAGACGCCTGAAGAAGGGTCTCGACCCGAAATGTCGCCTATCTCCTTCGCTCCTTAGATGCTGCTGCACCCACTGAGTTTCTCCAGCCTTTTGTGTTCCCACAATTCAAAGCGAGGGAGAAAGTGCCCAGCGCCGACCAGTTGCCGTGGCAGTGCGCATGTGCAGGGCGGCCTGCCCTGCCAGCGGATGAGGAGCGAGCAGAGAGCGGAGACCCAGCGGCCCAGACACGGATACGGATGGCAGGCGGAGACGGAGAGTGACAGAGAGAGAGAGAGATAGAGAGGGGTGCCCGCTCAGAGATGAACGGCAGGTGTCCTGCCTTGGTCGGAGGCCCTCTAGATTTCGAGGCCCTAGTTTTCAGCCAATGAAGCCTAGTGGTAAATCCGGTTCTGCGAGGCCCCCTAGATGTCGAGGCCCTAGGCTTAAGCCTATGAAGCCTGTACGTAAATACGGCCCTGGTAGGGCTTGAGTATTGAGTATAGAAGTTCAGAGGTCATGTTACAGTTATATACTGTAAGACGTTGATGAGGCCAAATTAAGAGTATTGTCTTCAGTTTTGGTCACCATGTTACAGAAAATATGTTGTCAAACTGGAAAGGATGCAGAGAAGATCTACAAGGATTGTACCAGGACTCAAGTGCCTGAGCTATATGGAGAGGTTGAGCAGGCTAGTACTTTATTCCTTGGAGTGCAGGAGGATGAGAAGTGATCTTATAGAAGTGTACAAAATCATGAGAGGAATAAATAGCATAAATGCACAGAGTCTTATGCCCAGAATCGAGAACTCGAGGAAATGGGTTTTCGGTGAGGGGGGAAAGATTTAATAAGAACCCAAGGAATAACTTTTTTTACACAAAGGGTGGTGGGTGTATGGAACAAGCTGCCAGTGGAAGTAGTTGAGGTAGGTACTAATGCAATGATAAGAAACATTTGGACATGTACATGGATAGGACAAGTTTAAAGGGATATGAGCCAAATTCAGGCAGGTGGGACGTATAGATGGGACATGTTAGTCAGCGTGGGCAAGTTGAGGCAAATGGCCTGTTTTCATGCTGTATGACTCTGACTCTTTCCCTGATCACTACCCTCACTCCCTCACTACGGTCCACAACCCTTCATCACTCGCTTCATCTCCTCACTAATTCACAAATTTCCCTCACTCTCTTTCCATTCTCCTTATCCCGTCACCACACACCACTCCACCCCTTTCCCACTCCACTTAACTCCTCCATTTATCCTTCCTCACTTCCACTACACTCCCTACCCCTCTCGCCTCATTCCTTCCCACTGCCATCCATTCACCCCCACTTCCTTTCCAACACCCCTTCCTGTACACCTCTCCAATCACCCTCCCCTCAACCCTGCCCACTCCCCACTCCTTTACCTCCTCATTTCACCCCCCCCCCCCCGACCCTTCTCATTCTCCTCACACCTCTCCAATCCCCCTTGGCCTCATCCAACTCCCTTTCTGACTCCCCACTTGCCACCCTCCACTCCCCAATCCCCACTCCACAGCCTCACTCCCCACTTCCCTCACCCTCCACCCAATTCCCTTTCGAACTCAACATTCCCCTCCCCCACTCTACACTGCTCACCACTCCCCTCATTCTTCACCCGTCCACGCCCCTCTCCCTTCAGCTTCCCACTCCACTCCTTTTAACCCTTCCCATTCTCCTTACCTGTGCCTGATCACCATTCCCCTCACCCTTACTACTTCGCAGTCCCCTCACCCTTCACCACTCTCCACTCCCTTTAACCAACTCTCTTCATCCCTCCCCAATCATCACTCCCTGCATCCCCCTACTCCCTCACTCCTCACCGCCCCCATCTGCACTCCCTTCCCTACTCTCCACGCCCCTCACCATTCCATGCTCCCCTTCCCACTCCTTTCACCCCTCCTCACACATTGCCCCTTCCCTTCACACTCCCCTCACTCCTCCATTCAACCCCTGTTCTCTAAACCACCAAACCTCTCACTCCCACCCCCTTCAAATCATCCCACTCCCCTCACAATACCTCACTTCCTTCAGCCCTTCCCAATCCTTTCAATTATCCTCTGCCTTCACCTCTTCACCACCAAAACAGTCCTCACCAATCCCTCCTCACTTTCCATCCCCTCACTCCTAACCACTTCCCTCACTTCACCCCTTCCTACTCCCCACTCCTCTCAACCTTTATATTTCTCCTGTCTCAACCCTCCCCATCCCCACCACCTTCCCTTCTCTCTATTCCCACCACTGTTTTCACACTTCAACCCATCCCATTCCACTCACCATTCCCCTGCCCACTCACTACTCTCTCCCCACTTCCCCACTTCCCTCCTCACTCCCCACCCCTGTCCCCATTCCACTCCCACTCTCCATTCCCCTCACCTCACCCCTCATCCCTCCACTCCCCCCTCCCATCAACCCTCCCCACTCAGTTCACTCCCCCCCCCATAACCCACTCCCCTTTACATAGACCAGTCACCATTGCCCTCCCCATTCCCCACCACACACTTTGACACTCCCAATCTCCTCAACTCTTCCCGTTCCCTCATGCCTCCCCACTCCTTGCTTTCCTCTTCTTTCCCCATGTCATTCACCAGTCACCCCTCACTAATTGTCTCACCACTTCACCACTACCCTGAACACTTACCTCTTCCCCTTTCTCTTCTCTTCCCACACCACTCTCATCTTTCCTCATCGCTTCCCTAATCCCTCACCATTCCCCTTATCCCTCATCCCCTCACATCCAGCCATTTTACCTCAGCCCTTCACTCACATCCTCACTGGCTTTACTAACGCCCCACCCTTCTTACTGGTCCCTTTTCCCCTTATCCCCTCATCTCCACTTACCCCAAATCCTCTCACACTTCACCTTTCCCATTTCCCGTTTGCATTGCCCTCACCTCACTGATTTCACTCACCCTCCTCAGTGCTGCACTCACCTCCCCCTCATTGGCTACCACCCTTTTTCTCTCCTTAATTCATGCCTCCTACCTCTGCCCCTCAGTGACTCCATCATCGTTGGCTCTTCCCACCAAACTTCCCTCTTCGCCAACTGCTCTAACCTTCCTCATGGTCACCTATCCCTATTCTCAAGGACTCCCATCATCTTCTTTACCTCATCAACCCTATTAACCCGATTTCCATACCGACCATCAACCCTATTTACACTCATCTTAGAATAACTTTTTCGTTCCTCGCCACATTCGTATACACTCACCGAAATTCTACCGCACATCTATACACTGGGGATCAATTTAAGTGGACAATTAACCTACCAACCCGCATGTCTTTGAGACGTGGTAGAAAACCACAGTGCCCAGAGAATCACATAGCGACCCCGTGCACACTCCGCACAGTCAGCGCCCGAGGTCGGGATTGAACCCAGGTCCCTGGCGTTGTGAGCGAGGGCCTATACCAGCAACACTACTCATTGTGCAAATGGCAGAGATCTTGTGTTTTTCCTTTAGTTGCAAATATAACCTATTTACATAGGTTTTCAAACATTAATTTTTGTCTGCGCTTGGATTGAGGAAATTTGCCAAACAAAAGCTTTCTCTGAAAGTCTGCCAACCTACCTTTCTCTCCTCAGTCCTTTGTATTGAACACCTAAAGGCATTCCTTTCTCAGCCCAGCCCTGCTGCTCAGTAGTTTAGTTAAGAGATACAGTGCGTAAACTGATCCTTCGGCCCTTCAAGTCTGCATCGACCAGCGATTCCCGTACACTAAAACCATCCCACAAATTAGCGATAATTTACAATTTCTACTGAAGCTAAATTAACCTACAAACCTGTACGTCTTTGGAGTGTAGTGGGAAACCGGAGTACCTGGAGAAAACTCATGCGGTCACATGGAGAACGTACAAACTGCGTACAGGCAGTACCCGTAGTCAGGATCGAACCCGGGTCACTGATGCTGTAAGGCAGCAATGCTACTGCTGTGCCACCATGTCGTTACTGCACTCCACACTGAACAAGTCCTGCTCTCACATCTCCCTGACTACTGTCTAAGGGAAACAACCCCATTACTTTACTGCTACAGAGATGGGAATACCTGCTCAGACGATTCCTTGATTTCATACGCTGAACTGTTTGGTGATTTTAATTTACTCCTCGTTCAGTTTCTTGCCTTCGAAATGGAGGCTGCACCCACGGACCAGTATCCACTCCCTCACCCCCTCCAACAACTCTCGAATTCCCCCTCTTTCAACTGCTTCCCCACCTCCTACATCCCCTTGATTCTTCACATTCCTTTCTTTGTGCTCTATTGTAACAGTTTCTCTGACCCTCCGCAGCCTAACTTCTTCTGAGTTATGCGCTGTTCCTTCTACGCAGCTGTTTGCTCCCATCCCTCAGTGTCAGAACTCTACCCTGAAAGCCATTTTAAACATGTCCAGTGATTTGTTTCATAACCAAAGAATTAGCACGCATTGTATTACAATGTCCCCTCTGCACTGTCATCCGTGTGTGCTTTCAATTCCCATACAGAGCAGTATGCTTTCTGGCACTAGCCAGACAGTAATAAGGAAGTGCTGCTCTAATGGAAACAGTGCAGTTTGGACAGTACTTTAAATTTACCCTCTCAGGAGTGCAAAAAGGCTTCTGTAATACAACGTCAAGGAAACTGTGAGAATTGTCCATAGGAGCAGGTATCAGGTAACTTATCACATTACCCTTTACAAATAGATTGCTATGCTTATGATACAAAATTGTCATGTCTTCAATAGGCAGTATTAATTCAAAAGTATTAATTGTAGCACTATTTATGTGTTAATTGGCAATATTCATTGCAATGCTAGTTGCCGTATTAATCTTAATCGCCACTGTCGTACCTGCTTCTATCACCATATCTATGCTATGGCAGCACATTCCAGATAAACACCATTATCTGTGTAAAGGAGAAGAAGGGGGAAGAGCTGGTTGGGGAGGAGGAAGAGGAGAGGGAGTGCAGAGATCATAAGTGCAGAAAATTGTGGAAATTGTCAGGTTATATCTTCTTGAATTGGAACAAATTATAATGGCATCAATCAATGAGGACCAGGATGACAGAGAGAGATGTTAGACAGCGGAAAACCCTTCTGTTTATGGAATTCCATAGAAACGGGACATTGTTCACTGCCTGCTTTTGTCCATCTCACGTTTATAGATCTTTTCTCCTCTATTTAATTCCACCATGATTGTGTGAATAATGATTATCTTTAGAATCAGATTTTCAAATACTGACCTTAGTGGGGACAAAAATTTCCAATGACGAAATTCAGAAACTGAAGATGTTGTTTTGCTCATTCAGTAAGATGCATTGCAAAACCTGACCATTAACTGAGGAAAGGTAATGGAAACTTATTTCATTTGAAATGACAGCTTTTTTTAATCTAACAGATCTAGATGCAATTACTCATTGGCAACAAGCACCTTTTTGGAGCCGCAAAGATGTGGTTGCACAGACAGTTTTGGCCAGTTCTTAAAATTACTGTTTTGCAACTGCTTTCTGCAGAAATGGGGGGTAGATAACAAAGTGTGAGGGTGTATTGCAAGACACAGGCCAGAGTCTAGTCCAATAAGTGCCAGTTCCAAAGGAAACATTTGTGGTTTGCAGGCCAGACTGAAATCGTGCATTTATGTTTCAAATGAATGCTGGTTGATGTGTGGTTAATTAGTTCATAGTTTAGCACATTGTTCTGCAATTTGTGCGAGTAAATAACATGACCCCAAGCACCTTCTATTTTTGGAAAGAACAGAAAATGTTATGTGAAATGGAGAAAAGCAATATTTCTGAGCCATTCTCCTTCATTTAATACAAATACCCCACAAGCACTGGAGTAAGTGATACAGCTCCTACTGATTGACATAGGTAAAATTGGAAAGTCCATGCTAAAAAATATTATGTCCTCAGTTAGTGTTCTCTGTATATATATTTATTTTGTCTTAGTTAACGTCTTTATTTAATTGGATAACACATTTCCAAGAATGAGACAAAAGCTGGGATATGTCTGAAGGATTGTATGGGTTATTTATAATGCAACACATGGCCAGAAAAATATGGAGCAGAAATCAGATGGTTTGCATGTGAAAGAACCAGCTGATTCACATGTGGTAACAGTGGCGCTGAAGCAAGTTGTTAAAATGGAAGTTTCTCTGTCTTTGCCTCCTGCTCTGTCACACATTAGGGGTGAAAGGGGATTGCATTTTCTTGGAATTTGGCCACAGGAGAAATCAGTGACTTGAAAAGATGCCAAGAACAAGCTTGTTGAGAATGCAGACCTTTGCAAACATTTGAGACATAGTCCCAGTTTGATCTCATTGATTATAACTCCCTGGCCTTTTGGCCAATTTAAGCCAGCTGTTCAAACAAATGGTCATCACTCCACAGGCCACGTAGAAGATCAGCAGTAGGAGGTGCAAGACAGCAGCAGGCATTCCCTTTTGAAATATAATCTCTCTGTCTGTCTGTCAATAACGCAACCTGCACAAAGGAAGTTTCGGCATATTCACCTGATTGTTGTTGTGCAGGTTTGCTGTGCATCAATTTACTAACATGTTTCTTTGTGATAATAGTAAAGATTCTACACAAATACTCATTGTCTCTTGGGCAAACATGCAAACAACATAGAGTCATAGAGTAATACAACATGGAATCATGCCCTTCACTCAAATTGCCTATGCCAACCAAGTTGCCCCATCTATGCTAGACCCACCTGCACGCATTTGGCCCGTATCCTTCTAAACCTTTCCTAACTATATATCTGTCCAAATGACTTTTAAATGTTGTGGGTGCAGCACAGTGATCGAGCTGCTGCCTGACATTGCCAGAACCACAGGTCCGATCCTGACTCGGGGTGCTGTCTCTGCGGGGTTTGTACTTTCACCCTGTGACTGCGTGGGTTTTCTCCGGGTGCTCCGGTTTCCTCCCACATACCCAAGATGTACAGGCTTGTAGGTTATTTGCTCCGGAAAAAATAGTAAATTATCCCAAGTTTGTAAGATAGTGCTAGTGTGATCGCTGGTCAGTGTGGACTAGGTGCTCTGGAGGGCCTGTTTCCGTGATATATGTCTAAACCAAAGTAAACTATAGTAAAATGCCAAAACTACCTTCTCTGGCAGCTTCTGCCATTTACCCATCACTCTCTGTGTGATGCAGTTGCCCATGAGGTTCCCATTACATCTATCCCCCTCACCTTCATCATGTCTTTCATACTTCAACTTCTTCATCAAAAAATATCAAACCGTGACTCAATATTGGATCAAAGAGCCGAAGATGGGTCATAAGATCCTCGGATTGAAATGAGCAGGAGGAAGTAGGGATACCAGCCGGGGACAGTTGGGGCACAGAGACTGAGTTTTACACAACATTGAACAGTACAGGCCCTTCAGCCTACAATATCGGTGCCGAACATGATGCCAGGTTAAACTAAACCATTTAGCCTGCATGCGATTCAAATCCATTCCCTGCATATCCATGTGCCTATCTAAAAGCATCTTAAATGCCACTATCATATCACTACCATCTCAGGTAGTTTGTTCCATATACTCATCACTCTCTGTGCAAAATGCCCCTCACATCCCTTTTAAACAATACCCCTATCATATTAAAGCTATGTCATCTAGTCTTTGATATTTCCATCCCGAGAAAAAAGGTTCTGACTGCCTATCCGGGGGGAGGATTGCAACCTTCACGTGGTCCGCCCTGTTTCGACTAATGGAATCGACCCGGCGTGCGGTGTGCACTGCCTATCTTATCTGTGCCTATCATCATTTTATACACCTTTATCAGGTCTCCCCATTCTTTCCAAAGCTTCAAAGAAAACAATATAAATTTATCCAACCTCTGTTTATAACTAATAAATACCCTCTAATCCAGCCAATATTCTGATAAACGTCTTTTGCACCCTCTTAAAGCCTCCTGCTTTGAACAGAAGTTCAGTGCTGGAATGCCATTCACCCTGCCAGTCTCGGGTGCACCTGTATCAATGCTGGCAGTTGTAAAATCGGCCTTCCTGAGAGTGAATCCACAGAAAGTAACTGGTCGGGACGGAGTCCCTGTCAATCACCAGCTTTGCCTTCCCCACTGTCGACGAGATCTATCGTAGTCACTGCCTCATAAAGGCAGCCAAAGTCATCAAAGACACACACCATTCTGGCCACACACTTGTTTCATCATTGCCATCAGGAAGAAAATACAGGAGCCTGAGAACTGTAACGTCCAGGTTCAAGAACAACTTCTTCCCTACAGCCATCAGGCTATAAAAACACACAGCGAATAAAGTGATTGCATGCCAAAAGGCTATTATTATTGCAGTACATTTGTTATTTATTGAACTTGTTATTTTTTTTCTCTCCTCCGTTATGTACTATGTTTACATATTCACATTTTCTGTTGTGCTGCAGCAAGTAAGAATTTCATTGTCCCATCTGGGACATATGACAATAAAACACTCTTGACTCTTGAATATCCTGCTGTCTACTTCATTTGGTTCTCTCAGTGTCACTTCCTTTCCATTGGCAAGACCAAACATAAACTAGTCAACAGTTTCACTGAATACTTGCAGTGAGGCCTACTGGATCTCCTTGTACCCAATCATTTTAGCTCTCCTTCCTTTGCACATATATACCTTTTTGAACTTGGTTTCTTACATTGTCTCCATTTGTGGTGATATTTCTCCAGCTCTTGTGTTTTGTACACAAACGGAAGAAATACCACCACAAATTCCACAGGTAGCTTACAATCCCCAAAAAAAAAAAACAATGGTCTGAACTGGTTTTCTAACTTCGAGTAATAACTGCCTTTTAGATTATTTTTCATTCCTTGTTCCTCACCCCCATAGTACTGCACTCCCAATTCTCCACTGTATCCCACCTCCAAGTTACCTTGCTCCTTTCCCTCTGTATACTCATCTCCATCCTGGTCATCATTCCCTTTTTAGCATCGCTCCTTCCCACCTCTTTTCCCTTCCATCCACATTTCTCCCTCTGGCTGAAAATTTAACTCCTCCTCACCCATTGTCACTTTCTGTGCCTTTCTGCCAATTTAACTCCCCTCACTTTGATCCACGCGCATACTCTGCAAATAGGCAAATTCTCTGTGAGAATCATTCTCACAGAGAATAACTGACGTGAATTTCTGACACACGCAACATTTAGCATCAGAATGTAGTGTGAGGATCACATTTTACATTCACTCTTGCAGAGGGATGGAGTTATCTATTAATCAATAACTCAGCGGTCTATGGCCTGTACCTGCACACAGCTCAGGCCTCCCTGAACCTTCACTCCCTGGGTGTGCGCACGGTCATGATGCCATATTGGCTTCTGCCACAGGGTGCAATACTTCATCATCGTGCCAGGAATCATTTGGTGTAACTTGTGACTGCAGTGTTGTCAATTAAAGCCTCCCTATGATGCTACGCATGTAAGTGTCTGGTGTGACCCTCCCCAGTTGCATGGCCAAAGCAACCTGGTCAGAGTCCATGGTGGGAGCTCTGCATGGTCGGTGGCCTTTTCCAGGTGCTTGGAAACTCAGCCATTGTTCTCTGAGGACATGGAGTCGGTCTGCTACTTCTGGGGGGATGGGAGCCTCTGCCAGAGGTTGTCTCTCCCTCGATCCAGCATCTACCATATGGAAGGCTGTCCTCAGAGTCTCTCCTGAGCTGGTAAAGATTAACACTAGTAACGACTTCCAGCTGTGGCCTCCAGTGACAAAATCCCAATGTCTCTGCTAGGAAGAGGAAATGCTGCAATCCACTCAGGCACGCTGAAGATGGGCCAGTGGGCACGTTACATGATAAAGCATCTTACCGTTGTGAAAGGCCACTTTAACTTTTATGCTTTAACATGGCCAGAGGGACTAAATGAGGGTGGAATTTGTGTTGCTCTGGTAGAGAGTTGGTTGGACATGATGGGCCAAATGCCCCCATCTGCTGTAATCAACCACAATTGTCATGTGGCCTGCCCAACACCGGCAACATTTCCTGTGTTTATTTCAGATTCCAGCACCCCTTTGTATTTCACTTCAGTCTTACAATCTGACTTTAGTCTGCCTAAAAGTAACAATTAAATATGCCCAGTGAACAATTGGGCACCGTGATGTTATCATGGCCGCAGCAGAGACCTGGGTTAATCCTGACTTCAGGTGCTTTATATGTGGAGCTTCAGTTGTCTTGTGAGCATCGGTTTTCTCCAGGTGCTCCAGTTTAATCCCATAGACGTGTGGGTTTGTAGGTTAATTGGCCTCTGTAAATTTTGTGTATAGAGTGAATGGGAAAGTGGGATAACATGGAAATTTGTGAATGGGTGGGTCAGTGGTTAGTGTGGTGGCTTATTTCCTGTTTACCTTTTCCATCAATTTAAAACAACAACAGTCCAAAGTCCACTAATGATTGGTCAAGGCCAAATTAAAATTCAGCCCGTGAAAATCGTAAATGCCCGGCAAATTACCGCAGATGAGGAAAATCTGACATATAGACAGAAAATTGCTGCAAGCACTCGGGTCAGGACAGCATCTGTAAAAAACAGAGTTAAGTTCCTGGTTGCTGACTGTCTACCGGGCGATGAGCACCCAGGAACCCCTGGCTGCTCAACTCCGATTAGAGATCTAAACTAGTCCGTTGTTTATGTTTCATTCGCAAGAAGAAGCACCCGTTTATTAAAATGTCTGAACTTTGCTAGTTAAAATGTCTGAACTTTGCTAGTTAACCACTAGAGGCCAGTGTTGCTCAACAAATGTTAGTTGGTAACAGAAGAGACTGCAGATGCTGGAATCTTGACCAAAGGCAAACTGCCAAAGGGAATCAGCTGGTCAGACAGGACTGGTTGATGTTGTGGGTCAAGGCCCTACATGGGAGGATTAGGGTAGAGCCCATTGATATTGTAGAAACGGATTTCAGCAAGGACTGGGGGTTTTGGGGGAATATAGCCAGTATAAGGTTAGAATGAGGGGTAACATAGGGTTATCTGGATGGTGTAACAGGTGGAAACACGTTAGGGGGAGGGGGGGGTGGGAAGAATGACTGTGGAGAACAGGTAGGGGAAGGGAGAGTGATCTTGAGATAGAGGTCGAAGGTTTAGAGGAACCCGATCAATTGTAGAGATGGCTAGTTTGGAGTCAGGTGGGAGACAGGGGATAGGAAGTGTAGACAAGGAGCCAAGAAGCTCAAGAGGATGGATAAAGTCATACCAGGCCCTTTGGCCCAAATTGCCCATGCCGATTAACATGCCCTTCTACACTAATCCTACCTATCTGCATTTGGCCCATATGCCTCCAAACTTATCCTATCCACGTACCTGTCTAAATGTTTCTTAAACATTGTGATAGTACCTGCCTCAACTACCTTCTCAAGCAGCTCGTTCCATATCCTACCACCATATTAAAAACATTGCCACTCAGCTTCCTATAAAATCTTCCCCCCCGTCCCCTTACAACCTAATCCCACTGGTTCTTTTACCCCCAAAGGCTGGGTAAAAATAAAACTGTCCATTTACCCTCCTATTCTGCCAGATCTTAAACAACTCTATAAGAAATCACCCCTCCACTACCTGAATTACAACGGGAATAAATTCCTAGCCTGCTCAACCTCTCCCTATAGCTCAGTCTCTCGAGTCCTGATAACATTCTTGTAAATCTTTTCTGCACCTTTTCCAGCTTAAGAACATCTTTCCTATCACATGAGGAACAAACTGAAACACATATTCAAATGAGGCCTGACCAATGTCTTGTACAACTGCAACACAACCTCCCAAATTCCGTACTTAATACTCTGCTAGATGAGAGCCAATAAGATGAAAGCCTTCATGACAAGGATAAGGGGGAAATATTTTAGGACCGAGATGAGGAAAACATTTTTCACACAGAGAGTGGTGAATCTCTGGAATTTTCTGCCACAGAAGGTAGTTGAGGCCAGTTCATTGGCTTATTTAAGAGGGAGTTAGATGTGGCCCTTGTGGCTAAAGGGATCAGGGGGTATGGAGAGAAGGCAGGTAAGGGATACTGAGTTGGAGGATGATCATATTGAATGGCGGTGCTCGAAGGGCCGAATGGCCAACTCCTGCACCTATTTTCTATGTTTCTATGACCACCCTATCTCCTTGTGATGCCATTTTCAAGGAACCATGTGCCTGCACGTCTAGATCCCACTGCTCTTCAACACTCCGCAGAGCCCTGTCATTCACTGATTATGTCCTTCCCATGTTCGGGCTTCCCAAAATACCACACCTCGAACTTCTCTGCATTAAACTCCATTAACCATTTCTCAACCTACCTCCTCAATGGATCAAGATCCTGCTGCAATTTTTGACAACTATCTTCGCTATCTTTACAAAGCACTTTAATGTCCTAGACAATAGGTGCAGGAAAATAAAGTTTGGTCCTTCGAGCCAGCACCGCCATTCAATGTGATCATGGCTGATCATCCCCAACCAAACGCCGTTCCTGCCTTCTCCCCATATCCCCATGACTCCGCTATTTTTAAGAGCCATATCTAGTTCTCTCTTGAAAGCATCCAGAGAACCTGCCTCCACCGCCCTCTGAGGCAGAGAATTCCACAGATTCACCACTCTCTGTGAGAAAAAGTGTTTCCTCGTCTCTGTTCTAAATGGCTTACTTCTTATTCTTAAACTGTGGCCCCTGGTTCTGAACTCCCCCAACATCGGGAACATGTTTCCTGCCTCTAGCGTGTCCAAGCCCTTAACAATCTTATATGTTTCAATGAGATCTCCTCTCATCCTTCAAAACTCCAGAGAGTACAAGCCCAGCTGCTCCATTCTCTCAGCATATGACAGTCCCGCTATCCCGGGAATTAACCTTGTAAACCTACGCTGTACTCAATAGCAAGAATGTCCTTACTCAAATCCTCAAATTTCCTTTATTGATATCGAAACAAACAAAAGTTTTTCTGCAGATTTACTAATCATGTTTTCACAAACAGCAATGAGCCCAGCACTAAACCCTGAGGCACACCACTGGTCGAGTGTGTGAGGGATCACTCAAATGATGCGGGTATCAGAGGTACTGTTGGAAAGGCCTGTGTGTAGGCCTGCAATACATTTTGTATATGTTACACACTAATGCGCCTGTCCCACTTAGGCAATGTTTTAGGTGACCGTCATAGTCGTAGCAGGTCGCCGAGAAACCAGCGACTGAACCCCCCCACCCTACGACAATGTCTACAACAAGCTACAACAACCTATCACCTAGTCGACGGCTAGCTACCGACAACCACAATCTCCGCGACTAGGACGTCCACCTACGACAACCTTCGACGACACCTACGACAACACAGACGACAACGGAAGTCAACCTGTCCTCCTGCAACAAGCTACGACAAGCTAAGACCCTGTCGGCGACAACTGAAGCCTCTAAAACAATGGAATCACAGTTTTCCTATAATTTTCAATGCAGTACAATGCTTGTGTTTGCGTTATTGATGAAAATATATGAAAAGTGTTTGCTTTTCAATGCAGTGCAATGCTTGTGTTTGTTTTATTGATCAAAAATATGAGATTTAAATATTTGAAAGTAATGCCACGAAACACTAATCTGAAATATAATATCTTCATACATCAATTTGCTGTCAAAATGTCAAGCATTTCCTTTATTGATATAGAAACAAACAAAAGATTTATTTTGTCACAGTCCATACAAAAATATTATAATCAAATTAAAATTGAAATTATCTATAATAAATCTAGGAAGAATCATAAATTTAACAAAGAAAGTTTGATTTATTATTAGATTATAAAGAACATACAACTGTGCATACAAAGATATTATAATCACATAAAATTGTACTCCCATACCCCAAAAACGGTAGTTGTGTTTCGATAAATTTCAAAATTTTAAAATTAAACTTCAAACTTCAAACATAATACAAGTACAAAATCATACAGGACTTAACATAATTTATGGACACATTACACTTATGTGTGATCTGTGTCCATTAATCCTGCAAAACCCAGACTCAAGTGCCCACTTGCGTCCTGGGTCTCTGTTGTGGGGGTACCCCCTGTTGTCACTGGTGCAGGTCTGGGTGTGTCAAGGCTGGGGTAGCCTGTGAATACAGATGAGAGTGCAGAGCAGCCACTAGATTTTGCAGGTTGCCAGCCAGTTTATGTGGAAGTAGTGGCTACCTGCTATGCTTTGGAACAGGGTGACCTTGCCGTTGGTAAGGTGGCCATCGGTGAGCATAACATCACTGGTGGTGGCATCTGTGGTGGTTCCATCAGTGACTATGGCTGCAACACAGAAACATATCACTATTAAGTGGAAGGCAAATAAATTAAAACGTTTCACAAGCTGTGTGTGACAAAGAATTTCAAGTCCAATTCACAAAAAGTATTATGAAATTAGATATCTGGTATGCCGGCTGATATGGTGGTCCCATAAGTGGCATCTGTTGAGGTGGTCCCATCAGTCCCATCTGTTGCTGTCCTATGTGTCCCATCAGCTGCAGAGTCTGCAACACACATGAATTCATTGTGAATATTTCAATCAAAAACATTAATTTAAAGGTAAAATATTAAAGTCCAATGTTCCCTAAATTCCACAAAAATTGCTTAAAATATTTAACGGCTGGGAGAAGCTATGGACCATCGCCACGGTGAAGTGGGACCACAATACTATCTTCAGCAGCTCACTATTCAAGAACAGCCCTCTCATGTGGTGGCTGGGGCTGTGGGTTTTTCCAATGTGCCAATGAAATTCACTGGTCAGCACCACCAGCAGGAACATACGTCACCGGCGACAACCTACAATAGCGCCAACATCAGGAGAATTCAAGTTACGCTCATATGGGTCAAACCCACTGCCGCCGAAAATTTCTCAACATGTTAAATAATTTGCGCCGACCAGAAAGACGCTGCGACGCTTTGTGCAACTGAGGAGACTACTCACGACCATACAACACCCTGGTTACCATGTGGCGACAGCCAAGTCGCCTGCAGTTGCCTAAAAAAATCGCTGAAGTGCAACAGCCCCAATACTTACATTGAGCTATTGGTAGGGGGAATGCTTGGCTAGGGCAGTGGCTGTGGCACCAATCAGATGGGCTCTTTGACATGGATGGTGTTGATGTCTTTCACTGTTACATCCACCTGAGAAACTACCTGGGGAAGGGGTGGTTTGGGTGGGAAGTGATGACTGAGCCAAATAATTGTGGAGGGAGCTGTCTCTGCTGAAGGCGGAAATGGGTGGAGATGGGAACGTGCTGTTCCAGTATTGGGTGCTTATCTATTCATTAGATAGTCAGCCCTACTTCAAAAAAACTCTCATGAAATGTGAAAAGATTAAAGAACTGCAGTTCTTAATGGAGTTAGTCAACACAGAATGACCATAGATATGGTGAGCTGAATGCCCTGTTCTGTACTGAATGGATGTATGATTATATGAACAGATAACTTTTATCCTTCTGTTAATCCAGAGTCCTTCTCTTACCGTCACTGTTAATTTAGAATTTCTCTTTTCCCTCCCTGCTCTCTTCGCTGCCCCGGACCAACAAAAATATTCGCTCAGTTTGGTACAAGAGTTTATGTGAAATGTTAACCTGCTGTTTTCTTTGTAAACATCACAACACATTTCCTGAATTGCTGTTTCCTGTCTATCATCATTTGTTCATCGTTTTCTGATAGTTGGCTCCTTTCTCTTAATTTCCAATTAATTATTTCACCTTTGCAATTGTTATTTTTTTTCTAACTTGGATATTTTTCCTACTTGCTATTGCTGCATCCCAAGAGCTGCTGTCTGCTCTCTAACTGTTCTTGCAGCCCTCGCCTCAATTGTTGTGTGAACTCTCCTGAATCTAGATTGTACTTTTCGTGCAGTTCACCATTTTAGGAAACATGTGCGTTTTTTGTGCTCACTCAAGCAAATTAAACTTTCCTTCACAAGATTGGAAAGTCTAGCAACACCAGCGACTGAAAACGTAACAGATATTATAGGTAATCTCACAGATAAATGTTGACTGTGACAGCAGCACATTGACCTCACAAACAAAAAAAATACACTAAGTGCTGGAGTAAACTATCAGGTCAGCAGCTTTTCTCGACGACACGGATAGGTGATGTTTCAGATCGGGATGTTTGTTCAGACTATTTTGGGCCCCAACCCAAAATGTCACCCATCCATGTTCTCCAGAGATGTTGCCTGACCCGCTGTGTTAGTCCAGCACTTTGTACATTTTTTTGTAAACCAGCATCTGGGGTTCCTTGTTTCTACAAACCTCACAGAGGTTTGTTTTAAAAGTAGAATGTTACTATTTTTCAAGAATGGAACAAATATTTATAATGAATCTCAGGAACGGTCACAAGATCATAGATTTTGTGATGATTAATTGTCAGTATAAATGGGTAAACTAGCCCTTTTGAAGAAGCTGATACATTTTCAACCTCCGGGAGGCAGCAGAAACCAGTGATGGAATGAACATTCTCTGCTTCTCTCTCCCTCTTGCCTTTTCTCTTTATCTCCCTCTCTCTCCCCAGGCCCTCTCTTTATCTCTCCTCTTGCTTTTCTCCTCTCCCCTCTTTCTCTTCTTTCACTATCTATTTCTCACTTTTCCCCCTGTTTGTCTAGTATCACTCAAGTCGTTAAGCTGAGTTTATTGGATTTGCAAGAGTACGGTAAACTAAATGTACAATGAAACTCGTGCTTTCAACAGCATCACAGGCATGTTGATTCAGATAACATACAAAACATAAATGGTACAAAATTTCACGTAACTTCTACAAGGCAGTGAAAATAAAAATACTGCAAAAAATCTTTACATTGGTACCAAAATCCCAGCTCTCTTTCTCTCTCTCTCTCTCTCTCTCTCTTTTTTTCTCTCTCTCTCACCTCCCTCCTTCTGTTTCTCGATGACAGCAGAATCCATGTCACTAACTCAATATGAGAGCAGTTCAAAGGAAGGTATAGAAATTGAAAGCAAACTTGTGTTGGTGAGATGACACCATGCTGCTCATGTCAGAACGGATGTTCAAAACGTTGAGTGTGGAATTATTTCCATTTGAACTGGGATGAAATTTATGTGACTCAAGAATCTATGGTATATAGTATTAGTTATGTAGAACGCAGTGTCACAGCAATTAAAGTAGCTCCCTAAAAGCTACAGCAACCCCAGTTTGATCCTGACCTAGGGTGCTGCTTGTGCAGACTTTGCACCTTTCCCTGCAACTGCGTGAGTTCCCTCTGAACCACATTCCAAAGACGTGAGTTAGTAAATTAATTGACTGCTGTACATTGCCTCGAGAATAAAGGTGAGAAGTAACATTTGAGCAAGTAAGAATTTCATTGTTCTATCTGGGACATGGGGTCAAGGAAAGAACATTCACATCGCGGCCCTGGTTTCACCAATCTTTCTACCATCAGGCGCAAGAAGCGCAAGACAGACACCGTTGTATGCAGATGCTGAGAAGTGTATTCAGCTCTGGCTGAACAACTTCTAATCTTGTGTGTGGACTCGATAAGAAGAAGATCTGGGACATATGACTATAAAAATAAGGCAAAGCATTTTCTTTGTGGCGATCCTCAGTCCAAGTTTAATGCTACCAGCACTCAGGCAGGCCAGTCCAGGGAGTGGTGATTGAAACATTGGTGGTCTTCAGGGGACCGGTTGTTCCATGGTGTGGGGGTCTGGATACAGCTGGATACAGCAGCCTACATCTACCACCTTCAAATGGAGGATGTTCAGCGTGAACAAAGTGGAAACATTCAGAGGAAAACTGGAATAGACTGGGGAGCACAGAAGTTGGTCCTTTGGCCAACCACATCCCATAAGTAATGTGCTCCAATCCATTCAAGATCTTTCGGAATCTGCTCAATGTTCAAGTGCAAATTTTTCCAGTCCTGAACAGATGCTTGTAACTTCCAGCATTTAGAATGTCTTACGTTTTCTACGTGTGTTTTTCACTCACTACAAAGGCAAATATCTGTAACATAGAAACATAGAAAATAGGTGTAAGAGTAGGTCATTTGGCTGATCATCCAAAATCAGTACCCCGTTCCTGCTTTGCCCCATATCCCCCGATTCCTTTAGCCCTAAGAGCTATATCTAATTCTCTGTGGAAAACATCCAGTGAATTGGCCTCCACTGCCTTCTGTGGCAGACAATTCCACAGATTCACAACTCCCTGGGTGAAAAAGTTTTTCCTCATCTCAGTGTTAAATGGCCTGCCCCTTATTCTTAAACTGTGACCCCTGGTTCTGGACTTCCCCAATATCAGGAACATTTTTCCTGCATCTAGCTTGTCCAATCTCTTAAGAATGTTATATTTTTCTATATGATGCCCTTTCATCCTTCTAAATTCCAGTGAATATAAGCCTAGTTGATCCATTCTTTCATCATATGTCAGTCCCTTCTTCCCGGGAATTAACCTGGTGACCCTGCGCTGTACATCTTCAATAGCAAGAATGTCCTGCCTCAAATTAGGAGACCAAAACTGCACACAATACTCCAGGTATGGTTTCACCAGGGCCCTGTAAAACTGCAGTAAGACCTCCTTGCTCCTATAATCAAATTCTCCCACTATGAAGGCCAACATGCCATTTGATTTCTTCACTGCTTGCTGTACCTGCATGTCTTGTAATATTCAAATTTCAAGGATAGCACAGGAATTCAAGAGCAGTAGTCTCCGGATTACTCCTACCACTATATGATGGGAATAGGGAGACTGGCATGCGGCTACATGAGCGATCCATTTAAACGACAATGGGGAATTTTGAGGTCCAAATTGGCGTGTGAAATGTGAAGCTGGAGGAAAGGACACAGGTGGAAGGGGCTGGACGAAGGGGGGAGGATTGTGGGAGAAATGGGTGTGCAAATAGGGGCGCAGGGAAGAGAGGAGGGAAAAGGCGGAAGGATTCCACTCCTCTGGATTTACGTTTCACATCTCTTCTCTCCTTATCTCTGTATCTCACAGCCTTCAATTTTTTATCTCTGAATCTTGTCCAACCTTCTCACCTGCATCAACCTATCACTTGCCAGACTTTGTCCTGCCCCTACCTCACTTCCAGACTTATCCCCATACTACAATCACTCCGAAGATGCGTTCCAACCCAAAACGTTGCCTACTCATGTTTAGTTTAGTTTAGAGATACAGCGTGGAAAGAAGCCCATCAGCCCACCGTGTCCGCACCGACCACCAATCCCCGCACGTTAACACTACGCTACACACATGAGGACAATTTAGCTTACGTTTATAACAAAGCCGATTAACCTACAAACCTATATGTCTTTGGAGTGTGGGAAGAAACCGAAGATCTTGGAGAAAACCCACGCAGTCACGGGTGAAATATACAAACTCCATACAGACAGCACCCATTGTCAGAATCAAACCCGGGTCTCTGGCGCTGTAAGGCTGCAACTCTACCTCTGTACCACCATGCCGCCATTGTGTTCTCCAGAGATGCTGCCTGTCCAGTTGCATTGCTCCAGCACTTTGTATCTTTTTTTGAAAATCAGCATTTCATGTCCTTTGTGCCCAGATAAGTGTTCTCAATACACACAGCTCCACCTTGCAAACTCACATACTCTGTCCTCAGATTACTTGCTTGTTATTTGTTCATGGATGAGCTCCATTTTTCCATTAGTACAAAAGTTCAATAGTTATTTTATTGTCATGTATACCTAGATTCCATGAAATGCTCTATTTTGCATATGATCGATTGAAATCATACTAGACCTAAGTAAATCATACATAAATTATAGAGCGTAATAATTGTAGCGTAAAAAAATTGCAGGACATTATAGAGATTGTGGATTTTGCAATCGTCCACCCTGAATTCTGCAATATATTAAGTCTTTATATTTCCCACAGCAGCAATTTGCTGGAAGCGTTTGACTGGATCCTCAGCATGGAGGCTCTCCGAGATAACCGTCCCATCAGCATGAAGGATTTTTAAAAATTTATTTATTTATTTAACCTTTATTTAACCAGGAGAAGTCTCATTGAGATTAAAAATCTCTTTTACAAGAGAGTCCTGGCCAAGACAGGCAGCAGCACAGTTTCCCAGTTACAGACAATAATTTAAAAACAACAGAGAACATATAGAGTCACAGTCATAACATCATCAAACAAAGCATGTACAGACAGAAGAGCCCGCTTCAACATAATTAAGAAGAGATTTAAATCTGTTTATAGAAACCAGCTCCTTAAATTTCAGTTCATTCTGCAGCTGGTTCCATGCGAAGGAAGCAGCATAACTAAATGCCCTTTTCCCCAGTTCAGTAAGGACATTAGGTACAGTTGGTAAGAACAAGCGGAGCTGATAAGTTCCTGTGCTTTTTCGAATTACATACTTCTGCAGGTATGAAGGAAGAACACCGAGGATAGTCTTATAAATAAGGATATGCCAATGATGGAGTCTGTGGGTGGACAGGGCAAACCATCCAACTTGAGCATTTTTTAAATGCTCAAGTTTTTAAATTTATAACAAATCTCAGTGCTCCGTGGTAGACCATGTCCAAAGACTGTAGGCGTTTTGAAGATGCATTCATATATAAAACATCACCATAGTCCAACACAGACATAAACATTGCAGCAACAAGTCTTTTTTTGGCTTCAAAAGAAAAACAAGATTTGTTTCAAAAGTAAAAACCTAATTTTATCTTTAGTTTTTTCACGTTGCTGGATATGAGATTTAAAAGAGAGAGAATCATCAATTATAATTCCCAGATATTTATATTGAGACACAGATTCAACCACAGAGCCCTGCAAAGTGGTGACAGAAGGGAGGTCCGAGGGCTTTGATTTAGCTTTATTGAACAGCATGAGCTTTGTCTTGTCAGCATTTAAAACAAGTTTTAAATCACACAGGTTACATTGCACAGTGTTAAAAGCAGTTTGGAGCTGACAGAGAGCCTGATTTGGGGTAGATGCAGAGCAATATATCACTGTGTCGTCAGCATAAAAGTGAAAATTTGCGTTCGCTGCTTTATGATCTAGACTATTAATATAAATAGTAAATAATAAAGGTCCTAGAACCAGTCCCTGTGGCACACCCTTGGATACATTAAGAGAGCTAGAAGTAATACCTTCTGCTCGCACACACTGGGATCTGCCTGATAGATAGTTTTTAAACCAACAGACAACTTGATCAGACAAACCAATGCTGCATAGTCTTTGTAACAATAAGGCATGATCCACAGTATTGAAAGCCTTTGATAGATCAACGAAAAGGGCTGCACGGTGTTGCTTATTGTCTAAAAATTCAATAAAATCATTTACTACTTTTAAAGCAGCTGTTGACGTACTATATTTTTTCCTAAAACCAGATTGAAATTCAGATAAAATACTGTTAGTTGATAAAAAGTCCATCAGTTGTTGGTTTACAATGGATTCCAGCACCTTACTTAAAACAGACAGTTTGGAGATGGGCCTATAGTTGTTTAGCACAGAGGGGTCCCCCCCTTTAAACAGTGGGACAACAAAGGCAGATTTCCAAATAAGGGGAATTTCGTTTTTCTCCAGGGATACAAACAGAAATGCTGAAAATATTTCCAGGGTTTTCAGTTGGTATTTTAACTTCCTTGTATCTGTAGATGTTCCATGGTAAAATATAATTGTTTTCCCTGGAGTATCAGAACATCAAAGGAAGGATGTGTTTGGAAGCAGGTTCTACCCTCCCATAACTATTGACAAGCCCGCAGTCAGCTTGCACTGCTCAGTAAATTCAGAGGAGATTGACAAGTGCCTTCACTTTACGTAGAACATAGTACAGCACAGGAACAGTACATTCAGCCTACAATGTCTGCACAGACAATGATACCATTTCAAACTAATCCCATCTGCCTGTACATGGTCATATCATTCCATTCTGTGCCCGTTCATATGTCTAAATGCATCTTAAACTGGGTGATCATTTTGGTTTCTCCCACTTCCCCTGGCACCATGCTCTGATAATCCAGGGAAAATAATCCAAGTTTATTTAACCTCATAGCTAGTTTCAAAATAATTTAAGAACTTCCACAGGCATTTAAATGGCTTGGTAATCTGTTCGAACATTTAGGAAAGGAATGTAAATTTTGAAAATTTTCTGTAAATTAAAATATTTGTTGTAAAGTTTTAAACACCATGTTTTCTCAGAAACGTTATCTTGTGGTAAAGCGTTACATTCAGGCTAGAGGTCTCTGACCAGTGGAGTTCACATGGGTCTTTGTCGGGACCTCTGCCATTTGTGATACATATAAATGACTTGGACATATACGTACACTAAATGAGTTGGTTAATAAGTTTGCAGATGACACCAATGTTGCTGGCATCACAGACTGTGAGAAAGGCTGTCAATGTATACAGTGGAATACAGATCAGCTGTAGAAATGGCAGATAGAGTTTAATCTAAGTAAGCGCAAGGTGATGCACTTTACAAATGTAAGGGCGAAATATAAAATTAATGGCATGACTCTCAACAGTATTCATCTATTGAGGGATATTGGGGTCCATCCGTAGCACCCCAATAGTGGCAACACAATTAGATAGATTGGTATGATGCTTGCATTAATAGGTTGATGCATTCAGTATAAGACTCAGGATGTCATGATGCAGTTTTATAGGACTTTGATTTGACCGCATTTGGAATATTGTGTGCCGTTCTGGTCAACCTACAGGAAGGATGTGGAGGCTTTGGAAAGGGTACAGAGGAGGTTTACCAGAATGTTGCCTGGTTTAGGGGGTATTAGCTACTGGGAGAGGATAGGCAGACTTGGATTGTTTTCCGTGTAGTGCCAGACATTACAGGGCTATTGATAGAAGTATACAAAATTATGAGAGGCACAGATAGGTCAGGCAGACCTTTTTCTCAGGATGGAAAAAAAAATACCAGATGGTATAGCTTTAAGGTGCAAACGGTGAAGTGCGAAGGATATATGTTTTCTACACAGAGGGTGGTGAGTGCCTTGAACGCATCGCCAGTGTTGTTGAGAGAGGCAGGTATGATAGTAGGATTTAAGATGCTTTTGGGCTGGCATATGGATGTGCAGGTAATGGAGGGATATGAAATATGCACAGGTCGATAAGAGACAATCTTGGCGTCACGCTTGCCACAGTCATTGTGTCCTGTGGGGTTTGTTCTTGTGCTCTACTGTTCCATGTTTCTAAGTTGCACAGGAAAATGTCCGTTATATTTTCCCAATGGGTAGGGCTTTCACCGGACGTAACCAAGGTCGGCTAAAATTGAATGCAAAATTATGTTCATGCATAAAGACTGGGCACAAATGGACCAAATTCATTGTCTTCAAATATTATCTTTTCCAAAGAATGAGTTGTTCTATTCTTCGTAGCAAAATAAACTTAATTTTTCCACAATATGCTTCATCTACCGTGTTTTGCGTACAGGTTAAGCTTTTCAACATTGTCCAAATGTTTTGCTTCCTGAAGCCTTGGCTCCTTTGTGGCTCTGGTCTCTATCACCAGTAGGTTGGGATATGTTTGCCGACTACAATGCAGATTGTAGTGTCACACATTTCTGCAAAGTCTGTAAATATGTAATTCAGAAAATATTCTTGTGCTCTGACATTCGATCTTTCATTAATCCACTCATCTCTAATCCCATGAGCTCTTACTTCTCCAAAATTTAGTTTGATCAGATAAAATGATAACCATTTTTACTTTTTGTTGCCCTGTTCATTGCGCTCTGTTAGGTAAAGTGTAGCTAACTGGACAATAGCTCCCAATTTTCTCTCTTCTGCGATACAATCCTCTCATGGCTAATGCTGGAGGTGGGGCTGATGGACATTTGAATTACAAGAGGTTGAATGGTATAGGGAGATACTAAGACAGCTGCTTTGAGACCAAGATTGATTCAGCCTCTATCTATCTATCTATCTATCTATCTATCTATCTATCTATCTATCTATCTATCTATCTGTCTATCTGTCTATCTGTCTATCTGTCTATCTGTCTATCTGTCTATCTGTCTATCTGTCTGTACATAATCTATCTACACATAACTAAAACTCTGATCTTGTGCTCTTCCGGTTTGTGCGTTTTTTCTATTTGCGCAAAAACGGTACGCTATAGCGCTATGGTTTTTTGCCACCTCACTCACCGTTCTCCTGTGTTGCAAGTGCAATGGGTTTCGTTCCGATTGGTAGTGTATTGTAAAAGTTAGCGAGGTTTAAAATCTTAAAATTGGTCTCTTCTCCTGTCACTCTCCGAGCCGGTCCGCCCCTTCCTGCGCCATCGCGTCCTTACTGGAGCTGAGGGATGCTGTGGGTAGCCGGCGGAAGTCTCGAACTAGACATAATTTTCAGAGGGACCGGAAGCGGCCGGCCCGGCCCGGGAGATGTTGCCAAACGGAAAGCGGAGAATCTGATCCCGGCGGAGGATAGCGTCCAGTGCCCGCTGTGAGTCCCAAACGCACCGCCATCATTACGTCCTGCAGCTCCAGCCCCTTCCCCTCTGATCCTCCTCGCTGGCTCCTGCCCCCCTCCCTCGTGATACTCCCCTCTCCCCATGGCTCTTCCCCGTCTTTTCTCTGAGCTCTCCATCCTCACATTTTTCAACATTAAACTTCATCTGCCATGCATCTGCCCACTCCCCCAACCTGTCCAAGTCACCCTGCATTCTCATAGCATCCTCCTCACAGTTCACACTGCCACCCAGCTTTGTGTCATCTGCAAATTTGCTAATGTTACTTTGAATCTCTTCATCCAAATCATTGATGTATATTGTACCAGCAACGAGCCTTGCGGTACCCCACCAGTCACTGCCTGCCATTCTGAAAGGGACCTGTTAATCCCTACTCTTTGTTTCCTGTCTGCCAACCAATTTTCTATCCATGTCAACACTCTGCTCCCAATACCATGTGTCCTAATTTTGACCTTATCAAATGCTTTCTGAAAGTCCAGGTACACTTTATCCACTGGCTCTCCCTTGTCCATTTTCCTAATTACATCCTCAAAAAATTCCAGAAGATTAGTCAAGCATGATTTCCCCTTCGTAAATCCATGCTGACTCGGACCGATCCTGTTACTGCTATACAAATGTGTGGCTATTTCATCTTTTATAATTGACTCCAGCATCTTCCCCACCAATGATGTCAGGCTAACTGGTCTATAATTCCATGTTTTCTCTCCCCCGCCTTTCTTAAAAAGTCGGATAACATTAGCAACTCTCCAATCCAGAGGAACTGGTCCTCAGTCTAAAGAACACTGGAGAAGTATCACCAATGCATCCATGATTTCGAGAGCCACTTCCTGAAGTACCCTGGGATGCAGACCATCAGGCCCTGGGGATTTATCAGCCTTCAGTCCCATCAGCCTACCCAACACCATTTATTTCAGTTCCTCCGTCACTACAGATCCTCTGGGCATTACTATATCAGGAAGATTGTTTGTGTCCTCCTTAGTGAAGACAGATCCAAAATACCTGTTCAACTCATCTGCCATTTCCTTGTTAATAAATAATTATCCCATAATAAATTCACATTTTTCGATCTTCAAGGGTCCAACTTTGGTCTTAACTAATACATTCCTCTTCATATACCTAAAGAAGCTTTTACTATCCTCCTTTATATTCTTGGCTAGCTTACCTTCTTACATCATCTTTTCTCCCCGTTTTGTCTTTTTAGTTATCTTCTGTTGCTCTTTAAACATCACCCAATCCTCTTGCTTCACACTCATCTATGCTACATAGTAACTTCTTCTCTTTTATTTTTATACTGTCCCTGACGTCCCTTGTCAGCCACGGTCACCCCTTACATAGACACATAGAAACATAGAAAATAGGTGCAGGAGTAGGCCATTCGGCCGTTTGAGCCTGCACCGCCATTCAATATGATCATGGCTGATCATCCAACTCAGTATCCTGTACCTGCCTTCTCTCCATACCCCCTGATCCCTTTTGTCACAAGGGCCGCATCTAACTCCCTCTTAAATATAGCAAACGAACTGGCCTCAATTACCTTCTGTGGCAGAGAATTCCAGAGATTCACCACTCTCTGTGTGAAAAATGATTTTCTCATCTTGGTCCTAAAAGACTTCCCCCTTATCCTTAAACTGTGACCCCTTGTCCTGGACTTCCCCAACATCGGGAACAATCTTCCTGCATCTAACCTGTCCAAACCCTTAAGAATTTTGTAGGTCTCTATGAGATTACCCCTCAATCTTCTAAATTCCAGCGAGTACAAGCCGAGTCTGTCCAGTCTTTCTTCATATGGAAGTCGTGCCATCCCAGGAATCAGTCTGGTGAACCTTCTCTGTACTCCCTCGATGGCAAGAATGTCTTTCCTCAGATTACTCCCCTTGGAATCTTTCTTCCTCCTATCAATGAACTGATTCTGCACCTTCTGTATTATTCCTAGAAATACCTGCCATTGTTGTTCCACTGTCATCCCTGCAAGTGTATCTTTCCAGTCAACAGCCGCCCTGAGTCAATATTTTGTAGCACCGCCTTTCGCTGCAAGTCTTTGGGGTATGTCTCTCCCAGCTTTGAACATCTAGAGACTGAAATTTTTGCCCATTCTTCTTGACCAAATAGCTCAAGCTCAGTCAGATTGGATGGAGAGCATCTGTGAACAGCAAGTTTCAAGTCTTGCCAGAGATTCTCAATTGGATTTAGGTCTGGACTTTGACTGGGCCATTCTAACACATGAATATGCTTTGAACTAAACCATTCCATTGTAGCTCTGGCTGTATGTTTAGGGTCGTTGTCCTGCTGGAAGGTGAACCTCAGCCCCAGTCTCAAGTCTTTTGCAGACTCTAACGGGTTTTCTTCCAAGATTGCCCTGTATTTGGCTCCATCCATCTTCCCATCAACTCTGACCAGCTTCCCTGTCCCTGCTGAAGAAAAGCATTCCCACAGCATGATGCTGCCACCACCATGTTTCACAGTGGGGATGGTGTGTTCAGGGTGATGTGCAGGGTGATGTTAGTTTTCCGCCACACATAGCGTTTTGCATTTAGGCCAAAAACTTCAATTTTGGTCTCATCAGACCAGAGCACCTTCCTCCACATGTTTGCTGTGTCCCCCACATGGCTTGTGGCAAACTGCAAATGGGACTTCTTATGGCTTTGTTTCAACAATGGCTTTCTTCTTGCCACTCTTCCATAAAGGCCCGATTTGTGGAGTGCAGGACTTATAGTTGTCCTGTGGACAGATTCTCCCACCCGAGCTGTGGATCTCTGCAGTTTCTCCAGAGTTACCATGGGCCTCTTGGCTGCTTCTCTGGTCAATGCTCTCCTTGCCCGGCCTGTCAGTTTAGGTGGATGGCCATGTCTTAGTAGGTTTGCAGTTGTGCCATACTCTTTCCATTTTCGGATGATGGATTGAACAGTGCTCCGTGAGATGTACAAAGCTTGGGATATTTTTTTATAACCTAACCCTGCTTTAAACTTCTCCACAACTTTATCCCTGACCTGTCTGGTGTGTTCCTTGGGCTTCATGATTCTGTTTGTTCACTAATGTTCTCTAACAAACCTATGAGGCCTTCACAGAACAGCTGTATTTATACTGAGATTAGATTACACACAAGTGGACTCTATTTACTAATTAGGTGAGTTCTGAAGGCAATTGGTTGCACAGGATTTTAATTAGGGGTATCAGAGGAAAGGGAGCTAAATACTTTTGCATGCCACACTTTTCAGTTTTATATTTGTAAAAATATTTGAAAACCATGTATCATTTTCCTTCCACTTCACAATTATGCGCCACTTTGTGTTGGTCTATCACATAAAATCCCAATAAAATACATTTACATTTGTGGTTGTAATGTGACAATATGTGGAAAAGTTCAAGGGGTATGAAAACTTTTGCAAGCCACGTCGCATCAGGGTCTTTTTACCCTTACAATTCCTTAGTTCTATGCATACTGACTCCACATCTCCTGTTCCAATGTCATCCCTTGCAAGGGACTGAATTTCATTCCTCACCAACAGAGCTACGCCACCCCCTCTGCCCACCTGTCTGTCTTTTCGATAGGAGATATACCCTTGGATATTCAGTTCCCAGCCCTGGCCCTCTTACAGACATGTCTCTGTAATTCCCACAACATCATACTTGCCAATTTCTAACTGAATAGAGGGAGAGGAGGGCAGTGGGGGACGTGAGGAGGGATAGTGGGGGGATATGGCAGGTGAGGAGTAGGGGAGGTGGGGGGTAGAGGGATAAGAGGGGGTAGGGAGTGGAGAGGAGTTATGGAGGGATGGAGGGAGTGACTGAGGGTAGGGGGAAGGAGAGGGAGAGATAGGTGATGGAGGGATTGGTGGCAGGTAGGAGGAGAGGGGAAAGAAGAGGGAGGGGGAGAGAGTGCTAGCGATGAGGGCAAATCAGCTGCGCCTGTGCAGTTGGAGGGTACGGGTGAGTGGTGGAATATTGTGTTGGGGGACCAAGCCACCTGTGTGAAAGGGACCCAACGGGTCCCACTTAGTCTAGATTTATTTAAAGGCAGACCTGGTTCAAGGAGTGAATTGGTCTTCACCTCCTATTTCTTATGTTATGTTGCCAGGATTTGTGGACCTGAGCTTTAAGAAGGTATAAGGAGAGGTTGGGCATGGTAGTTTTGGAATCCTCTGAGCATAGGAAGATGAAAGGTGTATGAGATCATGAAGGGAACAGGATAGATGCACATAGTCCTTTACTCAGAGCAGAGGACAGACAACTTTTTCACACTGAGAGTGGTGGATATATAGAATGAGCTGCGGAGGAGGTAGTTGAATCAGAAAATATAACAACATTTAAGAGACCTTTGAATAAGCACATGGATTGGAATGGTTAGGAGGGATGTGGGCCAAAGATACTGTAGGTGGGACTAGTGCAGGTGGGGTATATTGGTTGGCAGCGACAAGCTGGGTCAAAGGACCGCTTTCCATCCTGTATGACTCTATGACACTATAAATTCCTGAGACACAATCTCCCTTGTACAACACCAATCTTTAATCAGCCCATCTTTCTAAATGCATGTATATCTTATCTCTCAGAATCCTCTCCTGCAAATTTCCTGCCAAGAATGTTACACGTAACCCGTCTGTAGCTGAACAATTTATTGAACAATTCAATAAAAAGGATCGGGAATATTAACAAGCAGGAAATCCTGTATGAAAGAAGCAGAAGATCACCGAGGCACTGCAGATCGGAAGTTCTGCAATAAGTGTGCTTTTGTATGTGTGTATTTTTGTCTGTGTTGGGAAAGGCGGGAACTTGAACTACAAAAGCGCTCTGGTTGACTACTTCAAAGTGGAGATAAGCTACAAAAAGATAGGAATTTCATATCACAACTACTCTCACCTTGCAAGCTTAAGGATCATTCCAGGATGTTGCTCTTGATCTCTGCCGCTGCTCATAATTTGGTACTCACTGCTGCATTACTGAGGTTGCCTAACCCAGGCTCAATGAAAGGAGACAATCTGCTTCCCTATCAGACCTCAGAGGCAGGGAAATTGACGTGCCTGCATCGCAGGCATCCTAAAGGCAACATTCAGAGTTAACAATTTTGCTCTCACTGAAAACTTCCTGAGAGCATCCCACTGTGGGCGACACCACCACAGGGGGCCACATATCAAATAATGACATTGAACAACCAGAGGAAGCGACGTGGTATACATTGATGGCGACAAAGTAGAGATGGTTGAAAGCTTCAGGTATCTAGGAGTAAATATCATTAGCAACTTTTCCTGGATAAGCCATATCAAAGTCACGGGCAGAAAAGCACACCAATGCCTCTAATGGGCAAAGGGAGGGACATCGGTTCACGACCAAACCCGTCAAGGGCAATGGAGGAGGCACTGCAACAGATTGGGGCTCACTTAGCCTTATGTGGATCGGGTGTGCTCCTGTGCATCCAGCATGTGGACTCCCGGCTTGTTGTGCAAAAATAATTTCACTGTGCAATGCATACGTGAAAATAAAGAACAATTGAATCATTGAAACACAAATCACAACTGTCCTGTTAATAGTGTTGTCATGGTGTTATTGGGTGCTCCAGCAATTAGATATAAAGACAATGGGTTAACCTTAATCTACTTCCAAGTTAACTATTCTGTGGCTTGCAGAGGTGGATGTGACGTAGTCAGCCCAGCACAGGCACGTAACATTACGTACGTTATAGATGGTATACGCTGTTTGGGAAACGGGATATTGAAAATTGACCAATGAGCAGAATGGATTTGTTTTCTAATTGGAAAGTAAATGCCAGAACTTGGCTGCACAGATGCAATTTAATTCAAAAGGTAATTAGTTCCAGATTACAAATCCTTGGACTACAGACTAAATGTTTTCTGGTTCCTCATTCTTTGCTCTATCGTGTGCACTAAACCTTTTCTTTATATCACGCAGAATGATTGGAATTGTCAGGTTGTCGAGGATTTCAGGAAGGAAATTAAGGTGGACTATGCGCTGGCAGCACTGACGAAGCTTGGTTGTAGATTCTTTAACATTCAATTCTGCATTCACCTCCTTGCTTCAGCCATCCTTGTTATTGGTTCTGTTCTTGAACTCTTCTTCTCCATTAACTGGTCATCACCAGAAGAACGTGGACCTGATCCCAGAACCCACCACATCAATGACTCACAACCTAAAACAATGCACTGGGAACTTTGCTTTTAAATTGGCTGACTACCCCTCCAGGTTCAAAGAAGCATAGGACAAAGAAACATAGAAAATAGGTGCAGGAGTAGGCCATTCGGCCCTTTGAGCCAGCACCAAAATCAGTACCCAGTTCCGACTTTTTCCCCATATCCCTTGATTCCCTTAGCCCTAACAGCTAAATCTCTCACTCTTGAAAAGCGAGCAAAGGAGAAGCAAAAATCTGTGAGGGAATATATGACCATTGTTGGTGGAAGATAGTTGTGAGGGCAGAAGCCACCAGATATATTGCAAACTAATACTGGCGCCGTTTTCAACAGTTCCCTTATTTTCATGAGAAAGTCCGATGTCTGGCACAAATTGGAATGTAATCCAGTGGTGACATCGTAAATTACACCCCTTGCAATTTACAATTTCACTACGCTGCATCATTCAATCTAATAGGTCTGCGTGAATGATCAAAGGCTCTACATTTCTGAAGATGAAGACTCACAATAACTACACCAAACATAATGCCATGGTTGATCACCACCTGTCATCATGAGAAGAACGTAGAATAGTAAGATTAAATGAGAACTTACCAGTTTGAAGTTTGATCTTTATTTTATGAGGAGTTACGTTGATGTTTACGTGAAGAACCCCACCAGTTCGCATGCGTCAATCTTCAAAGCAGCAGTATGAAATCACAGATAACAATAATCAAAATTAATATAGTAAGATCAGCAACTTGAGAACTACCAGATGACCTTTGTGAGAGAGGGCTGGGCGTGGAGGGCACGTAATCACTAATGTAACTCCTCATAAAATAAAGATCAAACTTCAAACTGGTAAGTTCTCATTTAATCTTACTATTTTACTTCGGAGGCATGTGAGTGATTCCGTGAAGGGTTCAAAACACTGTGATTTCATGCCATAGATTCAAATCCCAGCGTCTCACTGCATCGATTGACTCAGAATGAGTGAATAATAAATAATGCATTAACCATGACATTGATTCAAATGTATTAATGGTTTACGTTAATAAAGAAATCAATAGCAACCCCTCTATCTCAGGGGAGGCTAAAGTGGATGCAAAACAGAATGGGCAAATAGCCCGGGTCAGTAACCGGCCTATGGTAAAAAAAAATAATAATAATTCAGTGGACCTTCCTGCGGTCGTTGGCAACGTCCATTTCCCTGGCCACTGACGTTGATGCCGCCCTAGTGGAATGACATGTAAAATTGTCAGCGTTAATACCTACATAAACCAGAACCTGCTGCAGCCACCTTGAAATAGTCTGAAATAAATCTGACAGGAAACCTCTGTGAAGAGAGGCTCCTGCTTGAACAAGAAATCCTGGTAAGTAAAATACTCCGAAGTAAAATTGAGCTCTGAACCAGTCACAATAGTGACTCAGGTTCCAAAGCATAGGTAAACTCCCCTGCTATCGTATCTGCCTCTACCACCTCACTCAGCGCATTCCAGGCATACACAACATCTCTGTAAACAATTTGCCCCGCACATCTTTAAACTTTGTCCGCTCACTTTAAAGCTTAGAACCCCTTAGAATGGCTGTCCCATTCTGGTAAAAAGGCACTGATTGACTATCCTATCTAGATCGCTCATAGCTTTGTATACTTCTGTCAGGACTCCACTTAATTTCTGACGTTCTAGAGAAAACAATCCAAGTTTGTCCTATGTGGCCTTCCAGCTGATGGCCTCAACTCCTGGCGGTATTCGGGTAAACCTCTTCTGCACCGTCTCCAAAACATCCACATATTTCAACAACCGGAACATTCGGCATTCAATATTCGCAGCGTCAGTGGAGAGACAATTAAAAAAAAAGCTTTCGGTCTAATTCTCAATGGCAAAATGACAAAGAGGGACTGGTATTTAGTTTCCAGTTGCAGAAAATTTAGGACGTCCAGAAAGGCAAAGGGGACATTTCGAATAGGGCTGGAACGTATAAATGCTGGAAAACGTGCGACAGAAATGTAGGGAATATTCAGTAAATTTGACAGTGTGATTTGAGAATTAACATTACAGAGCTGACCTGTTCTGCTTGGGCAAGGAAGGGGAAGATTAGTGTAGTCTTGGAAGATAGAAGAAGACGTATTATTTCAAATCTCAGTAGAGTCGGAAGTCGCCGCAGAATGACAGGCTCGGTCGGATGTCATTGGACAAGAAAGAAGTCTAAACTAAACTTGAACTGTTCTGCTTTCTCCAGTTCTCAAATTGCAGTCCCAGTTCTGACCAAAGGCTTCGACGTGAAATATTAACATCCCACAGGTTGGATGTCTGCTCTGCTCAATCGAAGATCCTAATCTCAAGAAAAGGGGACAGCTATTTAAAATCGAGTCGCATAGGAAGTGCTTTTCATGGAAGGGGCTGAATCTCCTTTCCCCATGGAGCTATGAAGGTAGATCATTGAAAGTACTTAATGGGATGACCGATATTTGGTTTGAAATATCAGGGGATGGAAGTATATGGGGAAATGACACAGAAGGAGAATTGGAGGCAAGGGTGGATTAAGCACTTGCTGAAAGGTGGGACATCCTTGAGTGTTCAGATGGCATATTTCCTGTTCCCAACGTTTTGATTTTGCGGAAGATAGACACAAAAAGCTGGAGTAAATCAGCGGGACAAGCAGCCTCTCTGGCGAGAAGGGATGGGTGACGTTTCGGGTCGAGACCCTTCTTCAGACAGTTTTATTTCTTCAAAGTAGACATACCCTGAGGCGATTTCGCAGTGGAGCGGACAAAATGTGTCAAAAAAACTGCAGATGCTGGTTTAAATCGAAGATAGACACAAAATGGTGGAGTAACTCAGCAGGCTAGGCAGCATCTCTGGAGAGAAGAAATGAGTGACGTTTCGGGTCGAGATCCTTCTTCTCCCTAGAGATACTGCCTGGCCCGCTGAGTTACTCCAGCATTTTGTATCTATCTTCAGGTTTATTTCTTGTTCTTTTGACTCCTGCCGTTGTTCCCGAATCGAAAGCGACATTTTTTTTTAAATTCTGTGACAACGGAGAAATAGGGATGGCGTTAAATTGGTCCCATCATCCAGGCGAATTTTGTTCGACTCCCCACTCCTGCCTCAGCTCGGATGGACGCGGACGATCGCAGAGCTGTAAATCTTGCCGATCCGAGGTCTGTTTGGGTGACAGATAAATACTCTCTTATGTACATCCTCGATTATTTGCCAGTTTTGACCATGATGTGAGCCGCTCGCCAATCACGAATGACCCTTTCAATTCCCCAATGAACTCAGCGGTGTGACCCTCTGGCGCATTGAGCGTCATACGGCAGTAAACTGTAGCGAAGGCTGGGCATGGGGTGGAGGAGGAGGGGGCTGAATGGTATCAGGAAAGGCTCCATTTACTTGCTGATTAATTGCTTCGCATCATGGCGTGTTGAATGGAAAGTACTGGCGCAATCAAAGCAGGGCGCATCTGCGACACGTCACTGTATTTTTACATAGGTCGATCTTGGACAGTATATTCGCGACGATCAGTACGAGCACATTGCTCAATAGATTGCATGGGGAAATGTGCAATGGCAGCAATTTCTAGCTGCATTGAATTTCTGTAGTTGTTCAGCAAATGCTTTGTGAAGTTTTCGGAAATGTGTGAGCAGCCACTAACTTGACCTTTGATCCGCGTCAATGCGCAGAGAAGCATCTCATGCATGGGATGATCATGAGCAGACTCACTTTCCGGCACACCCACTGAACCCAAGCATACTCGCGGTGTTCCTCTCTCACTATTTATTCGACGCTTGTTTCAGTCGACTGTTCTCTGCAGTTTTGCCGTGCATGATGACACGTGTCTTACTGCAATTGATTGTTCTTCACGTCAGCTATGCCGGTATATTTCACTCTTACTATAGACATCCGACCGAAACTTAATTATCAATTTATAAGTTTGCTGACCCTTTATTTATTTTTTCCTCGTTACGCGCAATTTTCAATTAATTTGGTCATTACCTCGGTTTAACCCTAAATTTGATTTTTCGTTTCCCGACAGCTGGTGCCAATGGTCCGTTGGACGTAACACAAGTTCCAGAAGCTGCTTTGATGCGGGGTGACTCGGCAGTGCTTTACTGCATTTATCCAATCTTCTCAGACAACAGGCCGTTCAAAGTGCATTGGTGGAGAGATGGGGATAATAGATTCCTGGATGAAAGTGCAGATAAAAGAATCCAGTTTTATTTCCTGAGACGGGGAAGCGCTGTCATGCGGCTGGGGGACGTAACAGCGAAGGACGCTGGGCTCTATTTTTGTAGCTTGACACGTACCAAAGTTGTTAACGGGACTGGTACAAAGCTGGTAGTTTACGGTGAGTTTCGGGGAGAGGGGAAGGCCAGATCGGTTAACTTCACCAACTCAAAGCGATAAGCTCAATCACGTTGAAGAAAGTGCGCGTTGTTCATCATCTGTGTCCTTTGAAATAATATGATCTGTGTGATGGGTTAGATAGTGTTTTTGATGCAATTACCAAATAATCCCAATAGACTGATTGAGAGAGTAAATGACGCTTTCCACATCTTCTGCTTGACAGAATTATAAAACCTTTCGCGTATATTTTACAATTGCTTCAACGCAGAGGGAATGGTGTTACTGAAACCGACGATACACGGTACAGGTAGTTGAGATTGAAAATATGTAGGGTTCCGAATGTGGTACTGATCAAGGAGATTATTTAATTGATTTCTTTGGACCTGTCATCTTTTTTTTAATCGAAATTGTAAGGAATTACAGAATCATAGAATCATACAACTCGCCCGTTCTACCCACGTCGCCTCTGCCGACCGTGCTACTTGTGTATGTTGATGCTGTTTGCCTGTATTAGGCCCATATCCTTCTATAACTCTTCTGCGTAATTACCGGTCTAACGCAATTTAAATGTTATTATTGTACTGCACCCTCTCCGGTGGCAGATGTTCCAGGTGTGCAAACCTTCCTCTTTTACATTTTCCACTTTTACTTAAACACCGTGCCTCATAGTGCGTGTTTCTATTATTCTGGGAAAGAAAACTCCGCCCGTGTGGCCCCGATATTTAAAAAATAACATTTTACAAGGTTACCCCTATGTCTCCTATATTCTATGGAGAATAAACCATGCATTAGTCTCGTTTTTTATTCATCATCTGTGTCTCGTTATAACCAGGCCCCTCTATTTCAGTCAACATTCTGGTGAACTTCATGTGCACTTGCTCAATTGGTACCATGTTAATCCGTAGTATAAATGTGGTCACATTTCTGATTGTCCCGGATGCTACTTGAAATTATACAGGAGCCGTGAAACGAGTCAATCATTGAGGGATAAAGATCTGTATTGTTACATTTAGTCTGAAGAAGGTTCTCGATCCGAAACGTCAACTAATCATTTTATCCAGAGCTGCTGTCTGACTCGCTAATTACTACAGCTTTTTATGTCTCCCTTCGGCTTAAACCAGCATCTCTAGTTCCTTCCTACACATTGTCACATTAACATATATTTTCCATTAACTTTCCACTTATGGTAGTAGCGATAGCAGCAATGGAAATAGAATTAAGATCATATAGATATTGAAACCGGTTTGTTTTTAAATGGTGCAAATGTACTTGTAGTTTGAATCTCAAGCCTATATTTTGGGCGGCTTACGCAGACGCTGATCACTGTTTGAGCGATTGGAAATGGAACGGGGTAGTGACATTTTCATGTATGAATGTCATTGATATCGTCTCAGAGGCCTTTGCATACCATCCAAAATTCTTAAGGCAATGTGATGGTGCTGTGATAATTGTTCTCGAAGTAATGCAATAATTTTGTGCTTAATGGAACTAGCGAACTGTTCCCCTCTGGTCCAGATGTACAATATGTTTTCACACAAGAACACACATTCTTCTGACCTTGTAAATTAAAGCTTTTTTTTTAAACCTCAAGTTACTTCTGAATAAATCTTCTGCCCGAGTTAGTTATTTCAACAACGAGAAATAATATATTTGTAAAATTTTGATAGTAGAGATGTCATTATGGATTACATTTTGTACAATAAATCACCAAATTATAATTAAAATCGCGAAGACGATTAAAAAAAAATCAAGTTAATGTTTTGGCTCCTAATGTCTCTGCACAGAGGGAACGCATCATTTACGTGTGCTGCGAGTAGAAACGGAAACGATATATTTATGAAGTAAGGTAACTGTTGTACAATAGACCGCAATTGTAAAATCAAGGCATACGACGATGAGGTTTAAAAGGAAGGAAATTAGTCGTTAGATTATACCATAACAAGGAAAATACTTAACAGTTTGAAATCACTGTAAGCGCATTGGTTATAAAACTAGGCTGAAAACAAATATGGTTCAATTAAGTTTTTTTAGAGGTTGCAATGAACTTTGATTCGTCACGAAAATACGGGACTGGTGAAAAAAAAATCGTTTTATTTTCCAGACCCCCCAACTCCTCTGAGTTTGACCACCATGCTGCCGGAGAACACATCGGTTACTCTGATTCTCGTTTGTAAAACAGCAACGTTCTTTCCTCTTGATCTGAATATTACTTGGTACAAAAATGGGTCAGATATTATACAGAACATTGAGCCGAACAAAACGCAGACAACAGCAGGACTGTACGAAGCTTGGAGCTGCCTGACCGAAACAGACCATGTGGAGAGCGGGACCGTTTATACCTGCCAGGTGTCTCATATTTCTCTTCCGAATCCAACCAATATCAGTTATACATTCTACAGTCGAGGTAAGAATAACGATACATTTTCGATGCATTTTGGCCACATACCCATGATTATCTCAGGAAAGGTGTGGTTAATAAACTATATTGTCCGTTTAGCACATGTATAACCGTTGACATGTAGTGTACCACAACAATGGGCGATGTTGGGACAAACGTCCATACTTGTATGTGTCTCATGAACGTTATTACAACCTGTTCCATCATGCATTATGGTCCGGGTCAAACCATAAATGAAGCATCAGATCATCACAAACGAAACAAACTAATGCCTAAAATATACTGCGAAGATTTTCGCTGGCAATCGATTGATTATGAAAGTATATTTTGGTGCCAAAAGTCCACGCTATGGTAAGATCTGGAGTAATTGGACTTACATTTTCTGAGAGACGGGGCCTACATGCATTTGGGGAGGTGTGTAGAAAGGAACTGCAGATGTTGGTTTACACCGAAGAGAGACACAAAATGCTGGAGTAACTCAGCTGGACAGACAGCATCTTGGATAGAAGGAATGCGTGACGTTTCGGGTCTGGACCATTCCTCAGTCCGGAAAAGGATCTCGACCCGAAGTGTCACACATTCCTTCTATCCAGAGATACTGCCTATCCCGCTGAGTTGCTCCAGCATTGTGTATCTATCTATGCATTTGGAGAGGCGTGGACTGATCGGGGATAGTCAGATTTTCTTCGTGCGTGGGAATTCGCGTCTTACGAATTTGAATACGGGGTTTGAAGCGGTGACCATGAACATTGACGAGGACAGTGCGGTGTAATGCCTACTTAGACTTTAGCATGGCATTTGATAAGGTTCTGGTTGACTAGTCTGAAGGGTTAGTTCGTATTGGATCCAGGGCGAGCTTGTCAACTGGATACGGAATTCCCTTGAAAATGGGAAATATAAATATAGTGATGGTAGAGGATTGATTTTATGACTAAATGTCTCTGACGAGTGCTATGCCCGAGGGATCGGTGGTGGGTCCACTGTCTGTTTTCTTTCATATTAACGATTTGGATGTGAGTGCAAGGTTAGTTTGTGGATAGCACAAACAATTGTGGTTTAGTGGACTGTGAAGAGTTTTATCAAAAATTATAACGGGATCTTAGTCAAGCGGGCGAATGGGCTGAGGAATGATAAATGCCGTTTAATACAGTGTCGATTTTTTTGTAAGACAAAATAGGACAGACATGCAGGTAGACTGGGAAAATCAGGTTGGTACTGGACCCCAAGAAAGGGACTTTGTCGAGTATTATTTGACAAGCTTGTATTGGAGCCTACCAGGGAGAAGGCAATTCTGGATTTAGTGTCATGTAATGAACCGGATTTGATAAAGGACCTCGAGGTTAATGGGCCATTAGGAGAGAGTGATCATAACATGGTTAGGTTTAATCTACAATTGGAGAGGGAGAAGAGTAGATCGGAGGTGTCAGTGTTGCAGTTGAATAAAGGGGACTATGGGCCCATGAGGGAGGAGCTGGCCAAAGGTGATTGGAAAGATACACTAGCGTGGATGACAGTGGAAAAAAAATGGCAGGTGTTTCTAGGAATATTACAGAAGGTGCAGGATCAGTTCATTCCTAGGAGGAAGAAAGATTCCAAGGGGAGAAACGGACGACCATGGCTGACAAGGGACGTCAGGAACAGCATAAAAATTAAAGTGAAGAAGTACAACGTAGCAAAGATGAGCGGGAAACAAGAGGATTGGGTAATATTTAAAGAGCAACAGAAGATAACCAAATAGACAATACGGGGAGAAAAGATGAGGTACCAAGGTAAGCTAGCCAAGAATATAATGCAGGAAAGTAAAAGCTTCTTTAAGTATGTGAAGAGGAAAAAATTAGTTAAGACCAAAGTTGGACCCTTGAAGACCGGAAGAGGTGAATTTATTATGGGGAATAAGAAAATGGCAGATGAGTTAAACTGGAACTTTGGATCTGTCTTCACTAAGGAGGCCGTGTTGGCATGTTGGCCTTTATAACAAGATGAATCGAATATAGGAGCAAAGAGGTCCTTCTGCAGTTGTACATAACCCTACTGAGACCACACTGGAGTATTGTGTGCACTTTTGGTCCCCTAATTTGAGAAAGGACATTCTTGCTATTGAGGGAGTGCAGCGTAGGTTTACTAGGTTAATTCCCGGGATGGCGGGACTGTCATATGCTGGGAGGATGGAGCAACTGGGCTTGTACACTCTGGAGTTTAGAAGGATGAGAGGATATCTCACTGAAACTTATAAGATTGTTAAGGGCTTGGATCGAGGATGTAACTAGTAGAGTGGATAAGGGAGAACCTGTGGATGTGTTATATCTGGACTTTCAGAAGGCTTTCGACAAGGTCCCACATAAGAGGTTAGCACTCAAACTTAAAGCACACAATATTGGGGGTTCAGTGTTGATGTGTATAGAGAACTGGCTGGCAGACAGGAAGCAGAGAGTAGGAGTAAACGGGTCATTTTCAGAATGGAAGGCAGTGACTAGTGGGGTACTGCAAGGCTCAGTGCTGGGATCCCAGCTATTTACAATATATATTAATGATCTGGATGAGGGAATTGAATGCAACATCTCCAAGTTTGTGGATGACACGAAGCTGGGGGGCAGTGTTAGCTGTAAGGAGGATGCAAGGAGGCTGTAAGGTGACTTGGATAGGTTGGGTGAGTGGGCAAATGCATGGCAAATGCAGTATAATAGTAAGATTAAACGAGAACTTACCAGTTCGAAGTTTGATCGTTATTTTATGAGGAGTAACGATGAGGGATTACGTGAAGAAGCCCCGCCTGGCGCTAGAAAGGCATACTTCAAAGCAACGGCATGCAAAACACAGAACACAATAGCCGGAGTAAGATAGTAAGGCTCATCATAGATTTAGAACTACCAGATGATCATTTATTTTATGAGGGTGGGGAGTGGAGGGCATGTAATCCCTCATCGTTACTCCTCATAAAATAACGATCAAACTTCGAACTGGTAAGTTCTTGTTTAATCTTACTATTTTACTTCGGAGTCACGTGAGTGACTACGTGAAGATTTTGAAGCTTCTGTGTTTTCCATGTCGTAGAATTCTTCCATACGACAGTCCGGCTAGGTCAACACATACATGAGTAAAAACCTTTTACCAGACCAGTTTTAGTTCTTTCCATAAATCTTTTAATGATAAACGAACATATATTAACCCCCTTTTTACATCTGGGGAAACCATTACAAAGTGATAAAAGATATAAATGATAACATAATCGATAATATCAATCGATAGTGAAACAAAGCAGGTGATTATAGTGAACCCAACACCGCGTGTCCAAAGCCTGTCATTGTGTGAACAGGTTTATTGTAGAACTTTGAAAAAGTTGCTTCTTTACACCACCCTGTGGTTTCTAAAATGTGTTCGAGTGGTACGTCCTGTAACTTCGCCGTGGACGTAGCTGCTGCCCTGGCGGAGTGAGATTTGAACACATCAGTGTCTACTCCTGCTAAAAGTAACACCTGTTTTAACCACCTTGAAATTGTTTGCACTGAAGCTTTTGTGTGTGGTTTCTTATGCGTAATCATTAATGTTTTTTCATCACCTTGAAGATTTTTAGTAACTTTTATATATTGATTCAAATGTTTAACTACACACAACGTTGGATCAATAGGGTAAGCTTGAAACATTACCTTTGCTCCAGTTCTCCCTGGTCTGCTTTGTTTGATCAGATCGTAAACATAAAACACAATGTTATCTGCAGCCACATGCATACAGTCTAAACGTAGCATTTGTAATGTTTGCACCCTTTGAGCTGAAACCAATGCCATTAACATTACTAATTTAAATGTTAACTTTTCCAATGATAAAACTTCGATTGGAGTCCATTGCCTAAGTAAAGTAAGTACAATGCTGACATCCCAAATTTCTGTATATCTTATAACCATATAACCATATAACCATATAACAATTACAGCACGGAAACAGGCCCTCTCGGCCCTTCCAGTCCGTGCCGACCATTTGTTTTCCCCTAGTCCCATCTACCTGCACTCAGACCATACCCCTCCATTCCCTTCACGTCCATATACCTATCCACTTTACTCTTAAATGTTAAAATTGATCCTGCCTCCACCACTTCTGCTGGAAGCTCATTCCACACAGCCACCACCCTCTGAGTAAAGAAGTTCCCCCTCACGTTACCCCAAAACTTCTGTCCCTTAATTCTCATGTCATGCCCTCTTGTTTGAATCTTCCCTACCCTATCTTGGTTTGGGTGGATTTTTGTTAAAGATTCCTTTCATAAATCTGGATATAAATGGATGTGATCCAATTGATTTCTGGTCAGAGATTTGTCCTAAATAAGATGATAAGGCACGACGTGCACTATTAATGGCACTATTACTTAAGTGCTGTTCAAAATGCAAGTCGGCAAGGAACTCCAATATGTTTGCAATGATCACAGTATGATAGGATATATTTGATTGTCTACAAAAATTTTCCCATTTTTTATATGTGTCATATATTGTCTCTGAGTGCTATCTCGCCATGATGCACTATATAATAACCATAGTTCTATCCGACAATCCAAGCTCTTGTAGTGGTCTGGTCAAAACCTGCAGATTAACAAATTCATATAAGCATGTAATGGATGAATTTCTTTGGTTACCGGTTTTATTAATAAATCACTGCTGCTAGGAATTGACATATATGGCTCTTTAATCATGTTTAACATCAATGGGAACCATGGTTGTGTCGGCCAATTTGGAATCACCAATAATCCTGTGGCAGAATCTTGTTCTATTTTCTTCAGACATTGCTGAACCAGAGCAAATGGCGGAAAAGCATAAAAGAACATATTCCCCCAATGTAGTGAAAAAGCATCTACTGCTACTGCATCTGGATCTGGTTCCCAAGACACATATTTAGGCAATTGATGATTTAATCTTGATGCAAACAGATCAATGTCTGGTAACCCATATTGAATCACAATTTTACTGAAAATTACTGGGTTCAACATCCATTCTGTGTTGTCTTTAAACATCCTTGATCTATTGTCTGCCACCACATTGTCTTTACCTGGGATATAATTTGCCGAAATCCAAATTTGGTGCTTAATACACCACTGCCATATCTGATTGACCAGACAATCACATGATACCGATCTAACTCCACCCATGTGATTAATATATGCAACAGCTGTTTTATTGTCTAATTGTATCAGTACATGCAGATTCTTTTTTTGTAGAACAATAGGCTTTTAACCCATAAAACGCCCCCAATAATTCTAAATAGTTAATACCATATGTTTGGAGAAACATTTCCTCTTGGACAGTCCATCTGCCCCCACAGCTGGTAAATGAATCTGTCGCCCCCCCATCCGAGAGCACTAGCATCTGTTTGTAAAATTACTTCAGGCTGTTGTATCAGAATGGTTTTAGCAGCTTGTGGGACATTTTCAATCCACCATTGCAATTCCAATAAAGCTTATTTTGTTAATTGCATAGGCCTATCAAAATGGCCTGCTCTCTTTTTTAGAGCTCTTATTTTGTCCCTTTGAAGGTTTTGGTAATGTAATGGACCAAATTCTACTGCAGGAAATGCTGCTACTAATTTACCAATAACCTTTGCTACTTCCCGGATGGAGGGATAAGGTTTGTGAATGAGACCCCTACAGGTCATTAAAATATCATCAATCCTATCTGTTGGCAAAGTTACTAACATAGTAACTGAGTTAATCACAAACCCCAAATAGTGAATTGACTGTGCTGGCTGCAGCTGGGACTTAATTGGATGAATCAAGAAACCTAACTTCTCAAATAAAGTTTTAGTTGCTGAAACTGATTTTTCAGCTGATTCCTGATTACTATTGATGATTAAAATGTCATCCAGATAAGCCATAATGATGTGCTTTTGTGCTCTTAATTGTGCTAAAAGCTGGTTTCAACAGCTTTGTAAAGAGCCTGGGAGCTGAACTTAACCCATTTGGTAAAGCTTTGAATTGCCACAGCTGTCCCAGCCAATTAAATTTTAAATACCTTCGAAAGAACTGGTGTATCGGTACTGAATAGTACGCATCCTTTAAATCAATTGTAGCCATATAACAACCTGCTGATATCAAATGTCTTGTAGTGTTGAATGTTTCCATCTTAAAATGTTTATACTCGACAAATGTATTATAGTTTGTAAGGTCCAGAATAATCCTGCAACCACCATCTTTTTTACTTCTTGGAAATATATTTGACACAAACTGATGTTTATGTTCAACAGTTTTTTCAATAACACCTTTTTTAAACAATTTGTCAATTTCCACATTAATTTCTGCCTCTTCAATTGCAGAAAACATGAAACCATAAGCAGGTTTATTTTGTACTGGAGCGTTAACACCTTCTTTAAATGTTATAGTAGCTCCTGAAACTGTTTGTAAAATAAACCGATCAGATGTGATGGCAAGCCATTCATCATAAAACATTTGTAATCTCCCTCCAACTGGAGATTTTGTCCCCAGTTTCTTTAAGAATTTGTACCTCTCCATATGAACGTGGTGGTCTCCTTCTCCCCGTATACGGGTGAACATTAGGCTGTGTCGGATGGTAATATTTTCTTATCATATTCCTGCCTCTGTTTCCAAAATCAAATCCCCTTCTTGATGAAAAATACCTTTTTTGTCCAAAAACGAAAGGTCTCATGTGGCTAATACATTTAGCCTCTTCATCCATTTCTCTTATTTGCTCAGGCAGGTTCTCTCCAAATAGATAACCAGGAGCTTGAACACCACTTGATCGATACAGACCTGCAAACCTTGGATGACATATGGGCCGAATCGCAATTTTCCTCATACTATTAATTTCATAGAAGGAATTGCACAATAAGCCCAAAGTATCTTTTTGGATTTTAACCATTTCCGACCCTTCCATTTGCCTTCCAAAAGCAGTAATGGCAGCTGAAATCTGTTTGAGGATTCTTTGAAATCTTATTTCTTGTCCGCTCATGCCTGGAGTCATAGGCGTCCATATAAACGGATTAACCGTAGGTACCTTCAATGAGTGCAATTTTCCGGTGTTTTATATAATTCTGCTGTTTCAACCATCACAGAATCTTGAAGTTGGTGAGATACCATATAATTAATACTGGCAGCTAGGTTTTCTTCCATAGCCTCACCACTTCCTTCAGGTATAGCAAAATCTTTTGCCATATCAGGCACATCTGGCCCCTTCTTTTTTATTCGTGGTGTGCACTCATAATCCACATCACCAGTTGCAGGGTCTGACTTTTGCAGCCCTGATACACTTGGAATTATATCCAATGAGACTTCCTCTGCCCTTAATCCTGGGTCTGGAGTTTCAAATTCCCAATTTGGCACATAGCCATATTCTGGATATTCAAACCCCTCAGGGTCATTTTGGGAAACTTCTGGGTACTGTGACCCTTGTCTCATTATATTTTGGAGTACTTTCTGCATATGTTCCATTTTAAGCCATGTAGCTTTATTATCCGGAGGACTTTCATTATCAGAGTCATTATCAGAAACCACGGGCCTCACGGATTTCTTTTTACTTTTTCTAGGAACATTTTCCTCCGTGGTTTGCTGATTCACCCGTAGTCTCACTAACGGGTGAATCAGCGGCCACCGGTATCGGAACCGGATCCGCACTAAACTCTTGTCCCAACTCTTTAGCTTCACCCCGGGACGATCTTTTTACCCGCAAAATTTTCCTTTGAGACTTCTCCATTTTTCTTTTTTATTATCTGGCTAAATCAGTATGCCAGCGTGACTCTAATTTTAAATTTTACTTTCACTTTTGCTGGTTCTACCAGCATAACGTCTTTTTTAGAACATCCCCTCTTTTCCTTGCAGTTACCTGCGGGTCCGTTCCGGCCGCTTGTGAGGAGCTGCGCTCTGCAGCTCTTGCTTCTGCCGTCAGCGTCGACGTAATGCCGTTCTAGCGCCAGGCGGGGCTTGTTCACGTAGTCACTCACGTGACTCCGAAGTAAAATGTGGATAAATGTGAGGTTATCCACTTTGGTGGCAAAAACAGAAGGGTAGACTATTATCTGAACGGTGGCCGATTAGGAAAATGGGAGATGCCATTTCCTACCTGGGTGTCATGGTACACCAGTCATTGAAAGTAGGCATGTAGGTGCAGCAGGCTGTGAAGAAAGCGAATGGTATGTTGGCATTCATAGCAAAAGGATTTGTGTACAAGAGCAGGGAGGTTCTACTGCAGTTGTACAGAGTCTTGGTGAGGTCACACCTGGAGTATTGCATACAGTTTTGGTCTCCTAATCTGAGGAAAGACATTCTTGGCATAAAGGGAGTACAGAGAAGGTTCACCAGACTGATTCCTGGGATGGCAGGACTTCCATATGAAGAAAGACTGGATAGACTCGGCTTGTACTCGCTGGAATTTAGGAGATTGTGGGGGGATCATATAGAGACTTACAAAATTCTTAAGGGGTTGGACAGGCTAGATGCAGGAAGATTGTTCCCGATGTTGGGGAACTCCAGAATAAGGGGTCACAGTTTAAAGATAAGGGGGAAGTCTTTTAGGACCGAGATGAGAAGATGATTTTTCACACAGAGAGTGGTGAGTCTGTGGAATTCTCTGCCACACAAGGTAGTTGCGGCCAGTTCATTGGCTATATTTAAGAGGGAGTTAGATGTGGCCCTTGTGGCTAGAGGGATCAGGGGGTATGGAGAGAAGGCAGGTACAGGATACTGAGTTGGATGATCAGCCATGATCATATTGAATGGCGGTGCAGGCTCGAAGGGCCGAATCGCCTACTCCTGCCCCTATTTTCTATAATTCTATGATACGCTAGAGGCAGGAAACATGTTCCCGATGTTGGGGGAGTCCAGAACCAGGGGACACAGTTTAAGAGTAAGGAGTAAGCCATTTAGAACGGAGACGAGGAAACACTTTTTCTCACAGAGAGTGGTGAGTCTGTGGAATTCTCTGCCTCAGAGGGCGGTGGAGGCAGGTTCTCTGGATGCATTCATGAGAGAGCTAGATAGGGCTCTTAAAAATAGCTGAGTCAGGGGATTTGGGGAGAAGGCAGGAACGGGGTACTGATTGGGGATGATCAGCCATGATCACATTGAATGGCGGTGCTGGCTCGAAGGGCCAAATGGCCTACTCCTGCATCTATTGTCGATTGTCTATTGTCTATAAAACAGATGGCAGAGCGATGGCGAGGTCAGCGAGGCCTGGGCGCACAAATACATGGTTTGATGTAAGTGTCTGGGGTAGATAGGGCGACGAAGAAATGCATACAGCACATTTGTTTTAATCAGTCGGTGTATTGAGTGCATGAAGAATGCCACCGGTGTACTAAATGTAAATAATGCACATTTCTGTATACTTCTTGTCGCCTTGCTGTTTGAAAGATGTCACCAAACTGTAAACAGTGCAAAGGCGATTTACGAGGATGTGATTAGGTCAGATAGGTTTCAGTTATAAAGTGAGGTGGGGGTGGGGGGAGGTTGGTGGCTGGGCCTTTTCCCCCCTAGTGTACAGGAGGCTGAACGTAAAACATACAAGAGTACCGCACAGGAAAGGTCCCTTCATCCTACAATTATTGCACACAACATGATGCCAAGTTAAACTGGTCTCATCTGCCTGTACATGATCCATTCCCTCAATTCCCTGCACTTCCATGTGCCGGAAAGAACTGCAGATGCTGGTTTACACAAAGATAGACACAAAATGCTGGAATAACTCAGCGTGACAGACAGCATCTCTGGATAGAAGGAATGGGTGACGTTTTGGGTCACGATGCTTACTCGTGAGCCTCCTAAACGCCACAACCGTATCTGTCTCCACCACCACCCCTAGCAATCCGTCCCAGGATCTCAATACTCTTAGTAAAAATCGTGCCCCGCATTTCTCCAAGAAACTTTCCCCATCTCAGCTTATAGCTATGTAGTTTAAGAATGACAATGTCAACCCCTGGAGAATGATCCTGGTGGTCTACCATATCCACGCCTCATAAAATTATTCAGGCCGACCTTTTGCATTGCCCAAAAGCCTCTTAAATGTCATTATTCTCCCTTTGTATCTTTCTCCACTACCACGGAAGGCAGCACATTCCAGGCAACAACCATGCTCTGTGCATAGCACTTGCCCGGCATATTTTCTTTAAACTTTGCCCATCCAACGTATACCTACGCCCTCTAGTCGTTGACCTTTACACCAATAAAAAGGGCTCTAACGATTTGTGCCACTCATAATTTTATATAGTTCCATCCAGAATCCTTTCAGCCTGCACCGCTCTGGAAAAGACAATCAAATCTGTTCCAACCTCTCCTTATATGCAATACCCGCTAATCTAGACAGCATCCTGGTTAAAGGCAGCATTGTGGCGCTACTGGTGGAGGTGCGGCATCACAGCGCTGGAAACCCGGGTTCAATCCTGATCTCGGGTGTCGTCTGTATGGAGGTTGCATGTTTTCCCTTTGACCATGTGGGGTTCGTGCCAGTGCTGCGGGTTCATCCCACATCCCAAACGATTTCGCATCATTGGATGTATAGATTAATTTGTCTCTGTAAAATTACCCACAATGTGTAGTATGGATGAGAAAATGGGATAATATAGAACGTGTGAATAAGTGATCAATGATCAGCCTTGACTCGTTGGTCCGAATGGGCCTGTTTCAATGTTAACTGGCCTAAACTAAACCTCTTACCTCTTCACTAACCTTACCAAAGCTTCGACATGGTTCCTCTAATGGGGCGATTAGAACTGCACACAATACTCCAAATGTGCACACACTACACCCTATAAATCTGTAACATGATATATTGACTCTTATACTCTATTCACCAATCAATGTAGGTAACAATACCATCCGTCTTCACCACTCTATCTAATTGTGTTGCCCTTTCAGGGAGCCGTCGACGGAACCAAGACCTTTGCGACCAATCCGCTCAGCACCCAGCGAGATTCTTTTAACTTTACAAGTGATTCACTCATGCCTGTTGAAGGATTTCTAAACGTCGAGGTATACGGGACGGTGGAAGACACCATTCCACAAAGTACTGCTGTGTGTCCTTTACTTAATTGCCATTATTCTTGATCCTTTATCCTACTTTTTACATCGAGCCTTAATCCCAAGATTGCAGATTTCGCACCATTGGTTACAATTGACATTGTTCAAATGAATCAGGGTACACAATTCCAAGATCACTGACACTATTTGTTAGAATTCAATTTGCAATGAATTCCAATGTTAAAAGAAGGCAGGTTCCGCTCACGCGTAAACAAATCTATCAAATGGTTTCAATTTAATTGAATCTCTGAGACATTTGAACATTTTGTCATGTTTACCTGATCTGCCATTGTCATAACTGAAGACAAATAACTGCTTTCAAAAACCATTGCCAGAATTTTTGCAAATGTTTTGAGGATACGCTGTTTTATGCCCGAATAACGAACATTGCTTGTACATTGGAAACACTTGTACATAATGGAGAATATCTAAAAACCAAGTTATAAAATAAAGATAGACACAGAAAGCTGGAGTAACTCAGTGGGACAGGCAGCATCTCTGGAGCGAAGGAATGGGTGACGTTTCGGGTCGAGATCCTTCTTCAGCCCTGACCCGAAACGTCACCCATTCCTTCTCTCCAGAGTTGCTGCCTGTTCCGCAGAGTTACTACAGTTTTTTGTGTTTATCTTCGGTTTTATCCAGCATCTGTACTTCCTTCTTATAAAAGTTATAACATTAATTTGTTTTGTCTAAATATTGGATAGATCTATTTTGTAAAGAGGTAACAAGAAATTTTGAGGAATGAATGCTGTAGCTGACGTCAATGAAGAGTATTGGGTAAAAAAGATTCGACAAAGCTTCAATCAATATGTTGGTTATTAATGCTGTCGCTCATAGAATGAAACCAATGAACTAATCAATAAACAAGCTTTCAAGAAGGCATGCGAAGGAAAGTAATGGAGAGAGATACAGAGAAAAAAGCTGGATATAGGATGTTGCTCTTCAATTATCGGATTGGAAATCATGGGTGGAATAAGATCCAGTGCGGTAATCAGTTTATGGTTCTTACAAAACTTGTAACCAAACATGAAAGCTGAGCCATGTAAGTTGTCATTTGATGCATTTGAAGTAAGATCATGAGACAGGCCAAAAATTGATATGTGCGCGTCCTTTCACTAAAGCTGCGCGTCGTGCCGTTGCAAACCATTGCATATTTAATGTGTTAATAGGACTCTTGACAAATTTAATAGTAAGATTAAATGAGAACTTACCAGTTTGAAGTTTGATCATTGTTATATGAGGAGTAATGATGAGGGATTACGTGAAGAAGCCCCGCCTGGCGCTTGATCGGCATACTTCAAAGCAGCGGCATGAAAAACACAGAACATAATAGCCGGAGTAAGATAGTAAGGCTCAACATAGATTTAGAACTACCAGATGATCATTTATTTTATGAGGGTCGGGAGTGGAGGGCACGTAATCCCTCATCGTTACTCCTCATAAAATAATGATCAAACTTCGAACTGGTAAGTTCTCGTTTAATCTTACTATTTTACTTCGGAGTCACGTGAGTGACTACGTGAAGATTTTGTAGCTTCTGTGTTTTTTATGCGGTAGACTCATTCCATACGGCAATCTGGCTCAATCAACACAGTAATGAGCAAATAACACATTTTTTCCCAAACATTGCCTCAGTTTATGTGATAATTTTTTTTCCATTATAAAAGAATGAAAATAATGCCCTTTTCATTGAAAGGCAAATTTATCACCAAAATATCAATTGATAATATAATTTGATAGTATAAACAAAGCAACAATTACAGAGAACCCAACACTCCGTGTCCAATCCGGACACCATGACTGGTTCCTTGTAACTTTAATATTTATTTTACACCCTCCTACGGCCTTAAATCTTTGCTCGAGCGGCCCATCCTGTGCCATTCCTGTGAATGTATCTACCTCCTTAATGGAGTGATTTTCCACATCTCAATGTCTAGTTCTACTGAGTTTTAAACATGTTTTAACCATCTAGAATATAATTATCTAGAACCATCAGTTTTTACTGATACTTAATGTGGTTTTTGTGTGTAATAAGTAGTGCTCTCTCACCACCACAGAGACTCTTACCTACTTTAACATATTGAGTCAATGTTGACCCGCACACAATATTTGGCCGACAGGATATGCTTAAATTTTACCTTGGTTCCAGCTCTTCTTGGTCTGCTTTGTTTGGTAAATTCATAAACATATAAGATAATGTAATCTGTAGCCACATGCAATTATATAATGTAACATTTGCAATGTTTGCACTCTTACGTTGATACTAAAGTCATGAGCATTATTACTTTCAATGTTAATTTTTTGAATCATTGATAGAATTGGAGTCCATTGCCTAAGGCAATTCAGGACTATGCTGATCTCCCAACTCTGAAAAAGGGATATATATATATATCCCTTTTTCATATCGGGTTATTACGAATGAGCCCGATAAATTCTTGGTCAGCAATTTGTCCTAAATATGACGATAAACACTATGAGCCCTATTATTGGCTCTATCGCTTAGATGCTGAGAAAAAATGCAATCCACAAGGAACTCCCATATATCTAATATGATAAAATAAACTTTAGTGTCTGCAAAAGACTTCCAATTTCTTATAAACAAAATATTGTTTTGTAAAACTATTTCTCCAAATTGCAGGTATAACTTTCCTTTTATGCATAATTGTTATATTGTTATATTAGTTAAAACATTCATAGACCTCTTTAAACTGTTATAATGGTCTGGTCAAACCTGCAGATAGCCAAATTCATATCTTCATGCCCTGGATGAATTTGTCCAACAATAAATTACTGCAACTATGAGTCATCATAACTGGTTCAAACATCACTCTCAACATTAATGAGAACCATGAAGGTCCGGTTTGGGCCACCAAAGCGCCCATGGCAGCGTCCTGCTACATTTTCATCAGACACTGTCCTATCAGACAAAATGAGGAACATAAAAGAACATCTTTCCTCATGTAATTTAGCGAAATGCATCCAGCTCTCCTGCTCTCAGTTTTCCCCACGAGAAACATTTGAGAAATCGGTGATTTAATCTGGATACAACCAGATTAATGGAAAGTAATCCATATTACTGACAATGTTTTTCCCCTGATTTGTTGTCTGCGACAACATTGTCTCTTCCTTAGTGATAAACAGCTGAACTAAAACATTTTTAGAATACGCCACATCTGGTTACCCAGATAATCACTTGATAATGATCTTACTTGACTCATGTGATTGATATATGCCACAGCCGTGGTATTGTTCACCTGATTTGAGATGCACACTTTCATAGTAGAACAATAGGCATTTAATCTATAAAATGCTCCTGATACTCCAATAATTAATACAAATGTTTGGAGAAAAATGTCTTAGGACAATCCATTTGCAATTCCCTGGTGTTATTGTCCGTAGTCCCCTAAACAAGGGACGTATCAAATATTAACTTGATAAGAATAGATATTGTACTTATCTTAGCCCAAATAATCACAGAAGCTATCCATCATCTGATAATACTTGCTTCAGCTTGCAACGGCTGCTAAGCTTATATCTTTAAAGCAGCTTGTGGAACCTTTTCTATCCACCACTTTAATTCTGATAATGTATCCTTTGGTAATTGCATAGGCCTGTCAAAAGGCCTGCATACTCTTATAATGCTTGTGTTTTCCCTTTTTTGGAGCTTTTTTACTCTTTTACCTAACCTCCTTTTCTGATGGAGGGACAAAGTTTATCAACAAAGCAATGAGACATATTTGTATCTTGGAAAACATTTTCCCCCCTCATATAGGTGCTGAATTACTCCTAAACCCACAATAGTAATTTAGGAATTTTTATGAATGCCTAAAACATAGTTTTTATTGGATGGGTCAGGACCCTTGCCTCTCAACAGGCTTGTAATTGCTGCACTAATTTGCAGCTGACTCCTGATCAACCTTCCAATTTAAAATGTGATCAAGATAAACCATGTCCTCATAAGTGCAAGTGCTGATCTTCTTATCAGTGCAATTGTTGTTCCAATAATTATGTGAACAGCCTAGAACTGAGTTTAGTCCATTAGACAATGTCTTAACTTGCGCAGCTGACCTATTCTAATTAATTACCAGCACCTGTAAATATGATAATAAATTGGTACTAAATACCAATCCTTCGAGTCTTATAGTAATGATTAACAATTTGTTAATAACAACTTTTCAATGTTGAAGATGTCCATTTTTATATAATGTTTTACACTGTAAAAGTGTATTTAAAACCATGTCTTGTATGGCTTTACCATCACATCTTCTTTTTCCCTGAGGAAATTTATGATACAAATTTACATACCTCTTCTTTATTGGAGATATTTTTGGGTGCAAACCTAAGATCATTTTTTAGGTTTTCCTATACAGGTGAACCAATTCCTTCTACAATTTTTTGTAGATCCTTTACACGTTAAAATAAATCAATCCTTAGACAGGGGTTTTATGCTATATCATTGATCATAACACACCTGTAATCTCCCACAATTGGAGATTTCATCAACTTCTTCTGTTAAAAGTGTTTGCACCTCTTCAAATATACATGAAGCCTTCTCTTTCCAATCATATGGGTTCACATAAGGCTGTGTTGGATAAATATTTATTAATCATACTCCTGTCTTTGTTTTGATCCATTATCAAATCTTTACATTGGATCATAATTTTGCCAAAGTCTTTCCTTTGTAATCAATGTTTTTGATTTATCTTGAGGCAGGTTTACTCCATAATAATAGTAAGATTAAACAAGAACTTACCAGTTTGAAGTTTGATCTTAATTTTATGAGGAGTAACGATGAGGGATTACGTGAAGAACCCCGCCTGGCACTGGAACGGCATACTTCAAAGCAGCGGCATGAAAACACAGAACATAATAGCCGGAGTAAGATAGTAAGGCTTCTCATAGATTTAGAACTACCAGATGATCATTTATTTTATGAGGGTGGGGAGTGGAGGGCACGTAATCCCTCATCGTCAAACTTCAAACTGGTAAGTTCTCGTTTAATCATACTATTTTACTTCGGAGTCACGTGTGTGACTACGTGAAGATTTTGAAGCTTTCTGTGTTTTTCATGTCGTAGAATTTATTCCATACGACAGTCCGGCTCATTCAACACAGTGACGAGCGAATAACACATTTTTCACCAAACATTGCCTCAAGTTATGTGATAAATTATTTCACATTATAAAGAATAAAAGTAATGCCCTTTCCATTGAAAGGCAAGTTTATCACAAAATATCAATTGATATATATATTTTGATGGTATGACAAAGCAACAATTATAGAGAACCCAACACTCCGTGTCCAAACCTGACACCATGACTGGTTCCTTTTTACTTTAACATTAATTTACACCCTCCTGCGGCCTTGCATCTTTGCTCAAGCGGCTCATCCCGTGCCATTCCTGTGAATGTATCTACCTCATTAACAGAGTGATTTTCCACCTTTCAGTGTCTAGTTCCACTGAGTGTATCCAATTTCTTACCATCTAGAATACATTCCTCTAGAACCATCAGTTTTTACTGAACCTAATGTGGTTTTTGTGTGTAATAAGTTGTGATGTCTCATTACCGCAGAGACTCTTACGTACTTCAACATATTTCATCAATGTTCACACACACACACACACACACACACACACACACACACACAACTTAAGGCCGACAGGATATGCTTATAGGTTTACCTAGGTTTCAGCTCCTCTTGGTGTGCTTTGTTTGGTAAATTCATAAACATATATGATAATGCAATCTGTATCCACATGCAATTATAACGTAACATTTGCAATGTTTGCACTCTTATATTGATACTAAAGTCATCAGCATTATTATTTTCAATGTTAACTTTTTTGAATCATTGATAGAGTTAGAGTCCATTGCCTAAGGCAATTCAGGATTATTTATCTCCCGACATATATTACAATTTTGGACAGATTATATATATATATATATATATATATATATATATATATATATATATATATATATATATATAATATATATATATACACACACACACACACACACACACACATATATATATATATATTTATATTAATATCCACATATATATCCCTTTCCATATCGGGATATTATGAATGCACCTGATAACTTCTTGGTTAGTATATTGTCCGTTAATAGGACGGTAACATTCTGAGCCCTATTATTGGCTCTATCAATTAGATGCTCAGAAAAATGCATTCCACAAGGAACTCACATATATCTAATATGATAAAATAACTTTACTGTATACACAGACTTCCAATTTCTTATAACAAAATATTGTTTTTTAAACTTATTTCTGCAAATTGCAGGTATAACACTTCTTTTATACATAATTATTTTATTGTTATGTTGTTATATTAGTTAAACATTCATAGAGTTCTTTGACCATCAGCTGTTGTAATGGTCTGGTCAACCTGCAGATAGTCAAATTCATATTTTCATGTCATGGATGCCTTTGTACAACAATAAATTACTGCAGGGTTACACAAAACTGGAGAACCCAGCGGGTGCTGCAGCATCCAAAGAGCGAAAGGAGATAGGCAACGCCTCGGGTCGAGACCCTTCCCCAGACTTCAATAAATTACTGCAACTATGAATCATCACAAGTGGTTCAACATCACTCAATATTTATGAAACCATGAAGGATCCGTATTGGGCCACCAAAATGCCTCTGGCAGTGTCCTGCTACATTTTCATTAGACACTGCCCTATCAAACAAAATGAGGAACACAAAAGAACATCTTTTCCTCATGTAATTGAGAGAAAAGCATCCACCTTTCCTGTTCTTGGTTTACCCACAAGATACATTTGAAAGATCGGTGATTTAATCTGAATGCAACCAGATTAATCGTAAGTAATCCATATTAATGACAATGTGTTTTTCCTCCCAAATTTGTTGTCTCCGATACCATTGTCTCTTCCTTAGAGATAAACAGCTGGACTAATTTTTTTAGAATATGCCACATCTGTTTACTCAGATAATCCCATGATTGTTATTTGACTTATCTTGTGTGTTTTAACATATGCCACAGCCGTGGTATTGTTCACCTTGATACGACATGGACACTTCCATAATAAAACAATTGATATTTAATCCATAACTCCTTATACTTCAATAATTAATACAAATGTTTGGAAAATTTCTTAGGACAATCCATTTATGCTCACCTGGTATTATTGTCCGCAGTCCCAACAAGAGACTATCAATTATTCTTATAAGAATAGATAATATTCTTATCTTTACCCAAACATTCACAGAAGCTGTACATCATCTGTAACACTTGCTTCAGTTTGCAACAGCTGTTAAGCTTATAGTTGAAGCAGCTTGTGAACCTTTTTTACATTACTTTAATAATGATAACGTATCATTTGATATTTGCATAAGCCTCTCACAAAGGCATACATTTTCTTATAAGCTTCTGTATTCCTTCTTTTGGAGCTTTTTTTACTCTTTACCTAACCTAATGGAGGGACAAAGTATGCCAACAACAATGAGACATATTTGTATCATGGAACAATTTTCCCCCCCTTATGGTGCTGAATTACTTCTAAATTCAGAATAGTAATTTATGAATATTTTATTAATGCCTAAGCATACGCTTTATATAATGGGTCAGGTCCTTGCCTACCACCAGGTTTGTAATTGCAGCACTAATTTGCAGCCGACTCCTATAACCTTCCAATTTAAACGTAATCAAGATAACCCATGACCATGACCTCATTAGTGCAAGTGCTGATCTTTTATCAGCATAATTGTTCCTCCAGTATTCTGTTTAACAGCCTTGAACTGGTTTAATCCTTTGGACAATGTTTTAACTTGCACAGCTTGACCCATTTTAATTAATTTCAAGCACCTGTAATATTGATTAACAATTTGTTAATAGCAACTGTATTTCCATGTTCTAGATGTTTCCATTTTAATAAATGTTCTTACACCGTGAAAGTGTATATAAAATGATGTTTTGTATGGTTTATACCATCAAATCTTTACACTGAGGTAATTTTATAACATATATGTACGTACCCCTTCTTTATTGGAGTTACTTTTGAGTGCAAACCTAAAATCAATTTTTAAGGTTTTCTTATACAGGTGAACCAATCCTTCCTTAGTTATATTAAATTAATGATCATAATACACCTGTAATCCCCCACAATTGGAGATTTTTCATGAACTTATTTTGTAACAAGATGTTTGCACCTCTTCAACGTACTTCAAGCCTTCTTTTCCCAATTATATGGGTTTGGATAAGGCTATGTTGGATTATACCATTTCTGCCTTTGTTTTGATCCATTATCAAATCTTTCATTGGATCATAGTTTTTCCCCCAAGTTTAAAGATCTTTGCCTTTGTTTTGATCCATTATCAAATCTTTCATTGGATCATAGTTTTTCCCCCAAAGTTTAAAGATCAGTAGTCTGTTCTTTTGTAATCAATATCTTTGATTTATCATAAGGCAGGTTTTATTCCATAATAATCAGGAGTTTAACATAACCTGATTTATATTGATCTACGAATCTAGAGTGCAGTTTTGGTAAATTATATATATTTCTTCCCATTGAGCTCCACAAACTGATGGCAATTTATTTTATTTTAAAAGTATTAGTTATTTGCACAACGTTTTATTTTTTTTATTTTTCTTTTTGAATAGCAATGCCATGCACCAATTTGAAATACTTTGAAATTGTATTTCTTTATATCTCATATAATTTGAGACATGGATATCATAAACGGATTCATCGTTGATATCTTTATAAAACATAAAAGTTTTATCATATTCTGCTGTTTCAATCATTACAGCTTTGGTGTGTTTTTAGTTTCCATGTTTACTTTTCATGGCCTCACTCATCATTAGTTCTGCTGTTTTAACCGTAACAGCTTTTAGTGAGAGACCAACTAATTTTGGTTTCCATGGTAATTTTCCATGGCCTCACTTCTTATTCAGGTGTTGTGCATACACCTGTGTGTATATATATATATATATATATATATATTGGTGCTGTGGTGGGTACTTCATGACCAGCCACCACTATCAGTGCATTTTTAGGGTCAGTTTTTCCATTTTATTTTTCACTGCCCTTGTTTTCTCCCTCAAGGAGACAACCTTCAGAAATATCTGAGGTAGATATTCCCACCATATTTCATCATATTTTTCCTTTTTATATGTGAAACCCCCTTAGGGTAGGTTAGGGAATATTTCCATTATTTTCCGTCTGAAGGCCTTTATTAACTTTTTTAATTATGGCCTTTCTGACTTATTTAAAATTTTCCCCCCCCCCTACCAAAAGTTTGTGGAGCATCTAAAACTCCCTAACGTATTTTTAACGGTCACCAGTATCGGAACCGGCTCCGTAATTAATCTCCCGTCCCGATCGCTGGGTATTCCCCCGGGACGTTCTTTTTTAAACTCCGTTGTATTATACAGAGTATTTTTGTTCTATTTTACTCTTTTATTTTATTTTTGTTTTTAAATTCATTTCGAATCCTGGTTCAATACACCAGGCACGGAGTTTTCCAGACCCTAAAAGTTTTTCAACTGCACTTACCTGCCGGTTCCGTACCTACCGCTTCGACGAGCTAGCCTCTGCAGCTCTTCCTTCTGCCGTCAGCGTCGACGTAATGCCGTTCCAGTGCCAGGCGGGGTTCTTCACGTAGTCACTCACGTGACTCCGAAGTAAAATCAGGAGTTTAACATAACTTGATCTGGTTTAACCTGCAAATCTAAAGTGCAAAATTGGTCCCAATAACAATGACATATATATATATATTTATATTATATATTTTTATCCCATTGAGCTCCACAAACTAATGGCAATTTGTCTTTTAATTTAAAATGTTTTGGTTATTGCACAATGTTTTATTTGTTTTACATAAGTAGTGATGCCACGCACCAGCTTGAAATACTTTGAAATCGTATTTCCGTATGTCTCCATATAATTGAGACATGGGTACCATAATCGGATTCTCTGTTGATACCTTAATAAAACATAAAAGTTTTATCAATAACTCTGTTGTTTCAATCATAACAGCTTTGGTGAGAAACCAATTAATTTTGGTTTCCATGGTTACTTTCCATGGCCTCACTCCTTCATTCAGGTATCGTACCTAGTACACCTGTATATATATTTGTGCTGTGGTGGGTACTTTATGACCAGCCACCACTATCAATGCACCTTTAGGGTCAGTTTTTTCATATTATTTTACTGCCTTGGTTACTCCTGAGTTTTTCCTCAAGGAGACTACCTCCAAAACAATCCGAGGTAGATATTCCCACAGTTGATAAATTCCACCATATATATTAATGTATGGAAACCCCTCAGGGTCTGTTTTTGGGAATATTCTGGGCCTTTTTATACCATTTGGTTGAATTTTTTTATTTTTGGAGTCTTTCTCCATTAATTTTAAGCCATAAAGCTTTTTTGTCTGGAGGCCTTTTTATTAGAACTTTTAAATCATGGCCTCTCTGGCTTTTTTTAATTTCTTCCTCCCCACTGGAGTTTTTTTCTTTTCTTTTTAACTTTTAAACTCCATTGTTCCTCATAGCCAAAAGTTTGTGGAGCAACTAAAGTCTGCCTAATGGTAATTTTAATGGCCACCGGTATCGGAACCGGCACCGCACTAATCTGCCGTCCCGATCGCTGAGTTTTCCCCTGGGACTCTTTTTAAACTCAGTTTTATCCCACCAGAGTATTTTCTTATAAGTTTAACTTTTATTTTATTTTTTGCTTTTAAATTCCGTTTCTTTTTAACTCCTAGTGGCTCTATACACCAGCCACGGAGTTTGGATATGCCCTGTAAGTAATGCAACTGTACTTATCTGCGGGCCCGTACCTACTGCTGTACAGGAGCTGCCTCTGCAGCTCTTGCTCTGCCGTCAGCATCGATGTAATGCCGATCAAGCGCCAGGCGGGGCTTCTTCACGTGACTCCGAAGTAAAATCGATTTGTTACCTCAAATGAATAAAATCATTCATGGAATGTGTCTTGTGTGTGACGGAGAGAGCGTGAATCTGCTGCCATGCCTAACCCCCCCCAGGTAGCTCATTGATATTCTACAAGAAAGGAGCATTTTCGTCTATGTTCTGTATGGATTTTCGATGGTCGCCATGCCACCCTGAATACAGCAGACGTCAATTCGCATTTAGAAGTAGACTACGAGGTCATGCACATCATTAGAATGAACGGTTCCAAAAAATCGGTTTTCCATCGATATTCTGGATTTAAAAAACAAAGGTTTATGTGTTTCTGTGAAGTACAGCACCTCATTTGTCACTAATGGTATTTCCACTGTTCAGCCACAGCAAGCTAAATCTATCTTCATTTTTCCTACCACTCTCTTGGATTAATTTCAAAGCCTCTATTCGATTTTGGATCGGATTTCACAGCAAAATTCAGCTTCCTTAATATTCCACGAATAATGCATCGTCTGTAATTCTGTCTGGAGCACACCAGGGTCGCCAAAAGTTGGAGATTGTTTCCAGCCACACTGTTACATAGAAACATAGAAACATAGAAAATAGGTGCAGGAGTAGGCCATTTGGCCCTTCGAGCCTGCACCGCCATTCGATATGATCATGGCTGATCATCCAACTCAGTATCCTGTACCTGCCTTCTCTCCATACCCCCTGATCCGTTTAGCCACAAAGGCCACATCTAACTCGCTCTTAAATATAGCCAATGAACTGGCCTCAACTACCTTCTGTGGCAGAGAATTCCACAGACTCACCACTCGCTGTGTGAAAAATGTTTTCCTCATCTCGGTCCTAAAGGAATTCCCCCTTATCCTTAGACTGTGACCCCTTGTTCTGGACCTCCCCAACATCGGGAACAATCTTCCTGCATCTAGACTATCCAACCCCTTAAGAATTTTGTAAATTTCTATAAGATCCCCCCTCGGTTTTCTAAATTATAGCGAGTACAAGCCAAGTCTATCTAGTCTTTTCTCATATGAAAGTCCTGACATTCCAGGAATCAGTCTGGTGAACATTCTTTGTACCCCCTCTATGGCAAGAATGTATTTTCTCAGATTTGGATACCAAAACTGTACGCAATACTCCAGGTGTGGTCTCACCAAAACCCTGTACAACTGCAGTAGAACCTCCCTGCTCCTATACTCAAATCCTTTCGCTATGAATGCTAACATACAATTTGCTTTCTGCACTGTCTGCTGTACCCGCATGCCTACGTTAATGATTGGTGTACCATGACACCCAGGTCTCGTTGCATCTCCCCTTTTCCTAATTTACCACCATTAAGATAATAGTCTACCCTCATGTTTTTGCCACCAAAGTGGATAACCTTACATTTATCCACATTATACTGCATCTGCCATGCATTTGACCACTCACCCAGCCTATCCACATCATCTTGCAGCCTCCTAGCATCCTCCTCACACTTAACACTACCCTCAGCTTAGTGTCATCCGCAAACTTGGAGATGTTTCATTCAATTCCCTCATCCAAATCATTAATATATATTGTAAATAGCTGGGGTCCCAGCTCTGAGCCTTGCAGTACCCCACTAGTCACTGCCTGCCATTCTGAAAAGGACCCGTTTACTCCTAACCTTTGCTTCCTGTCTGCCAGCCAGTTCTCTATCCACATCAATACTGAACCCCCAATACCGTGTGCTTTAAGTTTGTATACTAATCTCTCATGTGGGACCTTGTCGAAGGCCTTCTGAAAGTCTAGATATAACACATTCACTGGTTCTCCCTTATCCACTCTGCTAGTTACATCCTCGAAAAATCACAAGGTGAAGAGTATATAACTTTTATCCCTGCGCATTCTTGGACATTCCACAAAATGTCTTGTTGTACCGACACAGCCATAAATCATTACTTAACCATATAACCATATAACCATATAACAATTACAGCACGGAAGCAGGCCCTTTCGGCCCTTCCAGTCCGTGCCGACCATTTGTTTTCCCCTAGTCCCATCTACCTGCACTCAGACCGTACCCCCTCCCCCTTCACGTCCATATACCTATCCACTTTACTCTTAAATGTTAAAATCGATCCTGCCTCCACCACTTCTGCTGGAAGCTCATTCCACACAGCCACCACCCTCTGAGTAAAGAAGTTCCCCCTCACGTTACCCCTAAACTTCTGTCCCTTAATTCTCATGTCATGCCCTCTTGTTTGAATCTTCCCTACCCTCAATGGGAAAAACGTATCCACGTCAACTCTGTCTATCCCTTTCATCATTTTAAAGACCTCAATCAAGTCCCCCCTTAACCTTCTGCGCTCCAAAGAATAAAGACCTAACTTGTTCAACCTTTCTCTGTAACATAGTTGCTGGAACCCTGGCAACATTCTAGTCAATCTCCTCTGTACTCTCTCTATTTTGTTGACAAAATAGAGAGACTATAAATACTTGTTATGCTCTGGGACATATCCGAGCTGCATTCTTATATACCGTTTCGAATTGGTTGCAGGCAAATATTTGGTTCTTCTGCACCTTAACAATGCTTTGATTATATGTTATTTACACACAACTAGCATGAGACAACAATGAAAAAAACAGCAACTGCGTTTATGGGCAATGTTCCTGCATGTTTATTCCCCGTCGACGTCAACTCGATATAAACAAAGACTGAATTATGCTTTTGAAATAATAGCCTGTCCTATTATTTAACACTCTAAATATACTACAACTGACCATTATTTTATTGTTTGCAGTTTCTTTACCCAATAATCCATTTCATAACTGGATTTTTGGTTGCATAGGAGCAGGATTGATACCTCTCATAATCATTATTTTCATTGTGAAACGAAAAGGTAAGACTCGGAAACTTTTTGATCTCGAGATTGTATTGAAATTAACCAATCGGAATTCAGCAATACTTTAGTTAGAAATGCAGCTCGTAAACAGGTGATTCGGCACCGAACAGCAACCCCAGCATAGTCACACTATCGTACACACACTTGGGAGAATTTACAATTATACCAATCCATTTAATCTACAAACCTGTACTTCTTTGGAAAGTGGGAGGACACCGGAGATCCCGGAGAACATAATATTGGAGAGTTATATTGGATCGGACACTGCATGCGGTTAGCTGGTCTGTGGTACATACGCTCCATCTCACTGAGTGCATCGCTTATCGGAAGCAAACTTTTTAGTTAGTCACCGCTTTGTTCATGAAGGATAGATGCTTGGTGTTTTGGGGCTGGTTGTGGGATAAGGGGTTGAGTCTGAGAAAATGGGTCGGTGACGCAGAAACTCATTCTGTGATTGAATGTGCTCCGACAACTCGAAGTGGACTAATATCCTGTAGGTTTTTAATAATTGGTACCGTGAAATTATTTTTGCAACATACATGTATACAAACTCAAAAGTTTAAAAAAAATGTATATGCTGCTAGATTTACTGGCTACTACGATTCTTTGTATGGATCAAGAGATTTTTATTCTAAATTACCTCACTGTAGGGACGTGCAGAATATCGAAAGGACGTGCAGAGCATATAACGAAGGTAAGATATGTATAATACTGCAGATAGGTCCAAACAGCACTCGGACATGCTCCCAATTATTACCTTCGTTTGGATAATTACGAGATTCTACAAGTCAACTTGCGTGATGAAATTGGAGCAAAATGAAATTCCTCAGTAATGCCTTCAAATTCAAACACAGCTGCTGTAGGCCCATTTGTGCACTTGATGTTTTTTAATGGAAGCATGGCGATAGGAACGTAAACTTAGGAGAAGGAATAAGCGATATGGTCCTTCGACCTTTCTTGGTCGTTCAATAAGTTCATGGCTCATCCTGCAAATTTAGTGTCCCGCTCCTACTTTCTCCCAATGTCCCTTGATCCCTGAGACTTGGTTCGCACTGTATCTCTATCACATAACAATGTTCACATCATTTTGAATATATCTCATAATTTTGATTCGTGTGATTGTGAAATAGATGTTCTTCTCTCCTGGAGAGGAACGTTGACCCCATTACAGTTTGAAATAGCTTTTCCCGTATTATTTTACAATGATTCCTGGTACTGGTTTTCCCATCAATGGGGAACAACATAACTCCATTATATCTTTCCCATACTGTGGATTTGTAAACAATTGTCTGGGCTGCCTTCTCATGCTTCCAAATTTTTGGGAAATTACCTTAATTTAACCCAATGCATACGTTAGTCTTGACACAGTCTATCAGTCTGTTGAAATCTCATTGTAACACCATCATTGGAAGATCTCTTCACAGTCAAATTGACCAAATGTGTGCACACCTCTCAAGGAGAGTAGTCGTCAAGGTCTATGCAAGTCGAGACAATCCTTTTCCGATAGCTTTTTTAAAATCGGAATTTGGCATGCTGCAGGAATGTACGATGTTTAATTATGTCTATTGTAGTAAATTTATCGAAAATATTTTGATTCGTAGGAAAGAATTTTAACAACATACTGTTTTTTTTTAGACTAAGCATTGGGAACCCAATGAAGGAATTGTTTACAGTACTTTCCTTATCGCTGGTGCAAAGCGATCTGCCGAAGATAAATACACAGAACCGAGCACAATATATGCCCAGGTATGAGCAACATGCGCCATTTCATTGAGCAGCAGTTGGATCACAGTTGAATTTAATTGAAACATTTATCTGAGTGCTTCGTTCGTAGCTTTGTCTAATTACAATTAACAAATTGCAGTCTCAAAAGGGGGGAAATCTAATCGGCAGAATTGATAGCCTTTGCTTTAATTAAAAAACAATTATTTTTCGTGAATAAGAAAGGCTATAATCCACAATGCACCAGTAACTGAAATTCAGGTGGTGATAAGCGGGCACAATCTTGAATCTCTCCCATGCTTCAGGTAAAGGTGCTGTCAAATTGTTTCGTGTAAATGCTTGGGGGATTTAGACTCAACGGCGAGGGAGGACCTCCAACCAATTTTAAGTCAGGAACGTGTATGACTCGGAGAGGAACCTACACGTGGCAGTGATCCCATTCAAACTTTGTTCTCTATGCATATAGATCAAAAGATTGCTATGCGCTTATGTAATGGATGGGATGAATAGCTGCAGTTTACGTAGTAAATAGTGCACTGGTGAAGGAAATAACTGCTTATGGTTGGCAAGCAAATGCAGTGATTTGACCTGAATGGTGTCAGGTGTCTGGAATTGGAACATTTGCTGGAACTGCACTCAGCTTGCCAAATGAAAGTCATTCTATCACATGCCCAAGTTATGCTTTGACGATGAGAAAAGGTTTCGGAGTCAGTAGTTGGGTAGCTTTTCGCAGGATACGCAGCCGACTCTTGTAGCTCTACTATTTATGTGGCTAATCCTCGTGCATTTGTGATCTATGATGAGTACTAAAGAGGTGATGTTGGAGGATGCAGTGATCGCAATGCCACTGAAGTTCAGGGTAATCGGTTGGACTCCATTTTTTGTGGTGTGACCCAACACCTTTAGTCTATCAGGTCGTGAAATTGCCAACAGGGATGGACTATTTGAATTTCTGAGAATTTGCAAGTGGAACGGAATATGGTGCAAACATTCAGTGAACACCCCAGTTTTGATTTAAGATGGACAGATGGTCATTTATGAGCAATTTAACATGGTTGCGCCTCCGATACAGCCTAGAATATTGCCTGTGGTGATGGTAATCCTCTCGGATAGTTCATCTGGAGCAATAACAACCAGTGCACCACATGACTCCAATCATAAAGAACCCAATGATACTGTAATTGGAATATCCCTGTGATAGAAATAGTGGAGAGAACATTCACCTGATTGATCTTTGCGCTGACTGGTTTTGCTACATGGGGAGATGTTATGAACATATATTGTAGAGAGAATAAAGGCTGTTCACAAAAACCTGCAATATTTTACAGGCCGATAAATAGATGTTGATATTTATCCTGATTTCGTTGCTTAGAATCAGGCTTTGCAATCTCATAATGAGGATATAGCATCATTGCAGAGATAGCATTATGAACCAAGACTGATCTCTGTAACATGAAGTGGCAATTGACAATTCAGACACAATGAACAATCTGACAAGATATGATGTCATTATTATATTAGGGAAGCAATGCATTTGAGGTTATTGCATGGTAAGTTTTTTTATATACAGTATAGTGTGTTAGATATCTATAATTCGATGTCAGGGGACGTGCTTGAATCAGATACAATAAGCGAGTTCGGTATTCCGACTGTGCATGCCCAGGTCATAGGTCACTAGCTATAAATCAGTCTTGGCAACCATGTTGCTGCATTGTGTGCAGGCTTGCGTCTCGTTCGTAGTCGGGTTGGGGTCGGCTCTCCATCGCTGTGGCCCGGGTGCTGTTGGGGCATCCCTCCCCGGTGTCCTGTCCCTGTCCGGAGATGTCCGGGTGGCCCTGGCCTGGCGGGGCGGCCCCGGACTTGCCCCAGACAGGGCCGTGCTGGTTCCAGCTCGGCTCTGCCTACCCAACCGGATTGGTCCCAGCAACCCTCCACCTCCACCCCCACCCCCTCCCCTCAGTCCGACGCTGAGATCATGCTGAAGATGGGCAGCCGTCGGCCCTGCTTGAATCCAGGCGACTCAGAACCGCTGCTGCTGGAGTCGTCCCGGTCAGTGTCCCATTGATCCGGACGTCTCATGTGGTTGGGGGGGGGGGGGGGAGGTCCTAGGACCGCCCAGTCTCAACCCCTCCCCAGGACCACCTGGTCTCCACCCCCCACCATCTGGTCTCCAGCCCCGTCTCCCACTGAAAAATCGGACCAAATGTATACTCACTGTATCTATAGCGCAGAGATCTATTTACTTTTATAGCTTACAACCTTTGACAAATCCCATGATTCCCTGCGTTTTTCGGAATACCGAACTCACTTATTGCTACATTTATACAGGCTTTTATACGGATACATCCACGGGCAAGCCATATGATCCAAAACTGGCCATAAGTATAGATGGGCAAAAGGTCGGTATTATCACCGACTCTCTGACTGCAAAGCAACACGAGAAAGATTAGTGGTAATATTTTAACACTACAGTAGAGACACTAAAAGGCACTCCTGAGGCTATTGTTTATTTTTTTACGTTTGGGGCGTTAGCCTGAGTGCGGGCGCTGATATTGCTTTGCTCGCACTGACTGGGGGGGGGGGGGGGGGGGGGGGAGGGGGCGGGGGTTAGATGATTTAATGGAGATTTAATTGATAGCATATTTCTCCACACGTGCGCATTGCCTCATGTAGGTCGATCATTTCACAAATTACGGAAGTTTCGGGGGGGGGAAAAAGCCTGGTTCAGGGCCTAGAGGGTCAAACATTCTTTACTTCAAAGCTTGTGCTGTCACACCTAAAATTAATCTAAATATCACCGTAATATTTGACTTCACTCAGAAATAACATCAGGTATCGAGTCGGGTTCCGTTTACTGCAAAATTCTCAAGACCCCTCAGTGACAGTGGTCGAATGTTTTGCAAAGCCCGGGCATCCTAGCTGAAGAGGACTTGTGGGAGGTGAAGTACAGCATGGTGACTGAAAAGATTGAGAAAGTTGCTGTGGTTACCATGCAATCTTTCTGAGTTTGGTAGTCTTATGAATGTTAGAATCGTGGGTTTCATTTTGTAGGCAATGTAAATTGGGGACCGTTTGCGAGGTAGTTAAAACTGAAAATAACCTTTCATACGCCATCCTCGCTAATAGTTGTAGTGTAGCTCTTTAAGTGGAAGTGTTTGAAGACTGGTCTCTTGTAGCATGTAATAGGGAGCCCCGCGTATTTGTTTAATACAGGGTTCCCTTATATGAAGGGGATGGTCCCAATTATTACATCTGCAATGTCCCTTCTCTTCCTGGCTAGGGGGTGTGAGCCTGTAATTTTGTATCCAAATTGCACCTACACAATTTTGAATCTCCAGCAAGCCAGTCCAGATGCATCCACTAATAACTAAAATCTATCATAGCATCTGGCAGTTTAATTTCGTTCATTGAGTTTCATTGTGTTTCACATGAAATGAAAGTCAGCTGGAAAATCAGTTAAGTTGGCAATACAAAGTAAAGTCAAATTTAGAATGGAAATTAGTGTTTCAATGGGCCACTCTGTGACAGTAAGAATAAAACACGTGTCCAATTGCAGCCTGGTTACCATGCACCATAGTTTGATGCACTAAACGGTGAATCAACAAGTAAGGATATTCGGTATTGGAAAATGTTTGAACTGATAAATTAGAGAAACATCAGAAAATGGTAAATAGAAAATGTTTTTCACTCACTTGCATTTTTCAATGACTCAGCAGAAAAGCTTAAAGAACGAAAAACATCCCAAGTGAGCATTTAATAAAATGCAGACAGAAGGCTTGCAAATGAGTCTGTGGCCAAATGAATAAAATATAACACATAACGGGGACCAGTGGAAGGAGCTGTCCCCATTCAATTGAACCATAGCTAGTTGAATAATAGACACAAGAGACAACATTTACTTTCAATCGGATCAACTTTGGGAGATTGTGCAGATGAGGCCTTCAGCAACTATTTCCATGCAGGAACTTTAAAAACAAATTGAATTGCCCTAGTTATCAGTATATTTGATTTGGCTAGTCTTATGCATTAGTCTTATTTGGCTAATGCACAGTCTTAGGTTTAGCCAATGATCACTGTACAATCCAGAACAGTGATAAATGAATCATTTGTTTTTTTACAGAAGGAAAAATAATATTAATATAATAACATTTTTCATATTATTAAAGGCATTTGGTATTTTGCTAACATTTACAATGTCCGTTACTGGCGGCAGTGGTGTATTTTTGGAAATATGTTGATTGATGTAATAATTATAATAACTTGCTGATAACTTTCAGACAATGCAATCCGAATGTGATCCAAAGTTAACTTATACTACTCTAAACATCGCTGGTCTAGATACATCTATTAAATCCAGATACATTGAAGAAGGCATGATATATGCCCAGGTAAGTGTAATAAGAGCCAATTAATGGAACAACTATGAATCAAAGATGAATGTATGTTAACCAATTATCTTTGTAAGGTGTTTGTCGTTACATAGACAATAGGTGCAGGAGTAGGCCATTCGGTCCTTCGAGCCAGCACCACCATTCAATGTGATCAAGGCTGGTTATCCACAATCAACACCCCGTTCCTGCCTTCTCCCCATATCCCTGGATTTTGCTAGTCCTAAGAGCTCTATCTAACTATTTTTTGAATGCATCCAGTGAATCGGCCACCATTACCTTCTGAGTCAGAAAATTCCACATATTCACAGCCCTCTGGGTGAAAATTTTTTCCTCATCTCAGTTCTAAATGGTCTACCCCTTATTCCTAAACTGTGGCCTCTGGTTCTGGACTCTCCCAACATCGGGAACATGTTTCCTGCATCTAGCGTGTCCAATCCCTTAATAATTTTACATGTTTCTATAAGATATCCTCTCATCCTTCTAAATTCAAATGAATACAAGCCCAGTCGCTCCAGTCCCGCCATCCTGGGAATTAACCTCATGAACCTAAGCTGCACTCCCTCAATAGCAAGAATGTCCTTCATCAAATTAGGTGACCAAAACTGCACACAATACTCCAGGTGTGGTCTCATCTATACAACTGCAGAAGGACCTATTTGCTCCTATACTCAACTCCTCTCGTTATGATGGCCAACAGGCCATTAACTTTCTTTGTTGCTTGCTGTACTTGCATGCTTACTTTCAGTGACTGATGTGCAAGGACACCCAGGTCTCGTTGTCCTGCCCCTTTTCCTAACCTGACAGGTTTCAGATAATAATCTGCTGTCCTGTTCTTGCCACCAGTGGATAATCTCATATTTATCCACATTATGCTGCATTTGCCATGCACCTGCCCACTCACCCAACCTGTCCAAGTCACTCTGCAACCTCTTCACAGTTCACATTGCAACCCAGATATGTGTCATCTGCAAATTTGCTAATGTTACTTTTAATTCCTCCATCTAAATCATTAATATGTATTTAAAATAGCTGCAGTCACAGCACCAAGCCGTGCGGCTGCCCATTAGTCACTGCTTGCCATTCTGAAAGGGACCCGTTAATCCCCTACGATTTGTTTCCTGTCTGCCAACCAATTTTCTATCCATGTCAATACCCTACACCCAATACCATGTGTTCTAATTTTGACCACTAATCTCCTGTGTGGGACATTATCAAAGGCTTCCTGAAAGTCCAGGTACACTATATCCACTGGCTCTCCCTTGATCATTTTACTTGTTACATCCTCAAATAATTCCAGAAGATTAGTCAAGCATGATTTCTTCTTCATAAATCCTTGCTGACTTGACTGATCCTGTTACTGCTATCCAAGTGCGTCGCAATTACATATTTAGTAATCGCCTCCAGCATATTCCCTCACCCAATGATGTCAGGCTAACTGGTCTATAATTCCCTGCTTTTTCTCTCCCTCTTTTCTGAAAATGTGGGATAATATTGGCTCCACTCCAATGCACAGGAACTGATCCAGAATCTATAGAACATTGGAAAATTATCACCAATGCTTTCTAGAGGCACCTCCTTGCGTACCCTGGGATGCAGACCATCATGCCCTGGGGATTTATCAGCCTTCAGTCCCATTAGTCTACCCAACACCATTTCCGGACTGATGTGAATTTCCTTCTGTTCCTCTGTCACCCTAGGTCCTCTGTCCCCTAGTATACATGGGAGATTGTTTTTGTCTTCCTTAGTGAAGACAGAACCAAAGTAACTGTTCAATTCGTCTGCCATTTTTGTTCCCATAATAAATTCACCTGTTTCTGTCTTCAAGGGACCCACATTTGTCTTAAATAATTTTTTCCTCTTCACATACCTAAACATTTTTTTTGTTGGCCTCCTTTATATTCTTGGCTAGCTTACCTTCGTACTTATCTTTTCTCTCAATATTACCTTTTTAGTTACCTTCTCTTGATCTTTAAAAGTTTCCCAATCCTTTGGTCTCCCGCTCATCTTTGCCATGTTATATATCTTCTCTTTTATTTTTATACTGTCCTTGACTTCCCTTGTCAACCACATTTGCCTCTTACTCCCCTTAGAGTCTTTCTGCCTCTTTGGAATTAAATTATCTTGCATTTTCTGGATTATTCCCAGAAGTACCTGCCATTGGTGTTCACTCATCATATTATGATCACTAACTCCTAATGGGTCCTTTACCTTGAGTTCCCTTATCAAATCCGGTTCATTACACAACATGATATCTAGAATTGCCTTCTCCCTGGTAGGCTCCAGTACAAGCTGCTCTAAGAATCTATCTCGGAGGCACTGTACAAACTCCATTTCTTGGGGTCCAGTACCAACCTGATTTCCCAAGTCTACCTGCATGTTGAAATCTCCCATAACGACCGTAATATTACCTTTGTTACATGCCAATCTTAACTCATGATGTAACTTGCACCAGGAAACTATTTGGGGGCATGTAGATAACTCCCATTAGGGTCTTTTTACCCTTACAATTTATCAGTTCTATCCACAATGACTGCATCTTCTGATTCTATCTCACCTCTCGCAAGGGACTGAATTTAATCCTTACCAACATTGCTTCTGGAACCCCCCTGCCCACCTGTTTGTCTTTTCGATAGGACATATACTCCTGAATATTCAGTTCCCAGCTCTGATCCTCTTGCAGCCATGTCTCTGTAATTCACACAACATCATACTTACCAATTTCTAACTGAGCCTCAAGCTCATCCACTTTATTTCTTATATTTCGCGCATTCATAAATAACACTTTTAATTCAGTATTCAACTCCCCTCTCACGTCGGTTCCTATTTCACCTGACCTTGCTCTTTTACCCCTTCTTGAAATTTCCGTCCCATTAATTTGGGTGTCTTTCGTAACTTCTCCTGTACACTTTTCCCCTTTAACTCCACCATTATACTTCTAATTTGTCACCCCCCACCTCCCCACTCCGTGATGGTGAGTCTGCAGGCTCCGCGACTGGAGCCCTTAGTTTGGTTCCATTTGGAGACGGCGGTGGCTCCACGATGTTAGGCCCAACGACATCGGAGACCCGACAGGGAAAAGGTCGGGTCCCCGTACAGGGAAGAAATAAAACGCCCCCCCCCCCCCCCACATTTACACAGCTAAAAATTAATAAAAACTGGAATCAAAAATATACATTTAACGAGACCAGAAAAAAGACAGACGGACTGCAGTCGAGCCGCTGCCGTTAGGTGCCACCACAGATGCACTGAATTTGCGTTTATTATCATTTGTACAAGTATGGCTAGGTACAGGTACTATGACAACCTTGTTTACAGCAGCACCACCGGCACCAAGAATCAGGCAGCATACTACAACATGACCTTTACATAATTATACTTAAGTTATATGTAACTTCTGCTGGGCAATAGAAAAAATAAAGCGAAGTGGCAGAAAACAAGAAATTATTGCAAAACACACTTCAAAAAAACAAGCTCATAGTTGTGCATCGTGTTTTATCGTTGAGGTAGAATAGTAAGATTAAATGAGAACTTACCAGTTTGAAGTTGGATCTAAATTTTACGAGGAGTTATGTTGGTGATTACGTGAAGAAGGCCCGCCAGGCCACATGCGCACCAAACTTCAAAGCAGCGGTATGAAATCACAAATAAACAACACCAAAGTACATAGTAAGATCAGTGACTCGAGAACTACCGTATGATCCTTTTATAAAAGAGAGTTGGGCGTGGGGGGCACGTAATCACCAACGTAACTCCTCATAAAATCAAGATCAAACTTCAAACTGGTAGGTTCTCATTTAATCTTACTATTTTACTTCGGAGTCACGTGAGTGATTCCGTGAAGAGTTCAAAGCTTTGTGATTTCATGCCGCAGGTTACAAATCTCGGCATCCCACTGCATTGATTAACTCAAAAGAGAAATAAATGCATTAGTAGTAACATTGCATTCAATGTAAAAATAGGGTTTACTTAACAATGTAATCAAACGAGAGTACCCCTTAAATTTAGGTACTTAAAATGGCATAGGCAAACAGTCCTGTATTGACAATCGGCCGATGATAAAATTCTGAAACATCAGCTCATTTGCCCATCCGGCGGCCACCAAAATATGGTCGAAGGGCACATCCCTCGCCTTGGCTGCCGACGTAGCTGCTGCCCTAGTGGAATGAGATGTACACACACTGTCTAAATGATATGCTGACATTGTTACTGACCTGGTGGAATAAGATATACAATCGTCAGTGTTAATATCTGTATAACCCTGAACCTGCTGCAGCCACCATGACAAAGTCTGAACTGACCTTCCTTTGTGTAGTTGTTTGTTAACTAATAAACAATGCTGATTCCATACTTCTTAGGATTCTGGTGGCCTAGATAACATAGAAGTGAGACCGTGGGGTGTTCAAATGATCTTCAATCATGCTACCCCTATTCTACTCTGGGTGTGTATACCAGAATGTAAATGTAATGGCACCTGCAGCCAATTCCATCCTATCTAGCCACAACGTTTGCAATGTTTTCCATCGTTGTGCTGATATAAATGTCATAACTAAGGATGTAGCTGGAACCCCTTGGTGAAGTAATGTTCACACATTTTCAATAACCAACTGCATAATATAGTAGTGGGAGAACTTGTGTCAAGATCTTTTAAAAACTCGATATTCTGGTTGGACCTGAGAGCGTAGTTCCCTTCTGTTGCAGCTGTAGTGTCTGCAAAACTGAATTATTGTCAATACCACTTAAAATGAGCTGGAATGTCAGTAATCTGTACCGTATTAAATGTAACATTAACATTTAACAAAACACTTCTGATCCCCTCAATAGGAATGTACTGCTTTTTTGGGTGCTATCCCTGCACACTGCAGTGAGCACCTTCATGGCTTGATGTGGCAACCTGAGGAAAAAGTCAATCCATTCAAAATGTGTAGGTCAATAATTGTTTTACTGTGCAAAAGCCGGTCTCCTGAACCAGTTTGAACAGCAAGTTCTTGTTTTTTGGCATAACCGTATACCGTTGTGCCATTATACCTGATGAAGCAGGCAACATGGACGCTTGGCCAGTCCGACAGTACGAACCCAAGCGAGGTCTTGCCGACTGTTTTAAGACCCGGCTAATGAGGAAGACATAAAGACCATTCCTCGTATTGAAGCGAGAAAGTATTTCTCCGCACTGTTGTGCCACATTTTTTGCAATGAATGAAAAACATGCATTAACATGATGAATATTCGATGAAGTATTGAACCATGCTTTCATCATACTTCGAGATCCAACACTTATTCTGTGTTATCATCAATCTGAACTGGATGAAACACCAGTGGCAACGAGATTAATTACAGGATATTTTTCCCTTGATTATCATGTGACTAACATATGTCACCATCGTAGAGTAGCAACTTGAATTTGAGCATGTAGAATATGTACATTCGCTCAAAACCCCTTACTCATGGGTGCATCAAGTGTATATATTTAGTTGATACCAACAACTGAAGAATTGGTAACTCATGCAATCTCCACTACCTTTGAGTAGGTGATGGTATATGGAACTTCTCATCTTAGAGTTCTAAACATCAGTTCATAATAACTGAATTCAACCGACCACACTAGCGTGTTTCAAGTTCTAGTTCAATGAGTTATTGTCATGTTCAGCAATGCTGAATACTGTTACTTCATCATTGTGGCTGAAGTAGCCTCAGCTGACAATAGCATAAGGTTGTTAGCAACAATCTAATTGCTACTTACACAATATCAGTTCCTTGATTTCCTCAGCTGCAACACAGCTGCTATATTGCCAATTACTCTCAATGAAAATAACTCAGTTTTATAACAGATTGCTATAACTCCAATCTCTTGCCACAAGGCGGAGACAAGGCTAATAATAATTAAAGGTAAATCCCAATGATCAACAAACAGTTTATCCCATACTGCAAAGCTTTACTGTTATAGTACAGTTATATTGTCTTTGATAACCTTTGTATTGGGACTTGTATAACATGTATCTCTTACCTTATGAATCTGTTGCAGTCAGGCATAAGTTTTTACATTCGGAAAGTTCATATGCCCGCTACTCTCCATTCTTCATAACAACGTGCCAATCCTGCCTTATTGCATGGGTGGTTTGCATGAGAACTTCTGCCGAATTTCCAAACCCTGGCCATAATCCAAACTTACTTGGAATGCCCCGGCTGTGCCTCAACCAAATATATTTACCCTTTGTGTGTTGTACGAAAAAATGTAAATATTACAACTTGTGACCGGTGCACTACCCAAATTTTGGAAGTGCTAGACCCATTTAGTTGAGCATGATTGGAAGGTGCATGGAATTTCTGAGCTATCATGCTGCCCCCAGCTCCAGTGAGCCGCTACTGCTGATGAGCCCCTGGGGTGCATTCTGAACGATGACTTTTACCCGCCGTTGCCCGAATTAATTTGTCTGCCAGGCTTCTTCCCCTGTAGAATAGACCTACCTGAATAACCGATTCAGCGGCTGGCTCTCACATCCCCCTGTTGGCGTTGTTCACTGCCGGCACATATGTGCTTGAGTCTGTTCTATTGACATCTTTAGAGCCCGGAGTCATCTTGACCTTTTGCTCTTCCCTCCTCAGAGAGGGTGATTCATAGGCAACTCTAACAGGTGCTGCCGCAGGCCATAGGATACAAATACTGATACGAACCCATTGGCCTTAATCCAATAAAATATTTTACTGGGATGCAACTTTATTGTCAGGAAAGGTACCACTGACATGTGCCCTTCATCCCTTTGGGTATGCCCCACGGCCATACCTTGAGACTCAGTGTGAGCAGGATACTGATCCATCTTGGTCTCTGCCTCCGAGAAGGAGACCTTTGCAGCACTGTGTACAACAGTTGCAGTATTTAGGATAGTCGTTCCAACGCACTATCCAGCCCCGGTGAGGAATTCATCCCCCGACTCTATGAGCCTTGCTCTCTAGCCCCGGTGGGCGAGCAGATATGTGTGAATTTGAGCAACCCTGTCCCAGGCCTTGCTGGCGCCGCCTTTCATTAAGGCCGGCGCTTTTTGACATGACACAGCCCTGCATCAGGCGCTGCTGGCACGGCTCTCCCGTAGGCTGGCACTTCACACATGAAGCAGCCCTGTCAGGCACTGCTGGCATGGCTCTCCCGTAGGCCGGTAATGTCAGAAATGAAACAGCCCTGTATCAGGTGCTGCTGGCACAGCTCTCCTGTAGGCCGGCACTTTCATACATGAAGCAGCCCTGTCAGGCGCTGCTGGCGCAGCCTGTCCCATAGGCCCGCGCTATTGCTGCGTAAGCTCACTAAATCAACATTTTCAGTGTACAGCTTTACCTGTGAAGGGTAAAAATAATTCATAGCAACCTGTGCTTAAACAATTATAACATTGTCAGAACATATAATATCTTTGTACTTTGCCTTAGCTTTTACTTAAGGAAAAAACACTATAAAATACATTATTTTTATTATAAGGAGAAACCCTTTATAGCCCGGCACACCCGAGTCCAAATAGGGCTGAATGAGTCCCACTAATTTCTTGACTGGAGACCAACGTCTGTGAGCCACTGACCCCACTGTCATGGCTCCAGCGTTGCTTCCTTTCCGTTCCAACGGCATCCCACAGGCTGGGAGCTGCTGACCCCCCTGTCAGCGACTCTGCTTAAATTTCCTGCCGTTTGTACGGCATTCCTGCAGGCTGGGAGCCCCTGACTTAACTGTCAGCGGCTCCTTCTCTCGCAACCCGATCAATTTTGCCGGTTTATCCGCATTTGCGGTCGGACTGGAATTTCCCCACAGTCCATGACCGGCAACTTGTCGGGCTGCGAAACTGGCAGGAAAAACCTATGTAAAAACAGGCTATCGCCTAAAAAACCCTGGTAAGTAAAAAACCAAACTTACCTTTTAAGTTTAACTTACCACCGGCAGGAGCTCTGTCCTGCCAGACTGGTGCTTGCGCCAATGCGGCTGACGTAATGGTGCGCATGCGGCCTGGCATGCCTTCTTCACGGGATCACTCACGTGACTCCGAAGTAAAATTGGGATTGAGCAGACTACTTCAAGAACCTTATGGTTGTAGGAAAGTGCCTGTTCCTGGACCTGGCGGCGTGGGGTTTTAGGCCTCTGCGCTTCCTACAGGATGGTAGAGGCGTGAGATGGCATGTCCCTTATGGTTGGGAGCCTGGACGATAGATGCCACCATCTTGAGGAAATGCCTAATGTTGATGCTTTAAATGGTGAGGATGCTGGCGACGGTGAAGTACAGAGAGCTGGTTGATGACCAGTATGGATAAGATCGGACAAATAGCATGCTTTCTTTCTCGTATATTCAATTATTCTCGACACGAAGCACCAAGAAGATAAGTTATACAGTAGTAGACGGCTGAAAGCTAAACACTCATAATTTCTTAGTCACAAAATGCTAAATTAATTTAAAGAAGAAATGAATTAAACAATATGAAAACAAGCTGATCAAGGATAATTTACCAATACATTGTTCATGAGATGAGATAGGAGATTTATTTTCAATTCAGTGTTACGGAATGCACTGTCTTGAAATGCGCAGATTGTCGACTGAAACACTTATTTTAAACTTGACAAATTATATCATAGATGAAAGTAAACGTACAATTCAGTTGGAAATGATCAGTGGCAAAGACCAATGTGGCTGTCTTATATCTTGTATTCCATTGGACGAGTATGTGTATCAATTAAAATGTTGCATTTATTTTGGTGGCGTAGTTACTGGGAGACAGCTGTCAAAGCAAAAGCTGAAATGAATTGACGACGATGTTATGAAACACTATTTTACAGACAATACATGGTCGATCTGAACGCATGGCTGAAGAAATGGATATCAATACAGGGAACATCAACCAAATTGTAAAATCGTAATCTAATGGAAAATTCGTAGGAATATTGAGTAGTGTCAAGGCAGCCATGTTTTCCAGTGCATTTGGAATATTATTGCTGGGAGCTCTGTATTTGGATGGGTTTTGTTCAGTTTATTTATGGATCCATGCTTTCCTTATAGATTAAAAATACGCAAATTTTGTAGTCGAATATTCTGCAAACAATATGGATTATTTCAAACTGACTAAAAAAACGCTCTTTTGTACCCAATCGGCCCAGTGACAGTCCCAGTTATGCATTTTCCAATAGTATTCCTCTTTCAGATAATACAAATTGTCCATTAACTAACGTAATGATCTGTATGTGAACTGATGTGGAGATGTTTTTGTACTCAGAGGTCTTATCTTATCGAACAGTAGTGTTGCAAATGCCGACTAATTAAAAAATAGACTCTTCAGGTTAGACCGCTAATCAGCACGAGTAGAAGCCGGGTACATACGAAAACGGTTCTACTTTTTACTACGAGTGGGACATGTCGGTGTTTCTTCGTCAATTGAATTATCCGCAACATGGACGTCATCTTTTTGTTATGGGTGAACATTTCCGTGCTACACCTATATATTATACCAATATATTGTAGTAATTATGTTTGCTGTAAATTCTCTGTGAACCAATAAATTCGTTTTAATTCTTGAATGTGAGTGTTGCATTTTGTCTCTGCCTTCTTGATTCTTATATGGCTTGAATTGGAAAACTATTCTGACTATCGTCACTGTCTATTCCTCCAATAATTTGACATGCATGTAGCAGGTCGCCACTCAGCCTCATACGCTTGAGGTATACATGCGAATTCTATCAAATTTCACCCGATAACTAAAGTATTCTAATCTAAGTAACAATCTACGGAATCGCCTCTGCACTATCTCCAGCGAAAACAGACCCACCCTGTCGACCAGAATTGCACATAATGCTCCTCAATCGATGTTTTGTAGAGTTACAATCTAATGTCTGTCCCAAATCCTATGTCCCATGCCCCGAGCTGAGAAGGCAAGCTTGCTATGCGCCTTCTTTGCAACTCTCTCCAGTTTTGGTGTGACTTTTATTGTAGTATGGACTTGGAAAACAATGTCTGTCCATTCATCAATAATCGTTTGAGCCTCTCAATCACTGTACACGTTCTTTGCTTGTGTGACTTCTTAAAAAGCACCACATCGCACTTGTCATGGATACATTAGATCTGGTGATTCTCTGCCTAATCTTCAATTTGATCTACTCGCTACCACTGTTTGAAGCAACTCCCTTTGTTTCACCACCGATTGGCTCCACACAAAATTGTTATACTGCATAACTTGATTTTTCGGGCAAAGATCGTGCTCTACCAATCCCAGTCTTCATGACCAGTAACTGCAGATGCTGGGTTACAGTGTTGGTGTAACACTGAAGGCCAGGTTGTATTTTCGGAAGACATGAAGAGGTGACTGGGTCCCTTTTTCAGACTAATTATAGTGGGGGTGTGGGTGTGGGGCGGGGTCGTTCTTCAGATTAATTTAAATGAGGGGGGTGGGGCGCGCTGAACAAGAGTTTGGAACCTTTCCCTACATCTCTTCCCTAACTTCCATTCATTACCCCATCAGCCCTTCCATTTGAGACAGAGGATCACATGCACACCATTTAATTCCATCTACTGAATTCGCTGCCCCACAAGTTTCCTTGCACGTTCCTCGTGGGTTAGCAGGTTACTTGATCACGTATTTTGTGAAATTTAGTGGTCGAATCTGAGGGAAAGTGTTAGGCCGATGAGGATTGTAGTGTTGGCTGTACTGTTGGGCGAATAAAAATTGATTTCATGTTATGGGTGCTTGATAGTCGACATGTACAGGATGTGCGGGTGGGTAAGTTTTCGAAACGCATGTCCCCATGCGGCACGGTACATTATGATAGGGAAACGTTCCGAGTGTTTATTCATGACTCCTTTCACTAAACAAAACAGTCGCTAAATTGACGCTGCACTGAGAAGAGGGTGCTGTTTATTTAAATCACATCCGTCATTCTATCACAATATGTGGCATCATTATGTCTACGTTTGTATCTATGACACCTCAGATTTGTTAAACCTATCCTTAAATGATATTTTGCTAGGCAGCAAGTTGAAAAAATAGTTGTTACTTCTGATTGAACACTTTTGGTGCGGAATTGTTTTTCAATAGAGTTGAAGTTCAAATGCATTTATTTGCCATATGCACCGTGTATGAACTGAACATTGAAATTCTTACTCTGCTGCTTCACGGACACATTAGGCGCAACGGGAACAAAATTAAGCATACAATAGATCATTTGTTATTCTTCGTAAACTGAACCATGATAGTGCAAAAGCCAAAGCAGTAGAGCTACTGGAGTAGTGGAAATTCAGTAGCAATTTGGTATTGAGGTAGGTTTGTAGGTTAGGTTATGCAGGATGGTTCAGGAATCTGATGGCCAACAGAGATAAACTGTTCCTGAGCCTGGACCATGGGCCCTCATGGTCTTCTACCTTCATCCTGATGGTGAAAATGAAACGTAAGCATGGCAATGGTGGTGTACGTCTTCGAATATGTTAGCTGTCTCTATGAAATACTGCTTCCTATCGATCTATTCGATGTTGGGGAAGTCAGCACCCGTGAAGGACCGGGCAATATTGACCACTTTCTGCAGCATCCTTCATTCTCGAGCGTTCAAACTTTACAGTAAATGGGAGATTGAGATTGTACTAGTGTTCGGGTTACAAAAGTTATGCGTGGAACAGATAACTGTTGGGAGTCCTTTGCTTTATTTACATTTTTAATTTGTGTTACATTTTATTTATTAGAGGTAAATACATCAGTGTACATCCCGTATATATTGTTACAATCATTGTACCCCTTAATTTTAAGGCTTTTTTATAGAAAAGGAATAGAAACAGTGAAGAAAGTGAAAAGAGTTGTGAGATGTGAAAAAGCGTGCCAAAGGAAAAGAGAAAAAGAGCCCTTGGTCAGAGTTAGAGAAAGGAGATTAAGAGATAGATCCTAGAAAAGAGAGAGAGAGAGAAAAAAGAGAGAAAAGAAAAAAGTAAAAGCTAGTTACTATATTATAAACATCACGCAAAAGGAATTTACCAACTCGATAGTTTTTCATCCCCCTTTACTAAGACCCGACGCCGGTACCTTTCTGAGGTACTCTTGCACCCTATCCTTGTAGCAAATCTATAAATGCGGACCACGTCTGATATAAACAATCTGATTTTCCTGCCAGGCGGAGTCTCATATCTTCCAGATGTAGTGTTTCAAACATAGTTGAAATCCACATATTTACTGTTGGTATAGGAGCATTTTTCCAGAAATTTAAGATTAGCTTTTTTCCTACTATTAAGCCATATTCAAATAGATTTTTTTGAAACACAGGGCTACCTTCCGTTAGTCCAAAAAATAATCCAATTTGACTTTGGTGTCAGTTTTATTTTAAATAATTTTGTGAAGATTTCAAAGATTTCAATCCAAAATTTTTGAATTTTTGTATAAAAGACAAATGAGTGCGCTACAGTAGCTTCTTGAGACTGGCATTTATCGCAAATAGGTGAGACTGGGAAATAGATTACTTAATTTAGTTTTTGAATAGTATAACCTGTGTAAGATTTTAAATTGCATTAAAGTGTGTCTTACATTAATTGAACATTTATGCACATTTATTAAGTGTTCTTTCCACCTTTCTTTGGAAATTTTTATACTTAATTCTTTTTCCCAATCTCTTCTGATGCCTTCAGTTGTTGGTATTTCAGCATTTAGAATAATATTATATATATGAGATTAGATTTGCTGATTCAGCTTTTGTATTCATTGCTTCATCCAGTAAATCTGATGGCATATTGTGATATTCTTGTGCATATTTTTCCAGATAGTCACATATTTGGAAATATTTAAAATACTGATTGTTTCCCAAATTGTATTTTAGTTGTAATTGTTTAAATGCTAATAATTGCTGGGGAGCGTTATCCAGCAATTGAAGCATATTTCTGATATTTACAGACCAATAGTAATACATGAAATTAGGGAGTGCTAATCCCCCTACTGCTTTGGGTTTATTCAAGTGTGATCTTTGTATTCTATGTGACTTATAATCCCAAATAAAATTTGTAATATCTGAGTCCAGTTTAAAAAAAAAACTTTTTGGGTAGGTATATTGGGATTGATTGGAAAAGGTATAACATTTGTGAAACTGAACATTGAAATTCTTACACTGCAGCTTCACGGACACGTTAGGTGCAACGGGAACAAAATTAAGCATACATTAGATCATTTGTTAATCTTCGTAAACTGAACTATGATAGTGCAAAGGCCAAAGCAGTAGAGCTACTGGAGTAGTGGAAATTCGGTATTAATTTGGTATTGAGGTAGGTTTGTGGGTTAGGTTATGCAGGATGGTTCAGGAATCTGATGGCCAATAGAGATAAACTGTTTCTGAGCCTGGAACCTGGGCCCTCATGCTCTTCTACCTTCATCCCGATGGTGCAAGTGAAATGTAAGCATGGCAATGGTGGTGTACGTCTTTGAATATGTTAGCTGTCTCTATGAAATACTCCTTCCTATAGCTCCATTCGATGTTGGGCAAGTCAGCACCCGTGAAGGACCGTGAAGGGCAATATCGACCACTTTCTGCAGCATCCTTCATTCTCGAGCGTTCAAACCTTACAGTAAATGGGAGATTGAGATTGCACTAGTGTTCAGGTTACAAAAGTCATGCGTGGAACAGATGACTGTTGGGACTCCTTTGCTTTCTGTCCTCATTTTTTCCTTCTTTTAATTGGCACATTGTTTCTGATTGTTTGGCGATCTTCCCATGATGTAATCAAAGAACATCTCCTCAAGACTACCGTTTGCCAAATTGACCTCGCCAATTTATTTGGAGATACAACTATCCAAGATTGATGTAATTCTTCCATTATAACTATGATATGATAAATAATATCATGAAAATTACTGAGACCCCACAGCTGCTTTGGAAAGAAAATTCCAAAGGTAACAAGCTTTTGCATTACAACCTATTCAGCTGAGTGCTAAACTACTTACTTCTTATTATGGGTCTTTAGGTCCTAGCATATTGATGCAATCACAAAGAAAGTCTAACAACGCCTCTAGTTCCCCAAATTGAGGAGATTCGGCGTATCGGCGAGTACCCTCTCGAATGCCCACAGGTCTGCAATCGAAGGCATACTATTGGTTGCGTTACTTACTGGTTCAGTGAAGTGGACGTCCCCAAATTTAGGAGGCAATGGTGAGTGCGATCTACAAGAAGCGATGTCTCAACAAGACAGTTAATATTATTAAAGAACCACACGACTCTTGGTACGCTCCCACGCTCCCATCTTGCTGCTACTACTGGGATGAAGATATCAGAGGCGGAGAACCGTGTCTATTAAGTAAAGGTTCGTCCTATTAAATAACACTGTTGATCGGTGTGCAATGTTGTGATTGGGTGTTCCAATTTTAGGCACACATTTCTCCCACTTCCCGGCCCACACACTACCTCCTCCACGCTCCCCGTTCTCTTCCACCTTTCCTTCGCCTTCACATTTACGGGCCAGCAGCCGGTAATGCCTATCAAGGGGGGGAGGGGGGGAGATGGGAAAATCCGTTTCCTGCAGAAGCGGGAGAGATCCAATTATGAACTATCCGACAGATGTAGGGATAATGCATTCATAGAAAATAGGTGCAGGAGGAGGCCATTCGGCCCTTCGAGCCAGCACTGCCATTCAATATGATCATGGCTGATCGTCCGCTATCATTAACCCGTGCCTGCCTTCTCCCCATATCCCTTGACTCCACTAGCCCCTAGAGCTCTATCCAACTCTCTCTTAAATCCATCCAGTGATTTGGCTTCCACTGCCCTCAGTGGCAGGGAATTCCATAAATTCACAACTCTCTGGGTAAAAAAGTTTTTTCTCACCTCAGTCTTAAATGACCTCCCCTTTATTCTAAGACTGTGGCCCCTGGTTCTGGACTCACCCAACATTGGGAACATTTTTCCGGCACCTACTTGTCCAATCCTTTCTATAAGATACCCCCTCATCCTTCTAAACTCAAGCGAATACAAGCCTAGTCTTTTCAATGTTTCCTCATATGACAGTCCCGCCATCCCAGGGATCAATCTCGTGAACCTACGCTGCACAGCCTCAAACACAAGGATGTCCTTCCTCAAATTAGGAGACCAAAACTGTACTCAATACTCCAGATGTGGTCTCACCAGAGCCCTATACAACTGCGGAAGAACCTCTTTACTCCTGTACTGAAATCCTCTTGTTATGAAGGCCAACATTCCATTAGCTTTCTTCCGTCGGGGCCTAATCGAACGAGTTTCCTCCCTCATAGACACCACACCGCTTTGCATCGAATTCAGTACGAGGGATCACATCAACCTGGTTACCACCAACAAAAAGTTTTTCATTTTACGTCGGTACACGTGACAATAACCTAAACTGAACTGAGTTGAAGCGGCATCCATTGCAAATCAAGTTGCTAGGGTGCCCCACTTGCAGACGAGAGGCCAGAGGTGTTGTTCGATGTGCAGCTAGAGAGCATGTTTCGCCAGATTTAAACATGGTTTGGCCATCGAAAGCACATGGCTGTCGTGAGAAAGATGCATTCTAAATATCTGGACAAATCGGGCAATTGTGCTGCTTCAGAGACATCCAGCTCTGCCATTTCAGTGAATATTTTCGCTGAAAAATATAATTTCCTGTATCTTTACACGGTTATGTTTCATATCAGTGCCTACTATATTCACGAATTTACATTATTATTTAAATTTGCAAAAATACATCCAGTTTGTATCAGCGTTACTTAATTGGGACTGCGAAGAGAAACCAATAATAATAATGCAGGCTAATGACACTTCATATGTTCTTGAAGGACTTGAACATGAGAACTGAGGAATAGAACATGAATACATGGGTTATGCAGGTGACGCAGATGCCATAAAAATGAACCAATATAGTAAACAGCTTGCACGATAGAACAACAATTACGACAGGATTCAAAGCTATGTGGATTGTTAATTGTTCAGCTACATATGAAAATGAAATCATAAAGTTAAATAATTATACTTGATAGATTGGATATTTTGTTTGGAGAGCTGAAGAAGGATCATGATCACGACCCGTCTTCCCTTCCCTTTCACAGGAGCTATCTGGCCTGCGGAGTTACCCCGACACCCCGTTTTTTGCTCAAGGTGACAGCACGCGCAGTTTCTCGTGTCTCCATTGTGTAAATATCTTTTTGTTCTCGCCTGTATAATTGTGAATCTGTAATACGGCCTATTTACTTGCCATTCATTGAGTTTGTCTACATTTCCTACCAAAGTTTGGCAGTTATCGATGGAACTTAAAGACCCACCCTGAATGCCTCTTGGAATGTGACAGCAGCTTGGAACAGAGCGCTTTGCCAGATGAGTGGAAAGACAACAGGTCAAGGTAGATCTAAAGAAGCAATTTTATTCCGAATTCATCATCTTAGTAGTTTAGTGGTAACTCAATTTCGTCAACGCAATGCACAGTAGGGCTAACGTACAATTGGGACTATTTAACGGCTTTGTCTGGCTTTAGCTGATTTACCTTTGGCGAGTGCATGACTATGTTTAAAAGAATCAGGGGAGTGCAGCAGTCATTCGCTAGACATTCGCCAGACATAACCTCTCATATAAATAGAGGTTGCGAGTGATGGGTTTATTCGCAGTGGAACGTTTAGTTTATTTTAATTTAGTTTATTGTCACGTGTACCGAGGTACAGTGAAAATATTTTCTGTCGCATGCTATTCAATTAGCGGAAAGACTTACATGATTACAATCAAGCCGCCCACAGTGTACAGATACAGGATAAAGGAAGTAAAGTTTAGTGCAAGTCCAGTAAAGTCTGATTAAAGATAGTCCGAAGGTCACCAATAAGGTAGATGATAGCACAGTTGGTGATAGGATCGTCTAGTTGCCTCATGGAGTCATAGAAAGTCATACAGTAATGCAGTGTGGAAACAGGCCCTTCAGCCCACCTTGTCCACGCTGGCCAACATGTTCCAGCTACACTAGTACCACCTGCCTTCGCTTGGTCCATATCCTTCCAAACCTGTCCTATCCATGTACCTGTCTAACTGTATCTTAAACGATGGGATAGTCGCAGCCTCAACTTCCTCCCCTGACAGCTTGTTCCATCATCCTTCGTGTGAAAAAAAATCCTATTAAATCTTTTCCCCTTCACCTTCAACCTGGGCACTCTGGTTCTCGATTCCCCTACTCTGGGCAAGATACTCTGTGCATCTACCTGATCTATTCCTCTCATGATTTTGTACACCTCTATAAGATCACCCCTCATCCTCCTGCATCCCAAGGGGTAGAGACCCAGCCTACTCAAGCTCTCCCTATAGCCCACGCCCTCTAGTCATGGCAACTTTCAAGCTTGACAATCTCTTTCCTCTAACATGGTGTCCAGAACTGAACACAATATTCTATGTGTTCTCAATATTCCCACCTACGTCATACACCTGCAACATGTCCTCCCAACTTGTAGAAGGGTCTCGACTCGAAACATCGCCCATTCCTTCTCTCCAGAGTTACTGCCTGTCCCCTTTCTTTCCTTTTAAAATCTCTTTATTACTTTTTTTCAAAAACAAAAAACAAAACAACACAAAAAAAATGATAAACATAACAGTGATATTGATACATAGGGATCAGGAATACATTAATAATAATTATAACCGAAGTATGAGTCCAGTGTCAAAATACACATTGGTATAGACTTCCCGGTCTCAATGTAAATATAGCTAAGTGTTTAAAAGATAACTTGTATACATAAAAACAAAAAGATAAAAAGAGAGAAAAAAAGAGAAGAAAGCAGAGAAAACCAAAACCCCCAAACCAAACAAAATCTGGGTTACAAAGAATTTCAACAATTTAAGTCCCTGTTTGTCGTCAAGTCCGTTCCACTGTATAAAGGTAAAATAATTATTTTATCGGTTGGAGAGGGAACAATTTATATCATGTGAAAATGTTGAATAAAGCTTCCCCAAGTCCTATCAAATTTAACCAAGGGTTCGACAATGTCACTCCTAATTTTTTTCTAAATTTAAAGATGATATCGTTTCAGAGTACCAATGAAGTGTGGTAGGAGGATTAGAGTATAATACGATTTAGAAGACTTAGATAATTAGATTTAAATAAATAGATCTTCTGGCAACCAATGTAGTAAAAGCAATCAGCCAATGGGCAGAACAGTACAGATAAGTAGAATCTAACATTGATAGCCCATAAATTGCAGTAATAGGTTGCGGTTGTAAATCAATACCTAAAACTACAGAAATAGTGTCAAAAATATATTTCCAATATTTTTCCAATGTTGGGCAAGACCAAAACATGTGAGTCAGTGAGGCCACTTCAGTTATATTGTCACTGATAGCGTTTTATGACCATAAAAACGAGCTAACTTATCTTTTGACATATGAGCTCTGTGAACCATCTTGAATTGTATCAGAGCATGTCTTGCACACATTGAAGAGGTAATAACTAATTGAAGAATCCTCTCCCATTTCTCTATAGGAAGAGAAATTTGAAATTCTCTTTCTCAGTCATTCTTAATTTATCCAATGTATCTATTTGTAATGTCAAAGTCAACTCATAAATAGTCGTTATTAAAACTTTCTGATAAGGGTTCAAATGTAATTTTTCCCCCAAAATTTCGGTTTGATGTGGTAACGGAAAAGAGGGTAGAGTAGCCTTCAAAGAATGTCTAATTTGTAAATATCTAAAGAAATGTGATTATATTTATTGGAGAGTTGTTCAAAAGACATAAAAAAACATTCAAAAACAAGTCACGAAAAACTGCTAATCCCTTCCTCCTCCATAACAGAAAAGCTCGATCAGTACTAGAAGGTTGGAAGAAAATATTAGATATGATAGGACTTGATAAGATAAAATCATTCTATTCCCAAAACTTATGAAATTGAAACCATTTTTGGAATGTATGTCTTATTATTGGGTTAATCGTATATTTATTCAATTTCATAATTGTACAGGGTAACGAGGCCCCTAGAATAGAAGCCAATGATAGCCCTTGCATAGAATCACGTTCAAGATTTATCAATCCTGGGCATTGGGTATCTTCTAAATCTTTTGTCCAAAACGATAACTAGCGAGCATTAACTGCCCAATAGTAATATCTATGGTTCGGCAGTGCCAAACCACCATCTATTTTTGATTTCTGTAGGTATTTTTTACTTAGTCTGGGATTTTTATTCAATGAAGAAATTTTTGAGTCAATAATATCAAAGAAAGATTTAGCAATAAAAATTGGTATCATCTGAAATAAATAGAAAAATTCAGGTAGGATAAACTTTTTAATAGCATTGATTTGGCCGATTAGAGATAAGGACATTGGTGACATTTAGTAAATTGTTGTCTGATGCAGTCAATTAGCGGCATACAATTGGCTTTAAATAGATCCCTGTGTTTCTTGGTAATCTTAATGCCTAAATAAGTAAAACAGTCGGTAGTCAATCTAAATGGAAACTGTCCATAATTCGAAATTTGATTGTTTATTGGAAAAAGCTCACTCTTACTAAGATTTGGTTTATAACCAGAAAAACGACTAAATTGATTAAGTAGTGCTACTATTGCAGGAATAGATTTTTCCGGGTTAGAGATAAATAATAACAGACCATCTGTATGAGAGATAGCTTATGTGTCTTAATCGCATGGACAATACCAAAAATATTAGGGGATTCCCTAATAGCGGTGGCCAGAGGTTCCAAAGCGATATCAAACAATAAAGGATTTAAAGGACAGCCCTGTCTAGTACCTCGAAAGAGCCTGAAAAAAGGGGATCTCTCATTATTGGTAAGTACAGAAGCGTGAGGTATATGATATATCAGCTTGATCCAAGAGATAACTTTAATCTTAAAATGTTCAAGTTTTAGAGAGATCATTGAATAAGTATTCCCATGCTATTCTATCAAATGCCTTCTCAGCATCAAGTGGAATGGCACACTGGAGTTTTATTTGACGTTGTATATGCAATATTCATTAGTCTCCTAACATTAAAGTATGAGTAATGATTTTTAATAAAACTTGTCTGATCTTCAGAAATAATTTTCGGTAAAATATTTTCCAATCTCATAGCTAATATTTTTGAAAGAATTTTGGAATCTACATTTAACAGTGATATAGGGCTATATGATGTCACTTCAGTAGGGTCTTTATCTTTGTTAGGAAGTAAAGGAATAGATGCTTCATAAAAGGATTGTGGTGATATGTTCATTAAAAAGGCTTCTTTAAAACCCTGACATAGCCAGGGGGACAGTAAACTTGATAAATACTTTAAAAATTCAACTGTAAACCCATCTAAACCGGGAGCTTTACAAGAATTTATCAAAAGTATTGCTTTCTGTATTTCGTCCTTCGTGATGGGTTCATCTAGCAACGGAGACTCATTATGTGGTAAGTTTGGCAAGTTCAGCATCTTCAAAAATTCATGCATTATATTGGTATCCGTAGGATATTCTGATTGGTATAGGAAGGTTTAAAATTCCTGGAAGGATTTATTAATTTCATCATGGTCTACTGTCAATGTACCATCCCGTTTACTCACTTTAATAATCTGACGTTTGGCTGACCCAGCTTTCAACTGATTGGTGAGTAATTTGCCAGATTTATCGCCATGTATATAAAATTGACTGTTTTTTTAAGTGGCCACACTTTTCATTTTTTTATTTGTAATAACATTTGAAAACCATGCATCATTTTCCTTCCACTTCACAATTATGCGCCACTTTGTTTTGGTCTATCACATAAAATCCCAATAAAATACATTTACGTTTGTGGTTGTAACGTGACAAAAGGTGGAAAAGTTCAAGGGGAATGAATACTTTTGCAAGCCACTGTACATGAGAGAAATATAAAATTATTTGTCATTTGGGTGTAAGAATCTCCAGACTTCTAGCATTCTGGAGTCAAGTAAAAAATTGATGAAACTAATTGATTTATTTGGAAGCGCATGATCAAATGCAGATCTGTCCATCAGGGGTTCAAACAGCAATTAAAATCTCCACCCATTATCAAAAGATGTTTGTTTAAATTAGGAAAGGATGTGATTGACTGTTTAAAAAACCATAACAACTTTTTGGTTTTGAAGAACACCAGTGATCCTCAAAAATCTACCATATGGATCAGAAATGGTTTCATAATGAACAAACGAAATTGAGGAGTCAATAAAAATAGAGACTCCTTTCACATTCGCCTGTGAATTTGAATGAAACTGCTGATCTCTCCAAAACTTAAAGAATCATTGATTGTCGTCTTTCCTTACATGAGTTTCCTGAACAAAGATAATCTGAGCATTTAGTCTACGAAGAACATAAAAAAATCCTCTTAGTGGGATGGTTCAAACCATTAACATTCCATGAAAGGAAATTAATAACTTTATCCATATTATTTGTAAAAATCTCATGGAATGTAAAGAGTTTATTTCGTAGACCATAGCAGTTCATGATACTGGAAGGAGAAAAATCTAAGGCGGAGCCAGAAGTGATGACATTTCAGGCATTTTTGTAGTTCAAATTCTGACCAGATAGAAAAAAGCAAAATTCTGCCCAGATAAACTAAAAGCAAAAGCCCCCCCTCCCCCCACCCATGCAAAGCCTGAAACTGACCAGTAGGCAGTCAGTATGCTACCTAAACCCTCCGCTACCCCCGTCACTCCTAATGACAGCTCCCAATGTAAAAATGAGGTATATTCACCATTCAATAGCCAAAATAAATTAATATTATGATTAAAAAGTATATGCTAACTGTGAAAAACAAGCACTACTTCATATTGTTTATCCAAAGTCAAAATACGTGCAAACTATGAAAAACAAGAACTGCTTCACCTTGTTTGTCTAAAGACAGGGGGAAAGATCCCTCGGTGGACTTTTTAAAAGTAGAAGAGCTGACAAAGACGATCTTAAAAGTTAACATATAATACCATTACATTAAATTAACAGTATCTTAGAGAACGTAAAAGTTATGGTTTGATACCATCATACTAAAATTCTAAAAAGTAATTAGAAAATAACACATCCAATTAAATTCTTAATCATTTTCAGAACGATCTATTGTCAAAATAGGAACAATAACAATCTTCGATTGTAACTCAGTCGGCTATAAAATAACTCCCCGTCGTGGCTTCATCCCCATAAGCCTCCAGAAAGCTGTAAGCTTCTTGCGGATTGTTAAAAAAAAATCGGTTGTTACCATTAGGGAGTCATATATACTCAGTCTAGCTGGATAGAGCAAAGCAGGGCGCAGCTGTTTCTTAAACAACTCAGACATTACATTATGGAAAGGCATTCTCAGTCCCATAAGCTCACAGCTGTAATCCCCTTCTTGACCTTCAGGCAAGCCAATAATTCGCAGATTCAGTCGACGGCTTCTGTTTTCCAGATCCATGTTTTTAGTCTTGTATTGCTCGAGTGCCCGAGTATTTTCGTTTATTTTCTGAACCAGTATTTCAATCTTCAAATCTCTTTCCTGACCCAAGGTTCGCAAATTATCAATTTGTTCCTTCTGTTCACGAGATTCATCTTGTAACATAATCAGCTTGTCTTGAACCTCCTTCAATTTGCTCGAAATTCCTTTCATCATTTCTTCCAAACTGCAGAATCTTGTGTTCATTTCTCCGTTCACTTCGATATTGCCTCTAAAGTACCAGTCAGAGGCTGCGTCTTTCCCACGCGCCTTCCTTGGAGAAGCTTTTTTTGCTCTTGTCTCCATCCTTTACACGATTGAAGCGTATAAAAGTGTTATCAACACTTTAAAAAAAGGTTAGACCGTGTCTTGAAATCAAGTAATAACAAGTTACATTGAAAAAGTGATAAGCAAAGAGTTAAAAGTTAAGGGAGAAAACGACGTTACAACCTTACAGCATGCTACCACCAGGAGAGTCCCGCTTGTTACTCCAACTTTATGTTTCAATCTTCGGTTTAAACCAGCATCTGCAGCGCCTTCTTACACACCTCTCAACTTCTATACACAATACTCAGACAAGCCTTTTTGACCTCCTTATCTACCTGCGACTCGACCTTCAAGGAACCATGCACCTGCACTCCTAGACCCAGATGCCTACCATTGAACGTGTAGATCTTGCCCTTGTTAGACATCCCAAACTGCAACATATCACATTTCTCTGTATTAAATTCCATCAACCATTCCTCAGCCCACCTGGCCAATCGATCCAGATCCTGCTGCAATCTTTCACAACTATCTTTACTATCTGCAAAACCACTCACTTTTGTATCATCAACAAACTTGCTAATGTTGCCCTATATGTTCTCATCCAAATGACACGATAAACGCTGGGAAGATACTGTCACTGGATCTGGACGTATGCGTTTTCATACTTCTGTACCTCTTGCCTGGTGGGTGTGGGGAGAAGATGGAGTGTCCGGGTTGAAACCCTACCTTGATTATACCGGTGACTTTGCGAGTCAGCGTGAAATGTAGATGGAGTTAATGGCGGGGAGATGGTTTGCGTGACGGTCTGGGCTGGTCCACAATTCTCTGCTATTTCTTGCGGTCTTGGATGGAGCTATTCCCACACCACCTGTGACACATCCCGATAAAATGCTTTATACCATGCATCTGTTCAGTTTTCATAAAGTATGATGAGTACAGACAGGATAGATATTCAGGGTCCTTATATTAATGTTGTGGAGAAATGTTTAACTGATGCGCGGATGCTTAAGATGAGGAGTGGGAAAGCGTGGGATAATTATGGACACAGAATGTAGTTACTACCATGGACGAGCTGGCAAGGAGTTGGTGGAGGCAGACAAAAATACAGCCTTTAACTTGCATTTCCCCCGGCACTCTGATAGGAAAAAATGTAGAGAAATGATCTTATGCGGTGAAAGGCATTATTGTGCCGAACAACTCTTAACAAGGGTAACATTCATCAGAGTAGATCATCTCTCATAAAAATCCCCTGCTCACTGCGCATTGTCTTGTAAATGATAATGTATATGTACGATCTGTGACACAATGTTAATCAGGTTTATGTAATTGAAATATCGTTGGCTTTAGAGTGAATGGACGCTTGCTGATTTCACAGCTATTTAAAAATCCTGATTCCTGCATATTCTGTTTCGTTGTTCTTCACCGTTCTTGGATGTTTCAGAGAAGTGGTGAGATCCAGAGTTGTATAGGTCAGTTTATTTTCTGACACTTCTTGGACCTATCGAAAAATAATCAGAGATCATGAGCTGCTGATTCCCCTATATGGGCGACGTACAGGAATTTACGTTGCAGTACACATCCGCTTTTACCTTACCTGGCCATAGGTAGTTTGTTCTTCGTGACGTCTGTTTTTCGTAGTTTTCTTCAGTCCGCTGAAATTAATATCTGCGTACGTCGGATACTGAGGGAACATTTATTTGAAAGGAAATAAACTCCGCATTTACAAAGAACTGCGAAGACGAGCAAACGCAAAACAAGCGCGTGGAAGCTGGGTATGCACGACCAGTCATTCCATTGCTATATATGGTTACTTCCCTATGATGAGATTACTAAAAAAAAAGCAAACCGAAACAACTCGTATCTAATTGGTTTGAGTTCCCTGAATAATTTGTGAACTATTAGCCAAATCGTGAAACCAATAGGCAGAAAACTGACCGGAAGTTTGTTGGATGATGACTTCGAGGACAATATATAGTTGACGCGATTTCTGGGCTCAGGTATATTAGCAGATTTTCCGTAATATATCAGAAAGAGCTGCCGCGCAAAAAATATGACGTGTGAATTTTGAATTGGAACAGGATGGGCCTCGGTTATGATGCTTGACGGAGTGAATAATCCGCTCGACACAGACAGAGTAGACATAAACTGTTTAGGATAACTCGAAGGTTACGCAAATGCACGTCGCTGACGGTCATGGACTATATCATAAGAATACGGAAGGATAAGGAAAATTGCAAACGAGGCACATACGGAGTTCCACGAAAAGTGGATCCATCATGTTGTCCAATCAATGTGATTATAATTACGGACGTCCATTTGCAGAACATGATACAACAGGTTATATCCTGTTATTCCATCAAAACAATTACCTGTTTTTCGGAGTGGTGGGTTCTGGCCTCAATATTTTCTGGTGCTAGTAGAGAACATAATAAAACGACCAAATTTTATCATCAGCGTGTCACAACCTGCCTGCCAATAGTCAGTTAATAATCGAGTTGTGACCAGATTCGTTCGGCTGCAGAAATTGGCCATAGCGGTCATGCTATTCTTGTTATTTAAACACATCCTCTCCTCGTTAGTCCTAATGCTAAGGAAAAACACACGGAACAGTTGAAAACCTCTTGTTTGCTTCCGCTTTCCTGTGATAACCATATAACCATATAACCATATAACAATTACAGCACGGAAACAGGCCCTCTCGGCCCTTCCAGTCCGTGCGACCATTTGTTTTCCCCTAGTCCCATCTACCTGCACTCAGACCATACCCCTCCATTCCATTCACGTCCATATACCTATCCACTTTACTCTTAAATGTTAAAATCGATCCTGCCTCCACCACTTCTGCTGGAAGCTGATTCCACACAGCCACCACCCTCTGAGTAAAGAAGTTCCCCCTCACGTTACCCCGAAACCTCTGTCCCTTAATTCTCATGTCATGCCCTCTTGTTTGAATCTTCCCTACCCTCAATGGGAAAAAACGTATCCACGTCAACTCTGTCTATCCCTTTCATCATTTTAAAGACCTCAATCTAGTCCCCCCTTAACCTTCTGCGCTCCAAAGAAGAAAGACCTAACTTGTTCAACCTTTCTCTGTAACATAGTTGCTGGAACCCTGGCAACATTCTAGTAAATCTCCTCTGTACTCTCTCTATTTTGTTGACATCCTTCTATAACTAGGCGACCAAAATTGTACACCATACTCCAGAATTGGTCTTACCAATGCCTTGTACAATTTTAACATTACTTCCCTACTCCTATATTCAATGCTCTGATTTATAAAGGCCAGCACACCAAAGGCTTTCTTTACCACCCTATCTACATGCGATTCCACCTTCAGGGAACTATGCACAGTTATTTCTAGATCCCTCTGTTCTACAGCATTCCTCAATTCCCTACCATTTACCATGTACGTCCTATTTTGATTTGTCCTGCCAAGATGCAGCACTTCACACTTATCAGCATTAAACTCCATCTGCCATCTTTCAGCCCACTTTTCCAAATGGCCCAAATCTCTCTGTAGACTTTGAAAATCTACTTCATTATCCACAACACCACCTATCTTAGTATCATCTGCATACTTACTTATCCAATTTTCCACCCCGTCATCCAGATCATTGATGTACATGACAAACAACAGTGGACCCAACACAGATCCCTGAGGCACCCCACTGGTCACCGGCTTCCAACCTGACAAACAGCCATCCACCATTACTCTCTGACATCTCCCATTCAGCCACTGTTGAATCCATCTTGCTACTCCACCATTAACACCCAAAGATTGAACCTTCTTAACCAACCTTCTATGGGGAACCTTGTCAAAGGCCTTACTAAAATCCATATAGACAACATCCACTGCTTTACCCTCATCAATTTCCCTATTTAACCGCCCCTATTTAAACAACCCGACCTTTGCAGCATTTCACCTAGTGTTTAAAGGCGCCTTATTTTAGAACAAACAGCTTAAACCGGTTAAAATGTTGTTTCCCACAGAATGCTGCGGCCGGAGAAAAGGTGCTGTGGTTAAAATCGTTATCTCAGCACTCCTCGTTACTCCTTCAATTGAACATTGCTATTTTCGGAAAAAACACGAAATGTTGTAGTAATTCAGCGGGTTAGGCAGCATCTACGGGGGACATCAATAGCCGAAATTCCGGGTCGGGACCCTTCTTCACATGTGACTCGACCCCAAAAGTCCCCTATCCATTGTCTCCCCAGATGCTGCCAAACCGCCGAGTTACTCCAGCACTGTGTCGCTAATTTCGTACAAAGATCAAGACGCTTCTTACCTTCAGTACTGTGTAATATGCACCGCCTGGCATAAAATACCAGCGCTGGAATAATTAACACGCATATAGCAAATCCACCCGCCAGAAAGTAGACGGGTTTAACGCTTGTTCCTAAGGGGAAAATAAAATGTCAATATTATAACTTTTCAGAGGTTATCTTCATTAAATAATCAGAACACACGAACCATGGATTACAGAATGGGTTCCACATTTTCACTTTAATGCGCTGTATTCCATCTGCCACTTATTTACCTACTCTCCCAAACTGTCCAGGTCCTTCAGCAAACTCCCTGCTTCCTCAGCACTATCTGCCCCTGCACCTACCTTAGTGTCATCTGAAAAATGGCGAAAAAGCCATCAATTTCATCATCCAGATCATTAACATATAATGTAAAATGCAGCAGACACAACATCGACCCCCTGCAGAACACCAATAGTCGACCGCAACAAATCACAAAAGGCCCCTTTATTGACACAATTTGCCTGCTGCCCGTCAGCCAATCTTTGATCCGTGCTAATCTCTTGCCTTTGATACCATGCGCTTCTATTTTATTCAGCGGCCTTACGTGTGGCACCTCATCAAAATTCCAATCAAAATTCACCCTTAATACGGATTCTAAAATTTAAAAATATCTATCAGTAGCCTATAAAGATTGAGCTTTGTTTTACTCTTCATACTGTCTGATTGTTGAGTATCTCAAACATTTTCCTTTGTTTCTCCTTCACACTTTATATCTACATACTATTTGGACATTGTACGGATGCGCTTGTCACCCCCTCTCCCCGTTTCGCCGTGTCACTGATGACAGCGAGGAAACCTACAGCTCTCCGGCAATCAAAATATAAACATTAAGGAAACGAATTACCTGGAGTGAAAACATCACAAATGAATTCCACTGGGCAGAATAAAAACACGTGCACGATCTGTAATATACTTTGTATTCGGTAAAATAGATTATTCTACTGGGTTACGGGTCTGTGTCTTCTTAGTGTTGGGGTCATTGATATCGTAAAGGCTGTTGAACTGAATTATCGACCGACTTAACATTTTGGAAAGATAGCTGCAGTCGATATGGTTCATTTATCAACACAAGATCAGAATTATTCTGAGTTGTGATATATCTCTAAGAGGGTTTGGCGAACCAATCATTGATTCGCCGTCGATGTGCTGCACGTGTACTATCCCAGCTTTCAAAATGGCTTGAACAATATAGACGCAAGTCACGTTATACCACCCCGAGAAAGTGACACTCTGGATCCACTCCTGGCACATCTTCGCAGTTAGTGAATCTGTTTTCAATCTGCAGAGACTCTGGATCAAATCTGACCTCCAGTGTTCTCTGGAGTTTTTTATATTCCCACGGTGATCACGTTACTTCCGGAGGATACTCTAACATCTTCCCAAATCTCAACGACTTGCAGGATTGTTGATTAATTGGCCACTATACTAGTCATTAATTTTGAAGAACGGTCTCAACCCGAAACGTCACCCACTCTTTCTCTCCAAAGACGCTGCATGTCCCGTTGAGCTACTCCAGTAGTTTGTGTCTATCCTCGTCATCAATGTGATGGTCATTTTGTGGGGAGTTGATGGAACTGTGCAGGGAATGAAATGGGGCGACAGTAGGTTTTGTACAATTAGTGTAGCTGATCCCAAGCACCTGGTTTCTTCTTTTAACTAGATAAAACATATACACTAGAACCGTTGGTTTTATGTCTGGAGAAAAGTATACAGTCTCCGTCGCTGCGATTGAGATTATTATTCATAATAGTGGGCAAGTGGAAAATTTACATTTAACATTTGTACCTTATGAAAACCCAAACGAAGAAGAGACAACCAAGATTAAGCGTTAAAGAAGGAACTGCAGATGTCCCTTGTCAATTCTTCGCTTCCCTCACGCTCTACCCCTTCCCCGGGCACTTTCCCTTGCAACCGCAAGAAAATGCTACACTTGTCCCTTCACCTCCCCCCTCCACTCCTTTCAGGAACCCAAGCAGTCCTTCCAGGTCCGACAGAGGTTCACCTGCACCTCCTTCAACCTCATATACTGCATCCGCAGCTCCAGATGCCAGATGATCTATATCGGTGAGACCAAGCGGAGGCTTGGCGATCGTTTCGCCGAACACCTCCGATCGGTCCGCAATAACCAACCCGACCTCCCGGTGGGTCAGCACTTCAACTCCCCCTCCCATTCCGTATCCGACCTCTCGGTCCTGGGCCTCCTCCACGGCCAGAGTGAGCAACACCGCAATTTGGAGGAACAGCACCTCATATTCTGCTTGGGGAGTCTGCATCCTCTGGGCTTGAACATTTAATTTTCTCAATTCTGTTAACCCTTGCTGTCTCCTCCCCTTCCCACCTCTCCCTCAGCCCCCGGGCTCTGGCATTCCTCTCTATCTCTCTCCCCCACCCTAGTCGCACTAGCTTCTCAATTTCACACCACAAACAGCTTACAATGGCTTGTTCCCTTTATCTTCGATACTTTTTTGCATATCTTTCATTCATTGTTCTTTATCTCTCCACATCACCGTCTATATCTCTCGTTTTCCTGATCCCTGACCAGTCTGAAGAAGGGTCTCGACCCGAAATGTCGCCTATCTCCTTCGCTCCTTAGATGCTGCTGCACCCGCTGAGTTTCTCCAGCCTTTTGTGTACCCAAGATTAAGCGATTGAGTTTATCAAACAAAAGAACAAAATATACAATGGTGGGTACCTGTCGAAAGAATTTCGTAATGGTAACTAAAGTTAAAGCAGGTACATAGCTAATGGGAATCTTATTATTTATCAAGAAAGAACTAATGTGTAAAAGCAAGGAGGTTGTGCCATTGCGTTAATTCCCATTACAACCCCGCGTACTCGGACAGTTAACTCCAGCGCATTTCCTCCGCCTCAGCCAGGTGAACGGGCTCCATTACCTAATTACCTAATCAAGAATCCATTATCTAATCAAGAATCTATCTATCTCTGCCTACAAAATATCAACTGACGGCCTCCACGGCCTTCTGTAGCAAATTATTCCACAGATTCACCGATAATCTGTAAGTAATCTTAAACAATTTTAAGTGCTGCACAATTATGCGTTCGAAAAAATCCGTTATTTCAATTGGTAACCTGAAACTCCCAGACCAATAAAACAATGAGTGCCATTTCGCAAGTCCGAGCCAGAGAAACATTCAGTGGGATGATTTAACAGGCTTTGGGTTCCTTGAGAAGGGCAATCACCACCTTGTGCTCAACAGCGACACGTCTAGTAGAGCTGTTGTTCCACAGCAACAGAGATACAGGTTCAATTCTAACTTGGGCGTTGGGCCCTGTCTATGTGGAGTTTGCACTCTCTCCCTGTAATCATGTGGGTTTCCTCATGGTGCTCCAGGTTTCTCCCACATCTCAAAGACGTGTGGATTTGTGCGGCAGCAATCGAGACTGCAGGATAGGTTATAGGGGATTGGAGTAGAATTGGGCCATTCGGCCATCCGCCATTCCATCGTGGCTGATCTTTCTCTCTCTCCTAACCCCACGGTCTTGCCTTCTGCCCATAACCTCTGGCAACTGTACTAATCAAGAATCTATATCTCTGCCTAAAAAATATCAACTGACGGCCTCCAAAGCCTTCTTTTAATTATTTAATTCTGAGGCTATGACCTCTAGTCCTAGACTCTCCCGCTAATGGAAACATCCTCTCCTCGTGCACTCAATCCAAGCCTTTCGCTATTCTGTATGTTTCAATGAGGTCCCGCCTCATTCTTCTAAACTTCAGCGATTACAGGCCTACTGCCGACAAACGCTCATCATAATTTAACCTACTGATTCCTGGGATAATTCTTGTAAACATCTTCCATGCTACTACCCTTTAATTTCAAGGAATCGTGCTCTGGATTTTAAGCGACCATCGGATCGCCTGACTGCTGTTCTCCCTCTACTTTCTTTATCGCAAAAGCATTATTTAACCACAAACCATCTTCACTCTCCAGTATCCGCGAACACCTATTTCCCTTCTCACCGTACCTTCACATTCAGCGATAGATATTATAATGTTTGCCCTTTCAAAACTTCCATTAACACCATCCAGGGACCTGCGTACTCCCGCCAGAGTTCACCTTTTCAGATTTCAATTACAACAGTATATTTGGTGAGGTCTATTTTAGTTGGGAAACACCAAATGCAAACGAGAGCTGCGGCAACACAGTGTCGCAGCTGTAGAGCTGCTGTATTACAGCGCGAGAGACACAGCTTTGATCCTAACAATGAATGCTATCCGTGTGGAATGTGTACGTTCTCAATGTGACTGCGTTTGTGTTCTTCGGGTGATACGGTCTCCTCCCACATCCCACAAAGTATGGATGTGCAGGCGTGTAGGCTAATTGGCTTCTGTAAGTTGTCGCCAGTGTGCAGGGAGTGAATGAAAAAATGTTCTAACAGAGAACTATATACCGGTGATCGATGATCAGTGTGGACTTGGTGTGCTGAAGGCTCCGTTTCCACGCGGTATCTCTAAAACTAAAACAGTCAATATGAAGATGTTAACTCAATTTCCAATTGTACCTAGAATCGTAATCCATCTTACATTTTCAATTTATTTTCTTTACTTCTTGTCCTACCTCAACGAAGTCACAAGAATGCGTTATGGAATCTCTTCCAACTGCATTTACTGAAACCTTAGACCTGAGCAATGAATTCACCAATTTCAGAAAATTGGATGAAAACTGGCAGTTTTTATGAATAAAAATAATGGGATAAATTCCAGATGCTGGCAGCACAAAATTAACAAAACATAGAAATGTCTGGGAGCACAGACCAGATCAGACAGTTCATAGGGACGCCCATCATCCGGAATTATCGCTACTCCGTATTATGTGTATGACCGTTCGCACATTTTCTTATTTTTCCTTTATTTTCATTTTTCTCTACTGTTTGAATACAGATCAGCAACGATGAAAAAATAAATTATCTGAGTTAATGACCGCGTATGTTATTAAATTACCCGTGGCCTCTGTCCTCAGGTTTATTGGTTTGGTCAACTTGTTTTCATCCCTTCATTACCATCCCTCTCCAACGTTACAGCAATAAGACTGCAAATTATTTTACATTTAAACGATGTCCTTATTATGCAGGGAAATAGCTTTATAGGTATTTGCTGAGACGAGTCGAGGGTGTTCTGTGTGCTGTCCTGGTCATCCTGCTATACGTAGCATATCATTATGTTGGAAAAGGTGCAGAAAGGATTCACCAAGGTATTACCTGGAATTAATGGCTGGAGTTATCCGGTGATGCTGAGCAGGTAGTGACCTCTTCCCATGAGGCATAGGAGGTTTACCTAATTCAAGTATATAAAATTATGATGGGCGCATAGAAAGTGAATGCTTACAGTCGTTTTCTCCATGGTTATGGATTCTCAACAGGGAAGGTTAAGAGGGGCCCAAGGGGCAATTTTTTTCTGAGAAAGCTACAGTAGTGTATACAATTGTGATTTTCAAAGGAAATTTGGATAGATATGTGGATAGGAGCAATTTGGAGGGGACATTGGCAAATGCGGAGAAATGGGTCTAGTCCAGAATGCCAACTTGCTTGACGCGGACAGGGCGGGCCGAAGGGCCTTGCTTCCATGCTGTAGAGCTCTATATGATCAGAGATAAACAGCGAGTTCCAGCGTCCGCTATTATACAAACATGCAAACACAACTGTCATCTTTGCGCGACGTCTCTTACTAACCAGTATCTAATTTCGTAGACTGATCCTACCTTTCCATTTCAACAAAGGCATGCTCACCATCTCCATTCAAACACTTACAAACTGTCTGGCGTAAATTTTGGGTGGGAATTCATGAAATGCCGTGACATAAAAAACAGTGATATATCTCAGGACGTTATTGAAGGGATAAACCTCATACCGATTCCAGGAAATCTGTGAGTTTCAATGGTCGGAAACAGGAGGGTGACGTGAACCACGTGGCAACTATAAACAGATCGGCTATCTACTGCATGCAGGAAGCTGGAAGCAAGATATAATCCCTCGTCGTTCCGTATTTTAGTGGTATTTATTCCAGAAGTGATTTCGTGGTCATCTTTATACCAGGTAAGTTCACAGTCCTCCGGGAAAAACGGAGCAGTTGTACAGTTTAGGGCCAGGGAAGGAGTGTTCATCTGTTTAATCTTCAAAGGCGTCGGTGACACTGCAAACAATTTAAGACAAAGGAGTTAGTACCACTATATGTTTATTTAGAAGACAATATAATCGCTTTCGAAATGGATTATGCTATACATTCTTGGGCGTTCCTTAAATAGTAAAGTATTTTAACTATGTTGGTGGAAATATATAGTACAGTAAACCGTCGTTGTAACGTAGTTGGACATGACCACTATATCTAAGCGCTGTGTGAGGCAGATGTCACCACCTATCACTTTCCCCAATGCCTTCATTCTGTCCATGCGACGAATAGAGAAACTATCGGCATGGACGGCTGAGTCTGGGGAAGAGGGGTGAGCCAAATCTCTATGAAATAGAGCACACAACATTCGGTCATCTCTGATAAAGCTATTTTGCCTCTGGGAATTCCTTGTCATGTGCGATTCTCTTTTTTTAATGCTAAACAGTTTTACTTATTATCACGTGTACTGAGCCACATTGAAAAACTTTTTGTTGTGTGTTATTCAATCAGCGAAAATACTATACATGATTACAATTCAGCCGTCCGCATTGTACAGATTCGGGATTACCGGATAACGTTTAGTTCAAGATAAAGTCGAGTGAAGTCCGATAAAAAAGATAGTTTGAGAATCTCCAGTAAGATAGATGGTAGGACCTGATCTCTCTCTAGTTGGTGATAGGATGGTTTTGGGTACCTGCTGGGAACGCAACAGGACAAAGCAGAGTTCAAGGTGGTACAATCAAACGGAATATTGCGTTAATTAAATCCTAAAGGGAGTTATTTTTGTATTATATGTAAAACATGCTGAAAGAGAGAAGCAGCTTTATGTATGAGTGAAAGTCTTGTGAGGGACAACGCGCAGAATAATTTGAACGTTTGACATATGGTGTAGTATCTAATGTTACCCGGAGAATAAATAAAGTTTAGAGTGAAAATGGTAGTTTTAGGAGCAACAATAAACAATACTCAGAAGCCGTGGGAAGATCCGATCAAGTTTAAAAATGTTCTGCCGGGTTGTATTTAAGATGAACTATTAAAAGTAGGGACTTTTGGTCCCTTCTGTATGGACCAGAAATGACTTTGATAAGGTTGCTCACGGTACGTTGCTCTGGAACATTAGATCCCATGTGGTCCAGGGAGAGCTCGCCACTGGATAGAGAAATGGCTTCATGTAAGGAAGCAAAGGGTGATGGTGGAATGTTACATTTTGCGAACTGAATTCCGGGGAAGGCGAGAGGGGAACACTTACCAAGAACCTAAGGGGCATCCGTTTCATGCAGATGCTGGTGGGTATACGGAATGAGGTGCCATATGAGGTCGCGGAGGGAGGTTCAATTTTTACCAGACATTTGGGCGGATTTATTAGGGAAAATGTTTAGAGAATGATAAAGGCCAATTACGGTGTGAGATCTTGGTGAGCATTGGACAATTGGGCTGAAATTTCTATTTTCGTGCTCGAGGACTCTGTGATTCTATTCAATGATAGCGTTTATTTTTGCAAAGCGTGTCAACCCAATGCCAAACATATTCAGGAAAATATATAAAATTATGATCAATAATCAATAGATCAACAATAGATCAAGAGTACTAGACAATAATACGTAGAGTTCCGAACTAGGAATGATTTCGTATAGAAATTGGTTGATTAAGCAAATCATAATCTTTCGGATCGATTAGCGGAGGGTTATCTACCCAAGTGATGGACAATTGATAAATTAATACATTACATCTCACATAAGCTTTTGTAAAAAGGTGAGGATAATTATAGCTATCACGCCAATCAACGTGATTGCTTCCCCCCAATGATGTAATAACGGGGTGAAGTCAAAGCGCCCTCTTATTATCAGAACGTATAAACTCCGTACAGACAAGCACCTGTAGCTAGGATCGAACGCGGGCCTCTGGCGCTGTAAGCGCTGTAGGCTGCATCTCTACCACTGCGCCACCGTGCAGAGGCTCAAATATTGGATTGTTATTAGGTGGTACAGATATAATATAATAGAATGAAAATACGACTTCATATGTCGCCATTAATGACTCAATGGGTGAGGCAGATAAATGGCTTCCCACGGAATCTGTGGAAAATGACACCCAAAGGAAACTGTCATTTGTTCCCACAAACTGAACGGATCCAGACAAATGAAACATTAGAATCACTTCTTAACCGCAGCAAGCATGAGATGAGAGAGAGCGAGCAGGACAGGTTTTGGGGGTAGTAGCATGGGTGATGTAATGGCTGATCCAATTGGTTTTTGACATCAGCTTGCTACATCTATAATGGAAAATAACACAGAGGAAAGAAGAAATCACTGGAGATAATCCATAATGTTCTAACAGCAGGTACACAAAAGGCCAGTTGGAACGGACCAATGCCGTGAAGCTGTCACATTCCTCACACTTCATCCTCGATAACTATCAGAACAGTGGCACCTCAAGGCTGCGTGCTAACTCTATACCCATTGATGTGTACCCGGAACAGTTCCAACTCAACCTTTAAATTTGCAGACTACACCACCGTTGCTGAACTAATTACAGGTAATGATGTGTCAAAGTAGAAGTTGGAGATCCATCATCTCATCGAATGGTGCTAGAACAACAATCTGTCTCTCAATGTCAGTAAGATTGCCGATTGTTGACTTTAGAAGAGGAAGGACCAATGTCTTCATCGACGGGTCGGTGGTGGAGAGCCTCAAAAACTTCAAGTTCCCTGGCATGCATATTTCTGAAGATCTGTCCTGAACTCCGCACATCCATGCAATCATATGAAAGCCCGCCAATGCTTCTAATTCTTAAGAAGATTAAGGAGATTCGGTATGTTGTCATTGAGTCATAGTCATAATTTCCTGCTTGACACCATCTTCAATCGAAAACGCTCTTCACCCTGTGCAGTATATGATGGCGAGCGTATTAACCGGTTGCATCACGGCCTGGTTCAGTAACTCGAACGCCCAGGAATGGAATTACAAAAAGCGGTGGACACTGCCCGGTCCATCAGGTGTTCCGACCTTCCAACCATCGAAGAGATCTATAGGGGAAGCTGCCTCAAAAACTCAGCCAACAGCAGGATCCCACAAAACCTTGCCACACTGTAATTACACTCCTGCCATCGAGAAGAAGGTATACGCGTTTGAAAACCATAATCTTCATGATCAGAACGAGCTTTTTCACAACAACCATCAGGCTATTAGATACTACAAACACCAACTAAACCGAATACAACCCGTCTTTATTGTACTCGGAACTTTGGAACATTTGTTTTTGTTTTGCACTAATATAGTTTTCTATTGAACTTATTTGGTTTTGTTTGTTGAGTACTGTGCCACAGACCCGTTATGCTGCTGCGACTAAGAACTTCATTGTTCTGTTTCTGTACATTGGTAATTAATCACCATTAACTGTTTGGGATAGATTTCAACACTCAGATGTCTGCAGCAAAAATATGTAACTCACGTGAATCATAATAGATGAAAATGTTGAAGCAAACATTCAATCACTCACCTAGAGGGATACTCGGGTCCATTTGAACCTCAACACCCTCAACTCACTCTATTTCTAAAATAATCGATCTCGCTATTTGTCTCTTCCAGTGCGTGGATATCCTCACTCAACCCCATCATTTTGCACCTGTCATATACTTACTTAATAAAAACATAGAAGCATAGAAAATAGGTGCAGGAGTAGACCATTCGGCCCTTCGAGCCGCCATTCAATATGATCATGGCTGATCATCCAACTCAGTATCCTGTACCTGCCTTCTCTCCATACCCCCTGATCCCTTTAGCCACAAGGGCCACATCTAACTCCCTCTTAAATTATGTGGCAGATAATTCCACAGACTCACCACTCTGCGTGAAAAATGTTTTCATTTTTGTTTTAGATATTTTTAAATAGGCAAAATAGGCAGGGAATGGAAGGATATGTCTCGCAAAGAGCGGATATTAATTTACCTTTGCACCATATTCGGCACTGGTATTGTGGGCCGAAGGGTCTATTCCTGTTATATGATTCGTTGTTGAATTCTATTTTGAGCTATTCTATTTTCTATTATAAGTTCGAAATTGATGGGATGCTTTAGGTATTTGTCGAGTTCGCAATACATGTCACGGTACTTAAACTGGCCAAGGTATAGTAGCGTGTCTATGTGTATTCAGTAGTTGTTGATGTGGGATTGAAATAGTGCGCTGTGCGGAGGGAAGAGCGTACTCAGTTGGGTGAAGTTTTCTGGCATATTTCCACCCAGAAATCGAGTATGACGCTGACGTATAACTATCATTCAGACTGAAGCTTCTGTTCTCCCACTCGACGCTCTGCTGAGTTCCAATGAAACTCAACGTAAAATGAGGGATAACGTTTTGATTAATATTCACAATTTGCAATTTAATCATTTGAATTCTGGTACTACTTTTATCTCCTTTGTTTACATATTTTGTGACTTGTTGCATTATTCTCAGATTTCCCCCCGTTTATAATTTAATGTTTTTGTTTGTCTTCCATCCATACTAATGCGCCACCACGCACACTACCTACTCTTCCTTGCTATACCTCTGAAATTATTTAACAATTTTCACCATGAATTTTTGTTACTTCCGCTATAACGTTCTAGGCGGAAACTAATTTCTGTATTCGCAGATATGTTGTGACTCGTATTTTATCATTCATTTTCTTTGAAACTATGAATTCCTAAAATCATGGTAGAATAATCGTACACAAGATTGCGGTTAGAATATATCACGCTCACTATTCACCAAATGTTTCTTCTAACAACATACATTTTGTTAACATTTACTCGTTGGACTAGAAATAACTACATAAATGGTCAAGTATGATGATTCTTCAACAAATAGATCAATTCGTGATTCCCCCAAGAATGCTCCATCATCTGGATATCACCGGTCTAGACTGGAGCGCAATGTTTTTTTTGACTAAACGACTGCAGCTACAATACCCGCTAACATATGACGGTTTCCATTTCATTGACTACCATCTGCAATCTTAATCTATACTCCTTTCGCAGGGTGCAGTTGAGGGGCCGCCAAGAAAATTAACCCTACACATAAAAATGATAACTAAATGATATGAAATTAAAGAATAATGATTGTCCAAAGATCTCATGGTCCAACAATCACGAGAACTCAATTACTTAAATCGTTAGAGCAAAACATCTAGTACATACTGAGAAAGGTCCGTGTATTGCTACTTGATAACTCTGTAGCCCACCATATTTATTTTTGTTTTGTGATTCGAAACATCAAGTAAGACTCACCGTGAACAGTAATCCTCGTGCCATTGCTTTTGGAACTCTTTCCTTTCTCGCCTCTCACACTGCAATAATAGAACCCGGAGTCACGGAAGCTCACGTCCAACAGATGTAATTCGGCAGATCCCTTCCGAACATTGTTCTTTGTCATCCTCCTGTTTGCGAGGGGATCCAAAGTCTCTTCTTGACCGTCTCTCTTCCAGTATACATCCACCAGTGCATTCTGACCGAAGATTGGGAAAGTACAGTATAGGGATACATTTTCACCTTTCACTTTCGTTACCTTATCGGGAATCTGACGCACCCTGAACGAGGAGGCCCGGACAGTAACTGTCAGAATTAAAAACAAACGTTAAACATGTGAAATGACAATGAACGGATTGATAAAAATCCAAATAGCTGAAAAAGCTCGACCGAAAAGTAAGAGTTGTACATCTTATACTTTTCGTGGATTGACCTTTTCCCTATTATTTTCATTTAATAGAGAGAAATATATTAACCTGTGTAACTCATGCACAGGATCGAGAGACACAGCAGCACGGCAAACATAAACATTTTGAGCCAAGACGATGACATTCAACGATGTTTGCTCTCTGACAGCGAGTCAAGCAGTGAAGCTTGTTGGCGACCGTCTTGCAGCAATACCGCGTGGCCCGAATGGTTCCGTTACGGTTTGACGTCATAGCGCTGAGAAGCACACTCAATGTCACGGAGGACACAGACGTTGCAGATATTATCTAGAGAAATTGCACATTTTGTGTATCATGGAAAGTTTTGATTAGATGCAGCTTCGCTCATGTCACAAACCCGGCTAACCTTTACAGATGCTTTAAATGATATGGCCAATGGAAAGTAGAATATCAAAGTAACGCAAAGAGAAATACATAAATATAATTCGTGAAAAGTGTCGAAAGGAAATACCTCGCCAGTCAAATCTAAGCGCTTTACAAATACTGCAGCAGTTAGAATGGGAGAAGACAACCAACGCGTAGAACAAATAATCATATACTGTACATTATCTCTGCCTTGGGAAAAGGACAAATAAAGTTTATGGATATGCCGTTGAATAAAGGACGGGCGCAGAGGATACACAAAAATAAATACTTTCAAAACCTAAATGTTACTAAAGAGTTTAGAATTTAGAGAATACAGAAACAGTCCCATCGGAGCATCGAATCCACGACAACTATCGATCACCCCTTGACAATAGCTCCATGTTATCCCACTTTCTCACCCACTACCTGCACGTTAAGGGCAATTTACAGCAGCCAACCAACCAGCAAGTCTTTGGGATGTAGGAAGAAATCAGAGCACACGTAGAAAATTCATGTGGTTACAAGGAGAACTTGCAAATTCCATACAGATAGCACTGAACGAGGTTAGGATCGAACGCGCATCTCCGGCAATGTGAGGCAGCATATCGACCAGTTACCACCATTGAAGAGGTTTTTGCGCCCAAGCATTGATGAATTCAAATCAGCTGGTCATCTATATTCACACATTTGTAGAATTTTGAAATATATATTGGAAGTTATCCTCCGAGGTTCTATAGATTGAGTAATTATTCCTGGATAGTTCTGAATAGCAAATGTGAACTTTGCGTTTCGGGCAGCGAGAGAAAGAGAGAGCTAGGATCGCCGCGAAACGGGAAGCTTAGATCAAGTGTCATAGCTAACATGTGCTGTCTTGTAATTGTTGGAATGCACATCGTGCGTTTGCAAGTGGCTGCTGCTTACTTGGGGGTTTCCGCAGACTTTCAATCTTCCGCAGGCTTTTCAAAATCGGAGCTCGACGAAAAGAGCACATAGAATAGGGATCAGCAGAGACGTGTGAATTGTGACTTGGTTGCTGATTCGAAAGCGAAGAATCGGAATAAACAGACTCTTCTCAATGTGGCAGCTCGTCACCAGTGGAAATGAAATTATCCCTTATCACCATGAAAACAGGTCTGTCATAGTGGTATAGAGTCATAGAGCACGGAAAAAAGACCCTCCGGTCCAATTAGTCCACTTTAACCAAGATGCTAACATGACCGAAATACCATCACGGCGAATGGGGGCACCGGATGGCAGATCAGTGTTCTCCCTATCAAAGCGTGCATAAAACGCATTGAGCTCATCAGGAAGTGATGTTTCGCCGACATTCGAGCTGCCTCCTGATTTCGCCTTTAGGGTGTGATTGCATTCAAGCCGCACCACCGCTGCCGAACATCTGTCTCATCCTCCAACTTGGAGCAGAAGTCCCTTTTGGCCTTTTTGATGGTCTTACCAAGGCCGTATCTGGACTTCTTTTAGACCTCTGTATCTACAGACCTGAATGGCCGGGATCTGATCTTCAGAATGGCCGGGATCTTCAGAACCATAGAAATAGGTGCAGGGGGGGGCATTCGGCCCTTCGAGCCAGCACCGCGATTCATTGAGATCATGGCTGATCATCCCCAATCAATAACACGTGCCTGCCTTCTCTCCATATCCCTTGATTCCACTAGCCCCTAGAGTATCTAACTCTCTCTTAAATCCATCCAGTGACTTGGCCTCCAATGCCCTCTGTGGCAGGGAATTCCACAAATTCACAACTCTCTTGGTGAAAACGTTTTTTTCTCACCTCACTCTTAAATGGCTTCCCCTTTATTCTAAGACTGTGGCCCCTGGTTCTGGACTCGCCCAACATTGGGAACATTTTTTCTGCATCCAGCTTGTCCAGTCCTTTTATAATTTTATATGTTTTTATAAGATCCCCCTCATTCTTCTAAACTCCAGTGAATACAAGTCTAGTCTTTTCAATCTTTCCTCATATGACAGTCCCGCCATCCCAAGAATGCACATCTCATGGTTCATCCGAGGCTTCTGGTTAAAAAAACACCAGTCATTGAAAGTAGGCATGCAGGTGCAGCAGGCAGTGAAAAAAGCGAATGGTATGTTAGCATTCATAGCAAAATGATTTGAGTATAGGAGCAGGGAGGTTCTATTGCAGTTGTACAGGGTCTTGGTGAGACCACACCTGGATTATTGCGTACAGTTTTGGTCTCCAAATCTGAGGAAAGACATTCTTGCCATAGAGGGAGTACAGAGAAGGTTCACCAGACTGATTCCTGGGATGTCAGGGCTTTCATATGAAGAAAGACTGGATAGACTCGGCTTGTACTCGCTAGAATTTAGAAGATTGAGGGGGGATCTCATAGAAATGTACATAATTCTTAAGGTGTTGGACAGGCTAGATGCAGGAGGACTGTTCCCGATGTTGGGGAACTCCAGGACAAGGGGTCACAGTTTAAGGATAAGAGGGAAATCTTTTAGGACCGAGATGAGAAAAACATTTTTCACACAGAGAGTGGTGAATCTCTGGAATTCTCTGCCACAGAAGGTAGTTGAGGCCAGTTCATTGGCTATATTTAAGAGGGAGTTAAATGTGGCCCTTGTGGCTAAAGGGATCACGGGGTATGGAGAGAAGGCAGGTAAGGGATACTGAGTTGGATGATAAGCCATAAGCCATATTGAATGGCGGTGCAGGCTCGAAGGGCCGAATGGCCTACTCCTGCACCTATTTTCTATGTTTCTATGTTTCTATTCTATGGTATATGGACACAATGATCTGATATGTATTTATGCCTACAATATTCTGTTGCACTGTAGCAAGCAAGAATGTAATTGTCCTATCCGGGAAGAAGGGTTTCGGCCCGAAACGTTGCCTATTCCCTTCGCTCCATAGATGCTGCCGAACCCGCTGAGTTTCTGCAGCAATTTTGTCTCTCTTGACTTTACTTGACTTGACTTGTCTATTGCTCTCATGGTGTTATACACACCTAGAATATCACCCTCGGCCTCCTGTGGTCCTAGTCCGCCCAACCTTACACCATAGCTCAGGCCCTCCAGTCTTGATAACATTTGTTAAACTTCTCTAATCACTATTTACAGCATAATGGAATCCTTCCTGCAGAAGGGTGTCTAAAAGTGAAAACATTATTCAAAATGTGACCTCATCATCGTCTCCTCCAACTTTACCATAACACAAATTCTGGACTAAATAACTTCACTGCTGAATGAAAATATGTTCAAAGCTATCCTTACTAACCCATCTACATGTGACGCCATGTACAGGTAACGATGTATCCATAAGCCTAGTTCCCATTGCTCTATAACTTTTCCCAGGCTTCACTGTAAATGGCCTGCCCTGGGGTGACCTCCCAAAATGCAACAACTCGTAATTGCTTGCATTAAGCTTCTTTAGCTATCCCTCAATCTATGTGCCCAACTGATCAAGATCCTGCTGTATTTTTTGATGGTCATCTTCACTGATTAGTCTTCTTAGTTTAGATCTACAGCATGGAAACAGACCCTTTTGCTCACTCAGTCTGCACCAACCAGCAACCCCCATACATTAACACTGTCGTATACACACTAAGGACTTCACTAACACACACTTCACTAAGGAGGACACAAAAAATCTTCCTGATATAGTGGTGGCCAGAGGATCTGGGGTGACAGAGGATCTGAAGGAAATCCACATTAGGCAGGAAATGGTGTTGGATAGACTGATGGAAGGCTGATAAATACCCAAGGCCTGATGGTCTGCATTCCAGTGTACTAAAGGAAGTGGCTCTGGAAATCATGGATGCATTGGTGATAATTTTCCAATGTTCTATAAACTCAGGATCATTTCCATTGGATTGGAGGGTTGCTAAAGTTATCCCACTTTTGAAAAAAGGCGGGAGTAAGAAAACCAGGAATTATAGGCCAGTTAGCCTGACATTGGTGGTGGGGAAGATGCTGGAGTCAATTATAAAAGATGAGATAGCCGAACATTTGGATAGCAGTAACAGGACCGGTCCGAGTCAGCATGGATTTACGAAGGCGAATTCATGCTTGACTAATCTTCTGGATTTATTTGAAGATGTAACTAGGAAAATGGACAAGGGCGAGCCAGTGACTGGACTTCCAAAAAACATTTGATAAGGTCCCACATAGGAGATTAGTGGGCAAAATTATGGCACATGGTATTGGGAGTAGAGTGCGGACATGGATAGAGAAGTGGTTGGCAGGCAGGAAACAAAGAGTAGTGATTTACGGGTCCCCTTCATAATGGCAGGCAGTGACTAGTGGGCTACCACAAGGCTCGGTGCTGGGACCGAAGCTATTTACAATATACATCAATGATTTGGATGAAGGGATTCAAAGTAACATTAGCAAATTTGCAGATAACACAAAGTTGGGTGGCAGTGTGAACTGTGAGGCGGATCTTGTGAGAATGCAGGGTGACTTGGACAGGTTGGGGAAGTGGGAAGATGCATGGCAGATGAAGTTTAATACGGATAAAAGTGAGGTTATCCACTTGGTAGCAAAAACAGGAAGGCAGATTACTCTCTAAATGGCGTCAAGTTGGGAAAAGGGGAAGTACAACGGGATCTGGGGGTCCTTGTACATCAGTCTATGAAAGTAAGCATGCAGGTACAGCAGGCAGTGAATAAAGCGAATGGCATGTTGGCCTTTAATACAAGAGGAATCGAATATAGGAGCAAAGAGGTCCTTGTGCCGTTGTACAGAGCCCTAGTGAGACCACACCTGGAGTATTGTGTGCAGTTGTGGTCCCCTAATTTGAGGAAGGACATTCTTGCTATTGAGGGAGTGCAGCGTAGGTTTACAAGGTTAATTCCCGGGATGGCGGGACTGTCATATGCTGAGAGAGTGGAGCAGCTGGGCTTGTACACGCTGGAGTTTAGAAGAATGAGAGGGGATCTCATTGAAACGTATAAGATTGTTAAGGGCTTGGACACGCTAGAGGCAGGAAACATGTTCCCGATGTTGGGGGAGTCCAGAACCAGGGGCCACAGTTTAAGATTAAGGAGTAAGCCATTTAGAACGGAGACGAGGAAACACTTTTTCTCACAGAGAGTTGTGAGTCTGTGGAATTCTCTGCCTCAGAGGGCGGTGGAGGCAGGTTCTCTGGATGCTTGCAAGAGAGAGCTCGATAGGGCTCTTAAAAATAGTGGAGTCAGGGGATAATGGGAGAAGGCAGGAACGGGGTACTGGTTGGGGATGATCAGCATGACCACATTGATTGGCGGTGCTGGCCCGAAGGGCCGAATGGCCTAATCCTGCACCTATTGTTTATTGTCTATTGTCTATTGTCTATTGTCTACTGGCAATTTACATTTAGACCTAGCCAATTAACCTACAAACCTGTAGTGCTTTGGAGTGTGGGAGGAAACTGACGATCTCGGAGAAAATTCACGCGGTCACAAGGAGAAATTCCTTACAGACAGCACCCATAGTCAGGATCGAACCCGTGTCTTTGACGCTGTAAGCAACTCTACCACTGCGCTACTGTGCCGCCCCTGTCGACGATACCATCTCCATTAATGGCATCTGCAGACATTGTAATCATGGCTTACTTCTTCTCATCCAAATTGCTGATATAAAACACAAACAGCAATGGACCCAGCCCCGATCCACGAACACAACAAGAGTCACAACCTTCAGTCTGAAAAACTTTTTTCAACTACTTCCTTCCATAAATCAGGTTCTCCACCCATTAAGCTAGTTCTCATGCCATCTAACTTGTCATCCTCAACCTTTTAAGTTGCTTCTTCAAAACTCTTGATCACACACGTGAGGCTATATCACCTGCGTAAATACACCAGGTTCAATATCACTGATATGCAATGGTTCATAAACCTGCATATCTCAGAATATTCCCCAGTGACATATCTGCCATAGATGTCAGGCTCACAAATCTATAGTTCCTAGGCTTTTCCTTGCATGAAAAAAACATGAAGATCTGGGAACTCGGAGCAATCAATGGAAGTGTCTTGAGGGCAGTCGGTATTACGATAGAGGTGCTCAACGTCCTGACGTGTAGAGAAATCATCCGGGCCTGATCAGATTTATCCGAGGGCACTGCGGGAAGCTAGAGAACAAATTTCAGGTGACCTGCCTAAGATATACAGTATGAGTCATCATTAAATATGGGCGATGCAGGGTGGCAATTGTGTACGAACGAACTACAGCTGCTGGTTTAAAGCGAAGATGGACACAACATGCTGGAGTAACTCAGCGGGATAGGCAGCATCTTTGAAGAGAAGGAATGGGTGACATTTTTTAGACTGCGTCTGAAGTCTGAAAAGGTCAGACTCCGTCTGAACAAATGTCTCAAGCCGAAATGTCAGCCATTCCTTCTCTCCAGGGATACTGCTTGTCCCGCTGAGTTACTCCAGCAGGGTGGCAACTATTGTGCCTCTATTTAAGAAAAGCTTCAAGGAAAAACGAGGGAACCACAGGCCACTGTGCCGAAGAGCTGTCGTTGGAAAGTTACCAGACAGTACTATGAAGGATAATTTATAGATGTATTTGGATAGACAAGGGCTGATTAGGGTTACCAAGCATGGTTTTGCATGTGGAACATCGTGCCTCATGGATCTGATCTAATTTTTTCAAGATGTGGCCAAAAAGTTGATGGCGGCAGAGCTGTAAATGTCTAACTGGATTTCTGACAATGTAGGTGCTCTGGAGGGCGAGATCACATGGGATCCAGACACAAAATGCTGAAGTAACCCAGTAGGACAAACAGTATCTCCGGAGAGAAGGAATGAGTGACATTTCGAGTCGAGACCCTTCTTCAGAAGATCGTTTTTTTTGGAATGGTGGGCGAGTGGTGTGCCTCCGGGATCGGTACAAGGCCCATTGCTGTTTGTGGCTTACTGTATATCAATGATTTGGATGAGAACATGCAAGGCCAATTAGTAAGATTGCAGATGACTGATAATTGAGTGGTATTGTAGATAGTGAAAGTGGTTATCAAATGTTACAGCAGGATCTTGATCAGTGGACAAGTGGGCTAACGAATGGTTAATGGAGTTTAATGCAGATATGTGTGAGGTTTTGCATTTGGGAAGTCATATGTGGGCAGGATCATAATAGTAAACGGCAGGGTTCTTGGGAGTTTGTAAAGCAGAGGGGTCAAGGTATGCTGGTACAGTGCATAGCTCCTTCAGAGTGGTGTCACAGGTAGACAAGGTGGTTAAGAAGCCTTTCGGTACACAGGCTTTCATCAGTCAGGATATTGAGTGTATAATTTGGGATGTTATGTTACAGCTGTGTAAGGAGCTGAGGAACCGTTTTCCACATAGTGGGGATATGAAATTAACTGCCAGATGAGATTATTGAGGCAGAAACTACAGCAACATTTAAAGGACATTTGAACAGCACATGGATGGTTTAGGACACCAAACGCAGGCAGATGGGACGAGTGCAGATGGGGCACCATGGTCACCATGGTCACCATGGACGCCGGTAGGCCCGCCACTCCTAGCAGGCAGCCGCCCTCCTGGTCCCATGCTTCCCCGCCTCGCCCTCCCTCACTGGGAGCACTCAAAGCTTCGTGGAGGCAAGGGAGGCTGGCTATGACCAGGCTCCCTCCCCCTCCACTAAATACAGCGCCTTCTAAACACCACTACGACTGTATTATTACCTCCATTTATTAACAATGGCGATAGATGTGGCCCGCCATCCGCTCACAGACATGGGTCGTGGCCCCGATGCAGAACAAGGTTGCCGACCCCTGATTTAGAGGTTCAAGCTCAGTTAAAGCTTTTCTTACAGAATCTAAATGTTGTACAACATAAATTCTGTACAATAGGTTTAACACCGTCGGTACGTGCAGACCATCTAGTATTGGACATTCCATACAGAGGAACAAGATGATGTCGCATTAGAATTTCACACCTTTGTGGACTGTTGCTTCTTCTTCTTGCTTATGGCGTGCACAGCCTAAAGTTGTACGACAATTTGTTCTATTTGATCTTATTTGATTGTGCACGCCAGGTTGATTGTATTCGTCGAAACACGGCAGACCACGTGAAGGTTGCAATCTCCCACCCCTGGACTGCTGCTGAACATTTTGCACATTCGTTGAATTGTTCCAAAGTAAGTAACTGCTTCCTTGCATGACTCGGCGCAGTCAACACCCACAAGGTTTAGTGTATGATTTCCACAGCTAGAGAAAATACAGTTTGAATTACGTTCTCATAGAACTGCGTGTACACCATTTGACTTTGGAGTCACGTGAGTGATTCCGTGAAGAAGAACCCCACCAGTCGGCATGCACTTCATTACGTCTGACGCATGGCGAAGCGACCGGCTGGGAGGAGCAGCGCTTCTCCAGCGGTAAGTTTAAAAAGCCTCAGGTAAGTGTTACACTTGTTGGAGATCTCTACGTTTGGTAATTCTTGTTGCAGGAGGACGAGTCTAAACATGAAAAAAGTCAGGAGCAGGAAGGCGAGCCGTGCCAAATACATCTCAAGCCTGCGGGAGTGCGGGTAGCGGGTGGCCGCCTAGCTCATCCATGGAGTCCTCGTTGTCCACCCAGCGACTACAGACTTGGTGTCTGCAAACACTGTGCCTATGCCAGAGGGGTGTAAGGCCATCTGAAAGTCTGTCCGACCGATAGAATTGGCCAAACCCGGTCGAGAGGGTTCGCCCTTAAGAATGGATACCGCGGAACGGGTATCCAGGATGGAGCTCCTGTTGGAGAGGATGCTCCATCAAGAGCGCCGGCCTCTCCAAGAACCGGCGCTAGCAGCACCGACAGGGCTGCCTAGTATCTTCTTCCTGGACGGGTCAGAGTGAATCTGACGCCGATTCAGAGGGCTAAACGATGGAGGCTACCCCATGGGACGAGGGGCAAGTGCCAGAGGTCCCATTCCTGACGGGCAGGTTTGCCGTCCATACAGACTCTGGCGAGCCGCTTGGTGAAGAGCTGGCTGCCAGCATAAATTACCTGGCCTCGCACCAGCTCCAGGATCTGGCCATGGACACCATGGCCAAAAAATATGATACCCCAGAGAACTGTATTCTGCTGAAGGTGCCGACAGTAAACCATGCCATTTGGGGCCACATGGGGGTAGGCATCCGCGTGCAGGAGATTAAACTGCTGCGGGTGCTGAAGCTTCTGGCATCCGGAATAACGGCTTTTGGTAGGTCAGTGGATGTTGGGCTCCTGACTGAAGTTCAGCAGGACGCCCTGGCTCTCATGTGCAATGTGCACTTTGAGATTAACTGCCTCAGAAAGAGCGCCATCCGCCCCACCATTCATCCCAGGATGCTGCCCTATGCAAGCCTGGCAATGTCCAGCCGCCGAACCTCTTATTTGGGGAGGACCTGGCTAAAAGAGTGAAGGAGCTGGACGACGAGGCTAAAACCATCGAGCTCATCAAGGCACCAGTGACCAGCAGAACCCTTCGACGGCAGTATCCCTACAAGTGGTTTGCCGAAACCGGGGCTGGGCAAGGACCAAGCCGACCGTTTAATGTGCGTTGCTGGCGCTCCCCAGCAGGGACACGGGGAAACATGCCTTTACCACCCAGAACCAGGCAAAGAGCTCTACTGGTATCCATGGAGGTAGGTGGGTCTGGCTCTTGTCGAAACATATTGAGAGAGAATTACCTACCAGTTGGGGGCAGATTACACAGATTTCTGGGAGAATGGTATAAAATAGTAAGATTAAATGAGAACTTACCAGTTCGAAGTTTGATCTGTATTTTATGAGGAGTTACGATGAGGGATTACGTGAAGACCCCGTTCAGCACGCATGCACGACATTCTTCAAAGCAGCGGTGTGGATTCACAGAAAAAACATGATTGAAATAAATATAGTAAAGAAAAAATAAGAACTTAATTACCAGTTGATCTGTATAATAGAGGGTGGGAGCGGAGGAAACGTAATCCCTCATCATGACTCTTCATAAAATACAGATCATACTTCGAACTGGTAAATTCTCATTTAATCTTACTATTTTATTTCGGAGTCATGAGAGTGACTACGTGAAGACTTCAAAGCTCTGTGATGCCGAACTGTGTACCAGCTCATGCTTCACTCACTGTCTGAAGACCTTTGAGGAAGGAAGTATGTTATCACAATCAACAATAACCTGTTTGTGAACAAAAACGGTTTATTAATAACAACAAAAAACAGAGAGCTCCCCCGGGCTTAAATGAAATATTATCTGCAGACATAAATTTCTGCCTGCAAATGGAGCAGGTTCTGCCAGCGGCTTATTATAAAATCTTTGGAAAGTTCTTTCCGAGGACCATCCTGCTCTGGTCCATAGGCACGTCCATTCACCTAGCCGCCGACGTGGATGCAGCCCTGGTGGAATGAGATTTGTAAACATTAGTGTTGATTCCCGTAGACTTAAGCACCTGCTTGAGCCACCTTGAAATGGTTTGGCTCGTCACCTGACCATGGAGCTTCTTGTGGCTTATCCATAAGGCTTTTTCTCTCCCTCTTAAGTTGTATGTTCTGTCTATGTAAATGGCGAGATGGGTCTTGGCACACAGCCGTGGGTCAGATGAATATGCCTGGAACTCCATAACTGGAGGCGTGGTTCCTGGTCTAGTTTGTTTGACCAGACCCCGAATATGGAATGTGATACAGTCCAATGACTCTGTCATGCTGTCCAGCCTCAGAAGGTGGAGGGACTGTACCCTTTGTGCTGACACTAGTGCCATGAGCATGACTGATTTCAGGGTAAGTTGTTCCAGCATGAGTGACCTGGGTGGTGGCCATCCTCTAAGGTACGTCAGCACAATGCTGACATCCCAGATCTGAGTGAACCTTGGTCTGGGGGAATTAGTGTTAAAAATACCCCTCATGAGTTTGACCACCAGTGGATGGGACCCCCAAAGCCTGTTGTCCTGCTGCTGGAACCAAATAAGCTGACAACGCACTCCTAGCTGTATTGATGGCCATCCCGTTGTAATCCAACCAGGAACTCCACAACACTGGTAGCTGTTGCTGTTGAGTAGGTAGTTCCTGTTTTGGAGCAATACCGTTCCCATTTCCTTATGTTGGTCAGGTATTGTCTCCTGGTGTACTCCCGGTGGGATGCGGTCATCATGTTGATGGTGTCCTCGGACAGTCCCAGGCCCAGTAGAGGTCTTTTTAGAATCTGCAAGCCAGGAGATTGACTCTGTCAAGGCACGGGTGACTAATGTCTGACACTGGGTGGATTAATAATTCTGGACTGCTGGGGAATTCCAACGATGTTTCGACAGCCATGTCGAGGGCCATTGGGAACCATAGCTGTGTAGGCCAGTCGGGTATTATCAAGATTCCTGAAGCAGAATCCAATTGAATCTTGCATAATACCCAACTGATGAGGCAGAAGGGAGGAAACGCATAGAAGAACATTTTCCCCCAATGCAGCGTGAATGCATCAACTGCTGCTGCCTCAGGGTCTGGTTCCCAAGCGACATGCGTTGGTACCTGGTGATTCAGCCTAGATGCAAATAGATCGATATCTGGTGTGCCATATTGCTTTGTAATTTCAGCAAATACTTTGGGATTTAACATCCATTCGATGTTATCGTTAAATTTGCGTGACCTGGTGTCTGCCACTGTATTTTGCTTACCTGGTAGGTAAGTTGCTGATAACCAAATATGTCTTTCGACACACCATTGCCAGATTAGGTTGACCAAATTGTCACATGATATCGACTTTACATCACCCATGTAGTTGATACAAGCCACCACCGTGGTATTATCTAATTGCAACCGGACATGTGGGTGATACGTATTAGATGAATATGCTTTTAAACCATAAAACGCACCCAACATTTCTAAGTAGTTAATACCCCGTGTCTGTAGGCAAGATGATTCAAAATTAGTCCATCTGCCCCCTGTGCTGGATTGCATGTTAGTTGCTCCCCAGCCCAAAGCACTGGCATCCATTTGAATGGTTAATACTGGATTGGTGTTTATTATGGGACTGGAGCTAAGCCTAATGTTCCTTGTCCACCATTGTAACTCTAGAATGGATTCAGCAGTTAAATTCATAACTCGGTCAAAGTGACCTGCGTTTTTCTTTAGTGCGTGCACTTTTGCTCTTTGTAAATTTTGATAGTGCAGAGGCCCAAATTGTACAGCTGGAAGGGCTGCTACCATTTTCCCAATGGCACTAGCTACCTGCCGTATGGTTGGCTGATGATTAACCATTAGTTTGTTGCATGATTGTGCCAACTCTGATGCTTTCCCCTTTGGCAGAGTTACAGTGATGTGAATAGTATCAATCGTAAATCCAAGATGGTTGTGGACGGTGTCAAATTGGATTTATCTGGATGTATGACAAACCACAAAGTTTCAAACAAGCGTTTGGTGGCTGCTACTGCCGAAATGGCTGTCTCCAAGGTTTTCCCTACTATTAAAATGTCGTCTAAGTACGCCATGACTATATGCTTTTGTTTCCTCAATAATGCCAAGGCAGGTTTTAAGATTTTTGTGAACTACCTTGGAGCTGTGGTTAGCCCATTTGGTAAGGCTTTAAATTGCCATAGCTGTTTCATCCAGATAAACTTTAGGTATTTACGATGCTCCTTGTGTATGGGCACTGAGTATTAGGCATCTTTTAAATCAATGCTTGCCAGAAAGTACCCTCTAGAAATCAATTGTTTGGCTGTTTCAAAAGTTTCCATCTTGAAATGTATATACTTAATAGATTCGTTTAAAGAAGTTAAGTCAATGATGATGCGACATCCACCGTCTTTTTTAGTTTTAGTGAAAATATTAGACACAAATTCCAAAGGTTCATGTTTTGTTCTTTCAATTACAACTTTTGCTAGTAGCCTCTGAAGCTAGTTCAGCTTGACCCTCTTGTTTCTCTTTGACTGAGAGGGTGAATACCCTTTGGGGTATATGCTGAACTGGCAGCATGTTTTCATTAACGAAGTCAATTTTATAGCCATGAATGCTGCTGAGTATATATTTGTCATTAGTGATAGACTCCCATGCATCCAAAAACAAGTGCAATCTCCCCCCTGTTAGTATAGAGCCCCTACTGCTCATATGCTGAGAGGAACCAGACCCACCTACCTCCATGGTTACTGGTGCTTCTTCTGCCTCTTCATTGGACGATGAGGTGTCTGCTGGGCTGTAGAGGGCTGCTGTTGATGTTGATGTTGCTGTTGATGTTGATGTTGGGGGTGACGCATTTTCCATGGGGTCCGCTCTGGGCCCTGGCCTAAAAAAGGCTTATGGGGAATGGTTGCGGACCCCGAGCTTTCACAAGTCCCATATGGTAGTCGGTGACTGGTGGACGCTGTGGGGTACTGCCACCTGGGTTTGTTAGGTCTGCTCGGTCCCAAACCTGCTGTCAGGAGTTTTAAGGTTTTCTGGAGCTTCAACTCCAGGTTCCTGATATTCTGCCCCAAATGTCCCCAAATTTGGCTGTTTACAGCTGGTACATTCAGTGATGTTCAATTTTCTGGGGCTGAATAGAATTCAACAGCCTCATTGACCACCCATTCTTGTAGGGGTTTTGAGGACAGGTGGTCAATGCTGGCTGCACGTTTCGGCTCTAAAGGCTGACCCGCTCGTGGAGTGGCCACTTGGTGGTTGACCACACCCAGCAGCTCTTCCTGATCCTGTACACCCTGCATACTCCGGACATCTTCAGCCAGCGACCCCTCTTCTTGACCAGCCCAGACCTGGTCGCCAATACTGCCTTCAATAGAAGGTGAAGCAATGGCCAGTGCCGTAAAGGGCACTGCGGGAGTGCCTGAGCTCCCTTGGCGAGTCTGCTGCTGCTCTCTCAGTAGATCTCGCTGGAGCAATTGCTCCATAAGCCGTTCCATTCGGCTTAGGCGGTTGCCTTTGCCACTCTTGAACAGTGAGGTATCTTCATCCGAATCGTCGGATACTACCGCCCGGTTCTGGCTGCAGGTACCTTCAGCCCGCTGTTCAGGCTGCACTAGCGGTGCTGTGCTTGGCTCAGTAGTCAATCCTGCCACCTCTCGCCCCCGCTCCAAAGAACGCTCCTCAGCGGGAGACGAACGGGGGCGAGCTACAGATTTCTTTCCTCTGGTCTTGCTCATTCTTTCTGGAACACAAAGCAGAGCACAGAGAAAATACACACGGCCACGGTAAAACACTTACCTGTCGGCCCGACTTTCAAATTGTAGCGGGAGAGCCTTGAACTCCCGTTCATCGCGGGTGCACTGCATGAACGCTAATGTCACGCATGCATGCTGGACGGGGTCTTCACGTAGTCACTCACGTGACTCCAAAATAAAATAACATCAAATGTGTTTATACTGCAGAATATTCAAGGCTTTAAAATTGAATGTATTCCCAACCTGTGTCCACCCACCCAAAACGGACACTCATCTTCTCACGACCAGAGAATTTGATGATCCAAGCTGAAATAGCAAAATTATGCCTGAAGGGGATAATTGAGAAAACAATTTATCAAACTCATCAATTCGTGTCTAATGTGTTTCCTAAACCAAAGAAGGATGGTGGGTGTCGGATTATTTTGGACCTAACAGGATTTAATCCATTTGTGCAGTATCAGCATTTAAAAATGGAAACATTTGCTACTGTCAAGCTATTGCTTTCCAGGGGGCGTTATATGGCATGTATAGATCTCCAGGATGCGTATTATGCAGTGCCTGTTCATAAAGACTATCGCAGATATTTGAAATTTAGCTGGATGGGACAATTGTGGCAATTCGACCTCTACCTAATGGATTGACCTCAGCCCCTCGCCTATTTACAAAGCTGCTAAAACCAGTACTTGGGTTATTATGGTCACAAGGTCATATTGTCATGGCCTATTTGGATGACATTTTAATCATTGGAAACACCTTGGACGCAGCCGAGTTATCAGTTTCAGATGTTCAACTCATGATGCAGAGGCTAGGTTTCATTGTCCATCCAGTTAAATCAAAATTGGTGCAGGTTAACCTAATTGACTATCTGGGATTCACAGTTAATTCCAATCACATATCTGAGACTCTGCCCCAGGGCAAGAGAGTAGATTTAATTGAAGGCTGTATCAAGCTCTTTAGGGAGCAATCACCCTCAATTAAACAGGTCGCCAGCGTAATTGGTAAATTGTTAGCAGCCTTTCCAGCAGCCCAATATGGACCTTTGCACTAGCAACATTTACTGAGGGCAAAGGTATAGGCACTGAGAATACATGCAAGTCATTACAATCGGCCCATGCACTTACCATCTGAAGCCATTGCAGAAGTACAGTGGTGGATTAGAAACATATTAAATTGTTATGGCACAATTTTGGCTGAAGCACCTTCACTTATTTTACAGACTGATGTTAGTGCCCTCGGTTGGGGTGCTACTGATACCAGGTCTAGATGTGGAGGCAGATGGGGTATGCATGAGGCACCGATTTTCCAATCACATGGAATAAATTATTTAGAACTTTTGGGAGCATTTTATGGGCTCAAAGCTTATTGTACCACTAAGCATCACTTACATGTTCAACTGCAGATTGACAACACCACGGCAGTGGCGTATGTCAATCACATGGGTGGAACCAAGTCGAAATCTTGTGATGGATTGGCTAACATTATTTGGCACTGGTGCATTAAAAAGAATATTTGGATTTCAGCTGTCTACTTGCCAGGCAGACTTAATATAGTGGCGGACACCAGGTCACGTAAATTCAACGACAACACTGAGTGGACGTTGAATCAGGATGTATTTGATGAAATTGTCCTTCGGTATGGGATGCCAGATATCGATTTGTTTGCATACAGACATATTCACCAGGTACCAAAGTATGTTTCATGGGAACCAGACCCAGGGGCAGTGGTGGTTAATGTGCTCTCACTGTACTGGAGCGGAATGTTTTTATATGCCTTTCTCCCCTTCTGCCTCATCAGTCGGTGCCTGACCAAGATCAAGCAGGACTCTGCTACAGGGGTTTTGGTACTACCAACTGGCCTACACAGCCATGGTTCCCGCTCATCTCTGGCATAATCACGCACTGTATTATGGTGGTTCCAAAATATATTGGTGCACCCTGTGACTGGGGATCCACACCCATTGAATGACCGAGTAAATTTGTTGATTTGCAGATTTTAAGAAGGCCGTACCTGGGTCTGGGACTCTCCAATCAGACTGTGGATATCATCACGTCATCCTGGAGCGATAGTACAAAAAGGCAGTACATCTCCCACATCAGGAAATTGAAGGAATTTTGCTTATATGGAAACATTACTTACCACACAGCCTCCATCCCAAATGTGCTAGAATTCCTATCCCAGTTACATTTCAATGAAGGGTTGAGTTATAGTGTCATCAACAGTGCCAGGAGTGCCTGAGCCAGGGGTCAGGATTCCAGCTGCTAGGGTCACATCCGTTATTATTACCCATATCACCCATCTGAGGTATGCTTTTACGAAATTGTATTCCCTTCGTTTTTACTGCCAGCAGCGCTAACAGGGGAATATTTTCTTATATTCCCCTTTCTAGCGAACGCCTATGGACTTTACCTGTTCAAAACTCTTTAGATTCTGGAGTAGTTCCTGAGGATTGGCGGGTAGCAAATGTAACCCCTCTTTTTAAGAAGGGAGGGAGAGAGAAAACGGGGAATTACAGACCAGTTAGTCTAACATCGGTAGTGGGGAAACTGCTAGAGTCAGTTATTAAAGATGGATAGCAGCACATTTGGAAAGTGGTGAAATCATTGGACAAAGTCAGCATGGATTTACAAAAGGTAAATCATGTCTGACGAATCTTGTGGAATTTTTCGAGGATGTAACTAGTAGCGTGGATAAGGGAGAACAGTGGATGTGGTATATCTGGACTTCCAGAAGGCTTTCGACAAGGTCCCACATAAGAGATTAGTATACAAACTTAAAGCATACGGTATTAGGGGTTCAGTATTGATGTGGATAGAGAACTGGCTGGCAAACAGGAAGCAAAGAGTAGGAGTAAACGGGTCCTTTTCACAATGGCAGGCAGTAACTAGTGGGGTACCGCAGGGCTCAGTGCTGGGACCCCAGCTATTTACAATATATATTAATGATCTGGATGAGGGAATTGAAGGCAATATCTCCAAGTTTGCGGATGACACTAAGCTGGGGGGCAGTGTTCGCTGTGAGGAGGATGCTGGGAGACTGCAAGGTGACTTGGATAGGCTGGGTGAGTGGGCAAATGTTTGGCAGATGCAGTATAATGTGGATAAATGTGAGGTTATCCACTTTGGTGGCAAAAACAGGAAAGCAGACTATTATTTAAATGGTGGCCGATTAGGAAAAGGGGAGATGCAGCGAGACCTGGGTGTCATGGTACACCAGTCATTGAAGTAGGCATGCAGGTGCAACAGGCAGTGAAAAAAGCGAATGGTATGTTAGCTTTCATAGCAAAAGGATTTGAGTACAGGAGCAGGGAGGTTCTACTTCAGTTGTACAGGGTCTTGGTGAGACCACACCTGGAGTATTGCGTGCAGTTTTGGTCTCCAAATCTGAGGAAGGACATTATTGCCATAGAGGGAGTGCAGAGAAGGTTCACCAGACTGATTCCTGGGATGTCAGGACTGTCTTATGAAGAAAGACTGGATAGACTCGGTTTATACTCTCTGGAATTTAGGAGATTAAGAGGGGATCTTATAGAAACTTACAAAATTCTTAAGGGGTTGGACAGGCTAAATGCAGGAAGATTGTTCCCGATGTTGGGGAACTCCAGGACAAGGGGGCACAGCTTAAGGATAAGGGGAAATCCTTTAAGACCGAGATGAGAAAGACTTTCTTCACACAGAGAGTGGTGAGTCTCTGGAACTCTCTGCCACAGAGGGTAGTTGAGGCCAGTTCATTGGCTATATTTAAGAGTGAGTTGGATGTGGCCCTTGTGGCTAAGGGGATCAGAGGGTATGGAGAGAAGGCAGGTACGGGATACTGAGTTGGATGATCAGCCATGATCATATTGAATGGCGGTGCAGGCTCGAAGGGCTGAATGGCCTACTCCTGCACCTAATTTCTATGTTTCTATGTTTCTATGTAAACAGCGGGAATATAGTCTTATATTCCTGGTCTCACATCCGGGAACTTGGCAAGGTGATGGCAACGTGACGGCAACATGACGCTGCGTGCGAAATTTAAAATTTATTCTCAAAACAAACGAAATGGCAGCCGGTGCGAGAAGAGGTTCGCGATTTAAAAGTTTGACCTTCACATTGTCACATAAATGAATTACATAAATTACATAAATGAAACATAAATGTTACATTGTTTTAGTACCCTTATTTACAATGTTGCAACGGTTTTAGTACCTTATTTACAATGTTGCAATGCCTATTGCAAAATGTATAGATACATTCATATCATATGAGATGTTCAGATTTTCCTCTAGATGTCTGATAATGGGTAATAATAACAATATTGACTGTCCTCTTTCGGGAGATACGACATATATTGCCCTCACTAGATCCATATTGCCCTCGTCTTCGACTCGGGCAATATGAATCTACTTCAGGCAATATATGTCGTATCTGCCTCAAGGCCAGTCAATATTCTATTAATATCCAGATTCATGAAGGGTGTGTTTAATTCTAATCCTCCTAGGTCTAGGTACTCTGAAATTTGGAATGTGAGCATGGTACTCACGGTGCTCCGTCAACGGGGAACAGCCACATCATTGTCCTTACCAAGGATCACCCTCAAGTTCGTTATGCTCATGGCACTTACATCAGCGCAAAGGGTTCAGACTCTCCACAAACTGCATCTGGATAGGATGGGTCATCATAGAATGGCATTACCTTTCACATCTATGACTTACTCAAACAGAGCAGACCAGGGGTGTCCGGATACAGGCTTGTATTGTCAGCTTATCCCACAGATTCCCGGCTGTGTGTAGTGGCGCATTTGAAGCGTTATATTGACATCACAAAGAGCCTCAGAGGCTCTGAGGTAGCACTGTTTGTAAGCCACAAAAAGCCACATAGGCAAGTGTCATCTCAGAAGATCTCACGGTGGATGAAGCAAGTCCTGGGGTTAAAACAGATTTTTTTTAAATCTCACTCCACCAGGGCGGCATCAACATCAGCGGCGAGGGCAATGGACATCCCTCTAGACCACATCCTCGCGGCCGCAGGATGGTCAAATGAATCGACTTTTCCGAGGTTCTACAACAAGCCCCCTGTTGAATCCGGGGTGTTCGCCCACTCTGTGTTAAATTTTGCTTCATAGCTTCTCCCTGGGAGGGAGTAGTCGCTATTGTATTATTTTTGTTATTTGCGAATTAAAGCATTAACATGTTAATCAATATCATGAATCAATGTTGTTATGAATTCACTCCTCCTGAGTCAACTGCTTGCAGTGTGATATGCCTGGATTGGGATCGGGGTGAAATCACAGACCTTTAAAGTCTTCACGGAATCACTCACGTGACTCCGAAGTAAAATAGTAAGATTAAACGAGAACTTACCAGTTTGAAGTTTGAACTTTATTTTATGAGGAGTTACGATGAGCGATTGCCTGCCCACCGCTCTCAACCCTCATATCACGAAGCTCATCTTGTAGTTCTAAAGTGATAATCTTACTATTATTGAATACTTCAATTGTTGTTCTTCTGTAATTTCACACCTGCTTTGAAGATTGACGCGCATGGCGACTGGCGGGGTTCTTCTTCACGTAATCGCTCATCGTAACTCCTCATAAAATAAAGATCAAACTTCAAACTGGTAAGTTCTCGTTTAATCTTACTATTATACCTTCCTAACATATTTGATCCATTATCATAAGCTTGTCCAATGGAGACTTGACAATCCAACTTAAAATATCGCCACATTGCCGCGCTACAGTCACGAAAGGAGTGACGTGCTTCATCGTCCGACAATCCAACCTTCAAAAACGGTTCACGCCCTGTGATCACTTGCTGCAGAATGTTGACCGTAAGCATACATTGATGCAAACAGGATGAAAATTGTTTTGTTTTCATCCCATGCCCTGGCGGGAGAAAGGTTTCGGGCATTATTCTTAAATCCAGTGGCTTACTGAAAATAGTCAATATGAGTCTACAGGATGCACGAGGGTATTATTGTACCATTAACCGCCGGGGCACTTTAGTTGGCAACGGTACCGGGACGACTTTAGTTGTGATGGGTAGATATATTTAAATGTGTTAGGAATGCGATTTCGCGACTGTGATATTACCCCGCAAGTAAGGTCGTTGTTCAGATTTGAATCATTTATGCAGCCATATGAATATCATAAGTATTTCAAATTGTAAATCATACCATAGATGGTCTGCATGCTGAAAGGTATAAAGAAGATGTATCGGAAGATGTATCGGAAGTTTATTTCCAAAGTACAGCATAACACATTTCATTGTAAAATTGTAGTGGCCGTTGTGACTACGGAAAAGACATGTGCAACTATCGTAGTGGGTGACCGCCTATGATATACCAGTTCCCCTGTCATTTCCCCCTCTATGAAATGACACCACAGTACAACTAACTTTTCCACTATGTCCATAACCCAGATGATATCTGTTATTCACAGGATATCTACTTCGTTTAGTTAAGCCATATGCCTTCTAAAGAGGATTTGAGAGCCCCGTTGTGACATTGGGGATGAATGAATGCGGAGATCCGATCGCGTTATCAATTTTTTCTTGTTCATTCTAGTCGGCGGCGTGAATGTAATTGGAAAAAAACACACATTCATATTGAGGAATGACTCATTTCCATCATATTTCAATTGAAACATTTGCATGTGGTTAAAGGGAAGAATTTGTCCTACTGTTTAATGTGTTTCATCAATCAATTAACTTGATCAATCAACTGACCTGAGGGGAAATTTCAGATTCGGAAGCTCACAGCAATCCAAGAAAAGGAAACGCGGTATTTAATCATTTAATATGTCTGCAATATGTCGAGGCAATGCGTTTCCGTGGAATATTTAATTGAAAAATACGGCAGCCAAACGTGTCACTATCCCGAGTATTTTGCAGTCACTAGCATGCATTTCACAAAACGGATTGGCAGAAGCAGAAGTACTTGCTGATTTCTATTAAATTGCTTACACCCATTACAATCAACGGTATCTTCTGTCAACCTGACATCAGTTAACACAAAAACGAATGGTGATTAAGCGGCCCTTTCCGAACAATTCAGTTGTCATCTTCTGTAGTAGTATTTATTTTGAAATGTAAGAATAAATTCCAAGAATTTATGAATCAATCAAAAATAAAACCCAAGATGATCCCGCCATAAAAACACGCATTTTTGTGCGATTCGTATTGTGGCAATTTGAGAATTAGAATTACACCGCCGTCCTCGGCTTCTGAGTTACAAATAACTTTTATAGCTCTGAAATGTTAGGATCATATTCTTTCAACAACCGGAACATTCCGTATTCAACATTCGCAGCGTCAGTGGAGAGATAATGAAAATAAAAAAGCTTCAGGTCTAATTCTCAATAGCAAAATGACAAAGAGGGAAAGGAGCTTAGTTTCAAGTTGCAGAAAATTTGGGACGGCTAGAACCGCAAAGGGGACATTTCGAATAGGTCTGGAGCGCATAAATGCTGGAAAACATGCGACAGAAATGCAGGGAATATTCAGTGAATTTGACAGTCTGATTTGAGAATTAACAATATAGAGCAGACCTCTTCTGCTGCGGACAAGGAAGTCGAAGACTACAGTGCAGTCTTGGATCATGGGATAAAAGGTATTATTTCATGTCAGCAGAATGGCGGATTTTGCCGCAGAATGATAGGGTCGGTAGGATGTCCTTGCAGAACAAATGTGACTAAACTAAACTAACAGTTTTGCTTTCTCCAGTGCTCCAGTTGTTGTCTCAGTTCTGACTATAGGCGCTGTCTGCTCTGCTCAATCGAATATACTAATTTCAACAAAAGAGGGCAGCTATTTAAAATCTAGTCGCATCGGAATTGCTTTTCACGGAAGGAGCTGAATCTCCTCTCCCTTATAAAGGTAGATTATTGAAAACATTTAATCGAATTACCGATATTTGATTTGAAAGATCAGGGGATGGAATGCTATGGGGAAATGGCATAGAAGGAGAATTGGAGGCAAGGGTGGATTAAGTACTTACTGAATGGCGAGGCAGCCTTGAGTGTTCAAATGGCATATTCCCTGTTCCTAACGTTTAAGTTGTGCGGAAGATAGATACAAATAACTGGCGTAAGTCAGCGGGACAAGCAGCATCTCTGGAGAGAAGGGAAGGGTGACACTTCAAGGCGAGACCTTCAGACAGTTTTACTTCTTCAAACTAGCCATACCTTGGGGAGATTTCGCAGTGGAGCGGGCAAAATGTGTCAAAAAAGTACTACAGATTATGGTTTAAATCGAAGGAAGACACAACATGCTGGAGTAACTCAGCGGGACAGGCAGCATCTCTGGAGAGAAGGAATTGTGACGTTTCAGGTCGAGACCCTTCTTCAGTCTCGACCCGAAACGTCACCCATTCCTTCTCTCTAGAGATGCTGCCTGTCCCGCTGAGTTATTCCAGCATTCTGTGTGTATATTCAGTTGTATTTCTTGTTCTTTTGACTCCTACCGTTTTTCCCGAATCGAAAGCGATCTTTTATTTTAAATCCCGTGACAACGGAGAAATGGGGATGGCATTAAATTGGTCCCATCATCCAGGCGCTTTGATGGCGCTTTGCAAGTCATAAGGCAGTAAAATGTAGCAAAGGCTGGGCAAGGGGTGGAGGAGGCGGTGGCTGAACTGTTTCGAGAAAGGCTCCATGTACTTGCTTGATACTCCGTGATGACTTAGCTTGCTTAGCATCATGGCGTGTTGAATGGAAAGTATTGGCGCAATGAAAGCAGGGCGTATCTGCGACACGTCACTGTATTTTCACAAACGTCGACCTTGGATAGCATATTCGCGACGATCAGTACGAGCACATTGCTCAATAGATTGCATGGGGAAATGCGCAATGGCAGCAATTTCTAGCTGCATTGAATTTCTGTAGTTGTTCAGCAAATGCTTTGTGAAGTTTTCGGGAATGTGTGAGCAGCCACTAACTTGACCTTTGATCCGCGTCAATACGCAGAGAAGCATCTCATGCATGGGATGATCATGAGCAGACTCACTTTCCGGCACACCCACTGAACCCAAGCATACTCGCGGTGTTCCTCTCTCACTATTTATTCGACGCTTGTTTCAGTCGACTGTTCTGTGCAGTTTTGCCGTGCATGATGACACGTGTCTTTCTGCAATTGATTGTTCTTCACGTCAGCTATGCCGGTATATTTCACTCTTACTATAGACATTCCGACCGAAACTTAATTATCAATTTATAAGTTTGCTGACCCTTTATTTATTTTTTCCTCGTTACGCGCAATTTTCAATTAATTTGGTCATTACCTCGGTTTAACCCTAAATTTGATTTTTCTTTTCCCGACAGCTGGTGCCAATGGTCCGTTGGACGTAACACAAGTTCCAGAAGCTGTTTTGATGCGGGGTGACTCGGCAGTGCTTTACTGCATTTATCCAATCTTCTCAGACAACAGGCCGTTCAAAGTGCATTGGTGGAGAGATGGGGATAATAGATTCCTGGATGAAAGTGCAGATAAAAGAATCCAGTTTTATTTCCTGAGACGGGGAAGCGCCGTCTTACGGCTCGGGGACGTGACAGCGAAGGACGCCGGGCTCTATTTTTGTAGCTTGACACGTACCAAAGTTGTTAACGGGTCTGGTACAAAGCTGGTAGTTTACGGTGAGTTTCGGGGAGAGGGGTAAGCCAGATCGGTTAACTTCACCAACTCAAAGCGATAAGCTCAATCACGTTGAAGAAAATGCACGTTATTCATCATCTGTGTCATTTGATATAATATGATTTGTGTGATGGGTTAGATAGTGTTTTTGACGCAATTACCAAAAAAATCCGAATAGACTGATTGAGAGACTAAATGACGCCTTCCACATCTTCTGCTTGACAGAATTATAAAACCTTTCGCGTATATTTTAGAATTGCTTCAACGCAGAGGGAATGGTGTTACTGAAACCAACGACACGCGGTACAGGTAGTTGAGATTGAAAATATGTAGGGTTCCGAATGTGGTACTGATCAAGGAGATTATTTTTTTTAATTGATTTATTTGCAGCTGCCATCTTTTTTATCTAAAGTGTAAGGAATTGCAAGTGTAAGGAATTACAGAATCATAGAATCATACAACACAACAACTGGCCCGTTCTGCCCACGTTGTCTCTGCCGATGGTGCTACTTGTATATGTTGATGCTGTTTGCCTGCATTAGGCCCATATCCTTCTATAACTCTTCTGCGCAATTACTGGTTTAACGCAATTTAAATGTTATTATTGTACTGCACCCTCTCCGGTGGTAGATGTTCCAGGTATGCAAACCTTCCTCTTCTCCTTTACATGTTTCCCCTTTCACCTAAAAACCCTGCCACATAGTTCTTAATTCCACTATTCTGGGGAAAAGACCCCGTCTATGCTATGAGTGGCCCCGATATTTAAAACAAAAACGTTTATTAATTTACTCCTCTGCTTCCTTTCTACCATTGAGAATAAACGCAGTTTACCAAATGTCTCGTTATAAAAAGGCCCTCTATTTCAGTCAACATTCTGGTGAACCTCTTTTGCACTTGCTCAATAGGTACGATGTTTAACCGTAGTATAAGTTTGGTCACACTTCTAATTGTCCCGGATTACTTGAAATTATATAGGTGCCGTGAAGCGAGTCAATCATTGAGGAACTCAAAATTAAAGATCTATATTGTTACATTTAGCCTGCAGAAGGGTCACGACCCGAAATGTCACCTATCCCTTTTATCCAGAGATGCCTTCTGCGCGCTGAGTTACTCCAGCTTTTAGCCAGGTTTAACCCAGCATCTACAGTTCCTTCCTACACGTTGTTGTATTAACGTGTATTCTCCGCTCACGTTCCAAGCGATGGAAATGGCATTAAGATCATATAGATATTGAAAACGGTTTGTTTATAAATGGTGCAAATGTACTTGTAGTTTGCATCTCAACCCTACGTTTTGGGCGGCTTACGCAGACGCTGATCACTGTTTGAGCTGTAGTAAATGGAAAGGGTTGGTGACTTTTCCATGAATGAATGTCATTGATATCGTGTCAGAGGACTTAACATACCATCCAGATTCTTAAGGGAATGTGTTGGTCTGGGATAATTGTTCTCGAAGTAATGCAACTACTTTCTTCTGTGCTTAACGGAATTCTAAATAGCAAGCTGTTCCCTCTGGTCCAACTTTACAATATGTTTTCACACAAGGACAAACATTCTTCTGACCTTCTAACTCAAACATATTTTTGACCTCAAGTTACTGCTGAATAAATCTTCTGCTCGATTTAGTTATTTCAACAACGATAAAGAATATATTTGTAAAATGTTGATACTCGAGCTATTATTAAGGGTTACATTGTGTACAGTTATATCACCAAATTATAATAAAAATCGTGAAGACGTTTAGAAAATTAAAGTTAATGCTTTGGCTCTTAATGTCTGTGCATGGAACAGAACGCATAATTTACTTGCGCTGCGAGTAGAAACAGAAAGTATATGATATTTATGATGTAAGGTAACCGTTGTATAATAGACACAAACTGTAAAATCAGCGCATACAATAAAGAGGTTTAAAAGGAATTAAATTAGACGTTAGTTTATGCCACAAGGAACAATATTAGCAGTTTTAAATCGTTTTAAGTGCTTTAAATCGCTACAACTAGCCTGAAAAGGTTCAATGAAGACCATTTTCGAGGCCACAATGACATTTGATTCGTCACGAAAAGCACCGGACCGGTAACATTTAAAAATCGTTTTATTTTCCAGACCCTCCAACTCCTCTGAGCTTGACCACCGTGCTGCCAGAGAACGCACCAGTTACTCTAATTCTCGTTTGTAAAACAGCCACGTTCTTTCCCCTTGATCTGAATATTACTTGGTACAAAAATGGGTCCGATATGAAACATGAAATGGAGCCAAACAAAACACAGACAACATCAGGACTCTACGAGGCTTGGAGTTACCTGACGGAGACCGAACATGTGCAGAGCGGGACAGTTTATACCTGCCAGGTATCTCATATTTCTCTTCCAAATCCAACCAATATCAGCTACACTGTCTACAGCCGAGGTAAGAACAACGATACGTTTTCGGTATAATTTGGCCACTTAGAACCCTGATTACCTCATAAACAGGCGCAGATAATAAAGAACAATATTGTTCGTTTAGCACATATAGGACCGTTGACATTTTGTATAGCACAATAATGGGCAATGATAGGACAAACTTTCATATTTGTGTGTGTCTCGTGAAAGTTCATAGAAACTTTTCCATCTTGCATTATGGCTAGGGTTAAACCACATACGAAGCACCTGATCATCACGAGCGAAACAAACGAATACCTAAAATTTACTGCAAGGAGTTTCAGGTCTGAAACTGGCATTCGATTGTTTATGAAAGTACATTATGGTTCCAAAACTCCACGCTATGGTAAGATCAGAAGAACAGGAATTATTGGACTTATATGTTCTGAGAGACAGGGTCTGCATGCATTTGGGGAGCCGTGGATTGATCATGGAGAGTCAAATTTTAGTTGTGCGTGGAAATTCGCGTCTTACGAAATTGAGTAAGGGGGTTGAAGCGGTGACCATAGGCATTGATCAGGAATTGCGATGCTATGCCTATTTAGACTTCAGCGAGTAATTTGATAAGGTATTGGTTGACAAATCTGAATGGTTGGTTCGCATTGGATCCAGGGAATTGGATACCAAAATTGTCTTGAGGCAGATGGTGGTGGTAGAGGATTAATTTTATGGCTAAAGGTCTCGGATGAGTAGTATGCCACAGGGATCGGTGTTGGGTGCACTGTCTGTTTTTTTTATACTAACGATTTGGATGTGCATGCAAGCATAGTTTGCGGGTAGCACAAATAAATTGGGGTTTGGTGGACTGTGAAGTAGTTTATCAAAAATCACAACTGCATCTTGGTCAAGTCGGCCAAATCGGCTGAGGACTGACAATTGCAGTGTTGGAGGCAGATACGGTAGCGGCGTATAAGAAGGTTTTCGACAGGCGCATGGAAGTGCGGGGAATAGACGGATATAGATCATTTACAGGCAGATGAAATCAGTTTAACTTCGCATCGTGATGTGCACAAACATTGCGGGCCGAATGTAAGCCAGTGTTACACTGTTGTATGTTTTATGTTCAGCCTCCTCTACGCTAACGCAAAAAGACCTAGCAAATCCAACCCCCACCCAATAACTGAAACCATTTTGACCAGATTATATCCTCGTAATCGCCTTTGCACTGTAAATGCAGTGTTGATTTTTCGTAAAACTAAATAGGACAGACATAAAATATACGGCAAAGCCATGGTGGGTGGCGTTGCCAGAGAGCATGAACAGTGAAGCCTAGGTATAGATGAACAGGTATTTGGTTCCTAGAATCATAGAATCATAGAAAATAGGTGCAGGAGTAGGCCATTCGGCCCTTCGAGCCTGCACCGTCATTCAATATGATCATGGTTGATCAGCCAACTCAGTATCCTGTAGCTGACTTCTCTCCATACCCCCTGATCCCTTTAGCCACAAGGGCCACATCTAGCTCCCTCTTAAATATAGCCAATGAACTGGCCTCAACTACCTTCTGTGGCAGAGAATTCCACAGACTCACCGCTCTCTGTGTGAAAAAAGATCTTCTCATCTCAGTCCTAAAATACTTCCCCCTTATCCTTAAACTGTGACCCCTTGTTCTGGAGTTCCCCAACATCGGGAACAATCTTCCTGCATCTAGCCTGTCCAACCCCTTAAGAATTTTATAAGCCTCTATAAGATTCCCCCCCTCAATCTCGTAAATTCGACAACAGCAACAGCGACAACAGCTAAATTCCAGCGAGTACAAGCCGAGTCTATCCAGTCTTTCTTCATATGGAAGTCGATAGTTGTGACGAAGAAGGTTTACAGAACATTTGTCTTCATCAGTCGGTATATCGAGTGCATGAAACACACTACAAGTGTACTAAACGTGAATAATCTACATTTGTGTACACTTCTTGTCACCCTGCCGTGGAAGGGTATAAACAGTACAAAGGCGATTACGAGGATATAATCAGATCAGAATGTTTTTAGTGATAGGGTGAGGGTTGGATTGGCTGGGCCTTGTTTCCCTTGTGTAGAGGAGGCTGAACATAAAACATACAAAGTACAATGACCGCACCTATGCATCATAAAGATATTAAGATCAACCTCATGTTTCTAAAAGCTTCTTAAATATCACTATTGTACCTTTGTATCTTTGTATCTTTCTACACTACCACGTCTATCAGCACGCTTCAGACACCGACCACGCTCTGTGCTATGCACTTGCTCGGCATATCTCATTTAAACTTTGCCCCTCCAACGTAAACCCACGTCCTCTAGTTTTTAACCTTTACACCATGAGAAAAGGGATCTGACTGGTAGTGCCACAATTACACGTACTTCCATCCGGAATCCATTCAGCCTCCATCGTTCGGGGGGCGACAACCTCTGTTCTAACCTCTCCTTATGACCATTACCCTCTAATCCAGAGAGCATCGTGGTTAAATGCAGCAATGTGGCGCAGCTGGCAGAGGTGCGGCATCATAACGCTGGAAACCCTGATTCAATCCTGACCTCGGGTGCTGTTTGCATGGAGGTTGCACTTTCTCCCAATGAGCGCGTGGGCTTCGTTCCGGTGCAGCGGTTTCCTCCGACATTCCAAAGATGTACAGGTGTATAGATTAATTGGTCTCTGTAAAACTTTCAACAATGTGTAGAGAATGTATGAGAAAATGTGATAATATAGAATGTGTAACCAAGTGATCGTTGGTCACCCTTCATACGTTGGTCCGAGTGCATCTAATAACATTAGCAGTCTTCCTGGGTGTCCGTAACTTCGCCCATTTTGGTGTCGTCTGCAAACATAATCACCAACTCATTTACAATTACATCTACGTCATTCATATAGAAATCACAGACATTGATCCCTGTGGAACTCCAATTGTCACAGAACTCCTGCCACAATAACACCTTTCTATCCGAACCCTCTGTCTTCTATGAATAAGCCAGTTCTGAATCCATACGACCAACTAGGACCATCTCACCCTGAATCCCATGCATCCTAGTTTTCTCGATCAGTCTGACTTGCCTTGGACGTGCTGACCGTCCGTAATTAATCCACTTTCTACCAAATGGCAAGAAAATCTATCCCGAATTATTATCTTCAATAACTTCCCTTTCACTGACGTGAGGCTCATCAACTGTCATTCCTTTGCGTAATTGAAGCAAAACACAGGCATTTAGCGGACAGTAGCCAGCCTGTTTCAGTGACAGCGCTCCTGTCAGCACATCTTCAGCACGCGCACCAAAATAATATTATCCCCAAACCAGCCTTGTCTATTTCGCAAAGCCGTCTACTGTGGAGTTACTAGTTTACCACTCAACGAATTTCGAACATAGCTTAGTGCATGGCCAATAATTATTGATTAGCTAAGGCAATTACGACAAGAAAATTGATCGTATAATAATTTGAAGAGCTGGCTTTGTCTGGCAGGTTCCGCACCTGGGGAGTCATGAATACCGTCAAATGAATTCAGGTTATATTTTAGAAATCTCCGTTTTAACGCGGACGGTTCATGTATCAGGATCACACACTTGCTAAAGTTATTGTCGCCCGTCCGCGTAGGAGCAAGACATAAATGCTAGCAATGAGAGGAACACATTGACATAGAAGTCCTACGAACAATAAACCGATGTAAAATGCTTCTTCCATCATGAATGATTGATTTACAATCTTCTTCAGCTGGAGATGTCAAACAGGACGATTCACCTCGGCATACGAACGCATGTTCGCTTGTGCAAAAGTCACACTTTCTGCATATGGCCTCACCTATCATGCAAATATACTCCTGCCATATTACGTTAGCTTCGCCCGGCATGTGATTTACTCTTCCCTCAATATGTTTCTCCAGATTTGGACTGGACTTATTCTCCTTTGCACTCAGCACCCAGTGAGATTCTTTAAACTTCACAAGGGATTTACTCATTCCTGTCTCACGATTTCTAAACCTGTCGAGGCAGGGGAAGACAACATTCCACAAAGTACTTTTGCATGTTTTTCATTTATTTACCATTATTCTTGAACTTTATGCTCTCCATAAATTACTTTTTGCACTGGGGCCTTATCTTTCGCTTGCAGATTTCACACGACCGGTTATAATTGACATTTGTCAAATGAATTGCGTTACATAATTCCAGGTTCACTTACTTTAGTTGTTCGAATTCAATTTCCAATGAATTCCAATTTACTTCCTTGCTAAAAGTAGGCAGCGTCCCCCCATGATTAAACAAATCTACCAGATGGTTTCGATGTAATTGAATTAGAGACATTTGAAAATTTCGTCATGGTTACATGATCTGCCAGTATCACCATTGAAGTAAAATAACTGCATTAGAAAACCTACGCCACGATTTCGGTAAATATATTGAGGGCATGCTGTTTCATGCCCGAATAAGGACCATTGGCTGTACATTAGAGACATTTGTACATAACGGAGAAAGTCTAATTATACAATTAATTCCCGTGTGTCTATATATTGGACAAATGTTTTTTTGATGATGTAACAAGACAATTTGATGAATAATTGATGTAGATGACGTTAATAAGAAGTTTTGGGAAAAGGATTCGACAAAGCTTCAAACAAAATTTTGGTTATTAAAGTTGTCGCTCATAGGAATAAAGCAAGCAACTAATAAATAAACGAGCTTTCAGGAAGGCATACGAAGGAAAGTGATGGAGAGAGTAATCAAGAAAAACCGGGGCATTGGACGTTACTCTTCGATTATCCGTGTTCGAAAGGATGGATGTAATAAGGTCCACTAAGTAATCAGTTCACGGTTCTTACAAAACTTACAATCAAAGATAAAAGCTGACCGATGTGTGTTGTCATTTGATGCATTTGAAATAAGATCAGGAGACAGGACGGAAATTGCTATGTGCGCATCCTTTCAATAAAGACGCGCGGTATGCCGTTCCAAATCATTGCATATTTTATGCAATTTAATAGTACTGCTGATAGGTTGTTATTAATGAATTACCTCGAATAACAATATTCTGTGTTTGGAGGGGATAATGCGAAGCTGCCGCAATGCCTAACCCCTCCAGGTCGTTCATTGATATTCTGCAGGAAAGACGCATTGTCGACTGTGCATTTTGACTGTATCGATTTTCAATAGACAATAGGTGCAGGTGTAGACCGTTCGGCCCTTCGATCCAGCACCGCCATTCAATGTGATCATGGCTGATCATCCCCAATCAGTACCCCGTTCTTGCCTTCTCCCCACATCCCCTGACTCCGCTATCTTTAAGAGCCCTATCTAGCTCTCTCTTGAAAGTATCCAGAGAACCGGCCGCCACCGAGGCAGATGGTCACCGTGCCACCCTGAACACAGAGAACATCAATCCACCTTTGGAAGTGAACTACGAAGTCATGCACATCAATATAATGAAGGGCTCCAAAAGACCGATTTTCTATCGGCACCTTGGATTTAAAAATAAACAAAATATAGGATTATGTATTTCTGTGTTGTACGATACCTCGTTTGTAACTGCTCAGTCACAGCGAGCGAAATCTACCTTGGATTATCCTCCCACTCTCTTGAATTTAATTTAAAATATTCCTGTAGATTTGGGATCGTAATTCACAGCAAAATTCTATTTCCATAATTACATTCCCAATATTCCACGAATATTGCATCGTCAGGAACTCAGCTTTGGGCGCATTAGGGCTGTCATAAACGTAATGACGGCGGGGAACATTTTCTAGCCTCACTGTATAATCACATGATGAAGAGGAAATAAGTGTTTTTATAATTTCCCATTTCTGGATATTCCACAAGATGGCCTGTTGTACCGACACAGCTATACATCACTACATTCAATTCAATTCAAATTTAATGTCATTGCACAGATACAAGTATGGGTACAACGAAATGCAGTTTAGTGTCAATACGTAGTGATAGCAATGTTTAGATAAATACAGATAAATAAATACAGATGTGGGAACCTATCGACGGGACTCAGAGTTCAGCAGTGCGATGGTGTTATTGTAGAAGCTACGTGTGACGCTCTGCAACATGGCTATATACACACCTCGAAATATTTAGTATTGGTTGTAAGCAAATATTTGTTTTTTTTCTGCACCTTAATGATGCTTTTATTATATGTCATATGCACACAACTGGGATTGGACAGAAATGGAAAACAGCAACTGCGCTCATGGGTAATGTTCCTATCTGTTTATTTCGCGTCGAAAAGTCAAATCGATATATTTTTTTAACGACAGAATTACGCTGTTGAACTGATTACCTGTCCTATTATATAATGTTGTACATACGTTAAAACTGACCGCTATTTTTTTTAATTATTTACAGTTTTTGTTAATCCACTTCACAACACGATTTTAGGTTGCATAAGAGCAGGATTGATACTGATCATATTCGTTATTTTCATTGTGATATATAAAGGTAAGACTCCGAAGCTATTTGATTTCTAGATTGTTGTAAAATTAACCAATCGGAATTCAGCAATACTTTAGTTTAGTTTAGAGATACAGCGCGGAAACAAGCCCTTCGGCTCACCGAGTCGGCGCCGAACAGCGATCCCCGCAACCTACACACACTAAGGACAATTTATAATTATATCAAGCCAATTAACCTACAAACCTGTATACTGGAGAATATACTGGAGGAAATAATGTTTGCGAGTTTTATTGGATCGGCCACAACGCGGTTAGCTGATCTATAAATACGCCCGCCGCATCTCACTAGATGCATGGTTTCTCGGAAGTTAACCTTTGAGCTAGTCACCGATTTGTACATGAAGGATTGATGCTTGGTGTTGTGGGCCAGGTTGTGGAATAAGGGGTGGAGTCTGAGAAAATGGGTCGGTGATGCAAAAACTCATTTTGCAATTGATTCTGCTTCGATTCGACAACTTGAAGAGGACTCATATTCTGTAGAGTTTTAACTATTGATATCGTGATATTAGTTTCACTGCATACATGTATACAAACACAAAAGTAATCAGAAAAATATAACGTTTTATATGCAGCTAGATGTACTGGCTACTACGCTTTGTCTAGGCCAATAGTGATTTCCCCCCCTCTAAATTACCTCCCTACAGGGACGTGCCGAACATCGAAAGAAAGTACCGATCAGAAAACGACGGCAAGACGAATGAATGAATGAATGAATGAATGAATGAATGAATAGACATGTGTAATACTGCAGACACATTCGAACGACACTCGGACTTTCTCCCAATAATTACGTTCGTTTGGCTTCCAAATGTTACTGCAAGTCAAATTCCGTGGAGAAATTAGAACAAAATAGATTTCCTCGGCAAACATAACTGGTGTAGGTTCATGTATGTACTTGATGATACTTATGGAAGCACTGAGGTAGGAACGAAGAATTTAGAGAAGAGATAGGCCATATGATCCTTCGAATATGCTTGGTCGTTCAGTATGAATATGACTGAACTTGCAAATGCAATGTCCTGCTCCTGTTTTCTCCCAATGTCCCTTGATCCCAGATATTTGTTTCCTGCTGTAGGTCTCTATCATGTTATAACAATATGTACTCCATTGTTAATGTATTTAATGATTTGGATTCGAGTGATTTATGATATAGAGAAATAAGTATATATTCTCAACTCCTAGAGAAGAACGCGGGCCTCACTACAGTCTGAAGTGATTTTCCCTTATTCTTTGATAATGATCCCTGGTACTAATTTCCCCATCAATCGGGAACACACTTACTCAATCATATGTTTCTTAGACCGTGGATGATAGCCGTTTCACAAATTGACGTTTACTTTAACCGGTCGTTTTGCCCCATTCTATTATTAACTCCCTTTGCTGAATTGCTTCCAAAGCTAGTTTGTTAAGTTATACTTTGGTGGAGCCTTTTGGGTCCTCGAGATTTATTGGTGCCAGTCACCTTCGTTCCACAGACACCGTTTATCCACTCGTATTGGTTTCACTTAGTACCTCCCCTCGACTAGACAAAGTGTTTCTCACATAGATCCAAGGCCTATTTTAAATCCCCCATTCAAGCTAATGAAAAGGCATATTCAATTGTCCTGCTATTTATTTGTTTTATTAATTTGTAATTCACATTCTGTATACATTTTACCGTTCCTGACTGTAGGTACTTAAAATTTCCATCACCTATCTTCCCTCTTCACACACAAGCACACACTCACATACACACACTTATACATAGACGCTTTTGCAGTCAGTGGTTAAATATCCATAAGCTTCATCTTATATTCTACATCCACACTTCTAACCACCCTTAACCTCGTAGCTGAAGCCTTAAGTTCTCATAATCTCCAACTTTGCTACGTTTTCCAGCCATATTTTATTACTGCTCTGTGGATGTCTTTGGGCTATATTGTAGACTTCCAATCTACTAGCGGAATAGAGAGGAACTGATATAGCTGTAAATAGAGCACTAAGTAGTGAAACTTCCAGATTATGTTCCAAACTTCCAGACGATGTCCTTGTTTTTTTTTAATCTAATTTTCCCATTGTTTCATAGCCAGTATTTTAAGTAGTATAAATCATGGAGTATAACCAAAATAATGAGATGAAGCAAAAATAAATAAACCTGTTTTTACAAAGAAAACCATCAGATATGTCCCTGTGTTCCTGCCTTTTTTGTGTGACATTTTTCAAGCAGGATACCATCAGGCTAATTTATACCAGAAAGATTATATTAATTTTGCAGTTAAATGTCAAATACCGTTAATGCTGATGATTTTTTTTAATCATTTATCACCCGATAAGATGATTTTCTGATGCCCCAAGTGTTTGCAACAGAACGTGAGTAGCAGTGTCAATTTGGTCACGTGTTAAATGTGTTATTTAAAAGCAGATTCACTGTTTATATACATATATATATAATTGTTTAAAATCTAGTTTGCTCAAATCTAAAATAAAAATCTAGTTTGCTCAAATATTTTAGCGATGTTTAATTCTGTATGTCCCCCCCCCCCCCCCCCCCCCCCGGTTGAGTAACGTCGTGAATACTATATATTGCGCTATTACGGGGGGGGGGGGTTGTATTCGTCGCGTTTTTTTTATTCAAATTTAATTCAACGTGATTATAATGACTCTGGCGTAAACTACGGTTCTCGTGGTGGGTTAGGTGCCGACATTTTGTAAGGGAGATTCAAAATCAGTAAGTGGCCCAAATGTCTTTTATGCTTTAAGTGTTTAAAGTATTAAATGTTGGTAAACGTTTGGTCGATTTTGATCAAAAGGATCATAGGTATGCCCATTTTAATCCTGTGATATTTCATTATGAATCCCATTGAAACCTACGAAATAGTGAAAGGCCTGGGTAAAATGAACGTGGAGAGGTTGGTGCCACTTATAGTCTAGGACTAGAGACCATAGCCTCAGAATAAAAGGAGGTACCTTTAGAAAAGAGATGAGGAGGCATTTCGTCACTCAGGAGGTGGTGAATCTGTGGAATTCATTGTCGTGGAAGCCAAGTCAATTGATGTTTTAAGGCGGTGAGTGACGGATTATTAGTTACCTTCCACAGGTTCACTCTCAGATGAGGAAGATGAACCATGGATGTTGTATATATGGATCTCAGTAATGCCTTGAATACGTTTCCTCGTGGTTGGCTGATCCAGCAGATCGTGGCACATTTGATCCATGGAGATTTGATAGATTGGCTTCACAATTGGCAATTGAAGAGACCACCATATACTTACCATTCTTTGATTTTGTTCTAATGTTATCCCTAAATTGGATGGAACTCCATGGTTGAACCGTTTTCCTTTGGTCCAGACAGGAGAAAACAATTGCAACGTGCATGTTTTTCATTAAATTTTTCAATAACCTATCCATTCTCATGTCATGGAGTAAAATCCAGGACCTTAATCTCAATTAACGATTCCCGCAATCTCCACCGTAATGAAGAATTCTGTTATGTTTTGTTCGATCTTCTCTAGCGTAAAACTGTTTATTAACCTGTTCTCATTACATAGTCATGGAAATAGGCAATTCTGATCAGATTCCCCATGTCAAGATGCCACTAATCTAAACTAATTCCATTCGTCTGCCTATGGCCAATATCTCATTAAACTTTGCTAACCAAGCATATTCCAAATATATTTTAAATCTAGTGATTGTACTTGCCTCAACAAGTCTCTCAACGTTGTCCATCAGGTTCCTTACAAATCTCTCACCTCTCACCTTCAACCTATGTCCTCTATCTCTTGATCTCCGCCCCTTGAAAACAAATAGTATCTGTGGACTTATCCTATCATTTCACCTCTTTGATGTTATGCATTCTGTAAGATGACACCTCAGGCCCCTGCAATGCAAGGAGTAAAGCCCTAGCCTGTACGACCCCTCTCTCTACCTGAGGCGCTTGACTCCTAGCAACATTTTCGGAAATTTTCTCTACACTCTTTCTAGCTTAATGACAGGATAAACAAAATCGAACACAATCGAACTCAAAATGCAGCCTCGCCAACATACAATTATACATAATTATACTTAAGTTATACATAACATCTGCTGGGCAATGGAATTAATAAAGAAACGTGGCAGACAACAAGAAATTAATGCAAAATACAATTCTAAAAAACAAGCTCATAGTTGTGCCATCGTGTTTTATTGTTGTGGTAGAATTAGGATTGAGCAGTCTACTTCAAGAACCTTTTGGTTGTTGGAAACTGGCTATTCCTGAACCTGGCGGCGTGGGGTTTTAGGCCTCTGCGCTTCCTGCAGGATAGTAGAGGCGTGAGACGGCATGTCCCTTATGGTTGGGTGCCTGGACGAAAGATGCCACCATCTTGAGGAATTGCCTAATGTTGATGATTTAAAATTGTGAGGATAGTGGTGATGGTTAAGTGCAGAGAACAGGTTGATGACCAGTATGGAGAAGATTGGCCAAATAGCCTATTTCTTTCCCGAAAATTCAATTACTCTCGACAAGAAGCAACCTAAATATAATTTTCACAGTGGTAAATGGCTCGAAGCTGAAACATCTTATAATTTCTTAGTCCCGAAATGCTGAATAAATTTGAAGATAAAAGGAATTAAACAAGATGAAAACAAGCTGATCAGGGATAATTTACCAATAAATTATTCGAGAGCTGAGAGAGGATATTTATTTTCAATTCAGTGTTACGGAATGCATTGTATTTATTTATGGATCCATGCATAAATAAATGCTTTATTTTAATTTAGTTTTTTGTCACGTGTACCGAGGTACAGTGAAAATCTTTTCTATCGTGGGCGATCCAATCAGCGAAAAGACTGTACATGATTACATTCAAGCCGCCCACAGTGTACAAATACAGGATAAAGGGAGTACAGTTTAGCAAAAGTCCAGTAAAGCACGATTAAAAATAGTCCGAAGGTCACCAATGAGGCAGATAGTAGCACAAGACTGCTCGGTAGTTGGTGATAGGATGGTCCAGTTGCTAATAACAGCTGGGAAGAAACTGTCACTGAATCTGGATTGTGCGTTTTCATACTTCTGTAATCCCCTTGCCTGATGGGAGTGAGGAGAAGAGGGGTGCCCGGGTTGAGACCCATCATTGATTATGCTGGTGGCTTTGCGAGGCAGCGTGAAATGTGGATGGTGTCAATGGCCGTTTGCGCGACGGTCTGGGCTGCTCCACAATTCTCTGCAATTTCTTGCGGTCTGGGATGGAGCTATTTCCAAACCAGCTGTGATACATCCCGATACGATGCTTTCTACGGTGCATCTGTTCAGTTTTCTTGAAGACTACAGGCAGGATAGATATACAAAGTATTTTTCTTAATATAGTGGATAATATTTTTAACTGAGGAGCATATGCTTCAGGTGTAATAGAGTGGGATAATTATGTACGCACAATGTGGTGACTACCATGGACAACCTGGCAAGGAGTTGTGGCAGACATAAACACAGTCTTTAGCCTGCATTCCCACAAGCACTTAGATAGTATAAAAGTAGATAGATAAGGGTATTTTGTGGTTAGCTAGGCATTGCGACGAAATACATTTATTGTGCTGAACAGCTACATGATTCTACGATTGTCTGATAATTAACCATATTTCGGTCGACGCTAACGGGGGTAACATTTATCAGTGTAGAACATCTCTCATTAAAATCCCCTGCTCACTGCTGATTCTCTCTTAAATGCTAATGTATCTGTGCGATCTGTGACACAATGTTAGTCAGGTTTATGTAATTGTAATTGCATGAACGTTAATGAACGTTTGATGATTTCGCTGCTATTTTAAAGTCTTGATTCCTGCATATTCTATTACATCATTCTTCGCCGTTCTTGGATCTTTCGGAGAAGCGTGGAGATCCAGAGTCGTAAAGGTCAATTTATTTTCAGACACCTCTTTGACCTATCGAAAAAATAATCAGAGATCATGAGCTGCCGATTCGCCTATATGGGCGCCGTACACGAATTTTCCTTGGAGCACCTTTCCACTTATATCTTACCTGGGCATAGAGGGTTTGTTTTTCGTGCTGTCTGTTTTTCTCAGTTTTCTTCTGTCCGCTGAAGTTCAAATCTGTGTACGTTGGATTCTGAGGGAACATTTATTTGAAAGGAAATAAACACCGCATTTACAAACAACTGCGAAGGCGAGCAAACATAAAACAATCGGGTGAAAGTTGGCTACATATGGCTACTTCCCTGTGATAATATTCCTAAAAAGTAATTGAAGCAACTCGTATCTAATTGTTTAATTTTCCTGAATAATTAGTGAACTATTAGCCAAATCGTGAAACGCATGGCGCAGAACACTGACCAGAAGTTTGTTGGATGATAACTTCGGGAAAATATGCAGGTGGCGCGATTTCTGGGCTCAGACATGTTAGCAATAATTTCCGTCATATATCAGTACGAGCTACTGCACAAACAATATGTCGTGTGAGTTTCGGATTGGAACAGGATGGGCCTCTGTTATGCTGCTTCGCGGAGTTTTTAGTTCGCTTGACACAGATGGATTAGACATGAACTCAAGGTAGCCAAAAATGTCGGAGTAACTCAGCGGGTGAGGCAGCATCTATAGAGAGAAGGAATAGGCGACGTTTCGGGTCGAGACTCTTCAGTCTCAAACTACATTCTATGTTTCTGTGTAACTGTTTATGAGAAAGATACGCCAGCGCACGTCGCTGCCGATCATGGACTATATCATATGAATACGAGAGGACAAGGAAAATTGCAAAAGTGGCACAAAGAGAGTTCCACGAAAAATGCAATCATCCTGTTCGCCAATCAATGTGATTATAATTACGGGTGTCCATTTGCAGAACATGATACGCCAGGTTATATCTTGTAATACCATCAAGAAATGTTCTTGTTTTTCAAAGTAGTGGGTTATGTCCTCAATATTTTCTGGGGCTAGCAGAGAACATAAACGACCAAATTTAATTATGAACATGTCACAACCTGCCGGCAGATAGTCAGTTGAGAATCTAGTTGTGGCCAGATTCGTTCGGCTGCAGAATGTGATCATTGCGGTCATGCTATTCTTGTTATTTGAACAAATCCTCTCCTCGTTAGTCCTATTGCTGAGGAAAAACACGCGGGAAAGTTTTAAACCTCTGGTTTGAGAACGCATTCCTGTGATAACTTCCCTTATTTAAACAACCCGGCCGTTGCAGCATTTCACTTAGTGTTAACAGCTTGTATTACAAACGAAGACGATGCTTTTACAGACAACGGCTTAAACGGGTTAAAATGTTGTTATCCACATAATGCTACGGCCGGAGAAAAAGGCCATGTGGTTTAAATCGTTACATGAGCTCACTCGTTGCTCCTTCAATTCAACATAGCTATTTTCGGAGAAAGCACGAAGTGTTGTAGTCATTCAGCGGGTGCTATTATTTCATATAAAAAGCCCGCGTACCCGCACAGTTATCTCCAGCGCATTTCCTCCGACTCAGCCAGGTGAACGGCGTCCATTACCTATATGTATTTTCTGAGACATTGTTTGACATTTTCTGATAATCGCACATTCTTTATTGCTGATTCTATCAGCACCCTTTACCTCAAAATATTTGCCTCCATCATAGTTTGGTCCTCAACCATGCATGCTCAATTTATCAGTCTGCTGCTCTGAAATCTTGTTCCGACACACACCTAGAACAAGAAGAGCTTTCTCCTGGTCCATAAGGTCATTAGGACATAAGTAATAGGAGTAGAATTAAGCCATTCGGTCCATCAAGTCAACTCCGCCATTCAATCATGGCTGAACTATCTCTCCCTCCGAACCCCATTCTCCTTCCTTTTCTCCTTAACCTCTGGCACATGTACTCATCGAAAATCTATTTATCTCTGCCTTTAAAATAGTCACTGACGGCCTCCACAGCCTTCTGTACCAAATCATTGCACAGATTCACCGATAATCTGTAAGTAATTTAAGTAATTTTAAGTGCTGCAGAATTAGTCAAGAGTTCGAAAAAAATCCCATTATTTCAATTGGTAACCTGAAACTCTCAGACCAATAAAAAATTGAGTGCCATTTAGCAAGTCCGAGGTAGAGAAACATTCAGTGGGATGATTTAACAGGCCTTGTGTTCATTGAGAAGGGCAATCACCAACTTTGGATCAACAGCGACACATCTAGTAGAGTTACTGTTTCACAACACCAGAGATCCAGGTTCAATTCTAACTTGGGCCCTGTCTATGTGGAGTTTGCATCTCCCTGTAATCATGTGGGGTTTCTCCTGGTGCTCCAGGGTTCTCTGTGGCAGCAATCGAGACTATAGGATAGGTCTTGGGGGATAGGATTAGAATTAGGCCATTCGACCTATCATAATTACCCGTCATTCAATCGTGGCTGATCTATCTCTCCCTTCTAACCCCATACTACTGCCTTCTCCTCATAGCGTCTGACGCCTGTACTAACCAAGAATCTATCTATCTCTGCCTAAAAAATATCCAATGACGGCCTCCACGGCCTTTTTTAAGATTTACTTCTGAGCCTATGACCTCTAGTCCTATACTCTCCCGCTGGTGGAAACATCCTCTCCACGCGCACTCACAACCCTTTCACTAGTCTGTATGCTTCAATGTGCTCCCCCTTCATTCTTCTAAACACCAGAGATCAAACGCTCATCATAGGTTAACCTACTAATTCCTGGAATTATTCTTGTATATCTTCCATCCTACTACCCTCTGTCCTACGGAATCATGCTATGTATTTTAAGCGGCCATCGGGGTTATGGCACCAGCTGACAGCTGATCTCCCTCCATTTTATTTTATCGCAAAGACATTATTTCACCACAAACCATCTTCACTCTCCTGTATCCGCGAACACCTAGTTGCCTTGTCACCATCCCTTCGCATTCAGCGATAGATAATATAATGTTTGCCATTTCAAAAATGTTCATTACCACCGTCCGGGGACCTGCGCACTCCCGCCAGAGTTGACCTTTTCCGATTTCAATTACTGGAAGGATGTTTCAATTACTATATTCGGTGAGGTCTATTTTACTTGGGAAATATCAAATGCAAACTGGCGTAAGTTTTGCGTGGGAATTCATGAAATGCCTTGACATAAAAAACAGTGATATATCTCAGGACGTTATTGAAGGGATAAACCTCATACCGATTCCAGGAAATCTGTGAGTTTCAATGGTCGGAAACAGGAGGGTGACGTGAAACACGTGGCAACTATAAACAGATCGGCTATCTACTGCATGCAGGAAGCTGGAAGCAAGGTATAATCCCTCGTCGTTCCGTATTTTAGTGGTATTTATTCCAGAAATGATTGCTTGGTCATCTTTATACCAGGTAAGTTCGCAGTTCTCCGGGAAAAACGGAGCAGTTGTGCAGTTTAGGGCCAAGGAAGGAGTGTTCATCTGTTTAATCTTCAAAGGCGTCGGCGGCACTGTAGACAATATAAGACAAATAAGTTAGTACCCCTATATGTTTATTTAGAAGACAACAAAATCGCTTTCGAAATGGATAATACCATACATTCTTGGGCGTTCCTTAAATAGTAAAGTATTTCAGCTACGTTGTTGGAAACATATAGTACAATAAACCGTCGTTATAACGCAGTGGGACAGAACCACTTTATCTGATGTCACCACCTATCACTTTCCCAAACGCATTCATTCAGTCCATGCGACGAATGGAGAAACTATCCGCATGGACGGTTGAGTCTGGGTGAGCCAAGCCTCTGTGAAATATAGCACAGAGCATTCGGTCATCCCTCTTTGATAAAGCTACCTGCCTCCGAGATTTCCTTGTCATGGGGTGATTCTATTTTTTTTGTGCTACACAGTTTTAATTTATTATCACGTGTACCGAGCCACAGCGAAATGCTTTTTGTTGTGTGTTATTCAATCAGCGAAAATACTACACATGATTACACTCAAGCCGTCCACATTGTACAGATTCAGGATTTCTGGAGTACGTTTAGCTCAAAATAAAGTCCAGTAAAGTCCGATAAAAAGATAGTTTGAGAATCTCCAGGAAGGGTAGATGGCAGGACTTGATCTCTCTCTGGTTGGTGACAGGATGGTTTTGGGTACCTGCTGGGAAAACAACGTTGCTACACCAGACAAAGCAGAGTTCAAGGTGGTACAATCAAATGGAAAATTGCGTTAATTAAATCCTAAATTTAGTTATTTTTGTATCTTATGTAAAATATTCTGAAAGAGAGAAGCAGGTTTATGTATACGTGAGTCTTGTGATGGACAACGTGCAGAATAATTTGCACGTTTGACATAATGTGCAGTCTCTAGTGTTGCACGGAAAATAAATAAAGTTTTGAGCGAAAAGGGCAGTTTTAGGAGCACCAATAAACAATACTGGGAAACCGTGGGAAGATCCGAACAAGTTTGAAAAGGTTCTGTATTTAAGATGAACTTTTAAAAGTAGTCTGATGAATTTTAATAGGATAAACGACAAAGACACCTTAGTTTTAGTGTACATAATAAAGGTAAAAAGGGAACACGGGTGGCAGGCAGCGGGGTGGGGGTGGGGAGGGGGGCAGTTAATTTAGAATGTGGTGATGCGAGTTTACAGTTGTGTCTTACAATGGAATATATCTAGAGACGTCGAGCATCGATGAAACCAAAACATCACATTAAAAGTGTGTATCAACAGAGGAATAGCATGTAAAGACCTATATGAAGACTGGTGGATGACTAATATTGTGGCTATATTTGAGAAGGGCTGCAAGAAAAATCCTGGGAACTGTAAACCAGTCGGTGGTAGGAAGGCCACTGGAAAGGATTCAGAGGGTAAAATATGTATGCATTTGATTAAAAATGAGCTGATCGAGAAGGGGGGGGGGGTGATTTAATAGAATGAAATGTTTAGCAACAGCCATTACTTAACACCAAATAGGACACCATCTATAAAGACAAAGGAGCGTCACCATTATGCCCCCGTCCACGTAACAAAAGCATTATCTCCACATCGGTGAGTAAATCGTTGATCTCCATCCCAAACTGATCTAAGCAAATGCTCTCACCAGAGAATTTCCGGGGATCTTTCACAAGTAGTGATCGGAAATGTGCTGGAAGCAGAGCTAATCAGACCGTGAAAAATAAATTCAATAAACACTTTTAGGGGTGTACTATAGACCGCCAAATGGGGAGCGAGAATTGGAAGAGCAAATATGTAAGGAGATAGCAGATATTAGTAGTAAGCACAAGATAGTGATTGTGGTAGATTTCAATTTACCAAAAATAGACTGGGAAACACATTCTGTAAATGGGCTGGATGGTTTGGAGTTTGTAAAATGTGTGCAGGGTAGTTTTTTTGCAGCAGGTATCGACCAGAGAAGGGGCAGTGCAGGACCTCCTGTTAGGAAATGAGGCAGGACAGGTGACGGAGGTATGCGTTGGTGAGCACTTCGGGACCAGTGATCACAATACCATTAGTTTCAATATAATTATAGAGCGAGTCAGAACTGGACCTAGAGTGGAGATTTTTGATTGGACAAAGGCTAACTTTGAGGGAATGCGTAAGGATTTTAAAGGAGTGAATTGGGACACTTTGTTTCATGGGAAGGATGTAGAAGAGAAATGGAGGACATTTAAAGGGGAAATTGTAAGAGTACAGAATCTTTATGTCCCTGTTAGGTTGAAAGGAAATAGTAAACATTGGAAAGAGCCATGGTTTTCAAGGGAAATTGAACACTTGTTTCGAAAAAAGAGAGATATCTACAATAATTATAGGAGGCATGGAGTAAATGAGGTGCTAGAGGAGTATAAGGAATGTAAAAAGAATCTTAAGAAATAAATTAGGAAGGCTAAAAGAAGATATGAGATTGCTTTGGCCAGAAAGGTGAAAGTAAATCCAAAGGGTTTCTACAGCTATATTAATAGCAAAAGGATAACGAGGGATAAAATTGGACCATTAGAGAACCAGAATGGACAGCTATCTGCAGAGCCAAAAGAGATGGGGGAGATATTGAACAATTTCTTTTCTTCGGTATTCACCAAGGAGAAGGATATTGAACTCTGTGAGGTAAGGGAAAAAAGTAGAGTAGCTATGGAAACTATGAGATTCAAAGAGGAGGAAGTACTGACACTTTTGAAAAATATAAAAGTGGACAAGTCTCCAGGTCCTGACAGGATATTCCCTAGGACATTGAGGGAAGTTAGTGTAGAAATAGCAGGAGCTATGACAGAAATATTTCAAATGTCATTAGAAACGGGAATAGTGCCGGAGGATTGGCGTACTGCGCATGTTGTTCCATTGTTTAAAAAGGGTTCAAAGAATAAACCTAGCAATTATAGACCTATTAGTTTGACGTCAGTGGTGGGCAAATTAATGGAAAGGATACTTAGAGATAATAAATATAAGGATCTGGATAAACAGGGTCTGATCAGGAACAGTCAACATGGATTTGTGCCTGGAAGGTCATGTTTGACAAACCTTCTTGAATTTTTTTGAAGCGGTAACTAGGGAAATTGATGAGGGTAAAGCAGTGGATGTTGTCTATATGAATTTCAGTAAGGCCTTTGACAAGGTTCCCCATGGAAGGTTGGTTCAGAAGGTTCAACCTTTGGGTGTTAATGGCGGAGTGGCAAGATGGATTCAACAGTAGCTGAATGGGAGATGTCAGAGAGTAATGGTGGATGGCTGTTTGTCAGGTTGGAAGCCGGTGACCAGTGGGGTGCCTCAGGGATCTGTGTTGGGTCCACTGTTGTTTGTCATGTACATCAATGATCTGGATAATGGGGTGGAAAATTGGATAAGTAAGTATGCAGATGATACTAAGATAGGTGGTGTTGTGGATAATGAAGTAGATTTTCAAAGTCTACAGAGAGATTTGGGCCATTTGGAAAAGTGGGCTGAAAGATGGCAGATGGAGTTTAATGCTGATAAGTGTGAAGTGCTACTTCTTGGCAGGACAAATCAAAATAGGATGTACATGGTAAATGGTAGGGAATTGAGGAATGCTTGTGGAACAGAGGGATCTATGAATAACTGTGCGTAGTTCCCTGAAGGTGGAATCGCATGTAGATAGGGTGGTAAAGAAAGCCTTTGGTGTGCTGGCCTTTATAAATCAGAGCATTGAATATAGGAGTAGGGAAGTAATGTTAAAATTGTACAAGGCATTGGTAAGACCAATTCTGGAGTATGGTGTACAATTTTGGTCGCCTAATTATAGGAAGGATGTCAACAAAATAGAGAGAGTACAGAGGAGATTTACTAGAATGTTGCCAGGGTTCCAGCAACTATGTTACAGAGAAAGGTTGAACAAGTTAGGTCTTTATTCTTTGGAGCGCAGAAGGTTAAGGGGGGACTTGATTGAGGTCTTTAAAATGATGAAAGGGATAGAAAGAGTTGACGTGGATATGCTTTTCCCATTGAGGGTAGGGAAGATTCAAACAAGAGGGCATGACATGAGAATTAAGGGACAGAAGTTTAGGGGTAACGTGAGGGGGAACTTCTTTACTCAGAGGGTGGTGGCTGTGTGGAATGAGCTTCCAGCAGAAGTGGTGGAGGCAGGATCGATTTTAACATTAAAAGTAAAGTGGATAGGTATATGGACGTGAAGGGAATGGAGGGGTATGGTCTGAGTGCAGGTAGATGGGACTAGGGGAAAACAAATGGTCGGCACGGACTGGAAGGGCCGAGAGGGCCTGTTTCCGTGCTGTAATTGTTATATGGTTATATGGTTACCTGGTGGAAAGCAATTTAAGCGTTCCAAGAAAGAAAGGGTGCATGGGACTGACAATTTCGCTTTTCTGGTGGCGGGGCACATTCATTGATCTCTCCACTGCGACGCAAACTTCTTTCCCTCGGTTATTGTAATTTAATGTAGTGAAATGTTTCGTTTACAAGGACTTGATTCCACTACTCTGGATAAAAGGCTATGCATATTACCGATTTATTCCGGTCATGATCAGATGCCCCTCAATAAGTTCACCCCTTACACGCCTGCGCTGCAAAGAATAAAGTCCTGGCCTACTTAGGCTCTCCCTATAGCTCAGACCCTCGCGTGGTGGCAACATCCTCGTAAATCTGCTCTATACCCTTCCAGCTTAACTACATCATGCGCAGTTGGAGAGTCAGATACAATTGGGGCATCCTAGATATTTTTAAATATTCAAAAAGATGGTATGAAATGATATGTCTCACACAGAGCGGAGATTTGTTTAGTTTGGCACCATAATTTGCACTGGAATTGTGGGCCGAAGGGCCTATTCATGTTCTATGTTTAGGAGCTGTTGAATTGATTTTTGAGCAGTTATAAGTTTCGAAAAAGATGGGGTGCTTTAGGTAATTGTCGTGTTCGCAATACATGTCACGGCACTTAAACTGGACAAGGTATGGTAGCGTGTCTGTGTGTATTCAGTTGTTGTTGATATGGGATTGAAATGTGCGGTGGGAAGACCGTACTCAGTTGGGTGAATCTTTCTGGCATATTTCCACCCAGAAATCGAGTATGACGCTGACGTGCCATTCGTATTGAAGCTTCTGTTCTCCCACTCGACGCTCTGCTGAGTTCCAATGAAACTCACCAGACGTAAATTGACGGATAACGTTTTGATTTATATTCTCAATTTGCAATTTAATCATTTGAATTCTGGTACTACTTTTATCTCCTTTGTTTACATATTTTGTGACGTTGCATTATTCTCAGATGTTCCCCTGTTTATAATGTAATATTTTTTTGTCTTCCATCCATACTAATACGCCACCACGCACCCCACCTAGTCTTCCCTGCTATACCTCTGAATTTATTCAACAATTTTCATCATGAACTTTTGTTAGTTCCGCTATAACGTTCTCGGCGGAAGCAAATTTCTGTAGTTGCAGATATGTTGTGACTCGTATTTTATCATTCATTTTCTTGCAAACTATGATTCCCTAAAATAACGGTAGAATAGTCTTATACACAAGTTTGCGGTTAGAATATTTCATGCTCACTATTCACCAAATGTTTCTTCTAACAACATACGTTTTGTTAACATTTACTAGTTGGACTAGAAATAGCTACACACATGATCAAACATGGATATTCTGCAACAAAGAGCTCAATTCGCGACCCCCCAAGAATGCTCCATCATCTGGATATCACCGGTCTCGACTCGAACGTAATGTTTTTATGACTAAACGACTGCAGAATATGATGGTTTATCTTTAATTGACTATTATCTGCAATCTTCATCTATACTCCTTTCGCTGGATGCAGTTGAGGGCTCGCCTCGAAAATTAACACTACACATAAAAATGATAACTAAATGGTATGAAATTAAAGAAATTGATTGTCCAAAGATCTCATAGTCCAACAATCACGAGAACTCAATTACTTAAATCGTTAGAGCAAATCGTCTAGTACTTGAGACCACCATGCTTGTGATTCGAAACATCAAGTAAGTCCGTTTATTGCTTTTGGACTTTCCTTTCTGCCTTTCATAAATAGAACTCTGTCGCAGATCCCTTCCGACATTGTTCTTTGTCATCCTTATTTTTGACCGTATTGTGATTCGAACATCAATACATTTTCACCTTTCACTGTACCTTAGACTCACCGTGCAGCAATACCGCGTGGCCCGAATGGTTCCGTTTCGGTTTGACGTCATAGCGCTGAGAAGCACATTCAATGTCACGGAGGACACAGACGTTGCAGATATTATCTAGAGAAATTGCACATTTTGTGTATCATGGAAAGTTTTGATTAGATGCAGCTTCGCTCATGTCACAAACCCGGTTAACTTTTACATATGATTTATATGATTTGCCCAATGGAAAGTAGAATATCAAAGTAACGCAACGAGAAATACATCAATAGGAGTCGTGGAATGTGTCGAAAGGAAATGCCACGCCAGTCAAATCTACGCGCGTTAAGATACTGCAGCAGTTAGAATGGGAGAAGAAAACCAACGCGTAGAACAAATAATCATATACTGTACATTATCTCTGCCGTGGGAAAAGGACAAATAATGCTTATGGATATGCCGTTGAATAAAGGACGGGCACAGGGGATAAAGGAAAATAAACACTTTCAAATCCTAAATGTTGCTAAATAATTTAGAATTTAGAGAATATAGAAACAGTCGCATCGGAGCACCTAATCCGCACCAACCATCGATCTTCCCTTCACACCAGTTCCATGTTATCTCACTTTCTCACCCACTACCTGCACGTTAAGGGCAAATTTCAGCAGCCAACAAAGCAGCAAGTCTTTGGGATGTAGGAAGAAATCAGAGCACACGTAGAACATCCATGTGGTTACAAGGTGAACTTGCAAATTCCACACAGACAGCACCGAACGAGGTTAGGATCGAACGAGGATCTCCGCCAATGTGAGCCAGCATCTCGACCAGTTACCAACATTGAAGAGGTTTATGCGCCCAAGCATTGATGAATTACAATAAGCTGGTCTTCTATGTTGTTTAAGAAGGAACTGCAGATGCTGGAAAATCGAAGGTAGACAAAAGTGCTGGAGAAACTCAGCGGGTGCAGCAGCATCTATGGAGCGAATGGAATAGGCAACGTTTCGGACCGAAACCCTTCTTCGGTCTTCTATGTTCACAGATTTGTAGAATTGTGAGATATATATATTGGATATGATCCTCCGATGTTCTATAGATTCAGTAATTATTCCAGGATACTTCTAAATAGCAAATGTTTAACTTCCGTTTGGTTTCCATGTTAGTTCATGTGGGGATTTGCGGCCTAACATCCTGGAGCGGTGCGCCTTTCCTGGACACCGGCCGGAGCTTCAGCCGCGAGCGCGGCGCGGAACCGGAGATCCTTTACCGAGTATCGCCAGTAGAAGAGCTCCGACCGCGGGGCCTGTGGACTTGAACACCGTACAGCCCGCGGTCTTCGGTAAGAAGAGGCCGACTTAGGAATTCCATGCCGCGGAGTGTTCCAATCCGTGCGGACTGTGGTGCATGTTCATTTTAAATTTACTTTATGTGTGTACTGTGCTCTTTTCACTTAGTATGGCTGTGTGGTAACTCAAATTCCACTGGACCTTAGTTGATTAAGTGACAATAAACGCGAACTTGAACTTGGGCAGCGAGAGAAAGAGAGGGATATGATCGCCGCAGAACGGGAAGGTTATATCAAGTGTCATCGCAAACATGTGCTGCCTTGTAATTCTTGTGGTGCACATCGTGGTGTGTCTGCAAGTGGCTGCTGCTTCTTTGGGGTTTCCGCAGACTTTCAATCTTCCGAAAGCTTTTCAAAATCGGAGCTCGGTGAAAAGAGCACATACAATGGGGATCAGCAGAGACGTGTGAATTGTGACTTGGTTAATGATTCGAAAGCAAAACATCGGAAAAACAGACACTTCTCAATGTGGCAGATCGTGACCAATGAAAATGAAATGATCCTTTATTGAAGTATGAATAGGTGGATTCGGCAAGGTGACCCGTTTTAGCGTTGCCTTAAAAATACGTGGTGAGTAAGATGTCACGACAGATGAAATACAACGAGGAAATGCCGTGGCAGATGGAGTACCATGAGGGGGAATTCAAATTATGCACACCCGTAGACAGAGAGTGCACCGGTGCCGATTATATGTTTTAGGGTAAGATATGCGGAAATGTTGATATTCAAAGGTACGTGCAAGTCACCGAAATCTATTCATTATTAATTCCCACCAAAAGTGACGTTCCACAAACAAGTGGTAAGTTAATGTTAGATACACACAAAAAGCTGGTAGACAAAAATGCTGGAGAAACTCAGCGGGTGACGCAGCATCTATGGAACGAAGGAATAAGGGTGTCGACCCGAAACGATTCCTATTCCTTCGCTCCATCGATGCTGCCTCACCCGCTGCGTTTCTCCAGCATTTTTGTCTACCTTCGATTTTTCCAGCATCAGCAGTTGTTTCTTAAACACAAAAAGCTGGAGTAACTCGGCGGGACGGGCAGCATCTCTGGAGAGAAGGAATAGGTGACGTTTCGGGTCGAGACCCTTCTGCAGACTGGTTAGGGATAAGGGAAACGAGAGATATAGACGGGGATGTGGAGAGATAAAGAACAATGAATGAAAGCTCTGCAAAACAAGTAAAGATGATAAAGGAAACAGGCCATTGTAAGCTGTTTGTAGGGTGAACATGTGAAGCTGGTGCGACTTGGGTGGGGGAGGAATAGAAAGAGAGGGAATGCCTGGGCTACCCGGAGTGAGATAAATCAATATTCATACCACTGAGCTGCAAGCTGCCCAAGCGAAATATCAGATGCTGTTCCTCCAATTTGTTATTGCTATAGAATTTCACTACCAGAATGCACTTGTCATCTTACAACAACCTACGGCCTAGTTGAGTCCACATCCGGCCTAATTTGTTACAGTTTAGTCTATTTACTCCAAAAGTGAACACTTCATTTAATAGGGCTACGAGGAAGATTCGCCAGACCATCGTGAGATTGCGGGGATATCATGACAGGAAAAACGTGGAAACAATATAGCTTTCTGTTGGATTTTGGAAGGTTCGCAGTCGTGCAGCACGAGAACAGGCCTGTCATAGTGGTATAGAGTCATGGAGCACGGGAAATAGGCCCTTCGGCCCAATTCGTCCACGTTGATCAAGATGCTAATCTAAGCTCGCCACATTTACCCACGTTTTGCCCAAATTCCTCTGCACTATCCTATCCAAGTAGCTATCTACTTGTCATTTAAATGCTGTTATTATACCTGCCCCAACTATCTCCTCTGGTAGCTCGCTTCATACACCCACCTCCATCTGAGTGAAAAAGTTGCCCCTCAGGTTCATATTAAAGATTTCCCTCTCACTATAAACCTTTGGCCTCTGCTTCTTGATTCACCCAGCCTGGGTAAATGACGGAGCATTCAATCTATCTATTCCTCTCATGATGTTATACACACCCAGAATATCACCCTCGGCCTCCTGTGGTCCTAGTCCGCCCATCCTTACCCCGTTGCTCAGGCCCTCCAGTCTTGATAACATCCGGAAAACTTCTCTATTCACTATTTCCAGCATAATGACATCCTTCCTGAAGCCGGATGGCCAAAAGTGAAAACAATATTCAAAATGTGACCTCACCATCGTGTCCTCCGACTTTACCATAACACAAATTATGGACTGAATACGTTAACAACTGTATGACAATATGCCAAAAGCTCTCCTTACTAACGCATCTGCATGTGACGTCATGTACCAGTAAAGATGTATCTGTATGCCTCGTTCCCTCTGCTCCATAACTTCCCCTAGGCTTCACTGTAAATGTCCTGCCCTGGGGTAACCTCCCAAAACGCAACAACTCGCAGTTGTTTACATTAAGCTTCATTGGCTATCCCTCAATCCATGTTCCCAACTGATCAAGCTCCTGATGTAATGTTTGATGACCGTCATCACTGATTAGTCTTTTTAGTTTAGGGGTACAGCGAGGAAACAGGCCCTTTCGCCCACCAATTCTGCATCAACCAGCAATCCCCATACATTAACACTGTCGCACACAATTTACATTTAGCCCAAACCAATTAATCTACAAAGCTGTACTGCTTTGGAGTGTGGGAGAAAACTAAAGATCTCGGAGAACATTCACGTGGTCACAGGGAGAACGTACACATTCCATAAGACAGCACCCGTAGTCAGGATCGAACCCGAGTCATTGGCGCTGTAAGGCAGCAACTCTACCACTGCGCTGCCGTGCCGACCCCGTCAACGATACCAGCTCCATTAATGGCATCTGCAGACATTGTTATCATGCCTTGTTTCTTCTCATCCAAATTGTTGATAAAACACAAACAGCAATGCACCCAGCCCCGACCCAGCAAGCCACACAGCCTTCAATCTGCATTTAAAAAAAACTTCTTCCTTCCATAAATCAGATTTTTTGCCCATTCAGCTAGCTCTCCCGCCATCTAGCTTTCCATGGTAACTTGGCACGCAGAACCTCCCATAGAAACATTTTCTCTGACCTTGCCATCTTCAAACTTCTAAGTTACTTCTTCAAAACTCTTGGTCATATGTGAGACTATATCGCCTTCGTAAACACACCAGGTTCAATGTCACCAATCAGCCATTGTTCATAAAGCTGCATATATATCTTCTCAGAATACTCTCCAGTAACTTATCTGCCATAGATGTCAGGCACAGATCTATCGTTCTTAGGCTTTTCCTTGCACGAAAAACATGAAGATCTGGGAACTTGAGGGCAATCAATGGAAGTGTCTTGAGGGCAATCTGTATTACGATAGAGGTGCTCAACGTCCTAAAGTGTAAAAGGTGGAGAAATCCTCCGGGCCTGATCAGATTTATCCGAGGGCACCGCGGGAAACTAGAGAAAGCATTGCAGGTGATCAGGCTGAGATATGAGTCATTATTAAATATGGGTGAGGTTTCGGAAGAATGCAGGGTGGCAATTGTGTCCGTAGGAACTAGAGCTGCTGGTTCAAAGCGAAGATGGACACAAAATGCTGAAGTAACTCAGCGGAACGGACAGCATCTCTGGAGAGAAGGAATGAGCGACGTTTTGGGTCGATACTCTTCTTCAGAGGGTTTGGAGTGGAGGGTTCTGAATTGTGATGTGCCTCCAGGATCGGTGCAGGGCCTATTGCTGTTTGTGGATTACTGTATATCAACGATTTGGATGAGAACATAGAAAGCCGGATTAGTTATTAGATTGCAGGTGACTGTTAATTTGGTAATATGTAGATAGCGAAAATGGTTATCAAAAGTTACAGCAGGATCTTGTTCAGTTGGGCAAGTGGGCTGATGAATAGATAATGAGTTTAATGCAGGTAAGTGTGAGGTTTTGTATTTTTGGAAGTGAAATGTGGGCAGGACCTTAATAGTAAATGGCAAAACGTTTGTAGAGCAGAGGGGTCAATGTGTGCTGGTACAGTACATAGTTCCTTGAGAGTGGTGTCACATGTAGACACGGTGGTTAAGAAGGCTTCAGGCCTTTATCAGTCAGGGTAATGAGTATAGAATCCGGGATGTTATGTTATAAATATATAAGTATCGGGGGAGCCGTTTTCCACATGATAGTGGGGATATGAAATGAACTGCCAGATGAGGTTATTGAGGCTGAAATTACAACAACATTTAAAGGACATTTGAACAGGACATGGATGGTTTTGGAGACCAAACGCGGGCAGATGGGACGTATGCAAATGGGACACCGTTATCGGCATGATGCATTCCAGCCCCTCTGCCGACATATCTCTGTGTAAAGAGCTTGCCGCATACATCAATATTAAACTTCCCCCACTCAGTTTATATCCATGCACTCTAATGTTTGACATTTCCCACCCTAGGATAAAACTTGTGACAGACTACCCAATCTATGCCGATCATATTTTTAAAATAAATATATCTATCGTTCCCTCAGCCTCTGACGTTCCAGAGAAAATAATCCAGATTTATCCAACCTCTCCTTGTAGCTGAAACGCTCTAATCCAGGCAACGTTCTGGTTACGTCCTCTGCATCCTCTCCAATGTATTCACGTCATGGGGCAAACGGAACTGTGCGCAATACGAAATGCAGCATATCAATCCAAAGTAACCAAACGCCAGGTGTTCCACACGTTGAAATCTTCTCAATTAGCATCCAATTATAGAATTTCTCGAATTTTATTTTTAAAACCCATGCAGACAAATGTCACGGCCCTATCCACATAAGTCACCTTCATCATTACATTAAATTCAATCAGACGTGAGCTCCATTAGATTCCCGATGACTGACATGAACCTCAACAGCTTGTGATTTCCTTGATTACTTCTTTCCTTCAGAAAGAAAAGGGCAACATTCGCTACTCTTCAGTCATCCGGGAACTCGATTGTGGCTTACGTGGATACCAAAGTCCTCATCAAAGGCGCTGCAATCTCATCTGCTCCCTTGCCTCCCTCTATAAAAGGGGGCAGATTCCACCGGACCCTCGGAATTTATGCACCTTAAGGCTTTTGAAGAGAACCAACAACACCTCTTTCTTGTTCTCAAAGTGCACCTAATTCACAATATCTCAGGTCAGCCAATCATTCCTCGCCTATACAACATCATCCGTCCTCCTTACTGTCGTACATTGGTCCTGATTTCTGATCAGCTGGCGTTTAATAGACTCCACCATGTCCAATGTAAACTTACCCAACAACATCTGCTCACCATTTCATCTCCCCTAATATCTAGATGTATCCATAATACGTAGCCTCTTGAAACTTTTGGATTTATGATCAGGGATCCCAAATTACTCTTCTACTGAAACATCAAGCTCATTTTCCAAATCAATGTGTAACATGGTCCGGTTTCGAGTTAGAATATCAAGAAATTACATTGGATACACATAACCAAGCATGCTCTCTTTAGTTCTTCTGCACGAAGGAAGTCACAGTCAATAATGGGGATTTGTCACCGATACCAGAAATGTGATGTTTTGACATCTTTCTCTAATCTCCCCACATGTCTGTTTCTCTGTCATTCATCGGCGACAGGGAGGCTGATGGTATAATCCCATTCGAGTTGTTGCATATTTGTCAGTCATCTTTATATTGTGTTCCACCCCTATTGCATCAGTAGATGAGTATGTGAGTGCCGCTGACATTTTCCTGATTTGTAATGCATTCCTGTATCTCTTGTACCCCATCCCTATAATGTATGATGCATCAAAACTCATAAATGTTGAGTTAGCCGTCTACGATCACCTGCTTTATCTATAATACTCCTTGAAATAAACACATCTCAACCGATCTGTTTCAACGCTTTGAACCACACTCAAAACACATTTCGGTTCATCCATCTTAACATTTTTTAATTAACCTTTTCCTGCCTCACCTCCATTTCAATCTAATGGTCATAGCTCCGATCATGCCACTAGCGTTCCATGGGCTTACTTCTGCTCCCACCACACCGCCACCCCCCCCCCCCCCCACCACCCCACCGAGCTCATTCCTCGTGCAAAAATCCTCCCAAGTAACTGCTAGGACACCGCCTCTGCCTCCCAGTTCAATTGCTAAACCCGTCCGTTTTATATAGTCCCATTTGTCCTGTAAGACAACCCAATGATCATATATGTAATGCCGCACCCACCTACACCAGAGCCTTCAGCCAAGTATCACTTGGAATTATTCTGTTATTCCTATCGCACTACCCGTTTTGTCATCCCTAGATCGCAATCCAGGAGTCTTGTTTTTTTCAGTGAATAACGAACACCGTGGCTAATTTATGATTTGCAGGCCCGCGTGTCCCTTTCTACACCTGGCATTGATACTAAATTACCACAAGATATGGCTTCTCCCCCTCCCGTCCACAATTTTCCATGGTTTGCCCACGTACATCCGTAACACCAGACAATATAGAGGGAGAAAGCATGCTTGTGTACTCTTAGCTGCAATGAAACCATTGACTGGAAGCGACCGTCACTATTTCCATTTGCAATAATTTAACAGAGACGTCCATTCAACACTTAGGTGTTTTCGTCCTTTTTAATTCTTCACGGAATCACAAATTTGATCATAAATACGCCCGATGAGTTAACATTGAGCATGTCTCTGCCTGAAGGACATGTAGCCATCGCTTATCACTAATTGTCTAACGTTCACAGATTTCACGTCCATCACGCAGTCACTCAACAGATGTAATGACTATGCATTGGTTATTACGTTTAGATCGGCACGGTGATGATAGTAAGACGGTAAATGCGATGCAGTTCTTACAGAAGTGTAACATCAACACTAGAAGCCGGTATGAATCTGACCTGCCCTATGGGTTTTTTTCCCGTTCTCACATTTTGACCACAGTCCATGAGGTCATAAGCGATTGTCGAAATAGGCCATAAGGCCCATAAAGTACACTCCGCCATTCAATCGTGGCTGGAATCTAACCTTTCCTCATAACCCCATATCACCTGCCTTCTACCCATAACCTCTGCCACCTGTAATTACACAAGAACTAATCAATACACCAATACTAACCACGTTCTTCGTCTTCTTCTTCTTGCGTTGTGGCGTGCACAGCTTAAAGTTGTAGGACACCTTGTTCTGTTAAACTATATTTGATTGTGCACACCGGGTTGATTGCCATTCGGTCGAAACAGGGCGGACCACTGAAGGAAGCAATCTCCCACCCCACGGGCTCCGTTAATACCCAGAATCGAAAAATTTGAGAGTCGATAGATAATTGATAAGATTTCGCGATGTTTTGGTGGGTAGATGGGAACGGGAGAGTGAATTTATAAGGATTTAGAGAGAATAAACTGGTATTCAGTACAACTTGCTTGACGCACGTAGTCGAAGGACCCACAAACTGCGACGCCGGTATATAAAATGTGACAGTGCATGGCAACGGACGGAATTAAAAAGTTCTGCGTACAGATACAACAGTCCCGTTTCAACCAAAGTAAGGGGACTTGTTACAATCATAATCACAAACGGCCATAAATGCATAATTATTTTATGCAAGTAGTTAATATAAGCAATGTAAAATAAGTAAATTATTCTAATTAATACCTTTGCGTCCTTTTAAAATCGGCTAAACATCATTCCAATGGCAATATCGACGTTGAGAACAGTAAAACTCACTTTAACATTACAATTAGAAGAATAAGCCGTGGCAACCAATATGAGCTCGTAATCGAATTAGTTTGTGAAGCTTTCAACAAAATACCCCAAGCATTACCACACTACTGTATGTCAACCTGGAACATTAATTTGAAAATAAATAACAACATGCAGTTTATTGCTTTACATTTACATACTCTACTAACGCTTGCCGTTAATCTGTGACCTGTGACCCTTTAACTCTTAAATTTATAAGCTCCCCCTTCCTAAATGATGAAACATTACCTTCGTAGGTCCCGCTCTGATCTGTAAGGTCTGGTAAATTAGATAAAATACAGCCGGTATGAAACCGTTTAATTAAATCGGTGCAGACTGAGTATAAAAATAATGACATTTGAATGAGTGAATGATTACGCTGCCTACTTCTTTACTTTTCCTCGAGCTGTCATAAATACTCTAACCTGATTTCCGGCTTGAGCCCACTACTTTAGTTTCCATTCTTCCGTCCCTGCAAGTAAGCGCGAAAATGATCTGTGATTGCACATAAAGGAGATCAATCTATCAGATGCAGAGCAAGAATGATTGACGCATTCTTTCCGAACAGAAATTAATTGCCCGAATCCTTCAACATCCTCTCCACATTAGGCGTGTTACCTCTGCGATATTGTATGCCGGTACAATTTTTTTGTACAAAACATAGTTTTTACAATTTGTGTTACAAGGGTGGCTCACCCCAATTACAAGTATGTTTTCAGGTGAAAAGCATGGGCCTCGATTGGCAATGTTATCCAATGGTCTTAATTGAGCCACACGAGATTTCAAGACAACCCCGTAATTTAGTTATCATTCTGCCTAAAAACTCAATTTTAAACCCATATAATTAAATGCAGTTAAATACACACCGTTTCCATAGCGAAAATTTGGAACCTAGCCATACTAATGAAGAGCTGAATAAGAATGCGCCTCACTTACCTACCCCGATAGTTTTGTTTCTTCTCCGATACCTTCAACACCGAGTCCGTGATTAAGTTCATTATCGACAAGATACACAGACATCTTCATTGCTAAATAAGATAATTTCGGTTCTGGGCATCCAGCGTAAACAGAGTGAGGCCACAGAAAAAATTGGAGTAGTACAACTCAAAAAACGGTATTTGCGCCCTAGTATTTTTATGTATTCTCTGGTCTGAGTTGCAAATGGTTACACATTTGAGCCATAAACGAACAAAAAGAAAACCTTCACCGAGTTAATGGTGCAGCAATAATGCTATCGATTCACAGCTCCAGGTATCCGAGCTCAGGCCACGCTTCGGGAACATTCTGCATGGACATTGCACATTCTCTGAGATTTTACCAGGAGGAGGATAATAAATCGTTTACTTCGCTTCTGAAATAATTATACATTGATTAATCTCAGGGCTGTGGAATCAGAGTGGATTCGTCGATTCGGAGTCGGGGCAATTTTGTTGCTGCTGGAGTCGGAGTCGGAAAAAAAGTCCCGACTCCGACCTCCACGTAAATGTCAGAGACTACGTAAATCTGAAAAATCCCACTTTTTAAACATGCCTCCATAATAATGACATTTTTCATGGATTGGAACCATATTTGATGACAACAGACCCAGCATGTATACGGGATTTCCAAAGTCTAATCGGTATATCTATAGCGCAGCAGTGCTGTGAGAATCAAGTGCGGCAAGGTGGCGTAGCGGTACAGTTGTTGCCTTACAACGCCAGAATCCCGGGTTCGATCCTGACTANCGCGTGCTGTCAATAGAGATTTAGTACGTAGGGTCCCCGTGACCACGTGAGTTCCCTCCGAGATCTTCGGTTTCCTTCCACACTGCAAAGACGTACTGGTTTATAGGGTTAATTGGTTTGGTTACAATGTAAACTTGTCCCTAATGTGTGTAAGGTAGTGTTAAGGTGTGGTGGTCGCTGGTCGGTGCGGGCTCGTGGGCCGAAGGGCCCGTTTCTGTGGGGGGGGGTATTTAAAATTCCGAATTATTAATCAGAATTTACTTTCCGGGTCGGACTTCTAATCTTCGCACAAGTTTGCGGTCTCCATGTCTAACCACGATTAAAACACTGTTCCCACCATTCTGACACAGATTACATCAACGAGGCTAGGCCGATACGACCGATGTTATTTGTTTGGATCTTTATGAATGATAATAAAAAAAATATCAACGAGACTAATATATTTCGAATGTAAACCACACGGCTTTAGCAAGAATAGTCAATTTGAACATTTTATTTACGTAAATTAACCTTATAAAACCTGCCCAACAATAGGTAGATCAAAATGCTGAGTAACTCAGCGGGATAGGCACATCTCTGGAGCGAATGATGGTGACGTTATTCGCGTCGAGATCCTTCTTCCGACCTTCTTCGACCCGAAACGTCACCTATTCCTTCGTTTCCAGAGATGCAGCGTGTCCCTCTGACTACTCAAGCATTTAGTGTCTCCTTTGATTTAAAACAACCGCATCTTGCCAGTTCTTTCCTCCACATATGTTCAGCTATATATACGGCCTGTGCATAATACCTGTAATTCAGACATTTTAATTAGAACTATGGAAATGACGAGGACGAAACCGGTCTCACGAATCGACTCAAATCTTCAAGATCGACCTCATTCGAATTAGAGAACATATTCTCGTCGTTTCAACAGAAATGCCATGGAGTCGCAGACTTCACAATTTGCTAGCCCGACAGCGTTGACAATGGAGCACGATTTATTCAGTGGCACTATGGCATTGTCTTCGTATGTGGACTGCCAACAGAATATGTCCGACTTCCACACGTTTAGGGTGGCACAGACTATGCCCCCCCCTGTAACTAGTGCCATGACGCGGGCTCGATCTTGAAGAGGCGATGTCTGCAAGTTTTCTGACTGTAATCGTTGGTTTACCCCGGCTGCACCGTTTTCGTCCCAGATGGGGGGGTTTAAACATCCCAAAAGGCTTGCAGGTTAGTAGGTTAATTGACCTCTGTAAATTGTCCCTGGTGTGTAGAAGAGAAGCAATGTACAGGTCGTTGGTCGGCGCGCTCGGTGGCCTGAGGGGTCTGTTTCCACGCTGTATCTAAGATATTCTAAACTAAGAATCGGAGCGGTAAAATAAAATTACGAGAACGGGACGGAGCCTGTGCGTAATGCAATAAATCACATTGAAGCGGAGAGCAACATACTCTTCACATGGATAACAAGGAAGGGAGTAAGTAAATTAAACATTTTGTCCTGTGTGTATTATATTATTCATGTGAAAAATGTGACAAGTATTATAAATAATTGCTTAGTACACGGTAGAGGAAACTGGAAACATCGACAATAAATAGCAAGGAGAAGCTATACGATATAAAACTAATCGGAGGTTTAACTACGAACCAAAGAGGCGGGTCTATTTTGTACTGAAATAAAAATTCCATGATTTTGATAGATCTGGGAAAACTGTAAAAATGTAAGACTGTAAAGACCAAGAGTTCACAAATAGAGGAAACAATTGTCATGTATTCTGTCAACGTCACTAGGTAAAAGTGTTCAAATCCACCACCGATTAAAGAGTTGCGGGACTTTGAAGAAAAACAACAAGTCACTCAAGAACTTCCGTGAGTTTTATATGTAAAACACACATATTTTGATACATTTTTCTAAGCATCATTTCACACTGTGAATAAAAGAGAACTCTGAGAACCTGATATGGATATCCTAAAGCACTTCAAAGTAATCCCTCCCAAAAGATATGTGATCAGATTGAACACGCGTACGTGTTTTTCGTTTAATTTATAAGGAAATGGTGCTCTGGTGGTTAATTATCTAAAAAAGGCAATGGGAAGAATAGATGATTGCCAGGTTGACTAACAACGAATGGCGGAATGCCACAGCAAGGTACTCAGGCATAACTATATAATCCATAGTTTTTAAGTCTATGATGGACAATAACAAACAGAGGTGATCATATTGAAATATAAAAATCCTCCGGTATATGTGGGCTGTCGGGTTTCTTGCGGGAAACGTACTTTTCAGTTAGGGTTTCTAGAACAAATTTAAAGGAAACCAAAGGCGGAACACACAACTAAACAGAAAAGAGAAGTATAGGGTGGCGTTATGAATTATACAAAGTAAAATCTGAGGGGGAAACGCGAGCTATTGAGGATCATTTAAGGGGGAAAAAGAAAGAAAACCTGCGTTTGAAACAATATTGGTTCAATTCATGGCCTTATCAAAATTCAGGAGGGGAAGGGGCAATTTATCTTATTTGGCATCTAATAATATAAAGATCCTCCCACGAGGATGATAAAAACGGAAATGATCGAAAGGTGCGACAATAATGTCCCACAAATAAAAGAGCCTTCTATTCCCTGACTCATTTTACCGCCGATATTACAGTAGCCATATGTTACAAAAATAAATGAGATTTTTAAAATAAACCGCAATTTTATCCGCATCGATAAAACAAAAACACTGTTCAATTTGACACCTAATTCACTTTCATATCTTCAGCATTAAAAAGGTTATGGCCATTTTCATACTCGTAAATTTGCAATAGTACGCCAATTGTTTTACATTGACTTAACACAAAAGCTGTGATCGAGGACAGTCAAAAGCCCATAACTTTCTTAAAGATTAAGAGAACTGAAATGGCATATTCAGTTTAAATATATAATGTGCAATCCTGACACGAAAATAAAACTCTTACATGTAATGACCCGAAATGAAAGCATAAAATTAGATTAGTTTTACCTAATTATAGTTTAATAGCCAAAATCGAACCGTAGTGACAGAAAATAGTAATAAACACCCAGACTGCCTTGTAAAAATTAAACCAAAAAAAAATCTCGAAATCAGAACTTTAAAAAATAATAGTATAAAGGCTTGTAAGACGCTTAACAGATAGGTAACATAAATTACAATTTCAATCCAAAGAGCAAGTCTATAGGAGGAGAACAGTATCTAGCCGGTATATTAGGCATATTATTCAAGTAGCATCATCATATTCCTCAATGTAAGCACAAAGCACCTCAGTAACATTTGTTATTTCCTCAACGTTTCAATTTTGGCATTGTAACACTATAATATTATATGCTCTTCAAACCACAACATGAAATGCCTTTCTGCCCATTGCTTCCCAATAAGTAAAGTCCAGTATAATCACAATTCCTTAAAATGATTTTATTTTGATATCCTAAGTAACCAAAAAACAAACAATTCCATTTCACACAAAATTCACAATATAACATATTTTTAAACTCAATATCAAAAATTCAAATTGTCCAGATGGAAGGAATTTGATGTTACAATTCCCTAAAAGAATCTAGAAACAGCCACTCAAAAAAAAGATTTATTTACACAATACATTTGACAAAAACTGAAATTTAGTATCAAAATATTGACTATTGGTAGCAATAACGGCAACAAAGACGATTTAGATGCTCATTGAATGATTGTCCAAAAAAAAGAGCATTTAAACATCTTTGGAGAGGTATTTTTTCTTGAACGCGATCGTGATTGTAACGTTGCATTTGCGGTGAAAATATTAACTCCCATATCGGCGGGAAAATACACTGCGGTTCGGCCCATATCACATTATCGCAACGTAAATATTAGATTAACGCCATCCCAAGAAGCAAGATAAGATGTAAAATATTCTAAATACCCTTTATATTGTCCTGTACTTGCGACCTCACGATGTAGGCGTTGAGGGGCAATATAAGACGCTTTGTATAAAAACACGATATTAAATTGGTCTCGCGCATCAAAAAAAATCTGAACCGGAAGTCGGATCGATTATTCTTTCAAAAAAAGAAAAAAAAAAAAAAAACAAAACAAAAAAAAAAAAAAATTAAACAAAAAATAAAAAAAAAAAAAAAAAGAAAAAAAAAAAAAAAAAAGCCCGAGGAAATCCGCCTCCGACATTGCAGCGAAAACTGGATTTTTATCGCCGCCCCCCCAAGCCCCCCCCCCCCCCCTCCCCCCCCCCCCCCCCCGCCCCCCCTCACCCCCCCACCCCCCCCAGC